>VDFB02193867.1:582973872-583137433 GCA_007258455.2 Sequoia sempervirens | reverse complement strand
CTACAATAAAAGTAGAAGCGGACTTCGGATGGTTCATTGGAATTAATTTGTAAGTATATGCACAACTGTTCTTATTAATTTGTAAGTATATGCACAGCTGTTCTTATTAATTTATACTTGATGGTAAAATTTGTTAGTAAGTCTCATTTTTTTATGTTAATAAATGCATATTTAATGTCTTCCCATTCTTGTAGTTTCGAAGGCATCTAGCATTATGCTCTGATGGATGTTTATGCCCTGCTCCAAAGCTCATTTTGGCATGGAGTTATGGATTTACGGCTTCCACGCCTACTAATTGCATTTGCCAGAAGTTTCGGCTTTTTTACATTACATTTTATTGTATATCACTGTAATCGCCATTATTCCATGAGATGGCATCTCTTTTCCCAGAATTTTTTCAAGACAGTTCCATGACCCTTTCTATGCTTCACATTTTGCATGCATGTCTGCTGGGGCAGTTACTGCTTCACAACATCTAACAAAAGTTACTCCCTATTATTTATTCTTTGATTGATGTTCATACCCTGTTCCAAAGCCCCCATTTTGGTACAAGTGGGAAAGATGTTGGCAAAGGTTGTGGAATTTGTATTTATACCTACCAATTGCATTTGCTTGAAACTTTCTAAAGCATTTTCAACAAATCCATTTTGTGCATATCTAGCAATAATTGCAGTCAATGAGATGACATCTCTTTGAGGAATTCTGTCAAAAACTTCACATGCTTTCTCTATGCTTCCACATTTTGCATACATTTCTACCAAATCATTAGTCATGAATTAGGATGAGTCTTTTAGATTACCTGAGTCAATAGTGTGAAAATTGCAATCTTGCACAAATGTTGCTCTTCTAGCCTATGAAGGCAAAACAACTCAAATTTGTATATGAACATGCAATATTGATGTCTTGATGATGTAATAAGGTTTTTTCAGGGTCATTTGAATGGATTTTGGGTCTTAGATGATAGGAGTCAAAATTGCTTCAAAAATGCAATGTTGTCATAGTACTTAATTTGTGTAAACTCATCATTTAGGATTTGGCAAATCCCTTAACCAATGAAAACCCTCTTTCAAAAATAGTTGAGGGTGTTTGGTAATGATAATAATAAAAGTTGTAATTTACTTTTGGTTAGGAGTAGAAAGGTTGATTGGGAGTTTGAAGCATTTGGAATATTAAAAACTTCACATTTTTTTCGTTTTCCAATAGTTTTGACTATTCCTTCGAGTTAGTACGACTGCTGTGGCATTGTAAAACCCTATAATGAATATGGTTGATAGAGGAGTGAGAATAATTTCTTTTGGTGGTGTTGATTTTGATTGATTTCATTAAGTATTAAGAAATTTACTTCAATTTTAGTGAAAGAGGGTCTGAAACCCTACCAAACAAGGGTTTGGTCACCAAAATAGTCATAATTCCCATTTCCACCATGGGAAAAATGTAAAATTTGGTAGAATGTTAGGTTTAGGGCCCTTATTCATGTTCAAATTTGTTTCAGAGTGAAAGATGGAGGTTTGCAAAAGTTATTTGATGCCCTAGGTTAGTTTTTCCCTTGTAAATGCATGAAAATGGTCTTTAAAATGCACTTTTCATAATTTTCTGAGTATTTGTGCAATACTAATGAATGAAAAGCATGGAACAAGTCTTGGGGAACTTGTTAGAATATTTTAAATGAATTATGGGTGTTTAGGTGTGCCTTGAAAGGTTGAACACTTCCTTATGCAAGCCTAGTTAAGCCTCGTTTATGGCTTGTAAGTCAATCTTTTGATACATTTATGGTGGGTGTTTGATCCTATGCTTTTGGGAACTTGTGGAGGATATTTTTAGGAGTCTAAAAGAATGTTTCATTTCTGGTTAATTCCTTTAATCAGTTTTTATTTTGACTATCCTATTGGTGAATGGATGTTTTTGGGTACAAGGTCTATTTGTTTGGTCATTTTCTATTGTGTGAAGAGTTTTTACATCATCCCCAAGTCATGTTGAGATGTTTGATTTTGTGATTAAATTTGAGTGATCAAGTTGCATTGTTGAGTGATCAATTCAATCAAAAAAACAATGGCAAAGTCCGCCCTTTCAAGGTTTTATGAAGGGAAAGAGAGTCCAAATTGTAAGGGAAACAAGAATTTGTTTAATGAATGTCAAGTTGAGTGTGGATTGAGATTTTTCTTCCTTTTCTTTGCATCACATTAAGCCAGTTTGGAACACATCTCAAATTGGACATTAGGTCCTTTTAAAGTCATTTATTTCAAATTAGGACATTAGGTCCTTTCAAATTGGAACACATCTCAAATTGGACATTAAGACTAGTGATCTTGCCATTATCATCTATTTCAGTTTAAAGTCCCTTGGAACACCTCCTCTAAACTCTATATCCTTGCATTCAATGGTGTGCTTCAAATTGTGTTTGTATGATGCCTTGAATTTTCATAAGGTTTCTTAATAGGTCTTTGAAACCCTTGCTTCTCTAACATTTTTCTACTCATTGACTGTCATACTTAAAATATTCCTTCAAATTCCTTCAAGGTGTTTAGGAATGATGATTTAATGGTGAAAATTCAAAGAGAGAGAGAGATGCAGAGTGTGTGGAAGTCAATTTTTTAAGAGGCCCTAGTTTTTGGAGCAATTTCGTGAGGGTTTTGTGTTTGAGCATGTTAAGGGTGTCATAGGAACAATTTAAGATACCGTAGAAAGTTTCATGGTCAGGTGATAAGTTTTGAATAGGGTTGCTTTGGAAAAGGGGGCTATTTAGGCTAGTTTTGGTGGGACAACAGATTTTTGAAAGGTTTGGTCTGAAACAAGTGCTATCAAGATTTTGGTATGTTGTGTAGCATCACAAAACACACCCAATTCAATCATTATTTTGGTGAGTCTTTTGGAAAAGTTGTTAGAAAAGTCAAAAAAACCACCGTTGGAGGCCTAGTTGGTTGGAAGCCTAGTCAAGGTGGAAAAGTGGGTTTTTGTTTGAGTCAGAGGTTTAGGGCTTTGAAAACATTCAAGACAAGTTTTTTTGTGTCCCTTAAGGGCATTCCAAGGGTTTGGGTCCATAGGAGAAATATTGGAGTCATAAGTGCACTTTGAGGCTTCTTTCCTTAACGTTGTTTAGAACATGGTTGAGATTACTTCATTGAAAAAACCTTCAAGCCTTTGAGTTTTGTTTTGAGTCCCATATCTTATACATCATAGTGGTATCATAGTAGTAAGTAGGTCCTTTATGGATTGAAAAATCAGCAATGGCACCTAAAAATTAGTTAGCAAGAGAGTTGGAGGAGTTGAGGGAAACCTTGGAAAGGGAGAGAAGGGAAAGAAGAGAACAAGAAGCAGCAAGAGAGCAGGCTAAAGCAAGGGAAGATAGGAAATGGAGAAGGGAGAGAGAAGATATGTAGGCTAGGATCAATATCCTTGAGAGAAATAGGCGAGGAGAACAAGGAGAACAAGAAGACAATGATGAAGGAGAAGAGTGATAGGGAGGGGGTTGGAGGAATCAATCACAGATTCCTGCTCTAGGTCTTGTTTGCAAGACCTCCTTGGTGTTTTGTTTCACCACCTTAACCTATAGGACCCTTCTCAAGTTTAGGTACCCCTGGTCTATCTGGCCAACCCCACTTCTATCACAATTCCATCTACCAAGTTAACCTTGGTGCAATGCTTCAACTCTTCCTTAGCCCTTAATCTACCCTAAAGGCTAATCTATCATCAACACTCCATTAGTTCTTGCAGGGGTGTAGAGATGTCTTCAATGGATTCAAACCAACCTCCTAGGGTTCTTGAAGGTTCACCAAAACTCCACCTTTTCATATCGTTCACCAAACCCTCACCTAGGGTTAAGAAGGCTACTAGTCCATGACCCCCAATTAGGTCTCCATCACCAAAACAACTGGTTATTACTCAAACATTTCAAAAGACCGCCTCAATCTTTCTTTGAGGTCATTGTCCCATATGAACACCTCTCAAATATTTTTTAGGTCCTAAGCTTTAACTGTCTGTACAATGCTTAAACTTGAAAATGGTCATTTCCTAAGGTTTTAAGCCATTTTATGGCTGTTTTCAAACTATCAACTTGTTCTCACATCAATTGAATTGATGGAGCTTTCTCCTTCATGTGGCAACTAGGTAAGACACTTTCCTACCTCCTCCAAAAATAAATTTATCAAGAACTGGTCACCCGTGCAAGTTATGTGCTCTACACTTCTTGTCTTCCCTAGCCGGACTCTTCCTGGCTCGCCTAGGGCAAGACTTTGCCAACAGCTCTTGTGTTCACACAAACCCTAAATCCTACCATATTTACACACATGGAGTCTAGTCACTATTCCCAAAGGGTCGTACAATTTGTACAGTGGGAAAGTGATCTAAACCTCCATTTTCTAAAGACTGCCTGGTTCAGACCAGCAACAATGTGGAATCCAACTTATTTACAAACAGTGCTTGAAAATGAATAAAACGACTATCTAATGACACACAAAGCTTGTAGAAACACCACTCTACATCCTACACAGGTCTTGATGCTATATCAATCCATTAAAGCTTCAAGTACCCTAGGAGGTTGGTTTGAAGCCATTAAAGACATTCCCACACCCCTGCAAGAACTAATGGAGATTTGAGGATAGGTTAGCCTTTAGGATTGATTAAAGGCTAAGGAAGAGTTGGAGCATTGCACCAAGGTTAGCTTGGTAGATGGAATTGTGATAGAAGTGGGGTTGGCCAGAAAAACCAGGGGTACCTAAATTTGAGAAGGGTCCTAGAGGTTAAGGTGGAAAGCCAAAACACCAAGGAGGTCTTGCAAGCAAGACCTAGAGCAGGAATCTGTGATTGATTCCTCCAACCCCCTCCCTATCAGAAACACAAGAATACCACTTTATTTAACTAATCTCCTCCCTTCTTCCAAAGTGATTCTATAAGCATGAAAATCTATTTATTAGATAACTTGTTGAGTGACCTATTCATACATAGATGGGTCAACTCCTTTTCATTATCCAATTTTTCATTAAGTTCATTTTTCTTCACTTTGATGATGAAGTCTCTAAAGTCATTTGTAGTAACAAAGGTATCATCATCCATGAACTAGCTACAAGCTAATACTTTGACATCATTGGGAACAGAGTTCTCATCATAAAAATAAAATGCTAGCCTATTTTTAGGAATTTTTTCATCACCTTGATTGATTTGGGGAGAAGGGAAGTGTTAGTTCACTTCCTCATCTCTAGGAACATTCTTCATAGTCTCCTCTTGCACACTCTCCCTTTCTTTTGGATTCTTTGAATAATCAACCAAGGGTGCATCAAGAGTTTTCATTGATTGGTTGTGAGCAACTTGTGCTGATGATTCTGTTGACAAGGCTTGTTGTTGAACAAGTTAGCCCACTTCCATCCCTTTTTCTCTTGCTCTGCCAACTTCATCATGCTGGAAAAATTCCCATCTGCCATGGAAACAAACATCTTCTCCATAATTTCCATGGGACTTGTGTAATTTTCAAAGGAATACCATAAGCATGATTATTTTTATCCTCTTCTATTTTGTTTGGACCATGAACATCCATTTCATTTTCCTTTCTCTGACCTCCTTATTAGTTTTGAGGTTCCTTATCACATCATTAGATGCATGGAAATGATGGTAGATATGAGATCTACCCCTCTCTACCCTCATTTTACTGATATACCCTTTAGGATCACAACTCATGGCAATGTCTACTTTCATTCCATAAATAGCCTTGATCAATAGTTATGTAAGCTAGGATCAATAGCCTTGAGAGAAATAGGCAAGGAGAACAAGGAGAACAAGAAGACAATGATGAAGAAGAAGAGCATGTGCGGGTAACTCAAAGACAATCAGCAGATGAGATAGAAGACCCTGAGGAAAGGAAGTTCATAATATTGTTGAAAGTAGCACAAGGTCATGGAGGAAAGAGTCACATAGAGTTGCCTATCTATCAGGGGAAGATGGATAGTGAAGAGGTGTTAGGATGGCTTGATGCCTTAGAAAACTATTTTGAGTTTGAAGAGATGGAAGAAGAGAGGAAGGTTAAGTTTGCTAAGACAAAGTTGAGAGGTACAACACTGACATGGTGGACTAGTTTTCAGAATGATAGGATGGCTAGAGGGTTGGCAAAAGTTTCTATATGGGAAAGGATGAAGAGTTTGGTCAAGGAACAATTTTTACCATCAGATATTTGATCCATTTCATGAAAGAATGTTGTTGTGACTTGTGAAATGGATCAATCCTTACATGTATAATACAGATCTAACAAAATAATGTGCAGGAAGGAGGAATGATAGGTGTACACCGAGATTTCACATTGAAAACTACATGAAAATGATGCCTAAAGTGTAGCAGCAGGAGATCTACCTTAATGAGGGGCATTTTTTGAGTTGAAGGTGTTTAGGAATGATGATTTAATGGTGAAAAGTCAAAGAGAAGATTCTGGAAGTGTGTGGAAGTCAATTTTTCAAGAGGCCCTAGTTTTTGGAGCAATTTCATGAGGGTTTTGTGTTTGAGTGTGTTGAGGGTGTCATAGGAGATTAAAACCTAGAAAATACTTGGTTTGGGAACAATTTAAGATACTGTAGAAAGTTTCATGGTCAAGTGATAAGTTTTGAATAGGGTTGCTTTGGAAAAGGGGGCTATTCAGGCCTAGTTTTGGTGGGACAACAGATTTTTGAAAGGTAGGACAGTCTAAATAAAATCCACCCACAAGCCTATACCAGGCTCAAACTACTAAATTTAGGCAACTATGATATGTCTCTACAAGACCCCAAAGTCTCACCTTTTGATAGTGGATGGAAGAACAACCATGGACCAATGTATCACTGTCCCCAAGAGGCTTAATTTGTTGATCACACTAGGATTTTGATTACCTAGTCTCACCCCTTCACCCCAAAGCCCTGATTCAGATTCGTATAGACTAATTACAACCATTTCCATCACTCCTAAGTTCCTCTTTAAGAAAAATCCACACAAAACAAGCAAAACTCACTACATGTTTGGGGTTCTTTAGAAGCAAAGAAGTTGGGACAGAAGGCATGTGTTCCAAAAAAAGTGTATCTAAAATTGATATATATTTTTAATGCCCAAAATGGGTACCCTAAAATGTATTTATCCTATAAAGATTCATTTTGGTTTGCATGTTACACCTGATTTAGTGTTTTAGCACTTACAAGCAAATTTGGTCGTCTAGTGCAAGCAATTTTCGTTCTGCAACTCGTGCAACCAAATGGACTATTCCAACACATTAAAATAGAAATTTTTACGCTAGGCATGGTCCTCTTTCACACCCAAACACGCAAAATCGCTCTGAGCTATATTCAACTAGATCGATCCCTTAAGGGTCCAAAGGGCAAAATGGCTACAAACTTCAACATGAGGTTACTTGGACACCGTGATGCTTAGAAACTTATCGTTTGATCCTATGGGATCACGTTGGGCCCCTCTACAATAACCTATCTCAGTTTTTTTTTATCTCGGAGTGGTTTTTCCATGGTGTCCAGTTTTCAGTTGATGAAAAAAGTGTCAGATGGAAGCAGTGGAAAGTTGCAAGGTGGTGCAATTTTTATTATGCAACTCGTGTGACCAAACAAACTATTCCAACGCGTTCAAATAGGCATGTTTACGCTAGGCATGGTCCTCTTTTGCACCCAAACAAGCGGAATCGCCTCGAGCTACGTTCAACCGGATTGATCCCTTAAGGGTCCAAAGGGCAAAATGGCTGCAAACTTCAACACGAGGTTACTCGGACACCGTGACACTTAGAAACTTCTCATCTAATCCTGTCAAATCACATTGGGCCCCTCTACAATAACCTCTCTTGATTATCGTTATCTCAAAGTGGTTTTCCCGTGGTGTCCAGTTTTCAGTTGATGGAAAAAGTGTCAAATGGAAGCAGTGGAAAGTTGCAAGGTGGTGCAATTTTAGTTCTACAACTCGTGTGACCAAATGGACTGTTCCAACGCATTCAAATAGGCATTTTTACGCTAGGAATGGTCCTATTTTGCACCCAAACACACAGAATTGCTCCGAGCTACGTTCAACCGGATCGATCCCTTGAGGGTCCAAAGGGAAAAATGGCTGTAAACTTCAGCAAGAGGTTACTCGGACACCGTGATGCTTAGAAACTTATCGTCTGATCCCATGGGATCATGTTGGGCCTCTCTACAATAACCTCTCTCAGTTTTGGTTATCTCGGAGTGGTTTTCACGTGGTGCCCAGTTTTTAGTTGATGAAAAAAGTGTCAAATGGAAGCAGTGGAAAGTTGCAAGGTGGTGAAATTTTTGTTTTGCAACTCGTGCGACCAAATGGACTGTTCCAACATGTTCAAATAGGCATGTTTATGCTAGACATGGTCCTTTTTCGCACCCAAACACGAGGAATGCGCTCGAACTCGTTCTTGGATCGTCCCCTTAAGAGGTCCAAAGGCGAAACAAGCTGCAAACTTCAACATGAGGTTACTGCTTTAAGTGACATAGAAACTTCTCATCCTAATCTTATGGGATTGCGTTGGGCCCCTCTGCAATAACCTCTCTTGGTTTTGTTATCTTGGAGTGGTTTTCCCGTGGTGTTCAGTTTTGAGTTGATGGAAAAGTGTCGGATAGGCGGTGGAAAGTTGCAGGTGGTGCAATTTTCGTGCACGCTCATGTGACCAAGCGATTATTTTAACTGGCGTTCAAGTAAGTATTTCACCTTAGAATGGTCCTCTTTTCACACCCAAACCTGGAATTGCTGAGATACATTCAACTAGATGTCCGATCCCTTAGGGTTTGAGTGTAGTATGTTGAAATAGGCCATTCCTCCTATTATTCATTTGTGTCGATTGATATGGGCGTCTTAACTTGAATTGTGAAGTAGTTTGAATGGGCACGGTAGTGGTTTGGCAATCTTTGTATTGCATGACTTGTTGCTTACTATTATGCTTTGATAGATTTTTTCCAAGCATCCATAGCTTGTTTGAAAGCACCTATTTTAGGATTTTAGCCATAGCAGCAAGGCAATGAGCTGTTTGATAAAATGCTTTGATGGGTATGTATGAAAAATATGTTAGCATAGACAAGGTATTGAACTCTTTGAAAAAATGCCTCAAAGGAAATGTGGTTTTCATGGTGATGGAGCGGCATGGCGAATGCCATGACAAACAGGGTGTTATGGATTGTCATGGCATTCCATCACCGTGAGACCATTTCTTTGAGGCTTTTTTCAAGCGGTTCTTTGCATTTTTTATCTTGTGCTATTAGTATGCTTTGATAGATTTTTCCAAGCATCCATGTAGCTTTTGGAAGCACCTATTTTAGGCTTTCAACCATAATATGAAATAAATTTGTTGACCTTCCACCACCATGAGACCACATTTCTTTGACGCATTTTTTTCAAATAGTTCATTCCCTTATCTATGCTATTGCTTACTATTATGCTTTGATAGATTTTTTCTAAGCATCCATAGCTTGTTCGAAAGCACCTGTTTTAGGCTTTTAGCCATAGCAGCAAGGCAATGAACTGTTTGATAAAATGCTTTGATAGACATGTATGAAAATGTGTTAGCATAGACAAGGCAGTGAACTCTTTGAAAAAATTCCTCAAAGAAATGAGGTCTCATGGTGATGGAGTGCCATGACGTGTCAAAATAGCAGGTATGGCGTTCCATCAGTCATGAGATCATTCTGAGCATTTTCAAAGAGTTCACTACCTTGTCTATGATATTGCTTACTATTATGATTTTGATAGATTTTTTCCAAGCATGCATAGCTTGTTCGAAAGCACTTCTTTTAGGCTTTCAGCCATAGCAACAAGGCAACACTTGAACTATTTAACAAAATTCTTTGGTAGACATGTATCAAAAATGTGGTAGTATAGACAAGGCAGTGAACTATTTGAAAAAATGCCTCAAAGAAATTTGGTCTCATAGAATGCCATGACAAGCAAATGCAATTGGATGCTACTCCTAGTTATTAGTCATGCAATGTGAAGTAATTGCTTAACTGCTTAGGTTGACTTTGTAAAAACTATATTGTAATTGAAATTTTGTCATCTATCAGCATCTAGTTATTAGTTATGCAATGTGAAGCAATGCTTTGAGTTTGAAAGATGTGCAATGCAATGTAATCAGCGTTATGAATATAAACTACAAAATTATAAATTGAAGTTCAAAACATAAAAATGTCAAGTGTTTACAATCAACCATTATTGATCATTGATCAATTTGAAAGTGTGAACATTTTTACGTAATGGAGAGCAAACAAAGAAAGATTGGTTCAAAATGAGAATTTGTCTTCTACACCAAATGAGAAATATTCACAATATGTGCTAGGAAGGAATAAGTCCATAAGATCGAGTATGCAAGAACCGAGAATTGCAAAATTGGCTTATGTTTGACTTCCAAACATAATTTTTCACACTTTTCGATGTTCCAACATAAGTCAAAAAGTATACATGTGCGTAAGTTGTAAAGTATACACTTGAATACATGTAACTCATATCTATTGAACCATGAATTTATAATGCAAATATGGACACCATCGATAAAAGATTTGTATTAATCAAATAACCATGTCATGTACATCAATATATCAATATAAGTATAAAATACTTACAAAAAGCCATATGGAAACTGCGAGAATGCCATATAGGCATACAATGTCAAATGTCTCGAATACAAAATATACCAAAATTGCCATGTAGGCATACAACAAAGGGCTCTACATTCAAAATTCATTTCTCTCCATGCTCTGGTTCAAATACAATTTTCTTTCCTTTCTAGGTATTTCGATGGCGATAAATCGTCACCCATTTTACGTTGAGGAATTATCTGCTGCTCCTCCTAGGGTTAGCTCACAGTCCAAGTTTTCAAGTACATTACAATAAGAAGTAAAGACATTAATATATAGAATTACATTATAAAAATTAATATGTTGTAAAATTTAATCTTCTGACCATCGGCGATCACTCTCCTCGAGGGAAATATTTGCTGCGTGTTCTCGGGCATCTTTCGACCTGTATAAACCATCAAATAGGAATTAAACTATGAATCAATAATGGTTTTGATTTTCACTAGTACTAGTTCATCTATAATAGCAATGTAAATTGAAATTTAGTAATTTTCCTCATTCCTCCCCTATCAAAGCCATCGAGGATTGTATTGCAGTAGAAACACCGATATCCATTGCCCTTGTTACGTTTGGCGGTGTTTCTCTCACCAACATCTGAAAAATAAAACAACAAATTATTCAATCACAAAATAGTTATCGAATTTGAAGTAATGCTTTGAGTTTGAATGATGTGTAATGCAACGTAACCAACAATATGATTATCATTTTTTTAAAAAGCAATAACCTGGGACAATCACATTGAAAAACAAAAGACCCTTTAGGAAAAAATTTAAGTGAAAAAGCGTCAAAACACAATGTAAAATATGACAACCAATATGAGAAGAAGAGATGATCAAGTCAAAAGGCACTTTGATAGTAGCCAACTGAGTTAAGTATGAAAAATCCAAGTATCACTGTTGCAAGGAATGGAGTAAGAGCTAAATAAAGATACAACGACAATAAAAAATGATGGAGCTAACTTGTCAAGGGCCTATTCTTCAAAACCCTTATTAAGCGCTTGTCATAGTTTAAGATATGCAATAAATGTTTGACAATGGAATTAACCTTTTGAGGATGACAATGATTAAATTGAGGTCTCCTTTTACCATGAAAAGACTGAATATTCTTTCTTTGGCCTATCATTATGATTTTTAAGTTTCCTCACTTGAGTTAAATATAATAGTCAAGTGTTTATACCAAAGATGATAGAGAAAATAATCATGAAAAGGATAATATGATGGTGATCAATGACAAGTCAGTGGCACATTTGACAATCGAAAGAGTAGAGGAATGCATAGTGAACATCATGGTACAACAGCAGTATAAATTAAGCCACATGGTTGATGTGCTTTGAATCCCTTGCATCTAAAAGGAAATTTTCTTAACATAAATCTTTGCTGGGAATTTCAATGTTGCCATTAGTTGGCATTAAAATTTGGTACACTGCAGCATTGAAAATTATCCTTATATAAGAATTCCCTCCATCTTGTTGATTGGCTTGTAACACTCTTGATGGTGGCTGTATGAAATCTAATTATGATTCCTCTTCTGCATTAGAGGGTTCATATCCTTGATCTGACTCTTCTGAATTATCAGAATCAAAATCACTAGCTTCCATATTCAAAAATTCCCAACCAACATCTTCAATAAATTTATCTAGATCATCAGTAATAGTCTTAAAAATTGGTTGCCAGTTCAAGTTCATTTTGCTGCCAATACTTTATATCCATGGGTTCATCCATTCCTTGATACCATCAAGTGAAGATTGAGGAATGACGTCAATGCGGAGTACATCCCACTTGAATTATTTGAAAACAATAGCCATATCAAATCCTTTTTCCCAAGTCCTACTCTCTCAAGGTTAACAATCTCAATCTCACGAATAGTGATTACTAAGAAGGTAATTCCACCAACTCTACCAAAAAATTTAACATAGGAACAATAAAAGCAGAGGATTTGAAAGGAACTCCATGAAAACCAAGCTCTCTAATTGCTATATAAAACTCTAGTTCAAAATATTTTAGATGAGGTTGCTCCCATAGCTCTCTTACTTGCTTGACAACTCCTTGAAACTATGTATTGATTTTATTTTTCCTGTTCCTCTCTTATTGTTCTTCCTTAATTTCATCAAGATCATACATTGACCTTCTTGCCCCTCCTAAAGTTTGGACCACATCCATTACCTCCACATAAAACTGGACATCCTTGGTCTTCATGGTTCCCATGCCATGATATGGTTATCTGAAATGAAAATGAGAAGAAAAGTAATCATCTCCTTATCCATTGGCTGGAAGAATGCATGCTTAATGTTTTGATACATGATATCAGCTCTCTCTTCGCTCTCATGGTTGAATATCGTAAAAATCGATATGGTGGGCCTCCAGAGTTCTAGTCATCTTTCTTCCTCTTCCACCAAATGTTGTCACCGTTGACCACATGTGGTCCACATGTCTTTAATTGGCTTTGTTTTGAAAGTCAAGTTTCTCCCCGAGTCACCAAGTAGCTCTCTACCTTTTCAAACTCTTTCATTGCTACGTGATCATCTCTTATGATGATCATTTGTACCACATGGTTGATGTGTTAATCCTTGCATCTAAGGGTTTAAAAACCTTAGGGCCTTAGATGAGAAAAGAAGTAATGTTTTTCTTTTTTATGTGAGGACCTAGTAGTGAGATAAAAGAGGACTGTATAGAAAATGAAAAAAGAAGACATAAAAATTCATGGACCATACTACCTACATGCTAGCTAACAAGGACATGAATGTAGTAGATTTAGGTATGATAGGGGTATTGCAAGGTATATTTGAGGAATATATAAGAATGAAGAAGAATTCAATGGATCAAATTAGTGTCAAATGTTTTCCTAAAGATCTCCCACACCCTATTAGGAATTTAATCATTCTAAGCATTTTTCACGTCCCCTATGGGAAAGTTTGAGGAGGCTCCAATAGTTGAGAGTTTAATGAGTACTCATAACTTCTTTCCATGCAATCATGATTAGTTAGAGAACATATAGGGAAACTTGATGAGCTATGCAACAAATGAAGAGAATATAGGGTATTTTGACCTAGTCTTAAGCATCTCCAAGCATCTAGGAGATATTGAAGGAGTCTTGGCTGATAGATAGGGTCGAGGATAGAAGTTTTATTTTTGGTTACATTGACATCATGTAGGACATCCATAGTCTTATTCTTAGTTATGTTGACATCACAAAAAATTATATAGGATGGAGTAGAATGTAGCTCTACCTTTGTCAATTCCATGTTAAATTTTTATTATATATAGCTTGCTAGTGTAGGAATTCTAAGACAAACAATCATAGTAGGACGATTCTTAAAAGCTTGAATAATAACCTAGTGAACCCATATACTCTTATGACTATATATACACAAATCTAGATTAAACTTAGAATTCATTAGTTAAGTTCTCTTTATTCTATATTACCTCCGTGAATGTTTGAGTAAATCTACTCGCACTCGGAGGTGTTCCCTTGAATCCTTCGACAGTACCTTGTTCAACATCCAAAATCACATATCAAAATACCATTCGTAAAACAATGTTATTAACACATGTGTACTAAATTTGGAATTGTTTACTAACTTTACATACCCCACTGATAAGTGTACTGCAAAAATAAACAGGCTGATGACTAGTATATCCAGGCTCAACGCTATGACCCTGCAATTTTATTAAAATAATAAAACTAAATTAGTTAATCTTGCATTTCACAATCGAAATTTAATAAACTAAATTAAATGAACATGTTGAATTTTACCTGATTGTCAATACCATATGCATCATGCAGAATGTCAGCCGCCCTCTCCATCCCCATAGATGCATATGGATTAGGCTCCGTAGAAGCATATAGATCCTACATAGCACCCTCTTGAGGGCTGGTAGGGTCATACGAACAAGTGGCTCCACAAGATCGACACACATGGCCTCGAAGGCCACCACTTGAAGACTCCCCTGGATTGCGCTGTACAATGGGGCTAGTGTGGTGGATGACACTCCGAGTCAAGGATGTGATCACCTGCAAAGTCTCTACATCAGCACTCTCCTTTGCAACTACAGGCATCACAATCTGCTCACGAGGGGGCCTAGCGAGATGTCGTCTCCCCTGTCGTGTAGGATTCGGCTGTGCACCGGGCCTATCCTGTGCTAACCCCCCACCTCTCCCCTGAAACTCCCTCATATCAAAATAATTCAGGATTTGGTTCAACACAAACTCACAATATAATTTCCTAGGAAAATATTGGGGGACTTCACAATTATTGCACAGTGGGTAATCAAAGGCCATATACCATCTGTCATAAAAACGGTTCCTAATCTCTTGGTGGTGGCACCACTGAATAGGAAACCTCTTTGCATTGAGGGTGAGATTTTGATTTGTTTTAGGGTCAGTGAATAGAGAGCACAAATCGCCTTTAGTAATCTTTAAATCTTTTACTTGTTAATATGATAATTTGTCTACATAATATGCCCTCAATGTTTCCCTCCTATTTTGCCATCCAGATATTTGTTGGGTAATTGCATCTACATTTTTTAACAAATCCTTCAATGAATCTGCTAGATGTATTCTTTCTGTGGTTGAAGAATTTTGATCACTCAACCTACTAATAAGATCCTCAACTTCTTTTCTATTGTTTTCAATTTCACTCCTCAAATTTTCTTGAGTGCCAGGAGGGTATTGAGAGAATGGTGGGGGAGGTTGATTTTGTTGTTGAGGCTGATTTTGTTGAGGTTGATTTTGTTGAGGCTGATTTGGTTGAGGATTTTCCTCCTCTTGTTGAGAATTTCCTACAAATTAAAAAAAAATCATTCATTTCTAAACTAAAACAAACAAAATCAATTTAAAACAAAAAAAATTCATAACAAATACCAAACAAAACTTACCTCTTGCATCTCTTCGTCGTCGTGGCGCCATACTTGTGAAGAAAATCCAACTGAAGTTGATGAAATGTGAAGAAATCACCTCTCCAACAACACGAGCGCGTAAAGCAGGGTTTTTGGCCGTGGGCAGAGATGAAAAACAGTAAAAAGCAAATGACATGATATTTGGATTCACTTTTTTTTTTCTTTTAAAAAGACATAACACGTTCGTGTTATGGCACATTTTTTTCTTGTTTGGCCACAAAAGTGCGACCATCTTGGTGCACTTACCCAATTATGTAAAGTATAAAATTGGGGGCCAGGGATAGCCGAAACTAACCCTTCTCGTGATAAAACAATCAGTTTCCTCCTCTTCCCGAGAGGAGAAGGAGAAGCCCGTACCAACTGCTCTCTCTTCCTCCAAAGGAAAGGAGAAGTCCACACCGACTCCCTCTCCTTCTTGTAAAGGTAAAGAGAAGGTTGCCTTCTCTCAGACTGCTTTGTCCTCTCCCCTTTCTTGGGAAGAGTATTGGATGAGTCAACCCAGCAGCTATTCGCCGAGTCCGATGATTCCTCCTTGGCATAGGCCCAAGTTCAAGATCTCAGATCTCCCTAATGAATACCCTGAACCATGGTACTACTTATACAACAGAAAGAAAGGTTCTTGAAGGGAATTAAATATGTGGCCTCCTATTGCTCATGCCCCCAAAGTAGTGAACAGGAAGAGGCTTGTTGTCAAGGCTCTTGAGCCGACTCCCCCCACTGCTCCTCAACCTGTTCCTCCTACTCCCATTCATGAATCCGTTCCTCCACTAGAAACAGTTGTAGTGGATGTCCCCATGGTCAAGTAGGAGCTTTCTATTCCTTTGCAGCCTCTGGCCTCCAACTCAAAGAGTCATAGAAGCCACCTTGCGCATGAGTGCAAGTGTTGGCAAAAGGCTCTCTTGGTCGAGACAACCACCTTGCAAAGGAAGGAGGAAGAAACGACTACCCTTGTTTTAGAGTCTCCCACAACGTCGTCCTCTTCCCTTCCTTCTACTTCTCTTCAGTCTAGTTTGACATCACTTCTAGCTTCTGCTACAAGTATGAATGCGCCTAACCGCAAGGGGGTACATGTATTCATCGCTCCTTCAATGGAGCCACCTTTGCTGATTTTTGTTCCAAATATCTAGCCTTTCCCAAAACCCGTGGATATGATTAATACCTCAGTTGTATCTGTTGTGGTTCTTTCCTCCTCTTCCTCCGCGTTCTAGCCTCATCTATAGGGAGTTCGTCTCCTCCGATGAAGAAAAAGGTGGAGTGTGGTCCTTCTAGCAATGAAGGATGTAAGAGGAGCTTGCCTTCTCTACAAGGTTTCCTTGCGTAGACTTGTTCTATATTGGTAACGAAACTAGTCTTGGCTTCCCCTTAGTTTGTCACCGCTCTTGAGTCATTCAGCGAGCCTAACAATGAATCTCAAGTGCAACCTGCCCCATCCACTGAAGTTAGACATGACACTCCTGTAAGGTGCATGTTTAACTCTATAGATGAAGTCTCATCCTTAGCAACAATCTTCACGAAGTCACTGACCTTAGCTCCACAAGAGCTTGGTGGAGAGGACCTCGAGGGACCTTCTTCCTTGGCCCTTATTGTGGGAGGGTTGGATGCTCCTCTTAATATCCCACCATTGTAGGCTCATCCTCCTTCCCCCTACGATGACCTAGAGTGGGAAATAGATGACCTCTTGGTCAATGAGTGTTAGGAGGAGACCTCTTCTTGATCTTTTGTGTGTGTGTGTTTTGTGATGTGTTCCCCTGTGATCGCGCTATATGTGTTTGGATGACCCTCGTCACCCTTGTTGGTGCTTGGATACAAGTGTGGTTTTTTTTGTTGTAAACCTTCTTCTATTTGTATCATCATTCTTCCGTGTTTGTGCTTGATTTTTGATAAATTAGGGATGATGCAAAGTGTTGGGAGTGTTTAGGCTTCCCATCCATGTTGACCCATTTTTTAATTTTTACTTTTTTTTTTGTGCATTCTTCCCAATCTAGTTGGGGGTTGATGATCTTTCGCCTTGCACCGCGGTTACCTATTATGAGCATGGAAAGATCTGACCCTGCTAAACTAGATCCCCCTATGCCCTTCATTTGTGTTTTTTTTCTTTGCTTTAATCTCTTTATCTTTTATCTTTTCTGCTTGAGTTGTCCCTCTCATGTGTGACGTCTTTCTTCAACATTTCAATTTTTAGAAAAATGTATTTGTTGCCAACGAATCTTTTCTCAAAAACCTTTGCAAATCTCTCTTTAGAATCACATTCTCAACTTGGAACCCTAACATAACATGTTTCCTTCATCACAGGTTTGTAAAGAAAGGACTTGAAAACCTTCCTCCAAAGAGAGAACAACTTTGTCCTTCCCCTCGCATGGGGGCATATTCTTCCTTTCAAATTCCTTGATGAAGTGAACATATTTCGAAAGGGTCCCTTGATGATAGATCGATTCGAGAAAGAGAACATCCGCTTTCAAATTGTGCGTCCCTTGAGTGGACCCCTTTCTTCACAGCGGGTTCCCGAGGGACCTCCTTGGAAAGTTATTATCTCAAATGAATCCTATCGCGTCTAGCTTGGGGGCAGCCTGACTAGACCTCACTTTTCAAATAGCATGTCCCTTGAGTGGACCTCTCTTCTTTTGAAGGGTTCTTGAGGGATCCCTTTGAAAGTCTTCCAAATTATTGACGATTTGCACGACAATCCACTTACTTGCCTATGTGGTCGCTTCTTGACTCTATAGAGTCTGCTTTCCTAGGTTTCATCCATGTGAGATATTTTGGGGGATACCTCCCTGCAGAACTGAGAGCCTGCAGGGCGCTTCCTTTGGGTTTCCTTCATGCTAGAGTTCTTGGGGGACACCTTCCTTGCAAGTTTGTGATCCTGTAAGGCGCTTGCTTCATGAGGCTTCCTTCATGCGAGAGATCTTGGGGGTTGCCTCCTTGCAGGTCTACAGGCCTATAAGATGCTTTCTTTCTTCAACTTCATAGTTTTGAGAAGCTATGGAGTCTTTTGCTTGCCCTGCACCTTCAAGTACACCAGATCGTGGTATGCTTTCTTGATGGTTCAAGTATACATTTCTAACCTTACTCCTTCCTTGATCTACTTTACCGAACACTCATCAGTACTCGTGCTTGCTAAAGTGGGGGAAAAATGTATAGGAGTGAATTTGCACCCCTTATGCAAATTCCGCTATTGTCTTTCTCCACTTTAGAAAACCAAGTTTGGAGGCTTAATTACACCTAAGCCCATTGCTTCTATCCCACTTGGTGCCTGTTTTGAGCATCGGGGGAGGAGTTTATGTTGGGGATGCCTGCGCAGTGTGCAGATGTCCCTGACAGATTCCTGTGACTGAACCTATAGAGGCATTACACTTCTCATTGGGAGTCAAGTTGTAACACCCTCTTCGACTGACCGACCCGAATATGGTCATTTTCTTCACTCTCTCCTTCAAATTCTCCCCTTCAACAAGCATTTCATCCTCTAAGCATTCAATTGAATTTCTTCACTTCATTTACAAGCTCACTTTCACACTCTTGCATTCACTCCAAGCACTTCAAGCACTCCATTTCCGCAACAACTTCACTCCATCACTTCAATAGAGAAATTTGGGGACAACACCATTACAACAGAGGCTCAAGTACTCTCATTTTATCCCCCAAGCAACATTGAGTGCTCTTGGTGGAGGTGGTAAGCTTCCCTTTCATCTCCTCTATCACTTGGTTGAGTAAGCACACTTACTGTTCTGTAGTGTTTTGGGTTTTCTTCATTATAGCACTTTCTTTATCATACTCGCTTTCTTGGATGTCTGTGGAGGTGGAAACACCAAAGCGGGGTCTGACTGAGGCAGGCCCCTATATAGCCACCCAACATTTTCCTCCTCTATGTGTGTAGGTGAATGCACTCTCAAGGAGCTAGCTAGCAAACGAGTTTCTTTGTGAGATCCTTCTTGCCACCTTAAGTCTTGCATTTTTACTTTATCACATTAGAGAGTATTTTGTTTACTTAATCACGTTATTTTGGCCCTTTAGAAGTAGTTAGCTGGGCCATTAGCTTGTTTTCTTAGGTTTTATATTGTCTCTATAGTTGTCTAGTCGTATGAACATCAATGCACTTGAGAGATGCCAATGCGTCGCGCTATCATCCCAGGATCGCGCTTTTGTCCTCAGGTAGAGAGTTTCTTGAGGCGTAATGTTGAACTTGAAAATTGGCTCGCCTAACCCCATTCTGTATTTTGGGTCTGGAGAGTGACTGAAGGACTTTATAGTCCTCATCATTCTCGTCCCGCATATCCTAACACTTAGTTAAGTTGAGGTAAGTTATGGCAGCCTTCCACATCTTGGCCCTCTCTTACAATAATATGATTAAAAAATATGATTTTCTTTAAATGAGCACAAACAATAAAATGAATAATTGCATATAATAAAATGTAATTTGAGAAAAAAATAAAAATGAAATTCTTTGAGAAGGAAATAAAATAATAAACTAATATAAATAAGACTATTATAAAGTGAAAATAATATTGATAAAAAATGAACACGGGGAACAAAAGAAAAATTAACCTAATTGAACTATTGGAATGAAGAAACCAACAAAATAAAACAAAACTCAAAGGATGAAGACCCAAAATGGTAAAGGAAAGAGGTAGAGAGAACATACAAAGAAGGAAGAGATAAGGATAAAGGAAACTAGGGACACTGAGCGAAGGAAAAGCAAGGCTAAGAGGGTAAAGAGAAAATGAAGCAAAAAAGGGAAGGAAATGAAAGAGAAGGAAAAAGGGGAGGGGATGGATGACTACCGGAAGGGGGAATCAAGGGGTGAAAGGAGGGGTACCACTATGGTGATTTAAAAGGGGTTTCTACAAGAAACTTAGATTCCAACCTCCATCTCAGTTGAGGTTAGAGGGGTGATTATTGACTTCAATTGCCTCTTTGAGCTTCCTCTTGAAGAAGTTGGCTTCTTTGACAAGGATTTTGGTATTTTTTAGGGCAATGTGATGCTTGGTCTTGGACGAGTGTTTCAACAAGGTTGACTTTAAGATGCGAGCATGTCTAATATTGACACTATGTTATTTGATTATGGTGTTAATGGAGTGACTTGTTCCTTGGGGTTTGTGTAGGCCTTCTCTTGGCTTTCTCTCTCTCCTTCCATAAACCCTCCTTTTATCTATCCAAGTCTACTTCTATTATTTCACTTTCTTGCTCTCTTTTCTCAATATATTAATGATGGATCATGGAGTATGATTCAAAATGTTGATGCAAAAAAAAGTCATACAATTACAATCTAGAAATCTCAGCACTAATTGATCATGGACTGTGAAAGCCTTATGCTATTAATAGATTATATTTGTTTGATACAATATATCTCAAAAAATACACCAAATAGATTCTCATGTTGTAAAAGATATCAAATAGAATACCATTTTTTATAAAAACCAAACCTAGTATATCATAGTACAATTAAAGACAATTAACAAAATTTTAAAAATATTCATAAATATATATAACAAAGACTAACTTTATCGAGAAACAACAATACAATAATAAAAAGGAGAACCTAAAATGAGATTAGGTGATACATTTCCCATTCATCTCACTCTAAAAGGTTATGATTCCATTACATAAAATATAGTATAAAACTAGATTAGTCTAAAAAAATTCTCTTTTGTTCATCTCCTAGGATAAATGCTAGGTTCTTTCATCTAAAAATTCAATTGCTTTGTTAGTGTCCATTAAAAAAAAGATTGGTATATTTATTTTAGACCCATGTGATAATTAGCTTAGAGAAATTGATAATTTAAGTTAGTGTTGTAATGATTTTATGCATAAAAGTGAACATTGATCAATCCTAGATATTTCATGATAAAGGGGATCATTTCTTAAATTTGTGATTTCAAAATCATGAATTGAATTTGTTTTAATGATCTTAATGTTTAAGAAATTATTGTGAATGCCAATTTATGTTACTTAATCATGTTTATTTTATGCCTCAATCATATTATTAAACCCTTATTTCTTTGTTGTCATTTGTGTTAGGTATACAACTTAAACTAAAGAAAGAATATCACATAAGGTGTTCAACAAAAATTCAGTGAAATAAATATGATAAATGAAATTGATCGCACTTTCCCCTTACTTGCACTTAGCATTGTCTAGGCATCATTACATGGTATTGATTTCTCTAATATCCTATTTGGTTTTGGGGATGAAATTAGCGTTGAAACACATTTGTTGTTACACCAAAAGATCAACCTGTTAACGCTTGATACAAATGCCAAAGATAAACAGATCCACGAGATGCGGTTGGTCCATGCACCGAATTCGAAGGGATACGTTGACGATTATCCAACAATCCCCCCCTTCAACGTCACCCGAGGGGATTCAAACTCGTGATCACGGATCTGGTATCATTTGTTGGAACACATTTGTTGTGCCAAAATATTGACCTGTTAATGCTTGATACAAATGTTAGAGATAAATAGATCCATAGGAGGCGGCTAGTCCATGCCCCAAATTCGAAGGGAGACATTAGCGATTAGTCCAACAATTAGTCATTATACATGGATTCCTTTGTCCTTTGTGTTCTTATTTATTTATGAGGTTTTGATCTTATGACACCATATCTAATGTTATAATTTGTTGAATGGTGTTTAATAAGTTTTGTGCTACTAAAAAGGGTTGTGTAATATAGTCTCTTTGTTGGTATCAAATCCCCTTGGATTCTTTTTGTATGTCAAGGCTACTAAAACTATAGTCTAACACCATTTCTTTCTTTGATTTCAATGAGGACTTATTCTACCTCATTCTATGCCTTTTACATGATCATATCATGGTAAACCCAAAAATAATTTTGGATGTTTACAAATTTTTAAAGGTGATTAGTTGAAAAAGGAGATCTATCATCCATTTATTCTTTATAGGGTTGGTTCTTGATAAAAAATAGGTTTATTCCTTTGGTGTATTTTATAGATAAAGTGGTCATGTTATTTTTACACTATCAATGGATATAAGGTGAACCCTTTGAGGCTAGGGTTTACAAATTTATTTTTCCTTGCACTCCCGAACCTTAATCTCATAGGGAAAAACAATGTGTTATTTGTTTTCCCTCTTGTTATAAGATCATCTACACAATGATTTTATTACTAATTTATATGAATATAAATGTTGGTATAATTTGTTACTCTTCATCAATGAAGTTCCTTTTCCAATATGGGTAGAAGAGTTGTAAGTTACATAATTATGATTCAAACCCTCATCAAGAAAAAACCTATCAAATTTATTTAAGAATCCCTTGTAATAAAAATCCTATTGAGGATAAAAAATTTCATGATAATGTTAATTTATTTTGGGGTATGTGTAAGAAGTTGAATCCACTTTTTGGCCAAAAAGTTGAAGTGTTTTCCCCATTTTTTAGAATTTGTCACATTTGACCTTAAAATTTGAAGCACTTAGAGATGGAATCTTAAAAAAAGTCATTGATCATAAAATGTAGTAATCAGAGTTTAGTTTCCAAATATCTAAATTATTTTAATACCTAGATGATACAAATTGATTTTCAATAGGCATGTCTAAAAACCATTGTTTAAAAGTCACTTTTTTTACCATACCATGCATGTGTACGTCATCCATATTTTGACCTAAATAATCATATTTTTTTTAATCCTTTTAGGAAAAGATTTGTAACGCATTAAGAATGCTCACATATTTTTTGTAATTTTTTTGAATTTTTTTTTGTTAATTTTTTATTGGTGATATTTGTTGTTTTGAAAAATCTTCATGTACATCATGCATAAGATGACTTAAACTTATCATTTTTTAATTTTTTTCTTTAAATTAAAAAGAATTGTCTGAAGATTGTCTATGTATAATTCATTTTTCAAAAAAATATTTTAATAAAAAGTTATTACAGTACTAAAAGACCCTAATATTACAAGTTTATAGACCAATTTCATCAAAAAGTATTTGAAAAATAGAACAAATAATCCAATTGTAAAAAAAATTTACATATTTAGAATCTACACAGTCTCATTTATAATGGGTTTTAATTCTATCAAAAAATTCTACAAAAAAGTCTTCAAACATATGTCCAAAGTCACTCTTTTCTTGTGACATTGACATGACCTTGAAGTTGCAAGTCAAACTAGGTCCAAAGATTAGGTTTGGGTCCCCAAACCTTTTCTCGAACTAAAAAATAAAACACAAACCCAACCAAAAATTTAGATTTTAAGAAACAAGATCTTGTTCTAAAACAGAGTCCCATATCCCTTGGCATTCAGAAAGGGAATGTACACATGTCCTTCTACTCCTTTACTTGAATCCTACAATGCAAAGATTCAAAATTTTGGGTTCAATTTTCATAGTATGAGGGAACACGTTGACCCCTATAACAAAATTGAAAAACAATTAGGGAAGCAATTTAGCCATCTACATATTGAAGACTTTTGGGCAAATTGCAAGGATGACCTTGAGGTTAGAAAATGAATGTGCTTTCGATTAACATTGGATTATGTTAGAGCGTTGCACATGTTGGTTGTTCTTGACCAACTATAGGAGGATGGCAAGATTTTGGCCAAGGATGACTACAATAGAGTGGTTGACCAACCTATTCCCCCCCTTGAGTGAGCAAAGGAGGAAGTTATTGATTTGGATGTTATCAACAAACTTGTATTAAGAAGAACAAGAAAGTGGGTGGAAGCACAGTCCTCCACACTCATAGATTAGGGTGTTGAATAGGCATATGATCGAATAGAAGAAGATGAAGTCTCATCTAGTGAGGAGGAGCAAAGCGAAGAATAAGTTGATCCCGATGAGGAGTCAAAAGAGAAAGACATGGGGAATTCTTCAATAACAAGGAGAAAATCCAAGAAGACTACCAAAGAGAGGCATCCCATTGCCAAATTTAAATTTTATAAAAGCACGACAGGAGCATGAGGTGGCAATGCCAAATGGGCTAGAAGAGTAGGAACAATTGCATTAGAGCCCATAGAATAAGAGAAGGGAGATTTATTAGAATTGTGAAAAACATGGGCCACAAGATCAAACAACGAATAAAAACACCTTTCATGCAAGAGAGTTGCAAACAATAATATGCAATATCCTCAACAAGAAAAAGATAAAACAATGAAAATCCATGATCTCAAAAGAGAATCTCAAGAGACAATACAATGAGGTTTGGGTGCTTATAAGAGCAAAACTCTAAATGAGAAAGGGATCATAGCATGACTAGTGTCAACATCTCATGCAATGAGACAAGATGACCTAATAACAACTCAACTAATAAAAGAATAAAAGCACTCCTAAATTTAGTTTAAGTGCATGAAAATAAATTAACCATTTAATTAATTATTAGCTAACACATGATTATGCTAACACCCCCTTAAGATGATTAGGGAGTAGCTAAAAATCCTAAAAAGAAAATGCATGATGGGCCCTGACAAATAAGGCTTGGTGAGGTACCCATGTACAAACAATCTAATCTCTCACAACTAGAGAAGAGGAGAAAAACCCTATGAGAGAAAACTCTTCTTCAAAAGAGAAAATAATGAATGAAGGATTAAGAAGCCTCCAAAATAGTGTGAAGGATTGAGAAGCCTCCAAAACAATGTGAAGGACTGAGAAGCCTCCAAAATAATGTTAAGGCCTGAGAAACCTCCAACTAAAAAATTGTCCCAAAAGAATAGGAACATGAAGAACATCATTGAAGAATGAAGAAGTTGTAGACAACTATCAAATGATGACTGCAATAATGTTGAAATAAATAACCTCATCTGAAACAAATGATGATCAGGATCAAGAAGACAAGAATCTGCATGAATTCCTCCAACAACACTACTCAAATAAGATGTCAAATAAAGGCAAAACATTTAAAAATTGAAGATACAAATGGCACAAGTACCAATAGTCTGAAGAACGCTAATTAAATAAAAATGGAAGGTCACCTCTAGAAACAGGAATGCAAGTGTCTATATGGTAAATATTTCATCTCATCAAAATGCATAGGTAACCAAATGCCGCATCCACCGAGTACATAGGACCAAATACTAGATACATAGGTCACTCCAATGCAAAACCAAGGAAGCTTTAGCACCAACAGTATAAACCCCCCATAATGTAGAAAGAGAGATCCAAGATAGGCACATTGAAATTATGTGCCACAGAGAAGTGCATGTAGGAGAAAAAAGAACATTTGAATGTACAACTGAAAGTACCTACAAATAAAAGGGTGTGCAAACTAGGGAACACATGGATGAGGTAATAATCACTAAGATGTGTTGTTTTCATGGAAAGAACACTCACTTGAAAAAGGTGTGATGACAAAAAAAAAAGTCTACACAACCCCCCATGACACTTTATATCATAGTGTGAGTACAAAAGGCACAACATAATATGCAGAATCCCCAAAATGTATACACTAGAATGACACTTTATCTTAGTGCATCTACAAAGGAGAATGTGCTTACAAAACATGTCTACAATACCCAAACAAGACAAAATGCTAGAAATACATGTAGAACAACCTAAAAAAGGTCATCCCACACAAACAAAAATTTTCTAGGTGCTAAAATGTACAAGTAATTCACTAAAGTGTGAAAACACCAAAAATTAAATAAAATTTACTTGGAAAGAAATCTCGAAAAAGTGCATGGATGTTGTGAAGAAATTTGAGAGACCATCCCAACACCACTAAAATCGTGAAAAATGGACAAACATGTGAAAATTTATGAGCTCGGGAGTGGAAATTTTTGAGCATAGGTTGTCATTGATGTCAAACTAATGTCAATATGCCATTGATATTGACAGTGGTTATTAAAGGGTGTCAAGGTTGTGAGATGTGAAGGTTGTCAAATTGGTGAAGATTGTAGGAGTATAAGTATTATCAGTTGTCTCAAGGTTTTAGAAGCATATTGTGTAGGTTGTCTAATCGATCATATCATGTATCATGTTAGTGGTGGTGTGACTACCTTCAAATAGTTAACAAATTTATTATACCATGTCGGGTATGCAGTCTTGACATGAGTGTGGTAGTCTAGAATGATAATCTTTTGGGCAAAGAGATTAATTAATATGGGTGGCATTTCTTTCAGAAATGCAGTATTGCTTTATGGTTTCAAAGGAGAATGTGCATACAATAGTTCTATCAGTTTCCTGAGTTTTAGGTGGTGCAACTTAGTGTGCAAGGAATTTTGAAGTAAAAAAAAGGTTCAGCAAGCTATTCAAAGTTCAAGGCATATGCAGTAATAGCTACAAGCATGCAAAACTCAAATCAAGCATGTGGAGTGAAGATAGGACCTATTTAAGGTTCCCTTGGTGGTGCAAGACATCATGTTCTTTTGGTAGCAAGTTTGGACTAGTGTATTACACGTTTCATATAATTTGAATTTAGGTCCACCCTATGTTGTCTAGGTTGGTGTAGATCCCTGGCCAACATAGAAGAGTGTTAATGTAATGTCATGTATATGTTTCAAAATGATTAGATGCATTACATGTGTATGTAAGTGGTGTACACGTGTGTGTACTGAATGTATTAATGATTATAGTGAAAAAATTGTAGTGGGATGTGTAGTTGTGTCGTGAAGAAAAGAGTGATCGCCAATATCAGTATGTTTGTTGGTCAGAGTTAACTTTTAAATCAACCATTATTTTTGTTATGGTACAATTGGTGTTCTACTTGTTGTATTGTTCCGACAAGGATTGATGTCACTGTTCCGGTAGGGATTGGTGTCTCCTGTAGGTTGGTGCTTATTGAATCTTTTTGGGGGTTGGTGTCTCCTGTAGGTTGGTGCCTACTAAATCCTTTGGGGATTGGTGTCTCCGGTAGGTTGGTGCCTACATCTCATTGTAAAATTCACTTATTATATTCTTACTTGTGAGAGCTTCTCATTGTGGTTTTTCCCATCTTAGGTTCCACGTAAAATCTAGTGTTATGTGTTATCTTGTGGTGTGCTTTATTTGCCTTACTTACTAGCTTGTATGGTTCAGTGCTCTTCATGTTGAAAATCTATAAAGTAGTTGTGAAGGTTTTTGAAATTGTTGTAATTGTTTGGATCTATTGATTCACCCCCTCTTTCAATAGATTGTGTGCCCTTCAAAAACAACACCTTTGATTTCAACAGGTTGTAAAATATAGCAACAACAAAATCTAAGAAAAACCAGCACCATTGGATAGTTCTCAAAACTAGCTTTCATACGATATCTCGTTTGCCCAATTTTGATAATTGAGCAAAAAATTATGTCGATTTTCTCAATCTTGTTTATTTTGCAAAAAAGTATTTTTTTTTGCCCCTAGGGGTTGGGCGCTAGTCACCCTTGTGATCTTGGGGCAACGCCATATAAAAATAATAATTAAAAAAGCGATCAGGCTAGCAAGTTGGCAGCAATCGGGGGTTGCTCTGCAGTCGCTAACAGTTAGTGGCTAGTAGGTCATCACGGTCAACAAGCCATGGGTAGTGAGACGACAAGTTGAATTTTTTGTTTTTATTTTTTATTTTCTTGATTTGCATTCCAAACAGAACTGTATAGGGGTCATACAACCCCTCGAGCAAAAAAAATTCCTTAGAAGCTCCTGATGCTGAAATAGGGAAAATTTTATGTCAAAATTCATCAAATCGGCCTCTCGAACGCAACAGTGAGATCCTTTTCGACTCAAAATTCTTTGAAATTGTAGTTACCCTCTAGATCTAAAAAAACAATTGTTTCAAACCCTTTTAAATCTGACCTCTGGAGCCAAATCAAGCCAAACAAAAGGTAAAACTCACTTTTTTGATAGCTCTAAATCCAATTGAAGACTCTGTTTTGGTCTTAGATGCACTAAAAATTCATTCATCTCCAAAAATTGCAAAAAATCCAAAGGAGATTCTAAATTTGAAGCCTTGTAACTCTAGTTGAATAAAACCCTCATAAATCGAGAAGGGGTTTGCTGAATCTAAAATCTGATACCATGTTGGGATTGTGAATTAATGAGCCACATGATCAAACAACAGACAAATACACCTTCCACACAAGAGATCTACAAAACAAATATTTGTGATTCCTCATAAAGAAAAAAACAACTCCAAAATCTCAATAAAGAATATCAAAAGACAATACAATGAGGGTTGAGCGCTTATAAGAGCAAAACCCTAAATGAGAAAGGGATCAAATCATGACAAGTTTCAACATCTCATGCAATGAGACAAAATGACCTAATAATAACTCAACTAATAAAAGAATAAAAGCACACCTAAGTTTAGCTTAAGTGCATGAGAATAATTAGCTTAATAATTTATTAAAGATTAATTAATTATTAGCTAATGCATGATTACTCTAACACATTCATCGCCATCACCTCCTCCATCTTTCGTGTTTCCATCACCTCCACCATCTTTCACACCTTCTCCATCTACCATTCCTCCCTCTACCACTCCTTATTCTTCCCTTTCTTCACCTCCTCCATTGGACATTTCAATGGATATCACTACCACCATTACCACTCCCATATCAATTGAATCTTCTCCATTACCTACTTCTCTTCCTTCCACATCCATCTCTCTTCCCTAATTTACTATGTCCACCATAACTTCTACCACCTCTTCTATTCTAGCCACTTCTACTTCCTTTGACCTTCCTTTGACCTTCCTTTCCCAGCTCTTAGAACCTACCGCAAGAGGTAGTTGATTATGTTCTTTCTGAGGTCAACATATCTCTTTTGAACCAATTGGCTCAATCCCCTTCCCCTTCTACAGTTATGGAGCCACCTCCTATTCAGAGTGTTGAACAAATCCTTGAGCAAATGTAAAGAAAGAGAGGGAAGATATGGTAGGTCTCTCAGTAGTAGATGAAGCTTCAACTGCACCGAAACATTCAGAGAAGCCTTCAAGAGATATTTTTGAAGTGGAAATAAAAAAGCTCGCAAGCCATGAAGAGAAAAGAATTGCAGAAGAAGTGCCTAGGTGTCAACAAGAGGAGGTCCATGAGGAAGAAGTTATAACATAAAATATTTCAACTGAAATTCCTACCTCTCCCTAGCAAACAAACAAGGCTACCGTTCCAACATGGCTGAAAGAACAATTGAAGAGCAAGAGGCCAATAATTGGGACTTTGCAATTGAGTCTAGAGGCAATTTTGAGCTGGATTGATAGGCCAACGGAGAAGAAAAGGGCCAAAATAAAGTCTCACATGTCCAGGGATGCTTTTGAATCCCGAATTTTGCACGTAGCCACCCCTTCAATGGAAAAGGTTAATGCCACTACCTTGCCAGAAGATTTTGATATCACGACTATCAACATTGGTCCTACAAATAGAGCACAAGATATTGATGAATTTTGGAGTTCAATATCTGATATTTTGAAACATATGAATAAAGATGAGGCTACCAAATTGAGCTGAAGTCATAGATAGTTGAATTGACAACTTTTATCCAACATTTGGTCATGCCAATTTAGACACCCTAGGGAAAGCAACAACACTTGTTTTGCTATCTAAAGACGAAGTAGACAAAATGGAGTAGATAAAAGCATGGGCTCATTCTACACAAAGTTGGATTAAAAGTGTTCTTGATACTAGTAATAAAGCAATTGGGGTAGCCGTTCAAGCACACAACTTTTAATGTTGAAGGAAGAAGTTGATAAGTTAGTAGAAGACTATACAAGCAATGAGAAATATCATAAAATGGTATTTCCCAAAGTTAAGGCAATAAGGGGCCTTCTTACAAAAGTGATAGAGCAAGAAGAAATTTTGAAGAAGGAACTTGTAAGAGAACCACAGTATTGGCTGCACACACTTAAGTTTAGAAGATAGATAGTGGTGCAGGACGAGCTTGAGGTGAAAGGCATTGTTAAGCAAATCAGTAAAGTTTTGAGGGCCTATGAATTTTTTTTGCAAGAGCTGACGAAAATGCTGATAAGTGCCTTTGAAAAGTAAATGATGAAATTTTGAAACAACAATGGAGGTTACTAATCCACAAGGATCCAACGGATGACATATCTACATAATTCCTGGATGTTGTTGCACAATTTTAGGTAGTCTCAGGAGATAATCAGTCAAAAGTCTTCTTTGAGGGATTTGCATCACCAATTAATTGATGAATACAATGCAATGCTATAAGATTCATGTAGCTCTTGGTCCACCTAATAAAGAGATCACTACAACTTTGACTATTTTTGTAAAGTTCACAATGAAAGAAAAAACATAAGGCAAAAGTGTCAGATGACAAATTCTTGTAGAAAGCAATCAGTTGGAACATTTTTTGAATTTTGTGCCTCAAAATTTGTGGAATTTTGTAAAATATATTTATGCAAAAAGGATACATATTTAATATATTTTACATTTTTCTAGGTACATTTGTAACTAAACACAGTTAGCGATGGATGAGGAATATGTTGTAAATATTTAATGTATCTTCAATATTAAATACAAATGTAATCTAGGCCATTGGTGTTGAGATAATCTTCACCATTGATTTTGCCTCAAGTTTTGTAAGCCTTCTCTATAAAAGGCAATCTTCTCTCAAATGTGAAGGTGGTTGAATTGAAATTGTTGTAACCAAATATTTTGAAATTAATACAAGCAGAGCATTGAAATTGGGTGTTCCACTTATTGTTTCTCTATGCATGTGTAGTTTATTTATTCAATATTAGTTCAAGTTCACTTATGATAATGATGAAGTGCAAAGATATTTGATAGATCTCTAGTTCATACCATTAGTAGTTTGCTAACTGTAAGTTACTTTGTATGGTTAGTCTAAGCCTTTATTTTAATGTTAGTTTAATTATGAAGATTTGTTTAAATTGCGCTAGAATTGGGTATTTAAATAAATTTTCATGATTTGAAAATCTTTCATTCCTTTGAAGATTGCACGATTCTTGCAACATTGTGAGTCGAATCTTTGATTAAGCAGGAATTGGTTTTATGAGGGATCTATCTATCTGCAACACTTGATCATTATTGTCATTGTCCTTAGGTTTTCTTTACTCGATCCCTTCTCACCTTGTCTTTTGCATTTTATTTGAAAATCAAGTTAGTTTAGGAAGAGAAGCATCACAAAATTGCCTTATTATATGTTATAGTTCATATTCAAATCCTAGATCTAACAATGCAGCTAGGGTTTCGTGTCAAGTTCAAACCTTTTTAAACCCTCATTATTCAGTCCAGCTAAATAGTTCTAAGGCCCCTTGTTAAAACAACAAATCATCAAACCACTGAGAAGTTTTTTGCAAAGCCAAAACCTCACTATCGAAACCTTGAGGTTATCTTTCTGAAATTTCCTAGATTAGATTTCCTTTCAAGAGAGACTGAACATTTTGTGTTTTGTCTGTGTTGTCCTATGCAAAAACACTCATCAACACAATAGTCCAATAACAAAAGAAGTCTTGTAAATTGAGGACAATTTCTCAAAGGTCATGTGCATATAGAGGTTAACCTCAACACACTAGATGGAACAATTTAAAATCACTCTTTTCATGCTTTGACCGCCTAGAAAGGAGAAGACATCAAAAGTCAACAACCAAGGGTACATTAAAAGCCATTCAATACTATGATAAACTGTTCATCACATCGACCACCGATGCTTTGAAAACAACAATAATTGGATCCAAGATTTCAATGCATCACAAAGGGTTCATTAGAAGTCTTCATTAGAAGTCTTGATTCTCTAGCCCAAGCACTATGCTAAAAAAAAAATCAAAGCCAACACTAGAGTCTCAAAAAAGCCCATCCTCGAGGAAGGACTAGGGAACTCAAAGAGAACATATGGATTTAGAAGAAACATTTGTGCATTTCTTAGGAAATGACCCATTGATAGCTTTAGAATGGTCACTACCAATGTTGAGACGAGTACCAATCCATTGCCCAAGCCGATGCCTCGTTGAAACAAACAAATTTAGATAGTCATGATTTCATACTTTCCTACAGGCTTTTTCAAACTTGCAAGTTGAATGTTTGTCTTCTAACTGTCATTGTTGTTTATGTTCATGTTTTGATGTAGTTATTTTAACATATATTTTATATTAAAAAAATCATTACTTTTTGATCTTTACATATGTGTAGACATTTTAATGCAATACTTTTGATCTTGGCGAAAATTATGATATAATTAGATACTGATATTTTCTTTGATTCTGATTTTCTTAAACTTCAAAGTTGAAATATGTTTGTTCCCCACATAATAGTATCTGGGAATCATTGTTGTTGATGTTGTAATTTTTTTTATTACTTTTGACCTTTTATAAAAAAGCTAACATTATATATTTTGGATGTAATGTTTGTGCAAGATATATGTGTTCTTCTATGGTTTTAGTATACTTCAATATGTTTGTTCAAGATTTATATGTTCCTACAGTTGCATTAAACTTCATCACCAAGATTGGAATTAAAACATTAACAAGTTTGAAAAATTGACAGTAAATGTTCTTCCAGTAGGCACAATGAATCTTACCGAGTTATATATGGTGGAATACACATCGATGGAATTAAAACGCAAGATAATATGATAGTCTATTATGAGTCCAAGAAATTGTTAGCAACTTAGCAAAATTGTCTGTTCAGTTTTTAGACCATAGTAAGCAGATTTTGCACTCAAAAAATTAACTCTTAACTGCAAAATAGCTTAAAACAAAAACTCCAATCAGAACAGCATAACTAAGAACATCAATCTACAAAAACACACTGCTGAAAATACATGCAATAAATACTCACAAATTTGAACTCTCAAAACTGCATCTTCTCTCTCTCTCTCTATCTCTCTCTCTCTCTCTGAGAACTGGAGGGTAATGAAAAACCTCCATCTCAGTGGAGCACCTAGGTTAGAAGGAACAAAACTAGAGCAGAAAAGCAATTAAAGAAAAAAATGCCATGTTTGAAAATAAGAACAGCAGCAGCCCCTCTCTCTGTTTCTCTGTCTCTGTCTCTGTCTCTGAACTGGAGGGTTTACAAATGAAAAATCTCCATCTCAGTGGAGCACCTAGGTTAGAAGGAACAAAACTAAAGCAGAAAAGCAATTAAAGGAAAAAACGCCTTGTTTGAAAATAAGAACAGCAGCTTCTTGCGTAATTTAGAATCCAACCTAAATATAACAAAAGTAAACAGCACGCTTTTACAAAATTGCTGAAGAGATCTGCATCCAGCTAAAGATAGGAAAAGCTAAAACAAAAGCTAAAAACTGATTGCTGCACTGTCTTGGAGGGTCTAGCCTGCTAAAGGACAACTGCTTGGAAAAACTAACACTATCTCATCCCGTGCTTAGAGTTTATTTTTTATGTCCATGCCTTAGATTTGGAAGCACTATTTAGCAGGCAGATAATTTATCATGTAATTGAATAGCTTTGCCTTCAGTACATTTTTAAGCAATCTCATGTTCAGATGGAATCCTCTCTTGACGATTGTGAAATACATCATGTACCCCTAAAATGAAAATAAAATGGCCAATGCCTGGAGTAACAGGAGATTGATTGCTAATACATTAGCTCAGTATAAAAATGGACTCGAGTTAGCCAAAAGGAGATAATATACATGATACCTACTTTCTTTATGCATACCTACAACATCCATCAGCACATGCCGGAAGGAGATGTTGCACAACCTATTATTTCACTTGAATGAATGTTTGACTGGTTAGAAGTAGAGGTCATGTATCCCTCAAATGTGTTGAACTTTGAAATAATAATAATGTCCCTGTTGTAACACACTCTTGATTTCATATCACTTTTTTATATATAAGAAGAAACTATTCTTGGTCTAAGATGGAACAAGATGTGGGTAAGGGGTAAGCGGTGCAAACATGTCTTAACCAGAACTTTTAAGTCTGAGTAATATAGTCAGCTTGAAACTATATTTTGACTTTGGGCAGATCCAAATGGAAATCATGGCAATTCATTCACATGTATTTTGTTACTGACTAATCCAAAAGTGAAAAGAATGAGATGCAATCTTAGCTGTTGTAGAGATAGCGCTCAGAAAATGAATTTTTTAGACCTTAAGGTCTGTCGAAAAAGTAAAAAGTTATAGCAAGATCTTAGAGTTACCCAAAAAAAAATATCAAATAAATAAGTGAAGATCCTAGATATACTTCTAGCTCACACCAATCTTTCCAGTAATTAAACATCCGTCTGATCGTATGTATTGCTTACCATCATAATGCATATGACCAAACAGAAAGAATTGAATAGAATTATACTGCATATGCTTAGAATGTTTACAGTTACCTGGAAGTTAAGAAGAATAACTGCATAGAGTTCGCTCTGTAGTTTACTTATAAACAAGGTTATCAATCTATCTTCAGGATATACATCTAGTGTATGATAGTTAACATCAAAGAATTTTTTTCTTCATATGATATATTCTTAATTGAATAACCCTGTAATAACGTAATGAATTTTTTTCTTCATATGATATATTCTTAATTGAATAACCCTGTAATAACGTAATGATAGTGTATAACATATACAGAGTAGAAGTTCAGCTCTGAAACTACAACCCAGTAGAAACCAGCAATCTATTATACTGGGATAAGCTCAGAAACTAAAACCACACTTTTGAGTTCAGACAGATGTTAAAACTTAAGAGCACGTCTGTGAACTTTAAGTTAAAGAAGCTATGCCATATAGATACTGTCTTTAACTCAATACAACAGTTATTAGGTTAAGTTAATAAATAGACTACAATATTCCACCCTAATAGACTAATTGCTATATTTGCCCACCAGTTGTTATCTGTGTATCTGCAGAAAATTTAGATTTGATAGAAAAGCGACATTATAACTCAAAAATGTGTGCAGGCACCCTACTATGCTTCTAGAGTTGCAAAGGCAACAACATGGGAGAATGTTACAATACAGCAAAATGAAACTATATTGACTAGATATGCCCAGTGACATCGATAAATTGAGATCCAACTAACTATGAGGCTTTGAGAATATCCGTGCAAAATTAATACACCACAAGATGATCCAACAGCAGGATGATTTGTCTGCAGAAACAAACAGCATAGAATAGTGCAACTGCTTTACTGTACAAATTAGTTATTGTAAACTACTAAACATCTTCTAATACTCTACCAGGACAGTTTAAAAAGCCACACCATTGAACCCAAGTCACCACAGAACTGGGACAAAGGATGCAAAAGCAGACAATACAAGACCCAACCCCAACAATTTGCCATATAAAGGAGGCTCGGTAACCTCCTCTCTCTGAAACAGATCATCACATTGTCCAGAAAATCCAATGTATGACCACCAGGCAAAACCCAAAAGAGGATTTTTTAGCATAAAGCATATTGTTAATAGGATATGCACAATCATGGAAATGTTACCTTTAGCCTCTCTACCCAGTATTGCTTCTAGTATGCGGGAGCCATCAGATCTGCTTACAGGAAGAAGCTGGAAAGCGCAAAAGCTAAGCCCTAACAAGCCAGAAAGAGAGATAGGACTAATGACAAATTTTAGATTTCCCCTTTCTTCCATATAGCTGGCAACGGACAGTTTCCTCAGCAAGAAGGTGAAGAAGCTCGAATGTGAAAACATATCCAAAGGAACCAGAAAGTAGCCATGGAAATTCACAACAGCATCTGAAAATGCATTCAAGGAACCCACTGAATAGCCCATGAAAACAAGAAGGGAAGAAAATGCTAAGGAACTGAAAATACTAGCTAGGGAAAGGTTCAAAAAAATGCTTCTGTTGGGAAGACAGCCTTTGTAGCCTGTTACAGCCCCCATGGTTCCTAGGCCTACGCATGGAAAAACAACAGGCCATCTGATCAGGTTGGCAACATCATACTTCGAGGCTACAAGCCATCTTGCTCCTGTTCCTACCCCTACTACACTTAAAAGCAAACTCGGGATTACAATGGGTTCCCACAAAATGGGTTCCAGTCCTGGATCTGCATGACTGAACTGCAGCGCTCCAACAAATGCCCCTAGAAGTGACAACACAGAAATCCAATTGTATATACTATCAGGAAGAACGAATCCCATAAGCCATGACCAGGGAGCAATCACACACCAAGCCTCATCGGGGTCCTTCCTTGACTTCATCAAAATAACAACATTATCTTGACCAGTCAAGTCCATGTACTGTTGTATCTGACTGCTTGCATCATCTGGATGTCCCTCAAGTTTTCCAGGGAATATAAATCCATCCTCATACCTAACAATCCTGCCATCTGGGGTAAACCCTGAACTCTTGAATGCACGTAAAATAAGCAACTCTGGAGCCTCAACAGTCATAACCAGAGGCTCCACCTGGGCAAGGGTTGATGCTAATTTCTCAGCCCTAGAATTATTTTTCTCGTCCACTTCAACCCGCAACTGCTCTACTAGATAATTATACACAATCAAAAGAACTAATCTCTCTAAATACCACGTTTTGTCTCTTTCATACTTAAGGCCCCCCAGGTTTCTCAAACGGGCAACAAGGAAAAGAGAAGCCATGGCCCCTTCGATAAGATTTTCATCAACGGGCTTCTGCCCTATGTATATTGTGGATGTAACAACAATGTCTGAACCAGTAAACTGCTGCATTAATTGCAAAAGCATGACTAATTCCAGATTACCTGGTTTCTGAAGCCTTGGCATGCCTAGTTGGAAATCTTCGTAGATTTGTTTATGGACCTCTTCCTTGAATGGAATTTTTGGTGTTTCTGTGGAATTTTGGGTTGCCGCAAATCGAGCTGCCCTCTTCAACCTGTTTCTCTCAATCAGCCCATCACCCCCTTCCTCCAAAGCCTTCAAGACTGAAGGGGACACCTCCATTTTTATTTTCTGGATCCCATCATCTTCTGCTAAAACTTGTTTTGATTGAGTGGGTTCATCTGATGATGAGGAAGGAAGAGAATTATTGTTGTTGTCATCACGATTAGTTGATCTTAGGGGTCTGAGGAATCTACATGTCTTGCTTGACGTAATAGAATTGCTATTTGGTATTCTGGATGTACACAAGTTTTGTAGTTGGATTTTAGGGTTGAAATTGGGCAGCAGAAATCCAGCAGACATGGCTTTCTGCAAGTGAGAGCAACGATATGCATGTAGGTGAGGTGTTTATGTTTCTTTGGTTGACATGAATCTTCAGGTGCCCTTTACCAGCGGATTTATCTAGATCGGATAAACTAACTCTCAATATGAAGTAGATATCAAACTAGCAAATACACTTAACGAGGAAAGGTTATGTAACCGGGGTAATTTTTAATTAATCGGAAAATTATAAAGAATTTTTATGGTAATCGAAGTTAAGTGTATATTGATTGAATTGTTTAGTAATTTGAAGTTGATATTATGAGTAAATGATTTGATTAACATGTAGGAATATAATTGGTAGTTAATCAAATCTTAATAATCAATATTTCTTATATTTATTGATGTTTTTTCAAATGTAAGATTTTGAGATCTATGAATTGTCAAAATCTTGTTAGTTTGAGTGGGATTTGGGAGATAGTATTACAAATAACCAAAACAATCAGCAAAAGATTTGCTTGACAAGAAGCTTTCAAACCAGTTAATTGTGATTTAACTAAACTCTTTGTGGCAAAAGATCATTTTAGACAATTTATCCAAAGATTTTTTATATGATTATCCAATTTAGTTGTCCTACTTTGTTCTTCACTCTAAGTGCAACAAATATAAAGTGGCCATATTTGCACAACATGATACTTGATCTTCCGCCTTCTAATCCAAATTTAAATTTCTAGCTTGTTACAATGGAAAATACTAGCTATTATGCAACACTTATTTTCGTTCCATTATGTGCATGTAATGTTTTTTCAATATGCATGAAATGGGTTTTAAAACTTAATCCTTAGTGTTACCATAATTTTGTAAATAAAATACATTAAGACTAATTGAATAATTTTGATTCAATTTTATACTAGAATAAATCATATCTTTTTTTTTTTAGACTGCAGGAATCGGGTAGCACGACCCCCAGAATAAATCATATCTTGTATTACCCTAAAACATTCTATTAAAATTCATTTTACGTAATGGTTCTAACTTTCTCTAGTGTGTACATGTTTTTGGTTCCATTGCATGTGAACACATGTCACACTATGAACACCATGCATAGCAACATGGAGCCATAGAAAAAAAATAACCAACACTAAAGCTATGTACGAGTTAGGCAAAGGTTGTACAACTAGGTATTCTTTTCATGAGACATGCCTTTGTGTGGTGCATGTTTTTATATTGTATTTAATTGACTATTTCTTAGATAAAATGGGTTGTAATGATGTTTTTATGGCATCATAAATATGGTTGGTCTTTGATGGGAAGTAATGGGGTGGTTGATGTAACTATTAGAAGTAATCTACTCCAAGAATACTTTTGGGTTCACATCTTACTTCCTCTTGTGGGTTTATTTTAGAGGTCGTGTCCTCAATACTGAGGCATTTACGCTACTACATGTTCATAACTACTATTTCCTTTTGTATTTTGGATCATTTGAATAATTTTATGCTCAAGAGTAGTTATAATCGTATCTTGATTACCTACCTTAGATCTAGGGTAAAAGTACAAACCTATGTCACACTTTCAGTCAATTAAATAGTTCTTATCGAACTATTTTCAATCGAAAGGTATTCAAACAAAGAGGTTTTGACCGAACCATGTGGCGACAACATGGCACCGACATGGCGCAGGGTTATTGGTTGAAAAAACCTATTTTAGTTGAAACCTTTTTGATTGAATACTATTCAATCAAAATTGGCAAATACAAAATTTTAAAAAATCAGGGCCTGACCATTTATGTTGGAGCACTGTTGAATTCGAGCGAAACCCTATTGAGCTGAGGAGATTCAGTCAAAGTCCAACTGCATCATTCACCTCATTCACCCACACACACCTACAGGTAAGCTCTCAAAAACTCATTTTTTAATTTTAGCATATATATTATTTAATAAAAAATTACTATATTTATACTATTTGGGATGATTATATTTATATCTTCAAAGAAAAAATAAATCCAAATAATCATGGATCTAAACATGATCTAGCAAATTGACACATAGTACACCTAACTATTTAACTTGGAAACCTCTAAGACTCCTAATATAACAAACATTCATAACTCAAACTAACACTACTAGGACACCACCATAGTTGAATGAAACATTATCACAATTGTGGAGGATTCATCATGACGATACGAGTCACTAGTGTAGCAAGGGACATTATCGTGATCATATGAGATGATAACGCAACAAACCAATTACAAGCATGCATGGGTTCCTCCAATTGATAAAAAAACTTAAGGATAAAAAGCAAAAATAGAAGTCAAAACCTTGCCTTGTCCTCCTAAACTAAAAAAAATCCTTAACCTTCTTCAAATGTCAAACATGACTATGTTGGGCTCTTACCATTCTCCCACACATTTACTTTTTATAGACATCCTCTTTGTTAAGAAATATAATTATTCCTTTAATAAAATTAGGTTTTATTAACATGACAATCAATTAACCTAATTTAGAGTTATGAAAGATCATGTAACAAAATTTGGGAAATCTAGAAAAATGAGAAATATTTTTTTTATGGTCAAATAGATAATTGTCATTGTTTTGATCATAAATTTTGAATCATAACTTAGAATCACAACTTATTATACATGATGGAGGCAAAGTAATGAAATTTGAACAAAATTGCATTTAGAATTTGATTACATTCCAAGCATCATAGGTTTAATTTCAAGTTTCATGAATTTGATTGTCTTTGTAAACTTCAAATGTGATGCATGGATCTAAATGTGTGAAATATAGGTTTTCCATTTTACAAGTACTTAAAAATAAACATGCATACATGATAGTTAGATGATGATATAATAATTCAACTCGTGATCATACATGACACAAAATTCATACAACTTAACCTTTAACTTCTTTCTCCATGGTGAAAATGCCTTGGCATCCTCTCAAAATCTTCCACTTGTCACCTTATGTTAACCTAGGTTGTTTACAAGATGTCCTTATGCCTTTTTTTGCTAAGAAACCTTTATTTTTTGCTTTAAATTGTGAGCTTGCCTCTAAATCCATTGGTTTGCCCCAACAAAATAATTGTTGTTGAAAGAGGCAAATAATTTTTTTTCTCTAGTGCGAGTCTTTACATGATCAAGCTTCTTCTTATTTTTGACACATTTGAACTCAAAGTTGATATTTTCCCTAGGTGAATTATCATTAGAAATATCTTTGTTTCCACCTCAAAACCTAAACTTAATATCTCTTTCCTATAAATACCTCTTTTTTCATCACTAGAGAGGTTTAGATTTTTGCATAAAATTTTTCTAGCTTTAGTTAAAGTTTGTGATCGACTAGTAATTTCAAATCCTCCATTTTTACTTCTCACCCACCTTAGTACAACCACAACTATAATTTAGATTAGCAATTCCAACTAAGCTAGTCCACCATCCCCACCATTAGAGAGTTCCTCAAGTTAAAGGAAGAGACGATAAAGTTTCAATTGGGTTCCTAAGGACTATTTTCAACCATTTAATTTGCTTTGTACCTTGGATATAAATTGAATCTCATGAGTGGATGTTTTAGTTAGATTATTTTATTTTAGAGTGGACTTGTTTAATTATATTTCTTATTGTTTGTGAATGAGATGTGAAAAGTTAGAATATATTTTAGATTTTAGTAAATCTCTTTTTATAAAGAGAAAAATAAGGGTTTTGAAAGGGGTCCATATCATTCAATAAATTTTCAAAAGATATAATAGTACACAAAGAGCTAGAGAATATATAAGATCAAGCCTTAAAACCAACACATGACTAACAATAATTTTGAAACGGTTAGTAGAAAGCCTAAGTGAGGTCAACCAAAAATTAGCCAAAGGACAAAAAAAACTGGCCCCAAACCATTGAGGCTTTTTTTTACCTCCTACACTTCTTATAAGACTTCCACTTTTAGAAGTAATAATCCTCAATATCCTCATTTTTGCCCCCTTACTTTGTCTTTTATCCTCTAGACCTATTACTTAAACCATCTTGTGAATGTATGCATTTTCTCTTTTCTTTGTTAACAACAAAAGCCCTAGTGCTAATTATATCTAGATTTATTTTCAACCTATTACCTCCACTTTTAATCATGAGAATTTTTAAAAAATCTCTCCTTTATCAAGATGCCAATTAGACCTATGGTAGTTGTACAGATGTGTTTTCTTGTTGCCTATGGATGCCACACTATTTTCTTATTGAACTATGCTACAACTCATGTTCTTTAAATGAACTATGCAAAATAAGCAATTGTGATGAGGTTTAAATAATAAAGTTCACATGCAAGTTGAATAATTTGGTTTGGTAAATGAAAACAACAGGGGACTTTGGTGATAATTCTCCTTGTTTAGGTAAAAAATATTTTGCTCCAGGACAGAATGGCAATGTACTTTCAACAAAGAATCACAAACTGGACCTTCCCAAGTTGAGTACTTCCCCAAAAATGGCTGAAGTCACAAAAGACCAGGGTAGATCTCCTTGCTTGAATGTTGTGTTTCTAGAAGGCATTGACAACTTGTCGAAGAAGATTGAGCTTACAAGTAGTACTCATTGTCATGTCCCTTACCCCAAATGTATCAAAATAAGAAAATTAAAATCTCAAAATAACCAATTTGTTATTTAAATAATCTATTCTAATTATTATTGTATTCATTTTTATTAAAATACAATAACTTATATAATAAATTAATGATGATTTCATAGAACACACAAAACAAAACAAAATAAAATAAAATAAAATATAAAATGTAGATAGGGAAATAATCAATCAGATTTAGTGTAATGAAAACAATAAAATGACTAAATCCTATCAAGCACAATAGAGTACGAAACAACAAGGAAATCACAATACGAAGCACAAATGCAAACTGATCTCCGCGCCAACTCGATTTATCTCCATTGCTCTTCTCCACCTACACAAGGATGCAAGATTTCGAAGGGTTGACAATAGAGGAGGAATGTTGATTGCTCACTATTGCACCGTAACAACTTAATATGATGCCAAATGGAGAATGATAGAAACAGATGAAAGATGGAGGAATGATTTTGGCAGAATGAGGATGTCTGAAGAAGATCCGATCCAAATGGCTTGTGAAAGGTTTGATTTATAGATTTTTGATTTGGACAGAGATAAGATTTGACAAGATTCGATAAGGATTTGATTTTTGACAAAAGAGGAAATATGACGAGATGAGATAAGATTTCAAAAAAATAGAAAGATTTTGATTCTCTTTTAAAGGAAATAAATCCTAAAAAAAGATGAGAAGGATAATTGATGAATTATCTAATTAAATAAATTAATTAGATGCACATGAGATCAGTTTTGGAAAGAAAGCGAGAAGATCTTTTTAAGATTTTATTAATTAAATAAATATTTGATTTATTTAATTAATGTTGAATTTATGATTTCATTAATTAAATAATATAAATTATTTAATTAACATTAGAAGAATTAATAGAAATGATTTAATTAATTAAATAATAGAAATGATTTAATTAATTAAATAATAGAAATGATTTAATTAATTAAATAATAGAAATTATTTAATTATTAGATGAATGGATGGGAATGATTTAATTAATTAAATAATATAAATTATTTAATTAACATTAGAGGAAGGGATATAAATGATTTAATTAATTAAATAATATAAATTATTTAATTAACATTAGAGGAATGGATGGAAGTGATTTAATTAATTAAATAATATAAATTATTTAATTAACATTAGAGGACCAGATGGATTAATGAATGGATTATGCATAGGAAAGGAATAAATGAAATTAGTCAAATAAATAAGATTTATTTAACTAATTAGATGATGACATGGGTACCTAGGGCAAAACATACTACAAGGTGTCTAACTAATGCGATGTTATGACAAGGTATTGTAAGAGGACAATTTTTTGACGTCTACATTTTGCCCCTCTTTGAGATGATGTTCGAGATGATGAGATTTGTGTCGAGTAACATCTTTCAAAGAAGTTAAGGTATGGATAGAGGAAAAATGGATACTGATATAAAGATAGGATGATGATGGTGATTCCCCCTCGAGAGGATAGGTGGGTTGAACAAACACGGGTAGACTCTCGAAATGAAATGAAATGATAAAGAGAGGAATAAGATGAATGATGCAAGATAGGAAGTGGATGAAGGAGATGAATGATACGTTATGTTGCAATGAAGGTGAGCAACCATGATGTTTGATATAACACTAGACATTATGCACCAAGATATAAGGACCAAGGTGACGATGTGTCTCATGCCCCAGCATAATATAACCTTGTCTAGATGTATGAGGAAGTAAACTTAGAGCATTAAAGTCCTAATGCACAAAAGGTATGATATGACCTTAAATACAAAGGATACTGCAAAAAGCTACTCCAACATGCACAAGATATGAATATTAGCTGGAATGATATGGATTTGATATAAATGCAAGATAAAATGATAACACACACAACCAAGCAAGCAAGTATGCACAAATGATTCAAAAACAAACAAGGTATTGCCCCTGCCAAGCTATAAACTGTTGATTGATTGATTGATTGATGATGATGATAGTGTTGTCATTGTTGGGAAGCGACATGTCCCTAGAGCAACAGAAGGATGATGATAATTGATTGATTGATTGGTTGATTTGGTTTACGACAAGATAAGGATCAAGACCAAAGGATGTGATTGGATAATTTGACAAGATTGATTGACTTGATTGGTATGGATTAAGGATTGACTTGCATTTGGATTATGGCTTGGATTGATTTGATTGATTTGATTGGATGAAATGGTTTGATGAAGATGATTGAGTTGGTTGAATGGTTGAATGATTGGATTGAGGTGATGGATTAAGTAGATGAAATTTGGAAGAAGTGATTGGATGTATTGATTTTATTGCTTGGATTTTTGTTGGATATTTGATTTTTTTGTATTTTTAGGGGATATTTTGATTTTTTTTGGAATTTTGAAATGCTTTGATTTTTTTGGACTTTTGAAATGTTTTGAAGTATCAAAGGATGAAAATTTGAGTAGCCTTTGTGCTAGAGACCAATGACAAGGGGAAAACCAAGTCTAGGTGCAAGGAGATAGATGGGATTGATGGATGAAAGGGTGGGTGATGGGAAAAGGGCTCATGATATATGGATGGACGGTATGGATGTATGCATCATAAGAGAGCAAGGATGTGATCTCCAAAGACTATGTCGCATAGGAATAACATGCCCCATTCTAGGTACAATACTTAGGATTGTTCATGACAAAGCTTATGACAATAGGATAATGATAGGCTTATTTGGAAGGATGAGGTATATCAAGAGATACCCAAGACATGTTTCAACATTTTTCCCCTATATCTTCATCAAGATCAAAAGAAGAAGGGTGGATGAATGGACTCAATATGATAGGTATGTATGATGACTAAGATGGTAGATAGGATGGAAATGACAAGACATGAAAATGATAGGTTGGACAGATAAGACATTGTGCCCCCAAGTGTAAGTGACATAGAAAATCAACCTACACATGACGCCTATTTGCTAGGTTTTCATCATGGTACTTATCTAGGGCGCCTGTTTACCAGGTTTTCACCGTTGGACAAAGGGATTTCTCTTTACTTTTTTTTTTCTTTTACTTTTTTTGTTTATTTTGATTTTTTTTTGACTTTTTGACTAGGAGAAGGGGAATATGGATAGGAGGGACTCAAGTGTCTAGTTCCATGAAAGGTGATAGTCCCACTAGATATGGATGTCATTGCATGGACCATGTCAAATGTCATTATGCTCATAGATGTTGGTAAGGAATTGCATGAGTGTGAGATGGAGTAGGTAGATGATGGATTATGAAAGGTTTATACAAAAATGGATGGGGAATAGTGGATGATGATGTGGATTGAATAGGACTTATGAAAAAGGATGGATGAAAGGTTTATGCAAAAGCATGGACCATAGGGAGGTGATTGGGAAGATATGTAGGATAGTAGTTGAAGGATGAGGAGATGGAGGTATGTAGAATTATTGTGAAATGGAAGGGAATCATGACCAATGGTTGCACACACTGTGATAAACGTTGAAGCTTTTGATGTGGATGGGGTGTAGGAAGCAATGGAGATGTTTGATTAGGAGATGGTGGATGTAGTGATTTTGGTACCCACATAGACTTAGTATTTTTATGACTTTTATTTGGCTTGTGGGTTTTAGGAATTTGAGACTCTTGAATAGAGTGGGAATGTGGGGTGGAAGTGGATGGATGGGATTTTTGTGATGTGGATGCCTCATTTGACTTGATTTCTTTTTGCTTAGGTACCCAAACCATTTTAGTTTTGGCCTTTACTTTTGGAGGTATGGGCTTATATAACTTTTTTGGCTTTGACTTCGTGCAATTGTATGCTAAGGCATTAGGACCTTTAGAAATTTTTACTTTATGTGTAGAGGCATCCCCATTTTCATTTTGGAATCCCTTGGGTTTGGTGGAATGAGTGGAAGCTTCATGTTTATACAATGTGTGCATTTGTTGGTCATGATTAGGAATGTTAGGGTATTTATGGATGGAGGGATAAGGGGATTGGATAATGGGGATATTAGGAGTTGGGAGAAGTGGAGGTAGATTAGATGGAGAGATATTAGGAGTTGGAAGCAATGGTGGCAGATTTGATGGTGGAAGGTGTATGGTCGCATGCTTTTGACATTTATAAGATGATGGAGGAGGGATGGCAACATATTTTTTAGGTGTATGATAGGCTGTATGATGGAAAGTGGACTTAGGATGCATGGAGGAAGTACCAACATCTTTAGGTTGTTGTCCTTGGGGTGTATGTCCAGGGACATAAAAGCATGTAGGGACTTTGACATGGATGGGCTCCAAAATACCTTGTTCATGAAGGTCTAGACCTTTACCTTGGTGATTCATGTTTTGGAGTGTGCAATGGATAATGGGAATAGGTGTAGGTAGAACACTAGACACGAGTTCCTTATTGGATGGAGAAGATGAAGCAAGGGAAGATAATGGTTTTTGTTGTTCTAAGGAGGAACATTCATGAATGAGAGTGGAAAGACCAATAGGATATGATGGAGGAAGTGCAATGGGGTCGATAGTGGGTGATGGAGGATCATTAGGATCTTGATTAGCATTGTGTTCACATAGATCCAAGATATTTGTTTTATCTTCTATGTGTGCTTGGGAGGCATATGTCTCATCAAGGGAAGTGGATTTTTGTGTATCATGGATGGATGAGGTGGAAAGCTCTTGACCATGGAATGCATAAAGTTGGCTAAGAGGATCATCATGGTCTTCTTGATCATAAAAGGGGTCTTCATAAAAAATGGAAGATTGATCATGAATAGTATTAAGTATGGTATGAATGGAATCATTAGGAGGGTGTTGATCTTTAGGTGGATGAGGGGGTAATGTTTTTGAATGTTTAGGATTGTGCTCTTGACATACCTCATGACTTATTTGAATGGAGGTGGAAGGGGATTTCTCATGGAAAGACTTGTAATGTTCTTGATGGTCAACAACATAGGAGCATGATAGAGGGTGACTTGGACTTACGAGGGGATACTCTTGAATTGGATCAAGTGGTTGTGGATGACATGGTTGGCTTGAAGGACTTGGCATGATGTTTTATGACTCTTTTGTATGTTCAAGAATATGGGTTGGATGACATGGCGATGTTTGATTCCTTGCTAGTAGCCTTTGGGTCACATCCTTTGTAGGTGTATGGGTGGAAGGTGTGGGCTTAGGGTTTTGGTTTTGATTGGATGATGGTAAGGATGCATGAACTAGATTGGTGTTTCCCTTGTCGAAAGTGGCATTAAGACTTGAGGAAGTTTGGCCTTGTTGCAAGGTAGAACTTAAGTTCACATGTGTTTGTTGTGATGTGGCTTGATAGGTTGATGTGGCATTGAAATATGAAGAAGTGGATGGATTAGATGGGTATGCGGTGGAAGGAGATGGCACATTAGGTTGAGGTGGCATTGGTTGATAATAAATGGGTAGGGGATGATGTTGTGGGTGTTGGGTTTGAAAAGTGGAAATGAATTGATTGGCTTGAGCTAGGAGGTGTTGGATTTGAGGTGATTTAGTTTGTTGAAAATTTTGGAAGAGGCTTTGAAGGCTTTGTATGGTTTGATGGTCTAGGGGTTTGGGTATTTGGTGAAGTGTTTGAAGGAGGTTTCAAAGTTGGGATGCTAGGGATTTGTGTTCGAATGTGGGCATGGTGTCACACATGTGTGTAAGCTCTTGTGTATCGATTTGTTCCTCAAAGTATGCACTATCGTTCATGTCATTATTAGAGGTGGTAGGAGAAGCCCCTCGAAGTCTGATTTTATGTTTTGGTTTTGTTTCATGATTTGAACTAGAGAAAGAGACTCCTTGAATTATGACTTTAGGCTTAGGTTTAGGATTGGGCTTGTTTATGATTATGACCATTTTGACAAGTGGTGACTAGGACTTTGTTGGTGATGGTGATGATGTGGAATGATTAGATTGGATGACTTGGATTGATTAGGATGAAATGGATAGGATGTGGCTAAGAAGAATGATTAGGATGAAAGTGATTGGATATGAATGTGTTGGAAGAACGTGTAGAGTGAATTGTCTTTATGTGTTTGGTGTCTAGCTTGATTTGGCAATATTTAAATGAATGATCACACATGTACACAAATAAATCACTCACGCAAGACACATAAGCAAGTTTGAATTTGAAATTATGAATGTGATTATTAAGCACACTTGAAGAAGACACATCAACAAGTCCTAGAACTAGTCAAGTGGGTATGGCCAATTAGGTCTTAAGCTAGTCTGTACAAGGTTGACTAAGGATGATTTGAAAGCAAAATCCTGCCACACAACTGGGAGAAAGGGGTAACCCACCCTTCACCTTCACTTCCCAAAGGTATAAAGTTCTTTGGGGCTTAGCTCAGAGTGACAAGATTTCAACTCCCAAAAAAGCGTGTCTTTCAATTCACACTTCGATTGAGGTCATCCCCAGGGGTGATGAAATCCCCTAGCAGGCCTCCTAGAAAGGGTTTGACAAAAGCAAACCAAGTGAGGTGTTTGTGATCACACACACACTTGATTCACACTCATAGTTGTTAATTGACCCTTAGAAAGGAAATGTGTGCAAGAAAGCAATGAAGCACTTGTTCTTTTTAGATCCCAAATCAAGATGTGTGATTGAAGACAAAATTTGTTTTAAGCCCAATTTCAAATATGTGATCAAACAAGATTGATTTTATGCCCCAAATTGAAATGTGTGACAAACAAGATTAAGAGATTAAGGATGGAATGTGTGCACCTGATTGTTTTCGTCCTTAAATCTGTTGTATTTGACTAATTCCAACATTTTTCCAGCTCCTTTGATGCACCTACAAGCCAAAAAATTGAAAAATACCAAGTAAACTTGCATAGAAGAAAGCCATGTGAAAAAAAGGAATTCTGATAAAATCTGATTAAGATGACCTGATACAGCTGAATGGATTGCATAAACAGAAAATTCAGAAGATTTCATGCACTTTTAAAAAAAAATCGTTGAAATTGGATCAATTTTGCAAAAGATATAAGCGTTTGAAATGTAAATGCAAGTTTGACTTTGACTGATAAAAGAGTACTGAAAATGATACAATCACCTGAAATGGTCTTCACCACTGCGTAGTTTTCCGAGTCATATTTCCAACGCTTTTTGAATTTCGAAAATACGAGCTATTATGCAAAAGTTATGCCCGTTTAACAAAATTGTTATTTTAGAAAAATCCATGCGAGGAAGGAGCTAGATTAAACCCTTAAACACCTAAATTTCAGCCCCACGTGACCAGAGGTGCCCTGAAGCAGAAATGGACTTTGGAAGAAGAGGGGATGCTGAGAAAAGGCATGGAGAAGTACGTGGTTATGTGGAAGCTATTTTTAATAGCCTTGCTGCAAATATTCCCAAAGCTGTGATATTATGAGATGAGCACTCAACAAAGATTTATGCTATTACTGATGGTAATAGTAATGATGAAAGTGGCAGCAAAGGGAGGATTTTCCAACGGTGAGAGGAAAATGTTGAGGATTCGATGATGACAATCGTTCTTATCTAATGAAAATCAGGGAGCATTCAAATGCAAACACGTTGTCCGGAGCTTTTCTAAATGACGTTAATCTTGTAACTCAAGCATGAAACCTACAAATTTGAATATTAAGCTTGCGACCAAGACATTTATAACAGTGAATCCATATCAAAATGAAATCAAAGCATTAAACTTGCACACATGGCAGATTAGTCGCGAAAACCATAAAAAACATGAGATCCAAAAACCATGAAAACCTTGTGGTTGTGGGTTCGGGCCCCACGGTGGGCACCAAATGTAGATAGGGAAATAATCAATCAGATTTAGTGTAATGAAAAGAATAAAATGACTAAATCCTATCAAGCACAATAGAGTACGAAACAACAAGGAAATCACAATACGAAGCACAAATGCAAACCGATCTCCGCGCCAACTCGATTTATCTCCATTGCTCTTCTCCACCTGCACAAGGATGCAAAATTTTGAAGGATTGACAATAGAGGAGGAATGTTGATTGCTCACTATTGCAGCGTAACAACTTAATATGATGACAAATGGAGAATGATAGAAACGAATGAAAGATGGAGGAATGATTTTGGCAGAATGAGGATGTTTGAAGAAGATCCGATCCAAATGGCTTGTGAAAGGTTTGATTTATAGATTTTTGATTTGGACAGAGATAAGATTTGACAAGATTCGATAAGGATTTGATTTTTGACAAAAGAGGAAATATGACGAGATGAGATAAGATTTCAAAAAAATAGAAAGATTTTGATTCTCTTTTAAAGGAAATAAATCCTAAAAAAAGATGAGAAGGATAATTGATGAATTATCTAATTAAATAAATTAATTAGATGCACATGAGTTCAGTTTTGGAAAGAAAGCGAGAAGATCTTTTTAAGATTTTATTAATTAAATAAATATTTGATTTATTTAATTAATGTTGAATTTATGATTTCATTAATTAAATAATATAAATTATTTAATTAACATTAGAAGAATTAATAGAAATGATTTAATTAATTAAATAATAGAAATTATTTAATTATTAGACGAATGGATGGGAATGATTTAATTAATTAAATAATATAAATTATTTAATTAACATTAGAGGACCGGATGGATTAATGAATGGATTATGCATAGGAAGGGAATAAATGAAATTAGTCAAATAAATAAGATTTATTTAACTAATTAGATGATGACATGGGTACTTAGGGAAAAACATACTACAAGGTGTCTAATTGATGCGATGTTATGACAAGGTATTGTAAGAGGACAATTTTTTGATGTCTACAAATACAACACAAAATATAATTACCAAACCAAAAGCCAAAAAGCCACAATTAAGTCAAAAGATGAAACGATTCTAAGAATGCAACAGTTGCACCCAAAAGGAACATCTAAGAGACCCGTAAATGTTTATAAAGGAGGGATGGGGCAAAGAGGGAGACCATCGAATGGTAAGGAATTACTTAGCAGCATCAAAGGAGATAGGAAAAGGCTCCATCAGCAACAACAGGTCAAAGGTAAGTTAAATATTATGTTTGATAAATGACTTGAAGTATGTGATGGACAATTTATCTATTTAATTATTATGTGCACATAAATGAATCCAACATCTATTACAAATAATAAGTTGTGTATATATATATGTGTGTGTGTAATTCTGAGTATTATTTACTGCTGATATATTACTATTTGCTACTGATATATATATATATATATATATATAATTTTTGAGTACTATTTGCTGCTGAACATAAATAATAGATCTAGGTAATGGATGTAATTTACTAGAACAAACTATGGACCAAATATATATCATTGATTTAAAAATCAAGATCAGAATCTATGCATTATATTATAGAACAATATGTAATGATTTATACATTCATTTAATATGTAAATCTGTGTGTCTACTCTATGGATAATACTCATCTGATCTGATAGAGGAGTTGAGGGCCTACAGAAGGGGAAACAACATGTGAAGTCACCCTCTAAGTACACCACCCATCTAGATGGCAAGGGCCACATGGGCCAAGAGGGGAAAACTGCTCTTGGGCTTAGAGGATTTGACTATCCAGGACACCCTGCTGTAGCTACACCCTCAACCTCTCAATATGATTGAGCAATGATGGTTCTGGTACAAGGGAACATAGGTAGAATACTAGGTACACCACCCCATATGGATGGAAAGGGCCACATGGGGTCAAGGGGGGGTAAACTACCCTTGGGCCTAGGGATTCTTGGGCATCCTATCAGACCATCATACTCAAGGAAGAATGAATTAGGGAATTCAATATGCTTATTAAATGATGTTGTCTTATTTCTACTTGTTGATGTGCCAAATTGACCCACAACATGCAGGTAAGATAAAAGTAAAAATATCTCACCTCTCCTGAAAAAGACAATCAGTAATCAAACTAATCACCTCCCAAGGTCTTTGATGTTGGTTCACAATGTTGCTGTTTCACAAAGTGGTCAATATGGCTGTAATGTTCAAGGGGCCTGCTGGTTTTGAGTTTCTGGATTGTTGCAAGATCAAACATCTATCTAAACCTACTTTAACCAGGGGTTTTAAAGAAATAGAAAAAGATAGATCAAGGTTTTTTTTAAACTGAAAAGAATGTTGATTCATTCAACTAATCAGACTTGTTACCTTCCAAGGAATTCCCAAACTAGAACTGCAAAATAAAATTGACTTGCAATTGATACAAAGTTTCATTCATTCACAGTGCAAACTTTAATAGTAGATTGCAAATCATCATTCAAACAAAACATAAGGTAAAATTTCATTCCTTGAAAGCTTTTCAAACCAAATGATTAACCCAAAATGAATATCATTCTAGAGCATAATATAAAGAAGGTTTAAATCTGGCTGCTCCTACTGTTAATGAAACAGATAAGCAACATTTACAAATATGGCAAGATCACCAGTGTATAGAAAACCATGTCTTCAAATTATCTCCATCTATACTAAGAAAATCTGGAAGATACATCACCTCTTCCTCCTGCTGAACTTCTTAACAAAAGATAAATAGCAAGAATCATGCAAGATAGATCAACACAACGAATTCACCAAGAACACAATGTCTTCAGTTGTATCGAATCCCCAAAGATAGCAACAATTCGAGTCTTTTGTATTACAACGACTGCTCAGAAAGAAAATACCTCTAACTCCTACTCTACTTTTGCTCTATTGCTAAATTTGTTCTAATATTCAATCTCTAACTTTCTAACAACCTTCTAACCTGTCTCTAAAAATTACTCTTTAACTCGTCTAACCCTTACAAAAGATTCAAAATGCCATATTTATAAAATGCGTCAGATGTGTCAGTGCAGTTTAGGGTTTACAATAAGTCGGCCCTAGAAGAGTTCGAAACAAAGTCAAACATGTATTAAATGCAAGGGCACCGACCAGACGACCCAAGATCTGCCACATAACTCGGACCAAAACACATGAAGAAGAGGGAAATCAAAATGATGAGGAAGCACGACTTTCGATGCAACTTTGCATTAACTACTTCCCCCACGTCGCCCATACCTTGCTCCATTCTGGCCTTCGTCATCAAGACGTCTTTTGCAAGCCATTCACAAGTGGCATAGGTGAAACCCTAGTTTGCCATTCCATAGCATTAATGTTATTCTCCAGATCTGTCCTATTGTATTGTTCCAGTCTCTCTCGTTGCAGGATGTTCATATTCGGATCTGAAACCTCGAACCAGACTGACGTCATCCTGCCCTCAGGAATCCTATTCTTTTCGTCCAACTTCATTCCTTCTTTTCTACTTCAGAGATGGAGGATCCCTCTGTGTCTCTCTTAGCCTTTCCAACTGTTTCCTTGCTAGACTCAGCCTGCATTCATCAAACACCAATGTGAGAATCCGATTGTTAACAACATTTCATCAAAGTGTTAGCTCAAAATCATGATAAAAACCATTAAATTAGCCATTAAGCATCAACATTGGATCATCAAAATGAACATAAGCAACATACAACAGTGAAATTTACCAAATTAAAGCATGGAAACATAAGAATTTACCACTAGAATCACCCATTTCACCAAATTTCCTCATTCCACAGCGCCTCCCAGAAAATCCAGAAAAATCTGAACGGACCAGAATTCCGCAAAAATGACAACACAGCATGAATTCCGGGAAAACGAAGGGGAGAAGGAGAAATCGGGAAAATCCGACCGGACTGGAATTCCACGGATGACTCAGAACTCCAAACTTCAGAAAATTGAAGGGAACTGGGCAAATGAAGGAATTTGGGAAAATCCAACTAGGTAGGAAAATCTCGAACCTGACAAAAAACCCAAACACTAGCCACGACTTCACTCAAATTGACCGAAGGTCACAAATTTGAGGACCCTGGGCACAAAAATCGCTTAACGTGAGCCTCCTACACAGCTTCTTTGAATCCTAGGCTCAATCGAAAGCAGATCAAGACGAAATGGCGACGCCCTAGGCACGAAACCCTAGATTTTAACCATGAACGCACATGGCAAGCCATGAAATGCCCAAACACACAGGAATTCAAACTCCAAGCAAGACCACAACATTTTAAAGCACAACAAGATTGAACATCTCAACTTAGGAGAACGCAAATGATAAAGCAAAATGGCAAAAAGTTCCAAAAATCGACCAAACTTGGAAACCCGACGGCAAGGCAGAAATCCGAAAAATCTAACCCAGGCGGAATTCGCGAGGGCTAGAAATCTCTGAACTATAGCGTAAAATAGGCCAAGCCAGACTTCGAGCGCAATCTGGAAAATCCGAACGGGGCGGATTTTTCCAAACTGGCTTAGAAACCCGAACAACAGCGAAAATTGGAGTTTCAAAGAAAATCGGGAAAATCCGACCGGACCGAAAAATCCCAAACTAGGGTAAAAACCCGAACTTCACCCTAAACATAAGATTCTCAACATTTAACTTGGGGAAAACACTTGGGCAAGCAAAATAAACATATTAAGCACATGCCAAGGCAAAGCAAAACCTCAAAATTGAAGGGGGCAAAACACAAAGAGTGAAAGCAAAAGAGGGGGGTCCATTTTAATCAAATTTAAAAATGGGGTGGTTTTTCAAGGCATAACACTACTAACACTTTGCAGGCCAACAGGTAGTTGTATCCCTAACCACATTCTCTTTTGATTTCCTTACATGCATGCTAATTAATATTATCTTGTAAATACTCTCTAATTATGTTTTGCAGGAACTTACCCATTCTATAAACATCCCCAAAACCAAGGTAATCACTTGGGATTGATAAATTAAGGCAGATTTAGGGTTATCCCAAAAAGGGGACATTACAAGTGGTATCAGAGCATCGTCCTGCCTGAGGGGTAACAATTAATGCAATCAAGCCAACAAACTTTAAGGGCCCTAGAAAGAGAAAATAAGAGAACTATGGAGCAGGAATTGAGAGCATTCATGGAAAAAAAATGAACAAACTAGTCAAGCCATGCTCCAAGTCCTCCAAAACATAAACAATAACCTTAGGCCTAACACAAGACATGAAAGAGAGAGCACCCCTAGCCAATCCGAAAGCAATCATAACACTACAATAGGGTCAAACCCAAGTACCAATGGACCCCAATTCTTGGCTAAAGAACACTCTTTAGGGGAAAATTAAAGAATTAACAACCCAAATGCACGTGAACTCGCCTTAGAATATGCAAGTCTTGACCCTGAAGTCTGAAGAAGCATCCCCTTCACAACATATTGTGAGGTTGTAAAAAATGATAATAGGGGTAGAAACAACCGACCCAACAAAGATATAAAAAGTAAAATAGGAAAACTGTCCATCCTTAACTTTGATGGATTAGGGAAAATTACAGCCCATGCATGGTTACAAAAGCTAGAAACCTACCTAACCCTTTGCCCCATGACTGAAAAATATGCCATTACACTTTCCATACTACACTTTGAGGGGGGGGGCACATGACTGGTGGCATCATGGCCTAATTACCCAAGATCACAAAAATATCAAGGCCTATGAAGTCTTCAAGAAAAGACTCATTGAAAGATTTGACCAAACTCATCCTCAAAAACATTTTAGGGAGCTAATCAGAATAAGACAAAGAGGGACCCTTGAGGAATACATTTCCAAATTCCAAAGACTAGCAATCATGGTCCTAGGAATATCCAAGGATAGATTCACTTACCTTTTTATAGAAGGGTTGTCAGACACCACTCGTGGCCTAGTAAGTGCTCTAGACCCCTCCACACTTCAAGAAGCAATCCTCAAGGCTACTTGACTAGATATCGCCCAAACAAGGGGAAAGCCCTTCTCAAGTAAAACTGCATCAAAAGACAAAAACTTCCATAAGAAGGACAAACACAAAAGAACATTCCTCCCTTATAACAACCGAGAAGAGCTTCGAAGGAAAGGACTATGCTTTGACTGTTGAGAACAATGGGAACTCATTCATGTATGCAAGCAAAAGGAAGGCCATGAGAAATGTCATAGGTGCAATGAACCTTGGGGCCCGGGTCATTTTTGTGATCGAAGTACTTTTAAGAAGAAAGACTTATGCTACTACTGCAAGGAAAAATGGGGACCAAGACATAGGTGTGAAAGAGGAAACCGAGCTCGCAGGAAGGCAATGCTTCAAATTGAAGAGGAGGAGAACTCTTGCAAAAAGGCAAAACTTGATGAAAGTAATGAGGAAGGAGGAACCCTAGCTTGCATTTCAAAAACATCCAAGCATCATCCTTTTAGGATCTGAGGAGTAATCAAAGGACAAAAGGTAACAACCCTAGTAGATAGTGGGGCTACCCACAATTTTATTGATGAAAATTTGGTAAAAAAACTAGGGCTAGAGACAAAAGATTTCAAAGGATTCAATGTAACCTTGGTTGATGGATCCACCACCCCTAGCAACAAGAAAATCTCCCAACTTAACATTACCTTGGGAAGGAACCCAGTTAAAGACAAGTTCTACATTGTGGATATGGGAGACATGAACGTGATCTTGGGCACCCCATGGATGCATTCCTTGGGTTGCTTTATCTTTGATCTCCCCAAGTTAGAGATATGCTTTGTACATGAAGGAAAGAGAGTTACCTTACATGGAATATCCGATGGGTCCCCTAGAGTAATCCCATCAAAAAAGATGGAAAGAACCCTTAGAAATGGCCAAGTTGAGTGGGTGGCTCAATGCTTAATCCTTGATAAAACAACCTCCAAGGGAAAGTCAATCCACATAGACATACAACCAATTATAAAAGGGAATAATAAGGTCTTCAATGACATTCCACTCAGTCTCCCACCCAAGAGAGGCTTTGAACATTCCATCGAACTTGAAGAAGGAAAAAAACCAGTTGTTACCACCTCTTACCGCCATCCTCGCAAATATAAGGAAGAGATTGAGAAGATCATAAAAGAACTATTAGAGATGGGGCATATTCAGCCTAGTTCCAGTCCCTTTGCTTCATCGGTTCTCTCAAAAAAGAAAGATGGCACTATGAGGATGTGTATCGACTATAGGGATTTAAACCAAAAGACAATAAAGAATAGGTACCCTATTCCTAGAGTTGATGAACTTCACAGGGCAGTCTATTTTTCAAAGATCGACTTAAGGTCGGGCTACCACAAAATCAGATTAAGGGAGGAAGATATACCAAAGACAAATTTTAGATGCCATTATGGGCATTTCGAATTTCTTGTCCTACCTTTTGGGTTAACTAATGCACCCACAACCTTCCAATCCTGTATGAACCACATTTTTAGGAAGCAACTAAGGAAGTTCTTATTGGTTTTTTTTATGACATATTAATCTGTAGTAGAACATGGGAGGAACACTTAAAACATAGAGATGAAGTGCTAAGTATAATTGAGGAACATTCTTTATTCACCAAGTTGTCCAAATGTGAGTTTGGCATGTAGGAGATTTTATACTTAGGGCACAAAATTAGTGCTCAAGGTGTTAAAGTAGATGAAGAAAAAATTGAAGCAATTAGAAACTGGCCGAAACCCAAGACTTTAACCCACCTCAGAGGATTCTTAGGACTGTGCAGCTATTATAGAAGGTTCGTAAAGGGATTCTCAAGTCTAGTTGCACCGCTTACTGACCTAACCAAGAAGGGAGCATTCTCTTGGAATGAGAAGGCACAAGCAACATTTGAGAAATTAAAGGAAGCAATGAGTTCCTATCCCGTGTTAGCAATCCCCGATTTCAACTCCCCCTTTGAGCTATATTGTGATGCCTTAGGAGAAGGCATCGGGGCTGTACTAATGCAAGATAAGCACCCCATAACTTTCGAAAGCAGGAAGCTCAAGGATATAGAGAAGACATATTCAATCTATGGCAAGGAGATGCTAGCCATTATGCACGCCCTTGCAAAGTTTAGACAATACCTAATCTACGAGAGGCTTATTGTAAAAATGGACCATAACAGCCTTAGATTCATCTGAAGCCAAAAAGATTTGAATGATAGACAACAAAAATGGGTGAGTAAGCTACGAGCGTACAATTTTGACATTGAATATATGAAATGTAAAAACAATATAGTAGTAGATGCCCTATCACGAAGACCCCACCTTGGTTCAATGGTGGCGATATCTATGGAATGGAAGACAATTCTAATCACTGAATATGCCAAAGACAAATTTTCAAGTGACCTAATGGAAGGGAAGGTGCAAGATCTGAGAAATACCAAGTTATGAATGACCTCATCCTTTACAAAAATAGAATTTACATCACTCCAGAATCATGGCTAAAGAAGGAAATTTTGAAGACTTATTATGATAACCCATTAGCCGGGCACTAGGGGTACTTCAAAACATACAAACAAATCAGGGAAAGGTTCACATGGAAGGGACTCAAGGGAGATGTATTGAAACACACTAATGAGTGTATGGTATGCCAGAGGAATAAAGAAGAACATACATTTCCTGCAGGGCTACTTCAACCACTACCCATCTCTAACCAAAAGTGGGAGAGCATCTCCATGGATTTCATAATAGGGCTACCTAAAGTACAGGGAAAATATTGCATTTAAATGGTAGTAGACCGCCTCACCAAGTATGCACATTTTATAGCTATATCCACAAACTTTAGAGCTCCCCAAGTGGCTGAGATATCTTTAAGGAAATTTTCAGACTACACGGCCTCCCACAGAATATTGTAAGTGGTCGAGATAGTCACTTCCTTAGCATATTTTGGCAAGAGTTGTTCAAATTAGCAGGGACAAAACTAACCCCAAGTACCGGTTATCACCCACAAATAGATGGACAAACATAAATCATCAACAAATGGTTGGAAGGGTATTTGAGGAATTATGTCACCGGGCAATAGGGCAGATGGATTAAATGGTTGCACTTGGGAGAATATTGTTACAACACCACCCACCACATGTCCATAGGGATGAGTCCCTTTTGAGCACTATACGGTTACGAGGCCACATCCTTTGGTGATTTGATCCGAACAGAGAGCTGTGCACCAGGAGCCAAAGATTTCATACAACAGAATGTGGACATCATGAATTCACTTAAAGATAACCTACATCATGCCCAGAACCAACAAAAGATATATGCTGATAGGAAAAGAATTGAATGAATGTTCGAGATAGGAGACATGGTCTTCTTGAGACTACAACCATACAAACAGTCATTTATCAAACTCAGTGGAGCCGAGAAGCTTAAGCCCAGGTTTATGGACCATACAAAATATTGAGGAAAATTGGAGAGGTGGCCTACAAATTGGAACTTCTCACCACTAGTAGAATCCACAACGTGTTTCATGTATCTCGTCTCAAAAAGGTGTTGGGGAAAACACATCATTCCATGCCTAGAATTACCACCATTAGACGATGAAGGCAAATTGATCCTAGAACCAGAAACTATACTCAATGAGTGAGAAAAAAGATTGAGAAACAAGACTATTGAAGAGTACCTCATCAAATGGAAAGGACTACCTACTGAGGATGCAACTTGGGAAGGACCCGAGGTATTTGATCATCCTAGTTTAAAGTTGCTTAGGGACAAGCAAATTTAAGAGGGGAGGACTGTCATGTCCCTTACCCCAAATGTATCAAAATACAAAAATTAAAATCTCAAAATAACCAATTTGTTATTTAAATAAGATTCTAATTATTATTGTATTCATTTTTATTAAAATACAATAACTTATATAATAAATTAATGATGATTTCATAGAACACACAAAATAAAATAAAATAAAATAAATACAACGCAAAATATAATTACCAAACCAAAAGCCAAAAAGCCACGATTAAGTCAAAAGATGAAATGATTCTAAGAAATGCAACGGTTGCACCCAAAAGGCACATCTAAGAGACCCGTAAATGTTTATAAAGGAGGGATGGGGCAAAAAGGAAGACCATCGAATGGTAAGGAATTACTTAGCAGCATCAAAGGAGATAGGAAAAGGCTCCAGCAGCAGCAGCAGGTCAAAGGTAAGTTAAATATTATGTTTGATAAATGACTTGAAGTCTGTGATGGACAGTTTATCTATTTAATTATTATGTGCACAAAAATGAATCCAACATCTATTACAAATAATAAGCTGTGTATATATATATATGTATAATTCTGAGTATTATTTACTACTGATATATGTATAATTCTGAGTACTATTTACTGCTGAACATAAATAATAGATCTAGGTAATGGATGTAATTTACAAGAACAGACTATGGACCAAATATATATCATTGATTTAAGAATCAAGATCAAAATCTATGCATTATATTATAGAACAATATATAATGATCTATACATTCATTTAATATGTAAATTTGTGTGTCTACTCTATGGATAATACTCATATGATTTGATAGAGGAGTTGAGGGCCTACGGAAGGGGAAACAACGTGTGAAGTCACCTCTAAGTACACCACCCATCTGGATGGCAAGGGTCACATGGGCCAAGAGGGGCAAACTGCTCTTGGGCTTAGAGGATTTGACTATCTGGGACACCTTGTTGTAGCTGCACCCTCAACCTCTCAATATGATTGAGCAATGATGGTTCTGGTACAAGGTAATGGAGATAGAATATTAGGTACACCACCCCATATGGATGGCAAGGGCCACATGGGGCCAAGGGGGGTAAACTGCCCTTGGGCCTAGGGATTCTTGGGCACCCTATTAGACCATCATTCTCAAGGAAGAATGAATTAGGGAATTCAATATGCTTATTAAATGATGTTGTCTTATTTCTACTGACACTTTGTAGGCCAATAGGTAGTTGTATAACCACATTCTCTTTTGATTTCCTTACATGCATGCTAATTAATATTATCTTGTAAATACTCTCTAATTCTGTTTTGCAGGAACTTACCCATTCTATAAACATCCCCAAAACCAAGGTAATCACTTGGGATTGATAAATTAGGGCGGATTTAGGGTTATCCCAAAAAGGGGACATTACACTCATTTACAATGTTCTTCAGTTATGAATGATTTTGTCTTAGAACAGAACCAGGCTGTTCTCCCACTGGAGGTTTACAAACAAGATTGTTATAAATTTGATACTCCTTTGAAGGCATCTGAGGCCATTGAGGATCACAGTTTATCATCTTGATTATACATTTTAAACAGGGGACTTTGGAATGCATTAGTCAAAGTACTGTTGAGAATGTCAACCAGACAAAATGATAGTAGCTGTCATCGAAGTGAAGGCATTTCAAAAGGCTCGAAGAGAAAAATCCTGAGTTCTTCAAGTTCTTGAAAGATCATGACAAGGAGTTTCTTCAGTTTAGTAATGAAGATAATGACAAATTTGAAAAAGATGACAAAAGTGAGAATGAAGAATTAATAATGCATGGTGAAGAACAGTGGATTTAAATGCAGGGCTTAAGTTTGAAATAGCTGCACTAGAAATGGAGCAAAATGGAATAAGTAGAAATGTTCTCTGGATTCAAGTTAGTTTAGTACAGAAAGCCAGAAATAGATCCATCAAGAAGGTAACAGAGATATTACTTCAGAAAGTGTGGAAGGCTTAAAATTGTCTCATGAAGCAGCCAACAAGCAAGATTTTGAGCAGCTAACTCAAACATGAGAAGGTGGTGGAAGCTCCGGCAAGAGGAGGGCGGGAATAGGATTTGAAATGAGGAGTATTTGAAAGTGGTGGAATTGTGGGTGCTTCCCCATCAAGCTCTCTTGGATATGGATGTGCATCCTTGTCAAATGTGAGTGTAGGATCGAATTTTGAATGTCGCTCTTTTCTACATGCGGATATGGAATCTAGTTTTGATCAAGATATTGATAAAGAAACAGATGAATCAAATTTGAATGTGGAATATTTGCCTCCGAATATGGAGGAGTAACAATTAAATCAATTGTTCTCTTCTTTTGGTGAAATAGATGAAGCCATAGTCATCAGGGACTATGTGAATGGTTCCAAAAAGGGTTGTGGTTTTTAAATTTTTTTTGATGTGCACTGTGCTGCTTTAGCTGTTTCATGTATGAATGGCTATGTATTGGAAGGAAATACATTATCGGTAAGAGTAGTTGGACAGTTGCCTCTTCCTAGGCCAGTATCAGGGCTAGCGTGAGGAGTTCATCCTCTTCAGGGACATCATTCTCACAAACTCTGTCCACTCTCGTGATAAAGTAAAACCATTATGGAGTTCTCCATCTCGAGAAGTAGCATCATCTTCATACAGTCCTTACTCTAACAACGGTGCATCTGGTATGCAATGTCATGTTGGCGATCCTGCACAGATTGGTAGATTTTACAGTCTTTCAGCCACTTCATATGCCTCATATGGTCTCTATCAGATGCCACTGACATCTGGGTTATCCTCTGATGGCCTGCAGAGTCTGCCTATATCGCAACAAGTGCTTAGTGATGTGTCTGTAACTTCATTGCCAAGAAATGAATTAAGCAATTCATTTATAAAAAGTATAATTAATAAATTTATTAAACTCAATATGAATAATTACACAAGACCAAAGTTGGTAACTAAACTATAGTTCATTATATGTGCATGTAATTCCGAGCTTGATGGAGAAAACTAAAAAAATATTAAACATAAATATGAATAATCAAACAAGACAAAGGTTCGCAGCTAAACTATAGTTCATTCTATGTGCATGTAATTATGAGCTTGATAGAGAAAACTAAAAAGATATTATTCCACTTTAGTCAAAACACAAACAACACTCACATTTATAAATTATCAAAATCTAGAATTATAAATTATTTTAATGAATTTTAATTTTACATAATTAATAACCAAAAATTTATTATTGACTATTTTTTAATAATTTTAATTAAAATTGATTTTGAACTATAATTTTTTATTAATGTTCTTATTATTATGTGTAATTAATTTTTTAATTTTAAATAATTAATAATGAATAATTTACTATGGGTTATTTTAATAATTTTAATTAGAATTGTTATTTATAATTGATTTTTAATTAATAGTTTATTATTATTATTAGTAAATAATTTTTTATTTTTAATTATTGTTGATTATCTTATTATTATATCTAAAAATATTTAAAATAAATCTTACTAAACATCAATATGAATAATTTATTATTATATATTTATTTCAAAAATTAAAATCGAAAAAATACTTAAAGTTAAAATCTTATTAAATATCAATTATGAATAATTTATAATTAATAAATTTATTTAATTAAAATTAAAAAATATATTAATAATTTATTATTTTTTTGGGTTGGTATAATTTATTATTAATAATTATTTAAAATCTAAAATATAAAAAATTAAAAATAATAATCTCATAGGATATTAAATATAACCAAAGATTAATATTCTTATGGTTGTTTTATAAGTAAAAGGGCTAATACATTTTAATACATTTTAAGCTACTGTTTATGTTTTTTATAATATCCTCCTCCATTGCATTGTCTTTGGGATTATAAATGAAATGTACAATTGTTTCCGGGAACAGATAGAGTGTATTCGCCAACGAAAATGACTTTGGTAAAAACGGGAAAGTCATGGGTTTAAAAAGATTGTGGGCCCGACCACCTAAGTGTACCCTTAGAGTGTGTCAGTTAAGCCCGACCCCTAAGCAGTGACCATTCGGTTCCTTGAGCAATTAAATTCATATGTTTTAAATGTATTTTATTTTATTTAGTGGCTCTTTCGTTGCAATAGTTATGCTTCATAAAAAACTTTGAAGGGGGTTCTCTTACCCCAATTGCATTGTGATGTAAGAGGGAGATTTTATCAAAAGGAGGAACATTATATATATATATACCCAAAAGAATTCATTAGTATGTGAGCATATGAAATTGAATGTTATGCTTTGTCATTTATTACAAATTTTGTGAGCTTGGGATAAATGTTTAGATATTGTTTTTTATGTGTAAATGTAGTATTCATTTTCTTTCTCGAATATTGTCTATTGACATCTTATCTTGCTATTGCAATATGTTCAATATGTTCAATTTGTGAGTTAGAGTGCTGATGGTATTTTCGTCTGAATTGGTTTAGCTATCATCGGTATATTCAATTTCTGAGTTGGAGTGCTGGTGTTATTTATTTTGAGTGTTTATTCGTAATTATGTATGGTTATGCATAAGTGTTAGTTTACCTTTACTGCTTTCTGGTCAAAATCATACCCTGAAAAACCCAAATTTACCATACGAGGGAGTTGTACCTCTAAAATTTAGAGAAGGATCACTAATTCAATAGTGATCTCTCCAACTATTTGTGATTTTGTTGTTGCTTACTGGGCAATGTAGGGTCATTTCTCAAGATAAAATTACAATGACAAATCTGTTTATCAACAGATTTTTGGTGATTTTGTTGGAGAACGAATTGAAGTGCCAGTGCTTTCTTTCCTTAGAAATCTGAAGGTACCTCCCTAAGGATGGAGGTTGGCATCGACTTTGATACATAGGACGTGCTCATGAAATATTTTTGGTTGAAGAAATTTTAGTCATATTTTCCAATCTACATATGGAATTGGTTTCACCCCAACCATGGGGTACTCATTTTGGGCATTTATCTTTACCACATTATTCAACCTTACCCACAGGTTTGAGAAAGCATTTTGCAAAGTTCAATGGAGAAAATTCCAAGTTGGGGCTAGGAATTGTCTAAGGATGATTTTCTATGTAGAGAGGAAGTTGTTTTATCTCCTTTGTGGGTTATTGAAGATGATGATTTGATAGACATATAAAAAAATACAAAGTCTCCATTAAAAAACATGAATCACTTGAATCAATACTTGCAAGAAAATGTGAATTTGTTCTAAATTTGAGAATGATAAGGTTGTTCATGGCATGATTGTTTAGTTTGTTTTAAAAGGAATTGATGCATATTAGATTTCATACGAAAGTATAACTGATGGTATGCAAGATAGTTTACAAGACACTTTGAAGGTATATGATGATGAATGGTTGTTTGGCGCATATTTCAAGGAGCTCTTTTTCTTCATAAAAACCATATTCATGTTATGATCAAAAAAGAAATTTTGAGTTTGCAAGAACTTCATGGGTACACCTCTTTCGTTCACATTGGCATATATTTTTCTCAGCCCATTAATGGCTTTACATAGTCTTATGGGGCAGTAGTGGTGTGTGTTAGCTAGTCTGGGTACACAGGTGCCTTAGGTTGTTTTTCCTTTTTTGGTTGTGTGAGTTTCTTTCAGTTTTGGTTTTGCTCGAGCCTCCTATTTTCCCCATTTACTATGTGCCCCAATGGACTAGGACTCTAGTCTTTCCCAAAGATGTTGGAGTTCTCTGAATTCTGCTAGGGAATGCAATCCCTAATCATAGCCAATTGTTACCTCCACTTTTAATCATGAGAATTTTAAAAAAATCTCCTTTGTCAAGAGGCCAATTAGGCCTATGGTAGTTGTCCATAGGCTAAACATTTCTAGCCACACTATTTTCTTATCGAATCCTAAAGATATTATAACTCATGTTCTCTAAAGTAACTATGTAGAATGAGCAATTGTGATGAGGTTTAAATAATAAAGTTCACATGCAAGTTGAATAATTTGGTTTGGTAAATGAAGACAACAAGGGACTATGGCGATAATTCTCTTTGTTTAGGTATAAAAGATTTTTTTTCAAGATAAAATGTCAATGTACTTTCAACAGAGAATTGCAAATTAGACCTTCTCAAGTTGAGTACTTCCCCAAAAGTGGTTGAAGTCACAAAAGACCAAGGAAAATCCCCTTTCTTGAATGTTGTGTTTCTAGAAGGCATTGGAAACTTTTCAAAGAATATTGAGCTTACAAGTAGTACTCATGTACAATGTTCTTCAGTTATGAATGATTCTATCAAGTGGAACAGAACTAGGTTGTTCTTCTACTAGAGGTTTGCAAAAAAATAATGTTATAAATTTGATACTCCTTTGGAGGCTTCTGAGCTCATTAAGGATCACAATTTACCATCCTTCTTAAACATTTAAACATGGGAATTTGGAACACATTAAATTTAGAGTACTATTCAAAATATTAACTAGACAAAGTGACAATAGTTGCCATCAAAGTAAAGGCATTTAGAAAGGCTCAAATAGAAAAATCCCGAGTTCTTCAAGTTCTTGAAAGATCATGACAAAGAGTTTCTTTAGTTTAGTGATGAAGATAATAAAAAAATTGAAAAATATGACAAAAGTGAGAATTGCTAGGATAGGTCACATTATAATTGCGGTCCTAAGTTGATAATTGTGTGTCTCCACGTTCTTTGGAAAGTGTTCTAGAGGACATGAGGGGTAAAATATTTATTATTTATTTTCTTGTGACAAATTGTAATTGCATTAAAATAGGTAGACCCACTACGTTGACGGTTATAGAGCATCTCAAAAGCATATTCCCTTTGCGTGTCCAACTTCTAGGTGGGCACCACTTTGCAATGCATGTCCTTGCATGTTATTTGCATTTTTTGCATGGTGGGGCGCCCAAGTTTGCATGTTGGTGCATGTTCTTGCATGAAGCCATTGGATTAATCAAAGAGTTATGGAGCACTCGGTATTGAACAATTTTGACTGGCTATGGGTTAGGTGCCTATGTGAAGGCCATGTTATCATTTAATAATTTTCACCATGCTTATGGGTTGTCCACTAAGGGGAGGCGTGGGTTTTCTAGGTAGTTTTTCTTGTTGTTTTGGGATATCATTTGTGGTATTCTCTCCCACAAACTTCTATATATTTGAGCATTGAGATGGTGGTTTGAAGAGTTTGTATACAGGTTATTAGAGTAATGAAGTGCTACTGAAATTCAAAGAGGAGTGTTGTATTGGTGTATCTCATTTGAAGATTAATACAAACATTGCATCTCTTTGGGTGTGGAGTTTTTTCTTGCAAGGGTTTCTCCATGTATATATTGTGTCACTTATTTTAATTGTATGGGAAAAATAGGTTTTGAAGGGATCTAAAACCCTTTACAAACAAGTTTTGAAGGGACCTAAAACCCAAACCAAGACAATCATGCTGCAAAAAGATAACACATATACCATCAACAACTCAACAACAACATCATCAAATAGAATATACAAGGAAAAACTAGCTGCACCAAGGTTTTGGAGGGACCTTAAACCCAAAACAAGGTTTTGACTGAGACCTAATTTCCAAGAAAAGAAAGGGACTTAAAATCCAAACAGGAAATAAGAGTTGCATGAGTCATCTAGGCAACCATTAGCCTGTAAAAGCTAGATTGCATCATAGCACTTAACAGTAGCCCCCAACGGGTCCAAACTCCCCACCTCAATAGGGAAGTTAAAGATAAGAACTAAACACTGAAGAGCACCAGCCTTCTCACATCACTAACTAGCTAGAAACACCAACCCAACCTCCAACTCAATAGGAGAGGGAACCCATCTATAGGAGAGGATGAAGAGATATCCTTTACCACAAAACATAGAGCTTCCCACCCGGTCCACAACACCCCTCTCCACCTCAATAGAAGAGAGCTCCACCTCAATAGGAGCAACCTCCACCTCCATAGAAGAAATCGACTATAGAACCCGATAGAAATAAACTACGCCCATAGAAAGGAAAGTCAACACATCCTTTGGCCTAGCAGCAAACTGGAGCACATAAGAAGGAGAAGAGCACTCCTCAACCAAAAACCTTGAGTGAAGAAACTTTTGAGCCTTAAGCATGGCCATTTGAAGGAGTCCAACCGTCTGGAATAAAACATCCCAATCCATTGTGTCACTTGTTATTATCTACTTGTGGTATTATTATTTTTCTTTCATGTTTGGAATTGTTAATTACATTATCACTTTAAATGGTAATCTGCGATACATAATTTTAGATTTGCAAACACATTATTAAGTTCTATTGCTACAAGTTTCACCTTGAATTTATAACATTTTGTATTAGAGTTAATAGTTATGTTAAGAAAGGGACACCTTTCTTTAAAGTGCTCAATATTTTTTGGTTGTAGTGGGAGCTTGTGCATTGTGGTTTTTACATATTTATGAAGAAGATTGAAAACTGTTGGGATATGGTGTTGTACACCATTGCATAAATTGATTTATCATAATATTGTAATTAAATAATTATTTAGTTGTGATGCACCTTGGTGGTGTGGATAGTCACACTAGGTAATTATTTGGTGACCACTTGATGTTGCATTGTAACATTGCATTATTATTTAATGTGTGGGAGACATGTGATAATAATTTAATATTGAGGAAATATTAAATAAAGTGATGTTTTAGTACCCAATATTAAATAAGGGGTTAGTGGTTTTGTGGTACATGGTTTTACCTTACCACTAGTTGTATTTTGTGTGAGCTTGTGTTTATAAAAGAAAACACTATTGGTATGTGGCGACTGATCATGCTATACTATACACCTTGACATGTATCCTTGCTAGGGTTCGGGGGCGGGAGCCCCCAAGAAAAAATTTCCTCCTACTTTTTTGCGTCGTCACCGAAAAAGGAAAAATCAACTAAAAAGGAAAAAAATCTGACTTTGTAGAACCTAATCTGGAAGCTTCTAAGCTTGTTAAAAAGGGGTTCAGATGGGGGTTACAGTATGATGAAAAATGCGATTATTCGCAAGATTGTAATAGGTTTTTGCACTGGATAATAAAATCATTGGATGGCTACGGTTTGGTGGATGTAGCCTGGATTGGGTGAACCACGTTAAATTCTCTGTGTTATAATTTATTCTATGTGTGTTTTAGTTTCTCTGTTTATTAATTAAATCTACATTTAATTGTTAGATATTTGCCATTTCTAACCCTAACAAACACATGTGTAGTGGTTCAGGTTGGCTGAGTGGGTTGACTATCATTATTGAGTCTTCTTGAGGAGTGCATTTGTGAAGCATGGCATGGGATGTGAGGATTCATGCTTGGACACATGGGAATGCATTAGAAGGCTTGATGCTTTAGAGGTATTCATTGTAACTCTTATATTGCTTTATTGTTGAATAATATGATGGAGTATGGATTCTTTTGGAGGCTGGGTTTTTCCCTCTTGAGGGTTTTCCTAGGATATATCTTGTGTTATCTTATGGCTTGTCTATTTGATCTATGCATTTTGGCAACTTGTATGCATGATTATCTCTCATGGGTTATGTAGGAAATGAATTAAGATCATGGGTTAAATGCAATATTTCTTAACAAAAACCATGGCTTCTACCTCTCATCTAGATATTAAGAAATTCAATGGCATTGGTTACGAGATGTGGAAGTTGAAGATGGAGGATCTCCTTAAAGAGAGAGATTAGTGGTTGAAAATTTCAAGTGAAAAGAAACTAGAAACAATGTTTGATGAAGATTGGAAGAAAATAAACAAGAAGGCACGAGGAACCATTCGACCATATCTTGCAGATTTTGTCCTCCTAAATATTTTAGAAGAATCTATCGCATACAAGTTGTGGAGGAGGATAGGTAAAATTTACCAAACTTAAAAGTCTAACAAATAAATTATATCTCAAAAGATGTTTGTATTATTTGAAAATGAAGGATGGTGATTCTATTATAGAACATTTAAATGATTTTAATATGATTATAAGTCAACTTGCATATGTAGATGTTAAGATAGAAGAAGAATATAAATGTATTTTGTTGCTTTGTTCTTTACCCAAATCTTGGGAAAATATTTTTTTTCGTAAGTGGTGGTGGTATAGAACCGAAGATGGATAGTCTCATTGCTATACTTCTTTTAGAATAGATGAGAAGATCTTCAAGTTCATGAATGCAGGCTCTTAATATGTCTGGTATGTTCGAGGAAGGTACAAAGAAAAAGGAGGGCCTAAAAGGGACAAAAGAGAGACAAGTGTAAAGGAAATTCTAAAACCCCTGAGAAGAGTAGAGTAAAGTGTTGGAATTGTGGTAAGAGAGGGCATGTGAAGGAGTGCAAAAATAATGAAAAGAGTTCAAATACTTCCACAAAAAATTTCTCAAAAGACTATGATTCTTATTATTTGTTTATTTTTGTTAATACTATTAGTGATGATGCTTGGATTATTGATTCAAGTTGATCCTACCATATGACTCCTCACAAGGAGTGGTTTACTTCCTATTTAGCTTATGATGGGGGAGAAGTTTTCCTTGGTGATAATAGCTCGAAGAAAAATTATTGGTAAGGGAAATGTTGTAGGGAAAAGCGAGTCATCTTAGAATGAAATATCTAAGAACTACAGCGCCTTCAGTGATTTTAATTCCTTCAAAATTGCCTCAAAGACACAAACAACTGTGACTGACAGAGTTGATTTCCCACATTAACCCTTCTGAGAAAAGAACATGCAAACTTAACCATATTCAACACAATGCACAGATTCAAATTATAGAACCAACCAACATGAAAGACAAAAAAATGAACACACAGATTTACGTGGGGAAAACCCTTTCGGGTAAAAAATCCCACCCTCCAAAACACTCAGCTCAATTGTATTAATCAGCAACAACAGTTACAATACAATCTCAGAGCTATGCTCTTTAGGAGTTTACATCTTGTTCATTTGAAGAATACATGCAACAACATTGTTTAGAATCCTCGCATTGTTACAATTTCCTCACACAACACACAGTGCAGATTCATTCCATTTCACTAGCCCACTCATTCTGCCATCCTTTCAGCCAGCACAACCTCATGGCTTCTCAGGTTCACATTCTCCTTCATTTTGTCTCACCCCAGCATTATCCCTGTTACAATGTTGTGTACAACATACAGTTTGAACACTCATAGAAAATTTGACCATCGAACCCATAACAGTTACAGTACATTGCAATGTATAGCAACAACCATGATCATTTCATTCTCTTTCCAAATAGTTCAGTTCAGTTTCCTTTGCAGTCCAACCATCAAACAACAGTTTTCAAATGTTGGTCCAATGAATCGTTGATTCATAACAACGATGTGAAATCAACAAATGACTCCATGCCATGTGTCAGCATGTCACTCGTTCATCGTTGTTTGACCATCGCATTGTTTCATCTCTGCCTGTCGCTTCCAAGCTTAACCGCCATATCACAAGACATATTACAAGCCTCTACGAGACCATGGTTTACCATTCTACTAAAACATCGCTCTACCGCAGTCTCTTCCAAGTCCTATCGTGGTGTGGTAGTAACACCGCACCACTGTAGGAGGTCTTCAACACAACCGTGGGGTGGCGGTAACACCGTACTACCGCCAGACAACCAAAGGACCCCTGAGGTATTGCGGTACCCCGTGCTACCACTAGATAACCAAGAGACCCTCGCGGCATGGCGGTATACATCATACTACTGCACCTTAGCTAGAAGGCTCCTGCGGTATGGCGGTATACCGCACTACCACTTCTCTCTTACAAACACTTGGCGGTACAATGGTACAAGCAAAATCCATCACTTTCAGAGGTTGAAGCAACAAAACTAGGGTTTCACAGTGAGTTTGAGACACACATTCTCAACAAAGGTAAAGTTGTGTTTGAGTGATGGAAGGGTTAAATCCCTTAATGATGTTTTTCATATTCCAAGACTTGTGAGAAATATACTTTTAGTATCCAACTTGAATGATTCTAGAATGCATGTGACATTTAACAAGTCTGGTTGCAAGTTGGTAAGAGGGAGTTTGGTGATTGCTAAAGGATCTCGAATAGGGAATTTGTTTAGGCTTAATGCTTCAACTTTTTATAACTCCAACAATGTAATTGGCACTGAAAATGCATGTATGTTGTGGCACCATAGATTGGGTCACATAAGTGAAAAGGGTCTTAAGACCATTTTGAATAAAAAGTTGGTTGACGATATTTTTGATTATTTTGTTGGCCAAAATAATTTATGTGAGCATTGTGTGTTTGGTAAATAAAATAGATCATCATTTCCCAATGAAACTAATAAAGATAAGAGATTATTAGAGATAATTCATTCAAATGTGTTTGGACCAGTGGAGATTAACTCTTTTAAAAAAACTCATTATTATGTTACTTTCACTGATGATGTCTCAAGATACACCTAGATTTATTTTACACACACAAAATCTGAAATTTTCACTAAGTTTAAGTAATTTAAAGCCTTAGTTGAGAAGAAAATGGATAACAAGATAAGGGTGTTGAGATTTGACTATAGGGGTGAATATTATTCTAGGGAATTTGATGAGTTCATTAAGCATCCAGGTATTGTTTAACAAAACACTACTCCTAGGTTATACACCCCAATAAAGTGGGGTAACATAAATAATGAACCAAACCTTAACGGAAAGAGCTAGGAGCATGTTGAGTGGTGTTGAGCTTGATAGATGCTTTTGGGAAGAAGATGTAAGTACTGCATGTTATTTGGTTTTATAGATCTCCTTGTTAACCTCTTTTTGATAAAACTCTTTATGAAGTAAGGATAGGTAGAAATCCTTCTGTTTCACATTTAAGGGTCTTTGGTTGTGAGGCTTTTGTTCATGTGCCTCAAAATAAGCGTTCTAAATTTGATCCAAAAGCACAAAAACGCATCTTTGTTTGTTACTATGAGAATGTAAAAAGTTATAAGCTTTGGAATCCATTAACTCATAAACAAGTTTTCTCTAGAGATGTGATTTTTAGGGAGTTTAGAGCTTACTCAGGTGAAGAACAACCAAAAGAGAAAGAAACGACAAAAACAATGCACTTCGAGACAAAGATTGAGAAATAGGAAGATGCACATGTGGAAGAAAAACTAGGTGGATTTGAGGATGGAGAAGAAGAAGAGGGTTCAAAGAGTTTGGATGATGTGCAAGATGAGGACGTAGAAGAAGAAGAGCAACAAGAATCCCTTACTCCTACCTTGAGAAGATTAACAAGACAACAAAATCTAGTTGACAAATATAGCCCATCTAATGACCATTGTGTATTTTCTTTGTTGAGTATTGATGATTAAACTAGATCCTATAGGGAGGCTCTTTCTTTAGAAGAAAGTGAGTCTTGGATGTAGGCCATGTAGGAGGAGATGATGGCTTTGGATAGTTGTGATACCTGGGATCTCATGAGTTTTCCCAAAGGAAGGAATCCCATTGGTTGCAAGTGGGTATTTAAAAATAAATTTGGTGTAGATGGTCTATTAGAGCAGTACAAGGCCAGATTGGTGGCCAAGGGCTATTCATAGAGAGAGGGAGTTGATTTCAGTGAAATTTTCTCTCCTGTTGCTAAGTTAACTTCGATTAGATTCCTATTATTTATTGCTACTGCTTATGATTTTGAAATAGAGACAATGGATGTTAAAACTACTTTCTTTCATGGGGATATTGAGGAAGAAATTTATATGCAACATCCTGATAGTTTTGTTGTGAAAGGAAAAAAAACACTTGGTTTGCAGGTTAAAGAGATCTTTATATGGTTTTAAATAGTCATCTAGGATGTGGTACCAAAAGTTTGATACATTTGCATTGAATTTGGGATATTTAGGAGTGAGGAGGATCATTGCGTTTACATTAAGGTTATTGATGATCAAATATTAATCATTTTCATGTACATGTTGATGACATGTTGTTTATGGGTAACAACAAGGTGATGATTAGGGAGCTTAAGACTCAGCTTTCTGGTACATTTGATATGAAGGATTTGGGGGCTGCAAAATATATCCTTGGGATGGAGATCAGTAGGGATCAGGTTCACATAAAGCTTTGGGTAAGTTAGAGTAAGTATGTTGATACCATTTTGCAGAGCTTTAATATGCATGATCGCAAACCAGTAAATATTACATTTTCGGCTGGTACTAAGTTGAGTTTAGACATTTGTCCTAATTATGATGATTTTGGATAGATTTCTAATGAACTCCTTATGCTATTATTGTTGGTGGTTTGATGTATGCAATGGTTTGCACTAGACAAGATATAACCCAAGCAGTAGGAGTTTTGAGAAGGTTTATGTCTAATCTTGGTAGAGAGCATTGTTTGTTAAGAGGGTGTTTAGATATTTGTGTGGTACTTCAGATTACTATTTGGTTTATTATGGTGCTAATGATGTGGTTAAGTCATTGGACATACAAGGTTTTGTTGATGTAGATTGGGCAGGTGACTTGGATAGTCGAAGGTCCACTAGGGGCTATGTTTTTACATTGTTTGGAGGTGCAATTAGTTGGATAAGAAAAATACAACCTATTGTTGCATTTCCCACCATCAAAATATTCCTGTAAGAAGGTGGTTTAGTTACAAAAACTTTGTAATGGTATTGGTTTTTATTGCAAGATAGTGAGGATTAGATGTGATAGTCAAAGTGCCATATGTTTAGCCAAGATCTATGGACCAAATGGAAAGCACAAGAAAATAGAGAGAATAAAATATGACAAGAATAGACTATATTCAATGTCATTGATATGATAATGATTATGATTCATTACAAATGAGAAAGACCCCTTGGTTATATAGCCAAGGTGAGAACATAGAAGGGCATAAGATTATGACAAGTGTCAGAATCTTATGAAATGAGACAACTATGAAGAGCTATCACTCCACTTAAGGTGGAGAGATAATCACATGATGTGTCCACAAAAGGTGGAAGTGATGAGGTAATGACATGTCAAGTCCACCAAAAGTGGAGATTCTCCAACAACCTCCTATGTGGTCCCTAAGTAAACTTAACTAAGGTGTAATCATGACCTAGGACAAGGTACAAGACATTTAATTACACCAATACACATGACCTCCAACACATCGAGGAATTGGTAGTAGCACCTTCATGGAACCTACAAGGTGTCTCCATCTCTCCCATGGCACTTATCTAAACATTGGTGACTTCTCTCACTAGCCAACTCATCCTACACAATTCTTTTGGGAAACTTTTATCTGTCATTGACTAAGTCTAGCAACAATGAGAAGTGGGTGTGGCACATCTTCACATGATCTCTTCACCACGTCTATGCCAACAAATCCTTAGTTTGGTCTCAATGCCCTATATTCAACCTATTGTGTGCGTAAACCCACAAAAGTGGTTTACAATTCGAGTGAGGAAGGAAAAGTTGCAAAAAATGACCCCATGCAAAAAAAAATTGTATTTGGGGTTCGAACGAACCAAAAGAGGGTTCGTTAGAACCCTGGTTCGAGCAAACCAATTTGATGCAAGGTCCCACCATTCTTTCCAAAAAAAAAAAAAGAGAAACCCTTTTTGAAAAGGGGTTCACTTGAACCCCCCATGGTTCGCCCAAACCCCCCTTTTCCCACCTTCTCACCCTCTTGCACCAAAAAACTTTAGAATTTTGCGCTTTGAAGCTCGGGTTGAGGATGAAAATGGAGGAGACTTCACAAACCCAACTGAATGATGGTAGTCCTCAGAACGAGCTATCCAATGAATATAATTTTAATATTTTATTATGTATTTGTTTTTTTAGTTTTATTAAACATAGGTTTTTCACCGAAAATCAAGCTCTCTATTATGCACATGTGGAAAAATAGCATATTATCAAAAAAAAAATTGAAAAATATGAGTGCACCAAATATTGAAGTCCTTGATCCAACAAAAAAAAAATTGAATTTTGATACATACAAAAAAGTTACGCGTTATACGGTCCGCCTATGTCTAAATTGTAATTGGTTTCACTTCGAAACTTGATTAAGGAAAAAGTATTCAATAAAAATACTATGAAACCAATTGGAAGCACTAGATATTGTAGTTAAAAATATAAATTAAAAACAAAAACAGAATTTTATCCTTCATGGAAAAAAAATCATGCGTTATATATGGTGAGCGTCACTCATTAAAAATGTTGTTTATTGAAAAAAACTAGTTTTCAAAGGAGATGGAAAAAAAAGCTGCAATCTGATTCCAAATTTTTTGAAAAAAATATATTTAAAATCAACAGACAAAATGTCACAAATCACTAGTTTGCATCATCTTCAAATTCCTCACGGTTTACCTGCTATAGGTGCCCGAAAGTGAAGATTTAGTTAAAAAAACTTATTTCAGTGTCTAGTTTGGCCAAAAATTGTAAACCAGTATTGTGGGATCACCCGTGTGCCCCATCTAATTAGCTTCTTCAAACATCTAGTGTTTAGGAACTCCTCAACCCTCTAGACCAAGTCCAAGTGACTCCTCAAAACTCAAAGGACTCTCCACATAACCTCCATGCATTTGTTCGTGGCCCCACTACTTGGTTTATAGAGTTCACTTATATTCAAACTAAAGATTTAACATAGTGTTGTAGGTTACCTTTATTAGCTGCTAAAATTAGCATTTTATGTAAATGTAACCCTTTTTTTGTCTTAAAACTAAGCCAACACAGTCAAATAACCATTACTATTTAATGTTAACCTTAAGTGAATAAGGCTAACTGATGGCTTATAAAATCTTGTAAAAGGGGTAGCTTTTTCATTTTGTGATAACTTGCAAATGGGGGGGTGTTTTTTCAATTGTGAATAGTCGACAGGAAGTTGGCTCCGGCATCGATGTTTTAGCGTTGAGACCTTTTTGGTTTTTTGTTGTTTGATGGGGCGTAACTTTCACCCTGCTATCAAAATTTCACAATTTTTTTTTATTTCTATTAGAATTTTGCAAGGAATTTGATTTTACATGTAAAAATAAGATTTGGGTGGTCATTTTATCACAAATTTATAAAAATATCTATGAGTTATAAACGATTGATTTGGCATATGATCTTCACAACTTGTAAAAATTCTCTTGCATATTGTTCTTGGGGGCTAAAATCAACAGTAATCATTTTGTGGGGGTCAATCTTGCATTTCACATTGATATTTTGCTTAAAATTAGACCAAATCTAGAAAATACAAAAAGAAGTGCAAATATTTTGGGAGCAATCAACATGCAGATGAATTTTGTCCTCATATTTTCAAACTTAAGTTTTGAAGGAGTTCTTTCTTTCTTTCTACAGGCATTGTAGCTTACTTTGGAGCATTTTTCAGGCAAGAGACAACATTGTGACTTAGTATCAGACATGTACAGTAGTATGTAACACCATTTTTATTAATGAAATTCAGTGTTTTACCTTCTTAGAAGCTACTTCATTGTGTGTAGTTTGGTGATTAATGAATGTTCATGTGAGTTTTGATAGCTTGATAGCAACCAGGGGAGGTCCTACAACCACACAACGCAATTCCACACAAAAACAACTTTCAAGTCATAAGTTCTCAAATACTCTTTATCTCAACAATCCTTCATTATGCCTTGTAGCATAACAAACTCACTCAATCAGGTATAATTTCTCAATGAAATTCTTTTAGACCTGGACCAGTAGGTTAGCAAACACCCATTTGCATACAAAAAAACATATCTTAAACACTCAATAGACTTCTTTGATGCAACTCTCTCAAATCAGGCTTTTAGCGCCAATTAGGCCTCTTTTACAAAGGACCTTGTTCTAAAACCTTTCCAAAATCCCCAAACTCATGTGGGCAGAAATTTACATGTGATCAAATCAAGGATTCCACCATTTGTTCTTAGAAAATTACTCACCCAAGTGTCAAATCACAAAACCCTCCTTTTAAGCCAAAAATCCAAGGTTTTATTGAAAGTCTTGCTTCTAATCCTCTCACAACTCTGAAATCACCTCAATCAAGTCCTAATTGACTTGGAAAAACTCAATTTATCATAAAACAACACTGTCCCAACACAATTCACACTTTCCCAACACAAAACCTCACTTTTGCACTTGAAAAACACAACTTTTCATCGTAGGACTTCATGCCCAACACAACTCTCGACATCCCCTGCACACCCACAACATATGAAAACCTAATTCCAAATATTGTAGAATCATTCCTCAAGTTACAATGGCCACAGTGAGAGGAATGGGTCAGTTTTTCATTTTTAGAGACTTACCAGTTCCCTTAAAATAGGGTATTTAGACCAGTCACAAAGAAACTAATCAAACTTTTGCCCAGAACAATATTAAAGGCTCAAATCAAATGAAATGAATAGATAACTCACACCAATTAAGGAATTCAAAACAAATTTGGATCAATCTCTCTTTGTACAGGCCGCACAAGACTGAGAAAAGAAGGAATTACAGAAAATCTATAGAAAAAACAGTGTTATCTTTATTTACTTTCCTTCCAAACTTCAAAAATCAACTTACCTCGATGCCTTTTCCTCTTATTTATAAATTTTTCCCTCCAAACCAACTGTCCTAATGCCTACAACTTCCTTTTGAAATGCTATGACCGTTTGTCTTCCCTAAAAATGCAATTTTGCAACTTTTTTAGCAACTTTACAACTTTTCCAATATTTTGCACTTTTGCAAACTTGACCTTCTAAACACCTAATATCTTTCAATTATGACCTATTACAATATCAAATGGTCTCAATGACCTTATTTTATGCAAAAACTTCAATATCCTAAAGCCTACTTAACATCAACCTTGATTGACAATTTTTGAACAATGGTGCCCCTGCACCATAACTCCTTCAATGTTTGTCTCATTTTAGCACCTTTAGGTAGAATAAATATATATTCATGTAGGTTGTAATTTGTGTGGTGGTTCAAGTATCTATTTTATTTGTGAAATAATTCCTTTCCTTTAACAGTGTTAAGAGACCCAAGCCTCCTTGCAAAACACTTAAGCATTGACATGTTACAATATCTGAGTTGTGTTAAGTTAAGCTGAGTTTTTGATGAAATTGTGTGTTAAAGCAGTTGTTCAAATTAGGTGCATCACCATAGGGTTAGTTTCATTTTTATGTACTATATCTTACCCTTTTCCTTGACAAAGTAGTGGAATAGTTTAGGTGACACCAAAGGGGAGCCAACCCATAATCTGGAGGTCTACTTTCACAATAGGATACCCATAGCCTAAAAGTAGTCCCATGTTGCTCCAAATTCGCTAAGTTTCCACAACTTGGAGAGGGTGAAAATTTGGATAGTTAACAATAGTATCATCAACAAATTGTTGGTGGGTAATCATATCACATTTGGATGAAGGAAAAATACCCCTTAGAACCCTGACTTGAAGCACCTTCTAGATGTTACGACCCAAAGCCTTTGCCATCAGGATGAAAAGAAGCGGCGAGATAGGGTCTCCCTGCCTCAGCCCATGCAAAATCCTGAAGAAATTAGAAGGAGAGCCATTCACCAAGACAAAAAATGAGGGAGAAGAAATGAGTTTCTCAACAAGTTGGAGGAACATCATGTAGAAACCAAACCGGTCCAGGATAGTCAAGAGAAATCTCTAGCTCACTCTATCATAAGCTTTGAGCAGGTCCAACTTCAAGAAGAAACCCAAATTTTTAGAAACAGTAATGGAATGAGAAAGCTCATGAACCGTAATGATAGAATCAAGGATCTGATGACCCTTGAATAAACCACTCTGGTGCTTAGAAATCAGAAATGACAAGCATTTTTGCAATCTAGTAGCGAGCACTTTTGAAAGAATTTTATAAAAAAATTACAGAGGTTGATCGGGTGAACTCACCAAAAGTATTTGCATCAACAGATTTAGGAATCAAAATAATGAAAGTCACAATAAGCTCTTTGAGGGGGCTTTTGGAGCCAAAAAAATCCTTAGTAGCATTAATCACATCCTTAGAGACAATCTCCCAACATGACTAGAAGAACATAAAAGGAAAGCTGTCAGGGCCAAGGGCTTTGTTACCTTCAAAAGAGAAGACCACATCTTTGACTTCTGAGGCTGAAGGAATAGCCACCAGCCCCTTATTCAAATTCTCCATCACAATTCTAGGAATAACTTCCAAAGAAGCATCCACACTCCTTTGATCCCAAACCAGATCATCCTTCAAGAGCTGATCAAAGAACCTAGCAACCACTCTTCTAATATCCTCCTCGTCTTCCAACAACAACCCATCAACTCTAATTGAGGAAAATCTATTTGATGACTTATTCCTAAGAGTAGTGAGATGAAAGAACTTAGAATTATGGTCTCTAGACTTCAACTAGATAGCCTGAGACCTTTACCTCCATAAGTCTTCCTTCTTAGTAACAATATCATGTAGCTACGCAAGAAGACTATCTTCTAGTAATTATAGATCCTCCAATAAACCCTTTGATTGAATGACATGTTGGACCTCATCCAACTTCTTAAGAATATAACTTTTAGAATCAAAGATGTGACCAAATGACTCTTTGTTCCATTTTCTAAGATTACTCTTAACAAAACTCAGCTTCTTGGCAACTCTAAACTTCACACATCCATCAATGTTAACTTGTCACCATTTTCTGATACAATCCATAAAACGAGGATCTCTTAAACACATGGCTTCAAACCTGAAAGGAAATCTTTTCCTACTCCCAAGCCTATCAACAACAAAAGAGATAGGGAAGTGGTCCGACCCACATCTCATAATAGAAGACAAGGAACAGTCAAAGTCCACAAACCACAAAGCAGAGATTAAAGCTCTATCTAATCTAACTTGAATATTATCCACCCCAACGCACCGATTGGACCAAGTAAAGTTGGCTCTTGAGAGCCTAACATCAACAAGAGCATTGTCATTAATAAATATTCTTAGATCAAACTTGCTATCAGGATTAGCTTGAGACCCTCCCACTTTCTCATGATCATACAGAGGAGTATTAAAATCTCCCATTACAAGCCAGGGGAGATCCAAAAATTTCATCCTAAGACTCCCAAGGTCATCCCAAATCTTTTTCCTGATTCTCTTTAAGTTAGGAGCATACACATTAGAGATAACCAAAGAATAAGAATCCCTGAGCCAAAAAAACTTAGTCTCAACATGGTTGAAACCATCAGCAATCAGGACACCTATTAACAACTTAGCATTCCAAAAAGTGGCCAAACCACCTGAAGCTCCATTAGAGCTAACTCCATGGAACCCACAATCTTTATAGAACATATTCTTCAAAGCCTCCAACTTATCAATTTGCATTTTTCATCTCTTGGATCAACAAGATGTCTAGCTTATGGTCTTGGACAAGATTCTTCAAGAGGTCTTATTTATGCAAGTTGTTCAACCCCCTGATATTCCATGAAATGATCTTCATTTGCAAGAAGAGGGGGTTCTCTTAGAGCACAAATCAAAGAGGTTTTTCTAGACCCCCTTATCAATATCTCTCTTGCACTCCCTCTCCCTACTCTTTTGTAGGGTAGGTCTGCCTTGGCCCCTTGACTCAAACCCACAATCCGCCTTCTGCCTTCTCGTCGTGATGCCTTTGTGAGGCTGAGGGGGGGGGACAAGAAGATTTCTTCTTCCGACCACATACTTGGGTGAAACCCTCTTCATCTTTGCTCACAAAGTTAGCCACAACTAGAGCACCTTCACCAACTACCAGCTCTGAACTAACAAGAAGAGTAGATGGCGGAACAACACCTGGCTCCACCACATACCTCCTTAGAGAGAACACAGTCTCTGAGACATGGTCCACATCCTAAGATAAAGAGTGATCAACATCCTCTTCCACGAGAATCTTCAGATCCTTGCTAGCCTCAACAGGAGGAACATGACGGTTTTCAATATTCCCCTCACCCTCCATACCATTTTCAGCTACAGAATCACCTTGGTTCTCTTTAGGTTCCTTTGTCTTCCAAACCTTTGTCTACTTAACAGCCTTAGGTGGGACACCAGACATAGGGCAATCCTTAGCCCAGTGCCCCGTCTTCTTACATTTAAAGCAGGAAAAAGGGAGGTTTTAAAAAATAATCTGCTGCTTCCATGACCCTGCCTTGTATTTTAAAAAGAATAACTCAGGCAGGACAACATCTTGGTTAGTCATGACACAAAACCTGGCTGCAACTAACTACTTCCTAGAGCGAGCGGCTTTATCAATAGAGATAATCCTCCCAAAATAATTTGCTATTGCCTTGAAGACTTCTTCATCCCAATACTCCAACGGTAGATTCAGAAGTTTGACCCACACAGGAGCATATTAGAGAGACATTTGGACAAATCCATCCCAAGTTCCCAAGGACGAAGAACCATTGAGAGACACCCAAATGACCAAGGCCCTTTCATAAACACATTTTGTAGGTCTTCATCACAAGAGAAGGAAAAGGAAAAGAAACCTTTCACCATGGCTGCAACTTCCACTTGGCCTTTTAACGCCCACTTCTTATGCACCCAGATGCGAACCTCCTCAATATTAGGCCGAGGACCTAAAACCTTGCCCACTAGGGAGAAATCCATTTTAGCAATATTCTTATCGATAAGAGAATCTGGGATAGAGAAGGATAAAACACCTTCCTCATTAGATGAAGACATTGAATCAGAAGCAATGCCTTTTCCTTTAAGCTTAGAGGAAAAAAGGTTAGACCATTTCTGACCCATCAAGGAAGACTTCCCTGCCATCCAATTTTTTTCCACTGGAGCAAGCTCAATCCAAGGAATAGTCGAATTAGTTGCATAAGATTCCCCTAATGGAACCCGCCCTTCAACACCAATATCCGCTTTATCCCCCTGGATCTTAGGAATTGACTCCAATGAGGGACAACCATCACAAGACACCTTGATTGTCTCACCTGCACACTTCTCCTCTAAACGTGCATCTTTGATCACATCCTCACCGCACGACCCACCCTTCCCAGATTTTCCACCAAGGATCAAAATATTATCCTCACCACACGATCCCGCCTTGCCATCTGCAAAATCAGAAAAACCCAACTCCATATCCTACCCGAACTATCATGCTCCATGATTCCCACGGCTTGAGTTCAAATTCAAATTGCTCAAGCCCACCACTGAACCAGACTTCTCTCCAATAGATACCACACCAACGGTCGACATCTCCTCCATAAGTTTTATTTGTTGTCAGTGTTTGAATATGTCAAACTAAGGTAATGATGTATAACTATATAGTTTGGTGTAAATTAGATAAAGTGAAATTATTATCCTTATTGCATAAATTTATGATTTTAAAATATCACTATGATGTTTAATCTATAAATATAATGTAGATTAAATAATGGAAACACAAATAGTTAATGTAATGCTTTGCATTGTGTTTTCATGTTCATTTTCATGAAATTTATAAATAGACTTCATATAGGTTAAAATTTTAGGATTATTGTGGTGATCATAAAAGAATACCTAGATGATCCATTGGCTCTTCCATATGATATCCTACATATGTTACTCTATATCTTGTATGCTAACTAATGACTAGAAATAATCAAGCCTCTCACATTCAATAATTAGGTGATTATGTCATATTAGAAACCTTGGGACAAGATGAATCTCCCTTCACTATTCATGAAACATGTGCATATTGTATAGATATTATTGTATTGCATCTTATGCTAGAACAATAGACTAAAAATAAATAAAAAAGAATTTAAATGTCTTCTATAAGAGTAATAAATAATAAATGATTTGCAAAGTATCCTCTAGATAATCATGTAGATCGTTATGGAGTTTTCCTAGAATATGATATGTGTAGGTTCTCAACCAAATTAAAATAGGATTTTCACAAAAAATAAGTGGATGCCTAACAAATTACCTCATGGATCTAGATTATTATAATTTTCCAAGGTTTGATTTTTACTCATGTGGCTAGGATTATGCATCTAAAGTGATTTTAAAATATTCTCATATTATTATCACATGTAATCATGGCTCATATACTTGAGTGGGGTCAAGTGGTTGATGGCATAGTGCATCAGAAGTTTCTTAATACAAACAACCTCAAGGAAAACCATTAACATGTGCTTCTGGTGTTGTGATAAGGAAGGATCGAGGATGATCATACAAAAACTTAGTGGATTGCTCTCTCCATTCCTTTCATAATCATCATTATTGTAAAGATACATCAATTTATATAATTACATCATTACTTCAATAAATTTGTGATTTTCATATACTTCACACTACATTTTAATGATCATTCTCATATCAAATAGTTTACTAAAGATGATTTATTATTTATATGTCTCACTCATAATAAAAAAATTCCAATTATAATGTAAAGATCAAAACAAATCCACACTGCATATAATAGATTTGTACAAAAGATACACAAAATTCTTTGAACTGTCATTAAGAAGATAATGAAGATACACAAATTGTATAAAAAACATCGAAGACACAGTATTCTATCGACAGTTAAAACATTCCTCAATTGTTGTAGCACCAAAATATGACTGCATTGACTATTTCATTATGACAACCTCAATGTCCACTCGATTGACAAAACCATTACTGTTACACCTCACATAACTTTCCTCCTCGTAACATTGTTACCGACATAACTGTTACACCCCACATTATACAACTTATGGTTGTAATTCAAACACCAAAAACTGCATTCAAATTCTTCTCATTCCTCCAATGAAAACCCCCCGTACTACTCATTTTCTACCGTGATTCTGCATTTCACAAGCAAGCGGCCACCATCAAAATCCAAAGTCTTTCATCAAAATCTGGTCATCTGGGTAGTTGCGGATCAACTTTTACCAACTAACCACATCCTTGTCGGAGATAACTCTCAGTCCACAACATTTTAGACATTCCAAATAAGTTGGTGGTTGCCCACTGCCTGCCAACATGTTGTTCGATGTGAGAAGGATTCATATCTCTTCTGCCTACATCTTCTTATAATATTCGTGCATCACAATTTTTTTCAGTTTTTTTCCATTTCTTTAAGGCAAGACATTTCTGTATTCCAAATGTCTGTGTTGCAGAAATTAAGCAATCTGTTGCACGTGGAAGGATCTCCTCGTCTACCATTCAAACTTTGCCAAGCTCACGGAGTTAAATGTTATTCCAGTTAGTACTAATTATTTCTGATTAAACATTCAAATTAGCCAAGTAATAATGGAAGCTCATGGAACCTGCAATTTCTGATTATTCTTATGACCATAGTGGAGTAGTAATTGTATAGTGAAATAATAATTATGTAAAAGTATTATGCTATAATGACTATCTCCTCTTTCGATGACAATCTATTTTATATATTTAATAAGATTTTCTATTTAAATAGATTATCCCCATTTTTATGAATAAAATCTTGGGTCTTTAATGACAACGTTTCAATGGCAGGGAATTGTTAATGGAAGGTAATTGTCTTATGGATGATTAGGTGCATGAAATTCATCATGATAATACGTCTCTCATTTATGGTAGTTATTGAGGTAATAATGACTATCGATGTCTAGAGGTCAATGTTAGAGCTTGAAGGTAGCAAGTGTTGGAAGACATTTGTCGTTGCATCAAAAGATTGACCTATTAATGCCCGATACAAACACCAGATATAAACGGATCCATGAGAGGCAGTTAGTCCATGTCCCAAATCTGAAGGGAGATGCTAGCGATCAGTCCAACAATCCCCCCTCAACGTCCCCTGAGGGGATTCAAACCTGTTACCACAAATCTGATACCATTTGTTGGAACATGTTTGTCATTGCACCAAAAGATCAACCTATTAATGCCTAATACAAACACCAGAGATAAACATATCCATAGGAGGTGGTTAGTCCATGTCTCAAATTCGAAGGGAGACGTTGGCGATTAGTCCAATAGCAAGGTTCCCAATGCCATGATTAGCAATGGTATTGATGATGGAAAATTCCTCTTAATAAGATAAGATATTATAATAGTTCCATAATAATTTATATATTTCTTGAATAGTGTTGGTTACCACGATGCTTTGGACTTGCATACAATACTAATGTTTCTAAGATTAAGGATACTCATGATTGCCATGACCATATGTGTAACCATGTCTATTAAATGGTTACGGCTAAATAGGTAAGTGCATGGAAATGGGGGACAAAAATTGGGTCTTAAGTGGTCACTTTTTTTGAAATTAGAAAAAAATGATCTTGGATGACAAATTGAAGATAGTTATACTCAAAAATTGAAGACACAACCAGAACATGTGTTGCAATTGTCTAATCTTCTTTCTAAACTATTTTTTTTAATGGTGGAAATTAAGGGATTCAAATAAGGGGGCCACACAAAGTTCTCCTATTTCTATCAAAAAACATAACATAGTGTCTAGTGTGGTCCCTGTAAAATGTTGACTTTTTTTTAGTATTTCAAGAATCACTTTGGTGAAAATTAGCTTACACCATGTAGTTTATGCTCATTTTTTAGCAATTTTTTTAATGAATATGTGATCTTTTTACTCATTTTCAAAGTGGACACATCTTAAAAATAAAAAAATGAGTGCACACCCCTCTAATTTTTTAGAAACCAATTGAATTTTTTTAAAAGTGTATAGAATAGAGTCTATTTCATAAAAAATATAATTAGTTTTAAATTTCAATGATGGGTTAAAAATAAAACCAAAAATACTATATATAGGTTTTTGACAAAAAAATGGAGAAACTAACAAAAAGTAAAAAATAAAGATCAAAACCTTAACATGTATTTGAAATGTAGAAAAAATTACATGGTTAGAAAGGTAAAGAGAGATCTCAACATTATTGTGGTATTTTTTAACTTAATGTTGAAAGATGTGTAAACTTGATGGAGAGCACACTCAAGATTGTATCATTTTTTAAAATTTACAAAAAACATACCTTTGGGCATTGCCATGTAAGTCCAACCCTTTGGATGGGATGCTAAAGGTAAATCCAATCCTAAGGGCTGGCAATACACAAACCAAACAAAAACACGAGCGCATTGTAACACTAGTGTTATAACATTTTCATGTTTGTGTGAAGAAAAAATGAAACATACCTCTTCATCTTTATCTCAAGTATCTCTCTCTATCCATATATTTTTCTACTTCTATCTCCCTATCTCTTTATCTCTCTCTCTCTCTCTCTCTCTCTCTCTCTTTATATATATATATATCCCTCCCTCTTTAGACCTATCTCTCTACTTCACTCTATCTAACATCTCTCTCCTTATCCCTCTAGATATTTCTTTATATCTCTCCCTCTCCCCTCTCCCTCTATTTATTAAAATCTCTCTACCTCTCTCTCTCTTTGTCTCCCTATCCATCTAGATTTCTCTCTAACTCTAAACTCTCCCCTCCTCTCCCTATTGGAATTCTAAAAACAAGTTATAACACACTCGTGTTTTTTGGAATTATAAAATATGGTAAAAAGGTATGGGGATCCTATTATTTGTGGCCCACATGCTTTATTTTTCTTTGTAATATGTGCTTTGTCCAACATAGAAACACACTTTTCATGATGTTTGACAAAATATCAATCATTTTTTAACAATTCCACTACCTTTTTTTTTGTAAACTTAGAAGAACTAAATTGCATGTTCTTAGATTGAATTTGATACTATGAATTAATATTTTCACGTTCCTAGTGTTGGAATGATAACTGTCATAGTTTTTGATTTAATTTGATATTACACAATCAGTTTTTTCATATTTTGTATTAATTCTATTAGATTCATATAGAACATAACATCATACCAAGAAAATTAGTAAGATCTCAAATTTTTGAGGAGTGTGAATCCAAAAATGAACTAGACAACATTGTGCAATTGGTAAATTTGAATCTCAGAGTTTAAGGTATGTTATCTTTACCTTTATACCTTTATTCATGCCACCTTTTCAACATAGTTTGTGTTACACATCATAGTGCTAATTCACTTCATTACAACCCAATTGTTACTCCAAAATACATGGCCATGAAGAAGAAAAAAAGTGACCAAAGCCTCCACACTATAAATACTCCAATTTTTTCTCCTTGATATACATCAATATGTACCATTTCAACAAAAGATGACTCATAGGATGATAGCATGATATTCGTCATTTTCAAAGATCATTGTGTTTTTCTTAAAGCATATATATAATTTTTTCCTAGGAGAAAAATGATCATTCCAAAAGTGCAAAGTTTATATTAAATAACTTCAAATTCCATGTAGAAATTACACCTTGAGTACTAATTTTATCATCTTGAAGCAATCTAATACTTCTTTCTTAGTTGTTATTTTCCATGAAAAAGATATGTGGTGATATAATTAGTATAGGATGTCTCCTTTCATTGTATGCTTTTTTAGTCAAAATATTGACTCTTTTGAGTAATTCTCAATACAATATAATTCATAGGTACTAAAATAATAGCCTACAACCTATATTTATACTAATTTTAATAAAACTAACTATTATTTCCCAAACATATAGGATTATTCAAAATAGCTTAACGGGTGACTTACAAATAATATTCTTTCAAAGCGTTTATTAAAATAAAAAAGAGTTAGGACTAATGGTTCTTAACATCCCCTCTCCCCTAAAAGTATTTTTCCTCAAAGGTAAAGGGGAGGAAATTATTGTTGAACCTAGTGAGGTGGTTCCCAAGTTAAATTTTTAGGATATATTTCATGCCTTTGGATTAAGACCTTCTTAATTATATGGTTGTCGAAAAATGCATATCCAAGACTACTTCAAAATGGAGAACAATGGATCATTTAATATCAATCTCATGAAGAATAATTACAATAGTGACTTCTTGTCCTAGAAGTTTCTTCATATCATTTAAAACCTCTCCTCAAATTCCTACTACTATGGTTCCCGCTGCCTCCTAGGTCAGACTTGAAAGAAAATAATAAGTGTCAAATCCTTCATTTTACAATATAAATCATAGAACTCATATCAAATAGTTTAAACGGGATACCATTGGAAAGTTGATTCCGATGTCGATCCAGTGGTGAAGGTGGTTTTTCTAGATTTTGCTCCAATTTTATTTTGCAAGTCCATCAAAGGGGTTTCTTGCATAATAATCTGATTAGAGTGCAATTTCACTTTGATCTCCATCTTGTTATTAATGACAACTCACATGGGTTGTATCTGGTTTCTATAGTTTCTTTTGGCCGATCTTGCTCATAACTTGACACATATCAGATTCACATATGTTCACACTTCAAATTGGGAGCCTATGGTTATTGATCTACATTGGTTCAAATCCATCTCAGTTTGAGGGCTATGTTTTTATGGTTAATGTTCCAGAGTCTTTATGGAACTTTTTCCCATGGAAGAGTTTTAGTCTCAGTTTGGCATCGGCATCGAGATACACAGTTTCTAGATTCTGTCATCATATCATTCCCTCTTATGGGGCACATCATTTCATCTATTGTTGTTTCACATATTCTAGGGTTGTTCTAGTTTGTGAGTTTTCCAAAGTTCTGTGGCATCGAGTCTGCTGTTGCATTAATATGATTCCGCCTAAGTCCTTCAGTGACTCTCAAATGGTTTCTTGTAGACAAAAGTATCTTTCCTTGCTTGCCAGATTTTGGTTCCAGTGTTCTTCCAGTGCTTCTTTGCAATAGGCCATCTCATTGAGGGGGGGTTTTGTCCCACTGGGTTTTCTCCTCTTTCCCATTCATTGCATTTGTACATGGGTACCTGATCAGGCCTTTGTTTTCGGGACCCATCCTTTGCATCTTTGCATCATTTTCATAATAATCCGCTTCTCCCTAAGTTGTACTTATGGGGGGGTGTTGGTGTAATTCATATTTAATTACACTTGCATAAGTTTACTTAGGTAATATTTTAATTCCTAGGTTATTATTTCATCCTTATCGTGTTGAGCTATCTTGTTGCTCAAGATAAGATTAGGGTTGTGCATGATTGCTTTTATAATCAAGCATCATATCTTGTAATTATTGAATTCCTGAATAATATCAATTTGCACATCTTCATGCAAAGCTCTTCCTTTTTTCTATTTTTCTCTTTTGTGGAAGGCTTTTCTGGTTTGCATGTCTGATCTTGGTTTCTAACAGTTCTCAGAGATCATGACACCTATGAATGTTTTTTTACCTACAAGTAGATATAGGGCCCCTCCACATTAACCTATTTCAATTTTGGTCAACTCCACATCATTTGACCAAACCAACAATAAATGCATTCTTGCAAAAAAATGTCATTTGAGAGAAGTGCAAATGCAGAAATAGGCATATCTTACATTTTGTGTGTGGTGGGGCTAAACTAACTACACCACCACATCCAAGTTGGTTTGTGAATTCTAGCAGAGCCATGTGTTCATTCCTCGGGTCACCCGATCCTTCTGTGCTACACTATTCCAACAAAATCTCTTAAGGGCCCTAAGAGAAAAAAAATTACCAAATTATAACATGGAGTAGATTTCAAAGTTCATGACACCTAGGAATGTTTTTTTCTAGACCTATAGGTGAATACAGGGTCTCTCCACATTAACCTCTCTCAATTTTGGCCAAATCTACACTATTTGACCAATCAAAGAATGAATGCATTCTTGCAAAAAACATCGTTTAAGGGTAGTGCAAATATGGAAATAGGTATATATTATGTTCTATACATTATATTCATTGTGTGTCCAAACCAGCTATGCCAAAATGTTTGGGTGGGTAGGTGAATGGTAGGGGAGGCATTCATTTGTTCACCAAGTCAACTAATCCTTTTAAGCTAAATAATTCCGATGTAGTCTCTTAAGAGTCCAAAGATAAAAAAGTTTGCAAACTATGAATATGCAGTTCTCAAAGCTCATGGCAAATAGGAATGTTCCCTCTAGACTTATAGGTGGATATGGGATCCCTCCATATGAACCTCTCTCAATTCTTGTCAACTCTATATTGTTTCACCAAGCCAATGAAAAATACATTCTTATAAAAAGCATCATTTCAGAGTAGTGCAAATGTGGAAACAGGAATATCTTGTGTTCTATGTGTTGTGGGGCTAAATTTATTGTTCAAACACATCTACTTGGCAAGTGAATTCTAGGGGAGGCATCCTTTCATTCCCCAAGTCACTCGAAGCTACACTATTCTGACATAGTCTCTTAAGATCCTTAAAAAAATACCAAACTATGACAAAGTAGTCCTTATGCATAGAACCTAGGAATGTTTCATCTAGACCTATAGGTGGTTATGGGGTCCCTCCACATTAACCTCTTGCAGTTTTGGTCAACTCCACATTATTTTTTAATCATGTAGATCAATAAGGAGTTGTCCTAGAAGATAATATGTGTAAGTTCTCCAACCAAATTAAAATGTGATTTTTTTTAAAAAAAGTGGATGATTGAAAAATTACCTCATGGATCCAAGTTATTACAATTTTCCACGGGCTTGGTTTTACCCCCTTTGTCAGGATTATGCATTTGAAGTGATAGTAAAGTATTCTCATATTATTATCACATATAATCATGACTCAGATATTTAAGTGGGATCAAGTGATTGGTGGCATAATACATCGCCAAGAAAAAAATCAATACAAACAACTTCAAGGATGACCACTAATGTGTGTCATTAGTGTTGTGGTAAGGAAGGACATAAGATGATTATACAAAAACTCAATGGAATTCTCTCTCCACTTAAATCATAATCATCTTTATTATAAATGTATAGGAAATTTCATAATTACACCATTATTTTAGAAACCATGTGATCTTCATATACTCCATGCTCCATATTAATTATCATTTTCATATCAAATAATTTACTAAAGAAAATATATTATTATGTCTCACACATAAATATTTTTTACACTTACATTATAAAGATCAAAACAAATCCACATGGCATGTAATGGATTTGTACAAAACATACACAAAGCTCATTGATTTATCATTAAGAAGGCAATGAAGATATTCAAATTATATAGTCATCACACACTACAAGAAGAAAATATAGAGACAACAAAGACTTCATGTTTTGTTGATGCTTATTCATATTTGTAATTTAGTTAATTTCAATGGATACAAAAAATAAGATTGTGGTAGAAAAATATGACTAAATTAACTATTTTATTACCATATGTAGTGATGACAACTTCAATACTTACTCAATTGATAAAACTATATCTTCCCACAGTTCACTTTATAATTATTATAAATTAATATATAATTAAAAAAAATAATAAAGTGATTGTGTAAATAAAAAACTCCCCCTTACACACTTCAACTGTCTGTGTTGCAGAAATTAAGCAATTTGCTCTATGTGGAAGGATCTCCTCGTCTACCTTTCAAACTTAGTACTAATTTGTTTCTGATTTAACAAGTAATAATGGAACCCGCAAATGTCCCTCAATGTTCTCAAGGGATGTCTTTGTCTTGCAGGGGTGGCAGAGGACTCCTTACTTATTTAGAATTGAGATGCATAAATATAAATAGTAAATTAGATGGGTTGGAAATTTTTTAGCTTTTTCATTATTTTGTTGATCTTGATGATGAAGATTCCGTAGTATGTGGCAATTAATGATTAAAATTTAAAATTTGGAATTGGGCTATGATTCAAATCAAAACTATTGTGAGATTGGGTCACACCTCTTGTCTAATATAAAGGTTTTTTCTTTCTATGGTTGTATATATTTTTTTTAGTGACGTGACCTTTACTTTTATTTTTGATAATTGTGTCTAATATTAGAGTTGTGTTAAAAAATACAATGGGTTTGGTGTGTAGACGGAAGGTTTAGGACTTCCTTGATGATGAGTTAAATGTCTATCTTGATGATATAATATTGAACAAATGAGATCAAGCAAACAATATAATGCCTACGAAGTCAATGTCGATGTATGCATTGATGTAATGCTCATGCTAGAGTGCATTTACTCTATGCCAAGTTATTTTATAAATATTTGATATAAGTTTCCAATTATATTTATGAGAGGAAAAATCAAACAAAAAAGGAAAAGGGGAATAAAACAACATAATTCAAACTCCAAATAAAATCACATCTCTCACCTTTCAATTGAGCGCAACAATAATTTGCATTGAAATAATATGAATGAAATAACAAATACTAAACTAATGCAATCTAGCATTATCGTTAGAGTAGATGCACTTAAAAAAATTGTGACATGTTTGTTGCCTAGTGCTATAACATCTACTTCCTCAATTTGGGATGGTGAAAGAGAAGATTAAGCTTCACTCTATAGAAATTTTCAAAGGGAATTGGAAAATTGGATCATGAATTGGATCCATGATTGGTTGATGTAATAGGGAGAGATGGTAATCAATTTGCAAAATGGGTCGAGATGACTCATTTGATTGAAAATTTGATAATTATTTGATTTTTTAATTAATTTGTGATCCTCTTAGCTCCAAATTGATTGGCTTGTCAATAGATTTGATGAGTGAGTTAACTAAATTGATTATTTAGTTAACTATTTTGATCGGATAATTAACTCATGACCTATAAATTAAGATTTTAAATAATTTAATTATAGATAATTATATTTAATTCAAACTAAATTAATTAATTCTCCTAAAGTAATGAGCTTAGCATAATATTAATTATTATAATTGGTGTAGTCACAAATGGAGGGTCCAAAAAGGACTTTCCAACCATGCAACTTAGAGTTCAACACAACAGAAAGATAACACAATAAATGCTCAATGAATAGTAATTATCATTGATTCAGTAACTTCTAGTCTTACATGCATCATATGCCTCCTATGCAGAATAACTAAGGCTCACAGGCCTGCCACAAGGATATTACAAATAATACAATTGGTACAAGGCCTTATTACAGTTCAAATAGGACAACTTGAAATATCTTCTATCTATGAACTTCCTAACTACTAACTAAATTTTAATGGATTACAAATGATCTTAAATATGAATCTCCAGCTTCAATTATTATCTGTGTCGACCTCAAGGGTTTACAAACCCAATGCAAGATCAAACATGTAGGCCAACCTCAAACAATGTGAAAAGATAATCCATTGGTAAATGAAATGAATTGTGGATCTCCAATAAAGTTCCCCTTGGACCTAAAATTCCTGAATGATGTTCCATTAAGATTTGCACATTTTGGAAAAGGTTTGCACAACCAACTGAGCCAAGTCAGCCCTGAATACTTTGACATAAAATTAACAGTGAAATTTTGAGAGTGGTAAATTTCTACAAATGAATGTAAAACACCTAAAATATAGATATGTTGTGACCATGTGCAGAACCAATATCATGCTCCACGAGTTGAGAAATGATACAATGGTAAAATATAGAAGAAATTGTTGAGATAACTACAGACTAAACTAAAAGAAAAGAAATGTTTTTTGTTGATACAAGATTGCTTTACAACTAGGGATGGTCCTGCATTAGACACCCAGGGTTGGAAGAAAAGTGAATCCCTCACTTTCTATGGGCTAGAGGAAAACCCAAGTGTTCTACCTTAGCTTGAGAAATCCATGGTGAATCCTCTACTGGTGTACCTTTCCACTTCACCAAATACTCCTTGTACTGCTTGTTCCAAGTGCTCTTCCCAATTCTGGTATCCAAGATTTGCTTAGTTTGCTTCGGTGGTTGATGTGGTAATTACTCCTCTAATCCAACTTCTTTGTTACTCTCACTTGACTATCCTTCATGGTAATCATAAATGTATGCAACATTGAAAATAGGTGAAATACCAAGTGCCTCTGATAACTCCATTTATATGCATTTCTTGAATTGAAAACTTCCTAAGAATCTTACATGGTCCAATCTTCCTCATCCTCAGCTTATTGTATGTTCCCACTGGAAACCTTTCCTTCCCGAGGTATACCATAACTTCATCCCCAATAGAAAATTCCTTATGTCTCCTTTTCTTATCTATCTTCTCCTTGTACTTATTGTTCATGTCCTCCAAGTGTTTTTGGACCTAACTATGCAATGTTTCCATGAATCCTATAAATTCTTCTACTTTTTCACTTCTCTTATCCTCCAGACTGATGTCCCTGAGTTCTGCAACTCCTCTAGGATGTACTATTGTCACAATCTCAAATGGTGTCTTCCTTGTACTTCAGTTAACTAAATTATTGTATGAAAACTTTGCTTGTGATAGAATTATGTCTCAATTTCTTGCCTTATCTCCAACCAAACATCTCAATAAGTTACCCAAACTCCTGTTTACTACCTATGTTTGTCCATCTACGTGTGGGTGATATGTTGAGTTAATCTTTAGGTCTGTTTCCATATTCTTCCACAAAGTCCTCCAAAAGTATCCAATGAACTTGGTGTCCCTATCTAAAACTATGCTCCTTGGTAATCCTTGCAATCTTACAATCTCCTTAAAAATAATTCATCAACATGCATATCAGCGTTAGTCTTCTTGCAAGGAATAAAATGTGTCATCTTAGAAAATGTGTCCACTACTACCATTATAGAATCATATCCTCTTTGTGTTCTTGGTAATCCCAATATGAAATCCATGCTTATATCCTCCCAAGGTCTCTCTAGTACTGTCAAATGTTTATACAATCTAGTATTTTGACTAGTTCCTTTTTCTACTTGACAAATTCTACAACTTTGAACATACTTCCTACCATCCTTATATATCTATGGCCAAAAATAGTGTTCACTTACCAAAGCTATTGTCTTATCTAATCCAAAATGTCATGCTGGTCCTCCACTATGCTTCTCCTTGATCAAATTATCCCTCATTGAACTCCTTAGAATACAAAAATAATTTCCTTTAAACAACATGTCTTCCTAAATGAAATAATCCAACCATTGACTCTTATCTATTATTACTGGTTCCTTACATGCTCTCCAAGCTTCAACAAAATATGGATCATCCTCATACATGTATGTTTTAGTTCTTCAAAACCCAATACTTTTATCCTCATTTCTATCAACAAATTCTTTCTTCTTCTCAATGCATCCACAACTTTGTTTGACTTGCCACTCCTATGCTTCAACACAAATGTATAACTCTACAAGAATTCAACCCATCTCATATGTCTCTAGTTCAACTTACCCTAATTGTTCAAATATTGCAAGGCTTGATGATTAGCATATGTAACACAAACTCCTTAGGTAGCAAATAATGTCTCCACTTCTTCAAGGCTTGAATTATGGCATAAAACTCATGATCATAAACTAAATATATTCTTCTAGCATCATTCAAATTCTCACTGAAATAAGCTACTGGTCTCCTTTCTTGACTTAACATTGCTCCTATTGCATTTCCACTAGCATCACAATCAACTTGAAATACTTTGTCAAAATCGGGCAATGTTAACACCAACTACTCTATCAACTTTTGCTTTAGAAATTCAAAAAATTTGTGTGCTTTGGATTTCCACTTAAAGTCCTTTCTATCTCCTCTAATTGTTTTTGTCATGGGTGTGCAAATGCTACTAAAGCTCCTTATGGAACTTTGGTAGAAACTTGCCAATCCATGGAATGATATTACTTTTCCAATGTTCACCGATGTAGGTCACTCAAAAATTGCTCTATTCTTCTCAAGGTCCATCTTCAATCCTTCCATATAAATGACAAAACCCAAGTACACCAAATCTATCTTCATAAAGTTACACTTTTTGATGTTTATCAGTAACTTCTCTTCTCTCAACCTCGGTAATACTTTTCTGATATGCCACAAATGTTCTTCTCTGGTCTTACTAAAAATTGGAATATCATCTAGATAAACAATAATAAAATTACCAAAGAATTTCTTTAGTACTTCATTCATTAATCTCATGAAAGTGCTAGGTGGATTGGTCAATCAAAAATGCATCAGGGTATGTGTAGGATCATCATGGAAAAAATAGGCTCTTAAGTGGCGATACATTTAGAAAAATAAGAGTTAGGCAACTTGACGTAAAAATTTGAATAAGTTATTTATATTATTTAAAAAATATGTATAAATAGAATCTGTAGCAAATTGAATGTAGTTTCTAAACTACTAGGTTTATTTTAAAATAAAAATCTATTTGGTGAAAATTTGAAATTTCAATGCAGTAGTACTTAAATTTTAGGGAAAAAATAAGTAGGTGTTTGTCTGACCACCCTAACTACAATAAAATGATAGTATTTTTTTATAAGATTTTAGATATAAGTAGAGGAATCATTTCCCGATGTGATGCATATTTTTTGTAATTTTTTCCAAGTAAATAATTAATTATGAATTTTTATTACAACTTTTAAAAATATAAAAACTCGTATGTCGACCATTAACGGTCAAAAATTCATGAAATTCAATTTTTTTTTTAATCCTATAGTATGCAAAGCATAGAATGTGATGCATGTTTCATATTCAAAAATGTGATCTTGTTTGAAAGCTATAGATGTCTTTCAATCAACCTATCAATTAGGACTTTAGTAATTCAAATAGAAAATAAATGATAATTATTTATTAAATTCAAAGTAAAGCATAATTTATATTGGTGGAAAGTGAGAATCTCATTTAAAAACCCTTTTTGTTTCATTAATTTTGGGTAAAAAAAAATTCGTTAGCCACATACCCTACACATACCCATTATATCACCACTTTTTGGCCCATCATGATCCTGCACATACCCATCACTAACCACTCATACAATCCTTCATTAGTCTTAAATGTAGCCTTCTATTCATCTCCTTCTTTGATTCTGATTTGATGACATCCACTCTTTAGGTCGATCTTTGTGAAATACTTTGCTCCATTCAAACAGTCCATGATGTCATCCATTCTTGGCAATGGGAATCTATACTTCATTGTGATCCCATTGATTGCTCTTGAGTCTAAACACATTCTCCAATCTTCATCTTTCTTTGGTGCTAGTACAGTAGGTACCACACGTGGGCTTAGGCTCTCTCTGATCAATCCCTTCCTCAACAATTCTTGTATTTGTCTATTTAGCTCCACATTTTCTACAGGTGTCATCCTATGTGTCACTTTGTTAGGAAAACTTGCTCTAGGTATTAGATCTATATGTTGAATGATGCTCTAGACTACTGGTAAGCCATCTGGTACATTCTCTGATATAATATCTTCATATTATGTCAACAGGTCTGCTACTTCTTCATTTGTCATAGAATTCTCTACTTGTGGACTAATGCACTTCTTTGGAATCAATGAAAAACACATGTTCTCATGCCTCAATCCTTCCAAAAACTTCCTTCCATCTACCAAACATAGTCTGGCAGTGCCACATATCTCCTTTTTGTCCTCCTCCTCCAAAGTTATCAATTTAATTCTCTTGCCATTTGAAGTCATAGTATAGGTATTTCTTCTTCCATCATGTATGCTTTCCTATCACATTGCCATGGTCTTCCTAATAGTAAATTGCATGCATCCATATGCATAATATCACACAACACTTCATCATTATATGATCCTATATGAAATTTCACCAAACATTGCTCATTCACCAAGATCTTATGTTCATCCTGAATCCATGCTGTCTTATAGGGATTTTGGATGTTTCAACCTCTTCAAATTCAACTTGGTAACCATCTCTTCTAAAACTAGATTATCTGTACTACCATTATCAATGATAACTTTACATACCTTTCCTCCATATTTACATCTTGTTCTGAACAAATCCTTCCTTTGTGGTTGTTCCTTAGTCACTTCTTCATGCATCAAAGCTCTCCTCATTACTAAAGATTTTCCCTTCTCTAGTTTCCCAACTGAATTAGGGGATCCAATATGTTCTTCATCCACATAATTTGTTCTTCCAATATGCTCAGTCCTCTTACCGGTACTTCCCTGACAACATTCAAATCCTCTATGTCCTTCACCTCCACACTTGAAATGGGTTCCTCTGAATGGTATCTTCTCAAATCTTCCTAAGTCATCTCTCCTATATCCATCATTGCAATAGGAATTATGACCTCCTCTATCACTGCGGTAGAAATTTTTGTCCTCTCTTCCTCTACATATGGTATGAATTACTATATGCCTCTTCACTATGGTAGGGTTTACCATCCTTGTTTTTCTCTGCATAGGGTCTTCTCTCTCTAGATTGTGATCCGCTTATACTCTGGAATCTTCTTCTTGCGCTCCTTTGTCTTTGTTCAAACTTTTTGTTCATCTTTTCTTCTACATTCAGTGCAAATTGATATGATTCTTCAATTGTTGTCATCTTTACTAGGCTTAGTTCTTCTTGATATTTGTTCTCATTCCATTGATGGACTGCGTAACCTTCTCTTTGCTTGCTTCATTGTGTCCAACTCTAATGATCATCTTGTAGGATTCCTCAGTATACTCTTTCATAGACTGCTCTTTTTGCCTCGAGTTCTGTAATCTTTTAATAGTTCAAGTTCATAATCAACAGGTATGAATTGATTTTCAACTTTTTCACCATCCTATCCCACTTTGTGATTTTCTCTTTTCCTCTCTTATTTCTTTCCAATTGAGCTTCTTTCCACCATATAGCAACATGTTCTTTCAACTTATTTTTTGCAAATTTCACTCTTTTTGAATCTTCAATTTCTTCATACTCAAAGTATTCCTCCATATCATGGATCCAATCAATCAATTCCTCATGGTTTAAATTTTTTTGTGTAATTTTGAATTTCGATTCTAGGCCTCTTACCAATCTTGGAAATAGCTTTCAACATCTTTACTTGGTCTATATCTTCTTCTTCTTTATCTTGGGTTTTTTTGTTTTGATTTGTAGTATGATCTAATTCATCATCATCACTTTCGTCTACATGTCTAGGGCTTACACCTCTCCTATCCTCTTCTACAAAATCTAATCAAACTCTCATTACTCTCATCATCTCTAACATTTCATCCATTATTCTAGCAACATTCACCATAGCAGGCACTCTCCTTGGTGGCATCTCTCTCCTTAGATCTGGTACAACTACCACAATTTGATGATCTGGCTACAAGGGTTTCAACTGCCTCATTATTGACGCTTAGTTGAAAACACATGCAATCTACCTCTTGAGTTGATGATCTATTCACCACAACGAATTCCTTCTTAGTACTTGCAAACTTGCTCTGATACCACTTGGTGTAGTCATAAATGGAGGGTCTAGAAAGGATTGTCTAACAATGAAACTTAGAGTTCAACATAGGGGAAAGATAACACAATAAATGATTCACAATAAACACAAATTATCATTGATTCAGTAACTTACAGTCTTACATGAATCACATTCCTCTTATGCGAAATAACTATGGCTCACAAGTCTATCACATGGGCACTACAAATATTACAATTGGCATAGGATGACTTGAAATATATTCTTTTTGTGAACTTCCTAACTACTGATTGACTTCTAATGGATTACAAATGATCTTAAATATGAATCTCCAACTTCAATTATGATTTGAGACCGTGAAGATATGTGAACTATTTCAATAGTTTTGTTTTATATTGAAGCATATAGAGTATGTGGATAATATTTTTAATCTTTTACTTGATCATTTTTGTTTTTGTAATAGCTATGGAGAGAACTTATTATAAATTTAAAGTACCTTTTGCATTGTTTCATATTAATAATATTATTGGAACTTTATTTCATTAACTTTTATTTATTGTGAGTGTTTGAATATGTCAAAATGAGACAATAATGTATAACTATATAGTTTGGTGTAAATTAAATAAAGTGAAAATACTATCCTTATTGCATAAATTTATGATTTTAAAATATAGATATGATATTTAATCTATAATATAATGTAGATTAAATAATGGAAGCATAAATAGTTAATGTAATTCTTTGCATTGTGTTTTCATGTTCATTTTCATGAAATTGGTAAATACACTTCAAATAGATTAAAAATTTAGGATTATTGTGGTGACCATAAGAGAATACCTAGAGGATCCATTGGCTCTTCCATATGATATTCTACATATCTTACTCTATATCTTGTATGCTAATTAATGACTAGAAATAATCAAGCCTCTCACATTCAATAGTTGGGTGATTATGCTATATTAGAAACCTTGGGACAAGATGAATCTCACTTCACTATTCATTAAACATGTGCATATTGTATTGCATCTTATGCTAGAACAATGGACTACAAAAAAATAAATAGGATTTTCAATTTGTGTTCTATAAGAGTAATAAACAATATATGATTTGCAAAGTATCTTCTAGATAATCATGTAGATCACTATGGAGTTGTCCTAGAAGATGAAATGTGTAGGTTCCCAACCAAATTAAAATAGGATTTTCACAAAAAATAAGTGGATGCCTAACAAATTACCTCGTGGATCTAGATTATTATAATTTTCCAAGGTTTGATTTTTACTCTTGTGGTTATGATTATGCCTCTAAAGTGATTATGCAGTATTCTAGTATTATTATCACATGTAATCATGGCTCATATACTTGAGTGGGATCAAGTGGTTGATGGCATAGTGCATCACAAAATTTCTTAATACAAACAACCTCAAGGAAAACAATTAATATGTGCCTCTGGTGTTGTGATAAGGAAGGATGGAGGATGATCACACAAAAACTCAGTGGATTACTCTCTCCATTAATTTCATAACCATCATTATTGTAAAGATACATGAATTTATATAATTGCATCATTTCTTCAACAATTTCTTGATCTTTATATACTCCACACTACATTTTAATGATCATTCTCATATCAAATAGTTTACTAAAGATGATGTACTATTTATATGTCTCACTTATAAAAAAAAAATCCACTTATAGTGTAGAAATCAAAACTAATCCACATTACATATAATGGATTTGTTAAAAAAAAATATACAGAGCTCTTTGAACTATCATTAAGAAGATAATAAAGATATCTCTTCTGCCTACATGTTCTAATAATACTCGTGCATCACAATTTTTGTCAGTTTATTTTCATTTTCTTTAAGACAAGACGCTTATGTATTCCAAATGTCTGTGTTGCAGAAAATAAGCAATCTGTTGCACGTGGAAGGATCTCCTCGTCTACCATTCAAACTTTTCCAAGCTCACGCATTTAAATGTCATTCCACTTAGTACTAGTTAATTCTAATTAAGCATTCAAATTAGCCAAGAAATAATGGAAGCTCATGAAACCTGCAATTTCTGATTATTCTTATGACCATAGTGGAGTAGTAATTGTGTAGTGAAATAATATGTAAAAGTATTATGCTACAATGATTATTTCCTTCTTCGATGACAATCTATTTTATATCTTTAATAATATTTTGTATTTAAATAAGTTATCCTATCTTTATGAATAAAATCTTGAGACCTTAATGACAATGCTTCAATGATAGAGGATTGTTAATGGAATTCATCATGACAATATTTCTCTCATTTATAGTAGTCATTGAAGTAATTATGATTATCAATAGATTAATGTTAGAGATTGAAAGTAGCAAGGATCCCAATGCTATGATTAGCAATGGTATTGATGATAGAAATTTCCCCTTAATAAGATAAGATATTATAATATTTCCATGATAATTTATATATTTCTTGAATAGTATTGGTTATCATGATGCTTTTGACTTGAGAAGACCTATATAAGACAGTATACAATATTAATGTTTCTAAGATTAAGGATACTCATGATTTCCATGACCATATGTGTAACCACGTCTATTAAATGGTTATGGTCATATAGGTAAATGCATGGAAATGGGGGACCAAAAGGGGTCTTAAGTGGTCATTTTTTTTTTTGAAATCAAGAAAAAACGATCTTCGATAAAAAAGTGAAGATAGTTATGCTCAAAATAAAGATACAAAAAGAACAAGTGTCATGCTCTAATATACTTTCTAAATTATTATTTTTAAATGGTGGAGATTAAAGGGTTCAAATAGGGGGGTCATTCAAAGTTTTCATATTTCCATCAAAAAACATAACATAGTGTCTACTTTGGTCCCCCTAAAATGTTAACATTTTTTTAGTATTTCAAGAATCACTTCGATGAAAATTAGTTAACACCATGTAGTTTATGCTCAATATTTTACAAGTTTTTAAACCAATATATACAATTTTTTTACTCATTTTCAAAGTGGAGACATCTTGATAAATAAACAATTGACCGTGCACCCCCCATAATTTTTTAGAAATTAATTGAAAATATTTTTTTAATGTGTATATAATAGAGTCTAGTTCGTAAAAATGCATTTTTTAAAAATTTTGATGAACAAGTAAAAAATAAAACCAAAAATAACATACATAGGTTTTTGACAAAAAATGGAGACACTAACAAAAAATAAAAATAAAGATCAAAATCCCCCGTTAAGGGGGTTGTGTGCATTAAGGCCAAGATCTCGAGAATCAAAACAAAGTGGTGACTGCTAGGAAAAGGATGAATAAAATTAAACTTCAATGGAGCATCCAACGGGAACCCGGGCCTATCGAGAGTCAATTGCATCTTCATAGATCATAGTACAGATATATTGAAAGAAAAAAGCTACCCTCTAAAGCTAGGAACAAAAAACAAAGAAGAAATAATGACAGTTAAACTCAATCTTTAAGAAGGAAAAAAGTTAGGCATAAAGAGATTAGAAATTGAAGGAGACTCATTGATAATAATTAATGTGATTTAAAATCGCCAAATTCAAAATTGGAAGTTGAGTTCAATCATTTGGGGGAGTGCCTAAGGCTTCTCAATGGCATCATAGAGTTCAAGTTAACAAACACATATTGTGAAGGAAATTCAGAGGTTGACCGTCTTGCCAATGAAGCAATTGAGATCAAGAGATCTTGAGCCAGATGCAGAGTACATTAAGGGTGGCATTCACATGCAAGATGGCATGGGGTGATACGTCATTACTTGAATTTTTCAAATAGGTGCTGCATAAGTACATTGCTTTAAAAGGTGGTAGATTTGTTGTAGATCTTGTAAGAATTAATGATCATGGTAGGTTGTGAGAGAATAGCAGAAGATTTTTCTCCCATAGCCCGTGTGAGGGAGTAGCTCTGGAATTTTTTTAAATCGCACCCAAAATAAAAGGATGGGCATTCTATTGAGTTTTAGGGATGTAAGTGAGTGCGAAGGGATGGATACTCCAATGCATCTCACTAACCACAATAGGTAGATGGAATTCTTGGGTGAAGTGTTAGAATAGAGGTTGAAAATCATTTAAAGGATCACAATGGGAGGACAAGGAAGGTGATCAAATGGGTTATAGGGGTAGACTTCTTGGTTGATGATAGTTGCTACATGTGAAAATTCTATTGCAGTTACTGATTATTAATCTCCTATCTATATAGATTATTTGACTGTCAAAAAATTAATTCACAACAAATATTGAAAAATAACACAACTGCAACTTCACAAATAAAACCACATGAATAGAGAAGAAATCATGCAAAATAATGAACACAATAATTTTGGACAAATTTTCCCTGGAAAAACCCCAAAGGGAAAACCAGTACTGCAGATGGGAAATTTTGTTAAACTTCACCAAATCAAGAGATACATAAACTACTCGCCTCTTACTGGCCGAGCTCTGATAATATTCTTCTTCAAAAATTCTTCTCTCAATTTCTCTTTCTAAAATTCCATAGTTGTTGTCCCCAATGCTATCACTACGCCCTTGCTATCATTGTAAAACTATTTTCTCTCACTGCAAATCTACTTGCTATCACGACAAGTCTTTCTCAAGTGTGTATTCTCCAAATGCCCGTTGATCCCCTTTTATACTATTCTCATTGAAAAACCAATGGCCATGCTTTAATCTCAATCAATGGCTAAGATTAATTAGACTCTAACAAACCCTAACTAACTGGTTTCTAGAAGTCTCTAGAGGAATCAATTAATTAATTAAATAATTATTTGCACATCTAACTCCTTTTTAGAAGTCTATAGAAAAATTAATTAAATAATTAAATTCCTTGGGAATGGAGACACCTGTCCAAGCTACAAAAATTAACACTCCCTCTTAGCGAGGAAGGTGTTCTTCGTGACACCCAACTTATCTATAAAGAAGATGAATTTCGCCTTCCCCAATGCCTTTGTCAAAATGTCTGCTACCTACTGACATGTAGGTATATATTGTAGTTGAGCAATCCCCTGTTGTACACAATCCCTGATGAAATGATAACTGATGTCTATATGCTTAGACCTATCATGAAACACCAGATTCTCAGACAATTTGATGCAACTCTGATTGTCACAGTGTATCACCATAGTCTCAACCCTTTGACCAAAAAAGGCCACCAACAACTTCCAAAGCCATATGGCCTCACACATCGCCATGGTAGCTACTATGTATTATGCCTCTGCAAAACTCAAAGCCACGAACTTATGCTTCTTGTTGTACCAAGAGACAACTCTTGATCCCAAGCTAAAGACACACCCTTAAGTGCTTTTCATGTCTGTTGTACTACCTACCCAATCTGTGTCAGTATAGCCTATCAACCTGATACCATCACCTCAAGCATATTTGATCCCATACTTGATTGTACCATGCAAATACCGCAACACATGCTTTTCCACTATCCAATGCACTCTTTTTGGCTCAACCATGAACTGACTAAGAGAGTTTACTGCAAAGGATATATCTGTCCTGGTGTTGACAAAATACATGAGAGAGCCAATCAACTGCCTGTATAAGGTAGGATCTACATCCTTCTCCCTGGATGAGTCTACCTTCTTCCAATTTGTGATCATAGAAGTAGACATGGCTCTGTAATTCTCCATCGGGAACCTTCTCAAGATTTTGATGCAGTATTTCCCTTGTCCAAGGAAAATCTCACCATCTGTCTTCCATACCTCCATGCCTAGAAAGTAGTGCATAAGCCCCAAATCCTTTCTTGAGCTTTGTTACAAGGTCCCTCTTGCACTCCTCTATGAGCCCCAGTGAACCTATTAAAAACAAGTCATCCACATATAGAACAAGAATGAGAACCTCACCCCCAACCACCAAGTAGTAGAGGTTAGCATCCACTTCACTCTTCACGAAGCCCATTCCCTGCAAGTATCTATCAATGCGCTCATACCACACCCTAGGAGCATGCTTGAGTGCTACAAAGCCCTCTCGTTGTTCTATGTATACCTCCTCTTTCAATTCACCATTAAGAAATGCCATCTTGACATCCATTTGATGGATCTGCCATCCCATCTGTGTTGCAAGTGAGATCACTACTCGTATAGAAGTATACTTGGCCACTGGAGCGAATGTCTTGTAATAGTCTATTCCCTCCTTCTGAGAGAACCCCTTGGCCACAAACCTTTCCTTGTATTTCTCAATGCTACCATTTGCATCGTGCTTGATCTTATAGATCCAGCGTAATCCAATCACTGCCCTATCTGTCAGTCTAGGCACAACCTCCCACAAGTCATTCTGCACTATTGAGGTATATTCCTCAACCATTGCATCTCACCACATCTGCTAGTGTGCAACCTCTTGATAGCTGGAAGGATCACTATCTACCAACTGACTAACTAATGCCATATAGTCATTATACCTAGCCGGTTGTCTCTGCTATCTACTACTCATCCTAAGAGCTCCCACAAACTCCTGAGTATCCCTATGTCTTTGTTGGTTCCCACTACCAACTGTAGAGGATGAAGTATCAAACTCCATGTCTCCCTGATGCATCTCTTGGATTTGTTGCATCTGTTGCTCCATACTCTATGAACTCTCATCACCTGAGCCTGTACTTGTACTAGTAACTATACTCGAGCTTTGTTGCCCTTGATCTAGTTGCACGATCCTTAGAGCTTCTATTGGCTGCTCACAAATGATCATCTACTAGCAAGTCTCTAGACCTCCTAAATACTTTATCCTCCATGAACTTGACATCATGCCTAACTATAATCCTCCTGGCCCCTAGAATAAATATTCGATATGGCTTTGAGGTTTTACTGTACCCCACAAAGTACCCTCTCTCTGCAGTCTAATCTAACTTGGAACGTGTAGGCCCTGGAATGTGAAAATATGCCAAACTCCCAAATATCCTGAAGTGGCTGACATTTGGCTTCTTCCCTGAGAACGCCTCCTCTGGTGTCATATTTTCCAATACCTTATGTGGAACCCTATTCTGTATGTAAAATTTTGTACTACATCCTCTGCCCATAAGTAATGTGGCATATCTTGGTCATACAACATAGCCCTTGCCACCTCAGATATAGACCGATTCTTCCTCTCAACAACCCCATTCTGTTATAGGTTGTAAGGAAGAGTCCACTCTCTCTTGATTCCTTCCCTAGTACAGAACTCCTGGAACTCTTTCCCTTTCTACTCGCCTCCATTGTTTGACTGAAGAACCTTTATCTTCCTGCCTGTTGAATTCTCCACAAGAACTTTGAACTCTTAGAAGCGACTAAAAACCTCATCCTTGGTCTTCAAGAAGTATATCTAGGTCTTCCTAGAGAAATCATTAATAAAAGTAACAAAGTACTCGTATCCTATGAGAGACTTCATCAACATTGTTCCACATATATTTGAATGTACTAGATCAAGAACACCCTTGGATCTGGTGTCACTCCTTGGAAAAGCTACTTTCACAAACTTCCCCAACACACATCCCTTACAACCATCATCATGCTCTTTTCTCACCTCTAGAACATCTGTCACTGTCTCACAAAGCAATTTAAGTGCTCCATGATGTATATGGCCCATCCTCCTATTACATAGCTCTCCTTGATCTCTAGAGTTACTATTGCTCATCAGTTCCTTATGAGTATCAAACTACAACCTATAAAGCCGATCAATCCTAACTCCAATAGCTATGGGTGATTTCCAATCCTTATGCTTGATTAACACATTCGCCCCTCTAAAGAGTACATTGTAACCTTTATCCTGAAGGATGGATACATAAATCATGTTCATACCCAAGCCTGACACATGTAACACATCATGAATGGGAATCAACTTGCCATTCTCCCTCTAAAATAGAACAGTCCCTTTCCCAATTGGATTGAGTTTGGAAATGTTCCCCATAGAAATATGGATTTTGATGTCCTCCTCCTTATAACTAGAGAAGTACTCTTTAACTCCTGTCATATGAAATGACATCCCACTATCTATATACCTGTGAAACCTTGACGTTTATCCTATTCTAAAGGTGCAAAATAACTATTATGCAATAAATAAAAACACAAGGAACACTTCAAAGATTAGCCTAAGGAATGATAAATCAAAGAAAGAAGATGAAAATAAAATGAAGACACAATTGATTATACCTTCTTTATGTTGCAATCCCTTGGTTGGCCCTTGATGTTTGAATGCTTGTGTGCTCCTTGGATGACTATGAAGATGGCTAGATGCAAGATGAACTATGTGATAGAATGCTAATGCTTATGGCTAAGTGGCTTGGCTAGATGAGTGAAAATGCTTGCAAGTTGATTGATCAATTTGGTAGCATAAGGGTGCAAATGGCTAAGTGTCCTAAATGCATTAGAAGAGGGGGTATTTATAGAGGTAATTGAATTCTCTAGAGAATTCAATGGTCAAGATTGAGCCTCCATGGCCAAGATGAAGGGCTATGGTGAGTTGAGGAGTCACAAGCCCTCACATCTTGACACGTGGAATGTGAAGTGGCCAAGGATGTGATGAGGTGTAGGTGAGGTGGAAGAAGGACATGTGATAGAGGTACTTGCAAGTACCTTGATGTGACCACTCAATGATCACATAGGGAAGAGAAGATTCCTTGGAGGAATAAAAGTGAATTTAAAATTCACAATGATTGGGAGATCTTATGGATAAGACAATGTCCCCAAAGGGAGGTGAGAAGTACCTTGGATAAAACAAGGTTCTTAAAAAGGTAAGTACTTACCCACATGTGACTTGATGTGACAAGTCAAAGATTCTAGAAGACTTTGGCACATGTGATGTGACAAGTCAAAGGTTCTAGAACTTGCATGGGGAAGAGAAGATTCCTTGGAGGAATTAAAGTGAATTAAAAATTCACATGGGGAAGAGAGGAGCCTTGGATGAATAAAAAAGAATTAAAAATTCCTTGGGGGATGGGGAGAGTTGACCAAGGTACTGATTAGGCTTAACTAATCAATAATTAGAGCATAATTAGGGGTTAATGAGGATTAGAGGCCAACTTGCAAAATTTGGAGGATGTGACACATCCTAATCAAGGATTAGGCATGTGCACATCCCTAATGAAGAGATTAGGAGATTGATTGAGATTAAGAAAATGATGTGACATGTGAGGAATTAAATAAATGTCATATTTATTTAATTCATTTGATGAAAGGGGGGATTGAAGAGTAAGGTATTTAATTATTTAACTATATACCTTAGGGATTAGAAGAACCTTAGAAGGTATTAATTAAATAATAGCGATATTAATTAATTAATGCAAATAAGAGGATGTTTAGACGAAAAGGGATAAATTTGGACAAATGTAAGTGTCCAAATTTAGGTGTCTACAATACCAAACACCTTGTGAGGTTGAGCTAACCATACAAGCTATGAGTGAAAATTCATCCTCCATTCTACTAGAGAGCTCATCTGCACTTGCTGAAGTTGTCGTCTACTTCTTGCCTTTCTTTTCGTTCTTCTTCCTTTGTGGGAAATCACTAACATAGTGGCCAAAATTGTGACAGCCATAGCACTTGATCTTAGACAAGTCCTTCTTATTCTCACTTTGTGGATTTGATCCTTTGCTAGACCCCTTCTTTGCTTTCCCTTTTCCTATTAGGGCAACATTTTTCCTGTTCTGCCTCACTTTTCTGACTCTTATTGTTGGTTCCACTGATAAGACTTAGTCTAAGCTCCTCTTGAGTGAAGTCACTCCATAGTCGATCCCAACTCGGTAAGGTGTCTCATCCACTAATAACTTGAACAAATACATCCCACTACTTAGTAAACCCCTTTAGGGCTATTTGTACTAACTCGTCATCATCTAGTTTATCTCCAACAGCTGCCAACTCATCCTTGAAAAGTCTGAGTCTGGTGAGGTAACTTGTAACATCTTCTCCCTTGTTCATTTGGGTATTCCTCAACTTTTCTCTGAGAATCAGCTTCCGGTTAGTGGTAGCATTTTGGTATAGATTTAGAATGGCATCCTACATCTTCTTTGCTATATCTAACTTTGCAATATGTGAAACAATGTGGTCCTTGACACCATCAAGAATTAGCCTCCTCGCCTTGGCATCTTCCTTCTTATATGCTAAAGAGTAGTGTTGGATTTGTAGGTACAACTACAACAATGGCCACATATTCCTTGATACCATTCTCTTCCAGCAATAAAGAAATTTTGGCTGTCCAGACACCAAAATTTGAGGCTCCATCTAATATGTCCTGATATCTTAAACCTGTTGAGGCCATTTCAAAAGATACAATAATAACAATAAAAATAATTTTGAAGAGGTAGAATTGGGTTTTATAAACCCTCAATTTTATTTCCCATGCTGAGCCTTTTCTGCCCTCAGATTAGATCTGATACCATGTGAAAATTCTATTGTAGTTACTGATTATTAATCTCCTATCTATATAAATTATTTGACTACCGAAAAATTAATTCACATCAAATATTGAAAAATAACACAACTGCAACTTCACAAATAAAACCATAGGAATAGAGAAGAAATCATGCAAAATAATGAATACAATATTTTTGGACAAATTGTCCCTAGAAAAAACCGAAGGGAAAACTAGTACTGCAGATGAGAAATTTTATTAAATTTAAGCAAATCAAGAGATACATAAACTGCTTCCTCTTACTGGTAGAGCTCCGGCAATGTTCTTCTATGGAAATTCTTCTCTAAATTTCTCCTACTGAAATTCCACAGTTGTTGTCCCCAATGCTATCACTGTGCCCTTGCTATCACTACAAAACTATTTTCTCTCACTACAAATCTACTTGCTATCACTGCAAGTCTTTCTCAAGTGTGTGTTCTCCAAATGCCCATTGATCCCCTTTTATACTATTCTCATTGAAAAACCAATGGCCATGATTTAATCTCAATCAATGGCTAAGATTAATTATACTCTAATAAACCCTAACTAACTGGTTTCTAGAAGTTTCTAGAGGAATCAATCAATTAATTAAATAATTATCTAGACAACTAACTACTTTCTAGAAGTCTCTAGAAAAATTAATTAAACAATTAAATTCCTTGGGAATGGAGACACCTATCCAAGCTACAAAAATTAGCACTACAGAGTCAACACAAATATCTCCTCTCATTTTTTTGCTTCTCTCCTAGACCTGGGAGAACCCAGCCATACCATATGAGAACTCTTTCTAGTCCTCTTTAAGAAAAACTACTTGCAAGGTTTGGAGGAGGTGTTAAGGGTGGCCAAATATGGCGTTGGGTTTTCAAGACCAAGAGAAATAGCAAAGGTGGTGGGAGAAGCTGTGGTGGTGGAATGGTTACCTTCCTTGGGGAACTTCCACACTCAAACCTCAATGCAACATCAAGTACTGGTAGAGAAAGGATGTCAATACCTAAAAAAGGTAAGAAATTTGGAGCTCGTGTTTCATTTGGAGTGGCTAGAAGAGTTCAATGGTATGGTGATGGAAGGAGGAATCTACGAGTCTCATGTGGTAGTTTGATGATGTAGTAAATCTATCATAGTAAAAAATTATTTTGTAATGCTCAAGTCTATGTAACCCTTGAGCAGTAGTATAACAAGAAGCTAAGACTATATACATTCATTTTGTAAAGTAAATCTCTATTTTAAGTTAATATATGCAACATAGTTGCCCTTACCTAGTGAAAAAATAAAAAAATAAAGATTAAAACCTTAATATATTTGAAACATAGAAAAAATACATGGTTAGAAAGCTAAGAGAGAGCTCAACACTAATGTGTTTTTTTTTAACTTCACATTGAAATAGTATAAACTTGATGGAGAGCACACTCCAGATTGTGTCATATTTTAGAATTCACAAAAAACATGCCTTAGGAAATTGATATGTAAGTCCACCCCTTTGGGTTGGATGCCCAAGGTAAATCCAACCCTAAGGGTTGGAAATACACAAACCAAATAAAAACATGAGTGTATTATAACATACTAGTATTATAATGTGCTCACATTTGTGTGAAGAAAAAATGAAACCTATCTCTTCATCTCTATCTCCAAGTATCTATCTATATTTGTATTGTTTGCTACATCTATCCCCTTATCTCTCTACATATCTTATCCCTCTCTATCTATCTATATCTCCCTATATATATATATATATATATATATATATCCCTCACGCCCTCCCTTCCTCCCTCCCTCTCTAGACCTATCTCTCTACCTCTCCCTCCCTCCTTCCCTTTCAACTTCACTCTATCTAACATCTCTCTCCTTATACCTCAAGATATCTCTTTATGTCTTCCCCTCTCCCCTCTCCCTCTGTTTATTTATCTCTCTATACCTCTCTCTCTCTCTCCATATCCCTCTAGATATCTCTCTTTCTAACTCCCCCTCTCCCCCTCTCCCCCTCTCTTTATTGGAATTCTAATATCAATTTACAACAGACTTGTGTTTTTTAGAATTATAAAATATGGTAAAAAGGTATGGGGATCCTGGGATTTAGGGCCCACACACTCTATTTTTCTTTGTAATATGTGTTTTATCCAACATATCTAAACACACTTTTTATGGTGTTGAGAAAATATCAATAATTTTTTAACAATTTCACTACCTTTTTTGCTTTGTCAATATATAGAAGAGCAAAATTGCATGTTCTTAGATTGAATTTGATTCTATGAATTAATATTTTTACTTTCCTAGTGTTGGAAAGATAATTATCATTTTTTTTGTTTGAATTTGATAATATACAATTGTTGTTTTCATATTTTGTACTAATTCTATTAGATTCATATATAACCAAACATCATACCAAGAAAATTGGCAAAAAAACTCAAATTTTTGAGGAGTGTGAATAAAAAAAATGAACTAGACAACATTGTGCAATTGGTGAATTTCAATCTTGGAGTTTAAGGTATGTTATCTTTACCTTTATACCTTTTTCTCATGCCATCTTTTCACTGTATTTCATGTGCTACACATCATAGTGGTAATTCACTTCATTACAACCCAATTGTTAACCCAAAACACATAGCCGTGAAGAAGAAAACAAGTGACCAAAGTCTCCATGCTATAAATCCTCAATTTTTTTCTCCTTGATATACATCAATATGTGTCATTTCAATAAAAGATGACTCATAGGATGATTGCATGATATTCATCATTTTCAAAGCTTATTGTGTTTTTCTTAAATAATATATCATTTTTTTCCTAGGAGAAAAATGATCATCCCAATAGTGGAAGGTTTAAATTAGCATCAACCATTTACATAACTTCAAATTCCATGTAGAAATTACACCTTGAATACCAATTTTATCATCTTGAAGCAATCTAATACTTCTTTTTTAGTTATTTTCCATGAAAAAGATATGTGGTGATATTATTAGTACAAGATGACTCATTTCATTGTATACCTTTTTAGTCAAAATTTTGACTCTTTTGAGTAATACTAAATTTATAATATAATCATAGGTACTAAAACAATAGCCTTTGACCTATATTTATACTAATTTAAATCAAACTAATTATTATTTCCCAAGCATATAGGATTATTCAAAATAGCTTAACAGGTGACTTACAAAGATTATTCATTTAAATCCTTTATTAAATTAAAAAAGAGTTAGGACTAAGGGTTTTTAACATCCCCCCCCCCTAAAAATAATTTTCCTCAAAGCTAAAGGGAAGGAAACTATTGGTGAACCTAGTGAAGTCATTCCCAAGTTACATTTTTAGGGTATATTTCATGCCTTTGGATTATTACCTTAATTTTATGGTTATGGAAAAACACATATCCAAGAGTATTTCAAGATGAAGAACAATGTATCCTTTAATATCAAGCTCAAGAAGAAGAATTTCAATAGTGGCCTCTTGGTCTAGAATTTTCTTCATCTCATATAAAACCTCTCCTCAAATTCCTACTACTATGGTCCATGTTGCCTCCTAGACTTGAAAGAAAATAATAAGTGTCAAGTACTTCATTTTACATGTGTTGTGGGGCCAAACCAACTGCTCCAACATGTCTAGGTAGATAGGTGAATGGTAGGTGAGGTGACCACTTGTTGCTCAGGTCACCTGATCCTTCCAGGCTACACTATTTCAATGCATTCTCTTAAGAGCCCCAAGAGAAAAAAATTATTAAACTATGATGGATGAGTTCTTAGAGCTCATGACACCTATAAATGTTTTTTTTTACGTAAAGTAGATATGGGGTCCCTCCACATTAACCTCTCTCATTTCTTGTCAACTCCACATTATTTGACCAAACCAACAATGAATGCATTCTTGAAAAAAATGTCATTCGAGAGAATTGTAAATGTGGAAATAGGAATATCTTATGTTTTGTGTGTGCTGGGGCCAAACTAACTACACCACCACATTCGAGTTGGTTTGTTAATTCTAACAAATCCATGAATTCATTCCCAAGGTCACCTGATCCTTCTGTGCTACACTACTCCAACACAATCTCTTAAGAAGCCTAAGAGCAAAAAATTACCAAATTATAATGGAGTATATTTCAAAGTTTGTGGCACCTAGGAATGTTTTTCAAGACCTAGAGGTGGATATGGGGTCCTCCACATTAACCTCTCTCAATTTTGGCCAAATCTACACTATTTGACCAATCCAAAAATGAATGCATTTTTACAAAAAAAAAACATCATTTAAGAGTAATGTGCAAACATGGAAACAAGCATATCTTGAATTCTATACATTAGATTCATTGTGGGGCCAAACCAGTTACACAAAAATGTCTAGGTGGATAGGTGAATTCTAAGGGAGGCATCTGTTCATTCGCCAAGTAACCTAATCCTTCTAAGCTAAACTATTCCAACATAGTCTCCTAAGAGTCCAAAGAGATTTTTTTTTACCAAACTATGAAGAAGTAGTTCTCAAAGCTCATGGCACTTAGGAAATTTTCCCTCTAGACAATACGTGGATATGGGATCCCTCCACATTAAAATCTCTTAGTTCTAGCGAGCTCTATATCATTTGACCAAGCCAATAAAAATACATTCTTACCAAAAATGTCATTTGAGAGCAATGCAAATGTGTAAATAGGCATATCTTGTGTTCTACATGTGTGGCGGGGATAAATTTACTGCTCAAACACATCTAGTTGGGCAAGTGAATTCTAGGGGAGGAATCCTTTCATTCCCAAAGTCACCCAATCCTTTCAAGCTACACTATTTTGATGTAGTCTCTTAAGAGCCTTAAGAGAAAAAAATTGCCAAACTATGATAGAGTAGTTGTTAGAGTGCATAGAACCTAGGAATGTTCCAACTAGACCTACAGGTGGATATGGGGTCCCTCCACATTAACCAATGTCAGTTTTGGTTAGCTCCACATTATTTTCTAATCATGTAGATCACTAGTGATTTGTCCTCGAAGATGATATTTGTAGGTTCTCCAACCAAATTAAAATTGGATTTTCACAAAAATAAGTGGATGATTGACAAATTACCTCATGGATCCAAATTATTACAATTTTTTAGGGGGTTGTTTTCACACCCTTTGTCAAGATTATACATCTAAAGTGAGTAAAATATTCTCATATTATTATCACATGTAATTGTAGACACCTAAAAATGTCCTAACTATATGACACATCTTGATTTTGCGTATTAATGTCATTTCTCTCATTATCACCTAATTCTTCTATTTGATTAAATAATTTCTAATTATTTAGTTAAATTCACTTTATTCCTATATTAGTCGAATAATTAAGGTTATTTGATTAATTCATCATTTTCACACTAATAATCCCATGTGATTCAATAATTTTCAATTATTTAATAAAAAATCTTAATTCCCCTCATCCTCACAATTAAATGATTTTCATAATTGTTTAACTGGCTATTTTTCGTCCAACTATCCAACTTGCATAAAAAAATATTCCCAAAGAATATTGCCTTTTAAATTCAAATTCTTTCCTCCAATTCAAAATATATCCAACCTATTTCCATGAAACATGAGATATTTTGAGCTTTCATGAATCCTCAACCATTGATCCTCCTTGATCCACAAGTTCACCTCATTGATTTCCTCTCATCCATTGATCGTGAGATCGAATCTTGACCATTGATCAGAGTTTCCAAAATCTATAAAACAAAGCCTCTCCTCTTCAATAATCATTCACAATATTTGTAGCATCTTTACTCTCTCAAATTCTTGAGCCAAATTTAAGCAAATTGAGAACCTTTTTGTGAATCATCTCTCTTCAACCAAGCTTTTGCAAATGGATTAGGCAAATTTGAGCAATCCACATCACTACAAGTTTGCATCAATCCACAATGGAATTTGAGGTTTGTTTGTCATTTGATTCAGTTGTTTAGAATTAGATTTCATTGATTTAGTTGAATCTTTATGTCAATGTTAAATGAATTTCATTGAGTATGACTTTTATTTGATCATTATCTTGTAGATTCTTAATGTTTTAGGATCTAATTTCTTTAATTTTGTTCTTAATTGATCATGTAAGCTAACCATATGATAGTCATCATGAGTTAGATATTTGAGTGGGATCAAGTGATTGATGGCATAGTGCATCGCCAAAAAAAATCTTTAATACAAACAACTTCAAGGATGACCATTAATGTGTGTTGTTGGTGTTGTGGTAAGGAAGGACATAAGATGATCGTACAAAAACTCAATGGACTTCTCTCTCCACTCAAATCATAATCATCATTATTATAAATGTACATGAAATTCTATAACTACACCATTATTTTAGAAACCATGTGATCTTCATATACTCCATGCTCCATTTTAATTATCATTTTCATATCAAATAGTTTACTAGAGAAAATGTATTTATGTCTCATGCATAAATATTTTTTGCACTTACATTGAAGAGATCAAAACAAATCCACATGGCATATAATGGATTTATCCAAAACATACACAAAGCTCATTGAACTATCATTAAGAAGGCAATGACAATACTCAAATTATGTAGTCATCACACACTACAAGAAAAAAATATATTGTTGATGCTTATTCATATCTATAAAGTTATTTCAATAGATACAAAAAAATAAGATTGTGGCGGAAATATATGACTACATTAACTATTTTATTATCATATGTAGGGATGATAACTTCAATACTCACTCAATTGACAAAACTATAATTCCCCACATTTCACTGTATGATTATTATAAATTAATATATAATTTAAAATAATTGTAAAATAACATGATTAAATAATTGTTGGTTGGCTATTGTTAGTATGTGTTATCTTTAGTTTCAGCAACATTTTGTTATAAAGAGTTCGGATCCCTTCAAAACCTATTTTTTTCCCTTTAATCAAGATATGATTAAATAAAGAAAAAAACTCCCCCTTTCACACTTCATAATTTTATGTAATAACTTTCCTCTAATATTGTAACATTTCAACTTACGGACATAACTCTTACACCCCACATAATACAACTTATGATACAATAAATGACTGTAATTCAAACACCAAAAACTACATTCAAATTTCATATGGTTGTAATTCAAACACCAAAAACTGCATTGAAATTCTTTTCATTCCTCCAATTAAAACTCAATTTCTACTATGGTTGGACACTTCATCCAAAGCCAAAAGTCTTTCAATTTTTTTTCTGGCAAGACATTTATATTTTTCAACTGATGTGTTGCAGAAATTAAGCAATCTGCTCTACGTGGAAGGATCTCCTCGTCTACCTTTCAAATTTTGCAAAGCTCATGAAATTAAATGTCATTGCATTTAGTACTAATTGTTTCTGATGTAACAAGTAATAATGGAACCTGCAAAAGTCCCTCCCCAGGCCCTCAACCCTCAATGTTCTCAAGGGATGTCTTGTCTTGCAGGGGTGGCAAAGGATTCCTTAGTTAATTCTGATTGATCAAGTAAGTTTTTTAGAATTGAGATTCATAAATCTAAATAGTAAGTAATAATGGAACCTACAAAAGTCCCTCCCCAGGCCCTCAACCCTCAATGTTCTCAAGGGATGTCTTGTCTTGCAGGGGTTGTAGAGGATTCCTTAGTTAATTCTGATTGATCAAGTAAGTTTTTTAGAATTGAGATTCATAAATCTAAATAGTAAGTAATAATGGAACCTGCAAAAGTCCCTCCCCAGGCCCTCAACCCTCAATGTTCTCAAGGGATGTCTTGTCTTGCAGGGGTGGCAAAGGATTCCTTAGTTAATTCTGATTGATCAAGTAAGTTTTTTAGAATTGAGATTCATAAATCTAAATAGTAAGTAATAATGGAACTTGCAAAAGTCCCTCCCCAGGCCCTCAACCCTCAATGTTCTCAAGGGATGTCTTGTCTTGCAGGGGTGGCATTGGATTCCTTAGTTAATTATGATTGATCAAGTAAGTTTTTTAGAATTGAGATTCATAAATCTAAATAGTAAGTTTTTTTTAGTGATGTAACCTCTACTTTTATCTTTGTTAATTGTGTCTAAAATTAGAGTTGTCTTTAAAAATACAATGGGGTTTGGTGTGTATAGGAGGAAGGTTTAGGACTTTTTTAATGATGAGTTAAATATCTTTCTTGGTGATATAATATTGAAGAGATGTCAAGAAAAAAATATAATGTCTATGAGGTCAGTGTTGATGTATGCATTGATGTAATGTTCATGCTAGAGTGCATTTACTTTATGCCAAATCAACAACTATTTGATATAAGTTTCCAATTATATCTATGAGAGACAAAATCAAACAAAATAGGAAAAGGAGATTAAAACAACATAATTCAAACTCTAAGTAGAATCACATCTCTCACCTTCTGATTGAGCGCAACAATAATTTGCATTAGAATGAAATGAACAAAATAACAAAAGCTAGACTAATGCAAATTGGCATTGTCAATGGAGTAAATGCATACAAAAAAATGTAATGTTTGTTGCCTAGTGTTATGCCATCTACTTGCTTAATTTGGGATGGTGAAAAGTAAGATTAAGCTTTAATCTATATAAATTTTGAAAGGGAATTGAATGGTGGATATTTAATCTTGGACCATGAGTTGGATCCACGATTGGTTGATGTAATAGGGAGAGATGACGATCAATTTGTAAAATGGGTGGAGATGACTCATTTGATTGGTAAATTAATAATTATTTGAATTTTTAAAATTAATTTGTGATCCTCAAATAGTCAAATCAATTGTCTTGTCAACAAATTTGATGAGTGAGTTAACTAAATTAATTGGATAATTAACTTACATGAGCTGTAATTTAGGATTCAAATTAATTTAATTGTGGATAATTATTAAAAAAATTATTAAGAGGGGCAAACACTTTTGATCTAGAGCTATGAACTAGTGAGGTCACAAATGGGGGGCCTCATCCCTAATATAAATTCTCAATAGTTACACCCTAATGGGGTTTGAACCTTGATGGCAAGAATAACAACACAACAACTTAACCATCACACTATGCCACTATTGGTAGTGGATAATTATATTTTAATTCAAATTAAATTAATTAATTATCCTAAAGTAATGAACTTAGGATAATATTAATTATTATAATGGATTAAGAGATGATAAGTGTGTTAAATGATAACATGAGATGATATTGTAGAAATTAGTGTATACATAATTTCAATGACTACATTTTTCTCCTTTAAAATGGTTTTGTGACTAGCAAAAGCAATGCCATTTCTAAGAAACAATGGACATAGGGTTTGTCAACATTTATGTGTCAAGCATCAAAGGATAAGGGCTAATTTGTTGGATTGATCGGATTGATTGATTGATTAAATGATTGGATTTGAAGGATGGTTCAATGCTTGGAAATATTTTGGATTCAAAATGTTGATTTTATTTTTGGGATTAAACCAAATGATGAAATGATGATGTCCCCTCTAGAGGACAATTAGGTTAGAAGAACACATTTATGCTCTCGTAATAGATGAAATGATTTATTAGAAATTATGGGATGGACGAATGGAGGTTAATAGACATGATGGGAACAATGGAATAAATTATTGAACAAGATGGATAAAGATAATAAGAATTTTGCAAGAATATGAAGAGAATTAGGATGATGTAGAGATGGAGACTAGGAGGAGGATAGTAAGGATAATGAAAAGAAATGAGTGGATGGTAGATATGGGAGACATGGTAAGAATGAGGTGGGATGAAATATGAGGATAGGATAATGAGTGGTGTATGATCTAGTTGGATTGGAACTTAGGATGATGGAGATGGCTATGTATGATTATAATATCTTTCTAAAGTATTTGAGCTCAAATATATTTTGAAAATCTATGAATATATTTATATGTCTTCGAGCAACATTTTTATTTTGTATAGGCATTATGTAGCATGATATAAGGGATCATGATGATGATGCACCATATGCGTATAGGAATAACTCAAAACAATAATAAAAAATAAAAGAAATGATAAAGAAAAATAAAAGATAAGACCCAAATAGCTCAATGAGCATAACTACAAGATACAATCATAGTAAGGAATTATGATGTCCTTACAAAATTATATCATGTGAACCAAACCAAGCATGATAAAATGAAAACAACCAAAGTTTCTCTCATCCTTACATTTTCATGATATTTATAGCAATATTTGGGTCATCCAATGAGAGGAACATAGTGGGACCAATGTGTCAGCATTTTTCTTTGCTTTGATATCAAGAGCGTGACATGTCAAGGCCTATTATCAAAAAACAAATGAAATTTACTTTTACTTTGAAGGACCAAAGGAAATTGGTGTGAAAAGTATAGATCATATTGGCATTTAATATAGATAGGTGCAATTTTCAATGATTTTTTTGAAATTCTAATCAAGGTATAGTCATGTATGTTGCATAAGGGTCCATGGGTAATGATGTCATAAGTGGATGAATTGGTAAACCTAATGCCCTAGCTAAATGAAAATTGATTATAGATAAGAGGTCTATGGAATATCATACATGATGCTTGTGAATAATTTTTCATCATGATGCTTTCTTGAGGTCCCATAAAATAGTTTTTTCCAAAGGATATTTATTTTCTCTTCAAAATTTATATTTTTTAATTTTTCAAATGGTTATCAAACTTTATCCTTGTGAATAAGTTTTCATAATGGTGACTACCCAAGGTATTGTATATTTTTTACACTAAAGTGTGATATTTTATCTTTATGTTTTTTGGATTATAATCTTTTTTATAGACAAAGATGGTAGGTCAAGGGTTCATCCAACTCCTAGTCATCATGGTGTAGATAACTTGTATATTATTGAGTAATTTATACACAAGGGTGATATTGTTATTATGAGTTCCACAAATACCATCATGGACTTCTCCAAGTGTTGAATTAACTTCATCCAAGTTAAGGCATTACAATAATGCACCATCATATCCCCCATGATAGAGTGTACCACTAATATAAGCATGAAGGGGGTAGTATTGTTGGATGAATATGCATTTTTGGTTATGGGATAAGTTAGGTGAGATATTTTGGGTAGTGAGGTAAGTATGAATATCATGCTACTGGGAGGAAGTAGGACCAACCATGTCACATAGGTCATATCTTTGTTCTGATGAACCTATTATTCTTTTGAGTTCATGATAATTGCAATTTGTGTTAACTTTTGATCTTAGTTAGCTCCTAGGTTTTATTTCAATGGGATATTATATTAAGAGAGTTGGTTCATCTTGTAATCTTCATGGAGTAAAGGGAATGTGGATTTTCTCATCAAATAAGGTATTTATTCTTAATGGGTACTTCGAATTTTGATTTCTTCTTTATTATATATTTTTCTATTATGTGGAGAAAATGACTTCATTTGTTCTCCAAAAGATGTTGAAATATGAAGATCAAGTTTAAAGTCATTTTTATGGTCTCCTAAAGGAATACAACCTTTGGTATACAGTATTTCAAGAACCTCATCATTTTGGACCTCATATAAAGGTATGTGGACATGTTGCTTCTAGTCAATGAAGTCAAGATCCAAATCAAGTCTCATGGTAAAAAATAATTATCTATAAAGAGGTATGCATTGGAAATATCTTCATAAGGGTCATGGAAATTAGTGATTTTAACATAATTAACATTGGATGAAGAGATTCATCAACAATATCTAACTAAGGTATATTTACCCTAGTCTTGGAACTTATTTATACTCCCAAGAAACTGGATAGGTTCTAGGATTTTTTGTTTATGTGCCCCTAGGACTTTAAATTTATAGTTCATATTCTTACATATTTTACTAGCCACTAGATAGTCATGCTTGAAATAGGAGGCATATTAATTTTTAGGGTGTAACCATTATACATTTGAGGATTCAGCTTGTTCATTAGAGAGAAAATCATGTTTGAAAAAGTTGTACAACCATACTACAAGGTCTCTCAATTCTACTTCGGTTTCATGATGGGATGGCCATATAATTTAGGTGACAATGGAAGTTTCCCAATATGTAAGGCCTTCTAAATTTCATAATCATCCCACCCTTTTTCGATAATATTTACCTCAATAGATAGATGTGGGTTGGATGAGGTGGATAGTATATCATTGTGATCTATATAAGAGGAATCTAGTTGAGGTCATGGTTTTGTGACTTCAATGATGGGATAATAGTTTTATTTTTTGAATCAACCCTTCAAAATTTTACAATATTGGAAGAGGGTTTAATCTATTATGATAGTGATTTCAATGCCTTCATGAAATAATTTGAGACATTGATGGAATGTGGATGAAAAACCATACATGGTGTGTGTCCATGGGTAGCCAAGGAGTATATTAAATGGAAGGTCAAGATCAAAGATACAACTAAGGGTGTTATAGATAGTAGGTCCTAGTGGTGTGATATTTCCCTTAACTGGTTCACCTCCTAGGTTTTATTGTCACTTGCACTAGTTAATTATACTTGCAGAATCGTAATAATACCTCTATTTATATTATCACTCAACAAATATTTTTGGATAGCCCTCCTTATAAACTAAGAGTAAGTCTTCAAAGATCTAATCTTTATTAGCTTTGTAGAATTCACTAGATAATCCATTTGCACCAAGGGATTTCCCATTCTTAAAATTTTGAATAGCCAACAAGATTTTATCTTTACTAATATCTCTCACAACCTCTTTTAAAATAATTTTCTTTGGAATAACATCTTATACAAATTTTGGGTATCTATACATGTTTTATATTTATCATTGGCCATAAAAATATCATTGAAAATTATAAGCATATTTTTCTAATATCATTATTATCATTATATTGAATATTATCAATGATAATAGGGCCAATAGTATCCTTACACTCCTTAGTTTTTATCATATTAAAAAAAAATTGAACCTTTATCACCATAATTAGGTTAATTTATCCTTTGTCCTTGATCTTTTTTATTTTATAAGAAGATCTTAAATTATGCATAATCTCTCCCAAATCAATAATTAAATATGTATTGTTGGGATCAAGCTAAATTTAAGACTCAATGTTTAGTAGCTTCCCTTAAAGAACATTCTCAAATATTCTTCTATCTATAGCACATTTCTACCCAATAGTTTGGAATTGAGATTTGCATCCTCTTACAAAGTTCTCCCAATAATAGATATTAAAATTTTAGGGAATACATTTTTTATTAAGTTTTCTTAGGGTCTTAATTCCATCTACACAATTTTTATTCTCTAGTAACTTAGTGTTAATTTGAATATTTTTTTTGTTCTAATATTCTTAGTATTCATCAAACCTTTTAGTCAAAATATTCGGTTCAATTGATGATGGTCAAACATAGTGCAATGGTTAACTTGAATGTTCTTATAAAAAATAATTATTTTTGTATGGGCATAAAGTCTATCTAGTTTGGAGTGGATTATTTTTTCATCCTTTTGACTATTGCACTATTTGAACCAAATTATCTTACTATAGTTTATTATTATTTTCTATCAGATCAATTAGTTTCAACATTTTTTACCTTGACCAAAAATATTACTTATTACCTTTCCACATCAAAGTCTACATGCTCTTCCCCACTCCCATCACTTTATCTTCATTGTGTTCAATCATGTTAAAGTCTCCTCCAATAATCCAAATAACCTTTGGAAGAGAAGAGGAAATACATTTCAAAGATCAAGTATGTCCCTATATTCATTTGTAGCATAATCCTTCTTTGGTTTTAGACTTGTTTGGAATTGCTCTTCTTGTCATTCTTCTTCTTAGTATTGTTTGGGGTCTGATATGTCTTTTAAATTTCTCCTAAATCTCAAATTCTAATCTTTTCCTTAGAGGCCTTCTGTCTAGCAATCATCTCAACAAACAGTGTGGAGCTCTTCTTGAATTTGTCTTCTTGAATCATTGTTTCCTCCAGATCTGATCTCAAAGTTACAATCTCTTGTTCAAGCTTTGAACATTCTTCAGATTTATCTTTCAATTTAGCATTCAGACAGTCTTCAACTCTTTTTCCTCCATCAACTTTCACTTTCAAATTGGTGATAGTCTCATTTGATTGCTTGAGCTTCTCATTTATTTCTTTGACACTTTCAATAGATATCTTGAGTTTATCTCTCAACTTCTTAATACATTCATCTACATCACTAAGATCCTTTTCAGATCTCTATTCTCAACTTCTTCTTTATCCAAATCTTCAAGAGTTGACTTGATTTCACCTTCCATGTCAACTTCACAATCTTCTTCAATAAACCCCTCAGGGATTATGTCTTCCAAAGGATATGATACTTGTAGTCATGTGTTCAACCTCCAAGATCTACCTCAACAATCAATCCAATTGAAGGAACCAATATCTGATACCAATTGTTGAACACTCAAAATATTGAGAGGGGGGGTGAATCAGTATTCACATAAATTCATTAACTTCATCAACTTAAATATCCATTCAATGCATCACATTAAACTCTGTAGTAATAGAAAAGAACATAGAAAGAATGCATCACATCAAAGAACACAAGAACACTATATTTTATGTGGAAAAACCACAATGAGGATTAGCTCACAATATACTATAACCAGTCATAAGATATTATAGAATGACTCACTGCCAGGTGGACTCATTATCTGGAGGACTCGCTATCCAAAGAATAGAAAAAATGGCTCATTGCTAGGATAGCTTAGAGGGTGGCTCACTACTAGAGATTTGAACTGATACAATGCATCTACAATATATTGAAGACAATTCCAATTAAGCTTTGTAAACTGATCTAACACACTTCATGCTTCATTGCTATCATACACTACTTTGTAACTCTTCACATTATATTCACATTACATTTGCACTCTGTTTACACATATAATCGCAACCACAGCTTAACAACACCGTAATCATCACATTTATATGCGTTGCATCCACAAACATCTACAACATCAATTAGGTCCACCTAATTAGATGAAACATGCAAAACAACATTCTGTCGGCTCAAGATCTAAACATACATGCTTACAAAACATGTAATACTTCAAAATAGGGTAGTAGGGACCTATAATTACTCCCATAAGTCTAATCCAAACTTACTTTAACTCTGCATGACCACAAACCCTTTAGGTTGGCACCATTAGTGAAGCAAAAAAGAAATAAACCAATTGTTCATCAACACATTGACATGCGAACCTCCAAGCACTTGCGACTTGGACCCAACATACTTTTGACACCTATAAGCATTCCCACAAAATTGTATAGCAAAACATTCAACCGCAATGGAATGAAAAGCATTTGAAATATGTAAACTTCCATAGTAATGCTACCATATCAAGAGCGATACTCTGTCAACTCCAACTTCAACTATGAAGGGCTTCAAGATGTGAAACCTTGGGTTTAGAATCCTCCAACAAGTACAAAAATTACCTCAGAACCGCATAACCAAATTCTTCATCGCGGAGCAACGTGGACCTAAAAAATGGTTCACTATACATTGAAAATTATGCTCCGGGACTTAAGAAATTCTACAATACATTTGGTCTACACCAAACCAACAAAGATGCAACTATGCAATGGGTTTCCATCACTACATTCAATCATGCTCATCATACACCAAAAATACATCAATGTTGACAAATCAATGACAACACCATAGTAGCAACATCTATCATACATCCACCAATCTTCTCAATGCCAAACTTGCAACAATCTCTCCCTTTGTCATTGATGAGAACATGCCCAAACTAATTGCCAAATTATTCTCCCCCTTTGACATCAAGGGAAAAGGGTGCTCAATGTCAAAATTGGTAAATTACTTCAACTATTCTCTACCTTTGTAGGTATATACATATATGCATGAGAATAGATCCCCCTTACAAATTTATCCATGAAAAATGATCAAAAATATATTGCAACAATGTCTAATACATCCGCATATGTATAGAGAAATCTGGAATTGTATAAACTAAAATGTACATAATCAATTAGAGGGAAAAATACTCTTGTATGACACCTTTATCTTTTCAAGGTGTGCCTCTCGATCCTTCTTTCCAACATCCCAATCCTTCTAGGAAAAGATAAGTGTGCTTCTCTAGCTCTCAAACTACATAAGGAGGTCTTCTCCTTCATCCAGTGAACTAGGTATCAAGTTCTTTTGTGCTAACTTCTTTTCATGTGCTACAAGACTATTTAAGGCTCTAATAAGCCTTTCACTTACCAGATCCCTCATTTGATAGTACTATATGATTAAATTTTATTTTTGTTCCTACAACTAGAAAAACTGTCCATGCAAATTTCCTATTGTAACCCTTGTAGCACCACCTAAGTCATTAGCAAGATCATAGACTCCAGAGGCTTGAGCAATTAGTGACTCAATTGAGTCCATCTCATCCTTGATGCTCCTCATAGAACTGGTCCATCTCAAGCAAAATTGAAATAAAAATCATGATTCATCCAAACACTTTTGTACATATTTCATGTTTTCTTGTAATTTTCTATGTGCAACACTACACTTGTTTGACATCTCAGTCAATTTTTTTGTTATTGACATTCTTTGTTATCTCTTTCTCCAACCTTTCTTCTAAACTAGATGAATAATTTTTAAAAGAATCTAATAGCATCTTTAACTTTTCAACATTGGATAAGGACTCATCAATTATAGCACTAAGAACCCCTTCTTGTAATACTTTGATTGCTTCTTCAATTAACTCAGTGATCTTTTAGTGTGATGATAGAATGTCCTTCCTTGCAAAAGCATGAAACACATAACAAATTTGGAGCCTTTGTAGGGGAGAGATTTTTCCCATGTCCACTTGACCTTGCTACAAAGGAAGTTGTAGAAATTGTAAAGATAAAACAAGTTCAAATTGCAACTTCATGTCCAACAGACCCTTGAGTGAATCACCAGAGGATTCACCAACTTGACCTTTGTCCTTTACTCTTCTTTTTCCTCACTCTTCTCCTTGTCTGCACTGTCAAAATCCTCTTTAGTCTTTTTTATTCTTAAACTAGTTTTTCATTATCTACTGTAGGGTGCTGGTCTTCAGTGTTTTGTGCCTCTAAATTCTCCAGGTTTTCTTATGTAACCTCTTATTCTTGCTTTGCATCTTTCTTTGTGTTTGAATGAGGTGAATTTTGCTCATTTTGTACTCCCTCCTATATTTCATCATACTTTTCTTCTTCAACATTCTCCACTACTGAAGAGACATTACCTATAGCTACATCTTCATGCACCTTCTCTTCTTTCTGCTCAATCTCATGTTCTAGAGTATCCTCAATAGGAACATTAACTTTTGGGACAAAAGTATCATATTGCATTTCACTTCCATTTCCTAGAGATTCTTTCAATTCTTTTGCAATTTGTTCTGATTTTTGTAGTGTCTCACTTTTCAATCTCTCTATATCATCCTTTTCTCTGCTCATCAGGGTGTTGACCCTTTGTTTTGTTCTAAATCCTCTACTATACAATTGTGCCAATCTTGCTCTATCTTCATCAAAAGAGAAGAACCAATCTTCTCTAGGGAATCTTCCCTTATTTTGGCATCTTCATCTATTACCTCTTTTCTTCTCATGTTCAAAACATTCTTTAAATCACCAAGTAACTAATCTTCAATTGTGACAAACTAGTACAAAAGGTTACCATATAATTCACAATTGCTTCCTGTATTGTAGCCTTGTCTACCTCATCTGAATTTGAATACATCTTTGCAGTCTTTTCCAACATTCCATGCTCACAAATGTCATTAAACAGTGTATCCAACCTTAGAGGGCTATTTTTTCTTTTCATAGGGGATTTTTCCTTCTTCTTCTCCTTAGTATTTGCTAGCTTCTCTTCCTTTACAAACTTCTTCTCTCTCACATGTATCTTGAATGCTTCCTTTTGCTTCTCCACTTCTTCACTGTCTATATCCACAATGTTAACTCTATTTTTCTTTGCACTTGTCTCTTGAGAGATATCAGATCTCTTTCTCTAGACCAACTAAGGTCTTTCTTCTTCTTCATCATCATATCCAACATACCTTTCTCTTGTAGCTCATTTTTTATTATTCTTATTTGTGAAGCACTTTGTTCTTTCACAAGGGCACTGGTTGACTCTTTTCTCTTCATACCAAAAATAGGTTTAGTCCCAAAGGACTTAGGAGCAACTAGAGAGGGGGTAGCCATCCTACCTGACCTTCTAGTAGTAGGTGCACCTTCTGGAGGGCTGGATATGCCTTTGGATTTCTCCACAAGGCCATTTGGTAGTCCCATCATCTCCACTATTGTGCCTTCATATTTTCCACATTCCTTGTGATCTCCTTTTTCTTTTGTTGAGCCATATGAACTTCACTATATTTTTCTTCGTATGTGTTATACCTTCCTTCTTTAGGATCTCTAGGAATGCTTAACATATGATCTTCCAGGCTGATAATCACATCTTCTACAACCTCATATCCCATTTCAAGGATCCATACTATCCTTGGCTCCACAGCTTCCATAATGCAATAGTCCTTGCTAACCATAAAGATGACATCATTTTTGTACTTGTCCACAACACACCTGAGTCAATTAACCACACTTCTTCTCATGCATGAGTTTCCAAGGCTGCTATGAATGCATCTTCATCATCCTGAGAAGATTCATTATCAGAAGAATTATGTTTTTTCTTTTTCTTCTTCTTCTCTTCTTCGTAGTCTTTTCAGATATGATCGGATTGCCCACAGTTCTAGAATTTCACCTTGGACTTCTTATCAAGAGACTTTGATCTCCCCTTTGACTTAGATTTAGACTTTTTGTCCTTCTTTACTTTATATTTTGATTTTCCTCGAACAACAAGGGCCTCCTTGGCCATCTCAAAAGACTTCCTTGGCATTTCTTCTGACAACAACGAAATAACCACATCTTCCATATTGAAAGTGGTTTTTGTACTCCCAATAGCCATTACTAGGTTATCCCATATGTCAGGCAAAGAACACAACATGAGCATGCAATGATCTTTGTCATCTATCTTCACACCAACAGACCCCAAATGAGAAACAATCATGTTAAACGCATTCAAATGATCTGCAACAGACGCTCCTTTCTCCATCTTCAAAGAGTATAACTTATTTCTCAAGAATAACTTATTTACCAAGGATTTCCCTTGATAAATGTCACCAAGATTTTTCTAGAGAAGTTTTGTGGTCTTCCCTTCATGGATGTTCAAAAGAACAGAATCGACCAAGCACAATCTAATTAGACCCTTGGCTTTCTAGTCCATTGTGTCCTAGTCAGTTTGTGAGGTTGTTGATGGTTTGTTACTACATACCACATCCCATAGGTCTCGATCCACGAGAAAATCTTCCATCTTGAGTTTCCACAACTCAAAATTACCACCGTTGATTTTTTGTATTTCTATTCTTCTGGATGCTCATTCCATAGTAAATCTACAATAAGATTACCGTGACATAGATTTTTGGACCCAAAGAACTCTATGATTCTTATAGGGTTTTTCACCTAAAAGGAGAGAGATTAGATCCAAAAATGCTTATGTAACACTCAAATTAGGATGTATGCAATGTGATATTATGTAAATTATCTTAAATAAATAAAATTAATTGATTAAGATGATCTAAAATGAATGTGAAACTGCAATTTAAGCTATGTTTGAAAACACATTGTGTTGTGCAGAAATGAAGTAGAAATGAATGCAAAACTTAACAGAAATAAGTCAAACTGAAAGTGTGCACTTGGGATCTTGATGAAGGATGGAAAAGACATATAGAAGGCTTCTGATACTAAAATTTAGGCCTGGTGGGACTCATTCGCCACTCTGGGTGAATCAATCCCAGTTTTGGATGACTGTGCTAGAGCCCGTTTCTGACAAAAGGGTACTCAAAAATATAAAAATCCAAAAATTGACCTTGGGGTGGGACTCATTCGTCCCCCATGGTGAATGAGTCCACTTTGGACTTTCTGAAAACTCAAAAATGGGATCTGTAGCTTTCAGATTGCTCAATCTACACCTCTAGGTGTCTGGATCTGAAACTACCGAATTCGGGTATGTGACTTTTTGTTGATGATTTGACTTAGATGAATGAAGAGATGACTTGAATGAATTTGAAATGAAATATTCAATGATTCCTAAACTTCCAAGAGTCCTAGATCTGCAAATACACAAGACAAGAAGAGGAAATGTTGAATGTTAGGGCATGGGGGTTTGCCTTAGTCAAACCCCATTTAGGTAATTAAACCATTTAAGTGATGAAATAAAGTAATAAGACATGAAAAAATGGAGATGATTACCTTGTCATGATGATTTTATCTTGAAATTTTGCGACATATCATGAAGATTCAGCCCTTGAATGTCCTTAGAAGCTCAATTGAAGACTTGCAAAGAGAAAGCCCTAGTTTGCTTGACTTGTGATAGAAGATAGATGGATAATGGATGCTTGGATTGCTGAGAGGACTGTATAGATGCAAAATGAGGATAAAAAAACTTATTTATAGAAAATTGTGCCTTAGTACCCTATAATACCTCATCACAGGCTGACATGAAATTTTAAACTTAAAACCTAACTTTTCCTGTTCAAACCTCAAAAATGACTCAAAATGGGACTCATTCACCACTAATGGTGAATGGGTCCCACCTAGATGGGACTAATTCACCACTAATGGCGAATGGGTCCCACAAGGGTCATTTTTGCTTGCTAGAATGTTGAGAAATAAGAAAATTAGGCTTATATGATGACTATGTTAGTTATTTGATCAAATTATGCCTCAAGATGCACAATATGGGTTAAGAGAGGCCTATTAATGATGATTTAAATGTAAAATAAGGCTTGGGACACATAAATCAATGTGAAAGTGTGATTAAGTAGACTTTACAACACTAAAATTAGGTCCACATAGCCTAGAAGGGCACAAAAACCAATGTGAATGTGTAAATCACACTACAACACTAGTTTGTCATTAAGATAACACTAAGAATCTTCTAGATTGATGTAATAGTGTTATCAAACACATTTTATAATGTTGAATTAGGAATAAATGGGTTCATTAAGTCTAGAAAAGCATGAAATTCCTTTACAAGACTCTACAACACCTTTACAAGACATCATTATAAGCATTTTCAAGGGTCCAAGACCAAGTGTGGATGCATAAAATACCTCACAACACTAGATTAAGGCCTTATTAAGTCAATTTATCATGAATTAATTCCATGTCAAGAAAAGGGTTCTTTTTCTATGACACAATTACAACTAGATTTCTCTGCAAAACTCCCATTGAAACTAGATTAGCACAAAAAACCTTTCTAACCCACAAGGATAACAAAATTTTCCAAGATTTGATACCAAATGAAAGGAACTTAGCAAAGTGCAGAATATGCCTTCCTAATGCTAATTCTTCAGGAGAGAGAAGCAAATAAACCATTTAAAACTTAGTAATTCCAATTCATTTAAGATACACATATTAAAAATATATAGACAATAAAAGATCAACACAGGATTTACGTGGGAAAACCCTTATGGGAAAAAACTCACACACCAAAGCAGAGATCTCTTGTATTATAGTAAAATGAATATTACATACAAGTTTAGAGCTATGCTCTTTCAAGTGTTTTTCCAAAATGAAATTGGCATCATTTCATTACATTCACTCTGATCTTCACTCAATTCCAATGCACTATGGAATTGCATACATACTTCTTGAGTATTATCAGAAAATCATCTTTCCAACTTCCATGCCAACTGAACAACCATTGTCTCTCTGAATTCCTTTTGTCACCTCGATACGCCTATCATTTCATCACATCAGAATGCGAAGGGACCATCATCAATTTCTTGCTAATATCCATCATTCCATCTAATGAAGAGATCTTGCCTTCCATTAGAATGTCGAAGAGACAAGCCTCAAGGTCTTGTCGATATCATATTGTCTCCTAGATATAGCTCCATCAAAATATCGATGGGACCACATTTTAGGTCTTGTCGATATCCTCCTGTCTCTTTGAATATTCCCTTCCTGTCATTCAATGGAATGTCGAAGGGACTACAAAATAGCTCCCTCCAACATTGACCTGTCCCTCTAACGACCCTTCTGATAGTCCATCGAAATGTCAAAGGGACTGCAAAACAACTCCCTCTGACATTGTAATGTCTCCTCGACGAGGAGCCTTCACGAAATGTCGAGCCTCATGCCGACGAAGGGAGTGGAAGAAGATAAAGGGGAAGGCCAAGTGTTTTCCTGATTTTAGAGAGCCTTAACTAGTAAGTTTGAGACACCCTTTTTTCTCAACACAGTTGATAGGCTTGTGACAATAATAATGGAAAGAGTTCGAAGACTGTGGTTGTTGAATGAAGAAGTGAAGATCAAATTTATAGACGACGTTGGCAAGATGAACAGACAAGATTGAATAAAAGATCGACAATCAAGATTGAATGAGATGACTTGCATGGTAAAGTTGCTCATTTTTGAAATAGAAAAATGGAAGAGAAATGGAAGAGTTGAGTGAAGTGGAAAATAGAAATAAGTAAGAGTTGAGTAGAAGAAAGGGTAAGTTAATTGAAGAATGAAATAAAGAAACTTTTAAAAATAAATAAATAAATATTTTATTTATTTTCAAAGTCACATGAATGATTAATTAAATTAATTATAGAGGAAACTTTAGGTTAACATAATTAAATAAATAATAATATTTATTTTTAAATCAAATATGATTTTGAATTAGGGATTAAATAATTAAATAATAATTATTTAATCGATAAAATGATGAAAAAGGAAGAAATTAGGATAATTAAATAATTAACATTAGTTAATTATAAAAGTGTGAAGAAAATTAAAATTGGTTTAGACAAAAATTAGGGTAAGATGGGATTAGGGTTAGATAGATAATTAGTTAGAAAATAGTGTCGTGGGTTGAGGACAATTTTTAATGTCTACAACAACAAAAAAATAGGAGGGTAGACACCAAACACTATGTTATTATAGTGATGAAAACATTTTTTTTTGTGTGCTTAAGATTTCACCCTATTAACTTTAACCATTTTAAAAAAGCATAGTATTTTAGAAACTATATTTGAAGTGCTACAATTCTTGCTCCTATCAAATATTCAAATTTTGAGTGTACACATCAAATTACTTGTTCAAGTTTAGGTTTAGGTGATTTTAGGAAAAAAGTGGCCACTTTTGACCCTCATATTTATCTCTCATTTCCATGCACTTATTCAAAGGAAAAATTGAAATACAAGGCCTAACATTTATAATTATATATAGAGTCAAATCCATAGAAATCCTTTGCTTAGAACCTACATTCTCTTTTGAAAAATACTATTAAGTATAGAACAATGTTTATAACATCATTAGGAAGATTGAAGAGACTTGCCTAAAATGAATATCATTAAGATTTCAACTTGACTTCAACTTGCCAATGTTGCTTGAACTCTTAATTTTTATGTAGACGAATACAAAACACAAAGAAAGCACCATTTAGAAAGAACGGTGTTAAATTTAGTACAATTAACAAATCCGAAAAAATAAAAATAAAAAATATAGGAAATGCTTTCCTAACCCTACTCTTTACTTTCAATTTCTAACTATATTAGGTATTTAAATGTAGAATACCATCATTATGTGAGACATGCATATAACTTTTGTGATTTGAAACATAATAAACTATAGTTTCTTAAGTTAAGAAACCTTTAAGTGCGCATACCTCAAAGATTACAACTTCTACTCAAATTTGCTTACATAAAGCTTGTTCATACCACTTTATTAAGCTTTTACTATCCATGCCACCTCACCACTACACAACAAATTTCTTAACTTGCTATGGTGATATATTATTCTTGAGCCAATTAGGAAAAATATTTCATTTTAATATTTACATAGTTATAGTAGTCCCTAACACTAAAAACACTCTCATGCCTATATTCTTGAAGGAGTAAAAATTGAGCAACAAAAATTCAAAAAAATAAAAAAGTGAGCTTGCATATAGAATTTGAGACTAAAGGCATCTCTAATGAGACTATAAATGTCTAATTGGTAGTAGAGCAATGCTCAAACTCAATAAATATGTCTACAATTTAACATCTAAAATCATTTATATACCAATGTTTTCTTTAGGTGTCAAATCATCCATGATCCCAATTTACCTCTCATTTTTTATGACATCAAAGTATATAGGAAAGGTAAATCAACTAACACATGCACACATGGCTTGTTTATTTGATGAAAAAAATAAATAAATAGAATCACAATTATATCAAGTTGACATAATTTTTTCCATGTGATTGAATCATATACTTGGATCCTATTTTAATTAATTGATTTGTTATTCTTTAAGTAATTTTAATTGAAAAAATAACTTCTTTTATGTTTATAAAAATTCTATCTTACCACTTATTTTTCCTATGATATAAGTAAAAAAAAAAAGCCTTGAACCCCAAAATTCACTAGCATGTACCAAGGTGAAGAATTATTCCTTTTAAGCTAGGAAGAAAATTATCGTTATCTACTTTTGGAGCAAGTTCTCCGAAAATATTTAGAACTCCAATTCCCCTATCTCCTTAAAGATAAAATGATAAGAACGTTAGGATAACTTAGAGAGAAAAATCCATATTTCATATGATGACCATAATGGACATGTGAAAATATACATACAAGATTTGACTACGTGGTTCTATAGCTTATACCAAGAACTCTATGATATTTTTCTTTCCAAAATTGCATGTATAGGATAATAATCATACACCAACTTATTTTGAGAAGCTTTAACCTTACATGAGAACTTAGTTAACGATTTCTAATGTTAGTGAAAGTTAATGAAATAGAAGTAATCAAGTCATTCAAACACATCTATGGCTTGAACATCATTATCCATTCCAACCACTATATAAAATTTTGAATTCACTTTTTAACACTATAATTCAAATATTTGCATGCACTCAAGCATGTTGACTCTTTAAGAAGTCAAATCAAATATCTCAATTAAAACCATTTTTTCTCTGCAATACTAAAATTTATGAACTATTACCATCAAAACAAGATGATATCTATGGATAACTAAATCCCATAGATTTTAATAGTGCTTTTTATTGATCCTACGTGTGTTATTAGAACACATATAGAAGCATATGGATGGTGGGTGAAGATGTGTGAACTATTTCAATATTTTTTAGTTTCATACTGAAGCATATGGAGTATGTGGGTAAAATTTTCAATCTTTTGCTTGACCATTCTTGTTTTTGTAATAGCTATGGAGAGAATTGACTATAAGTTAAAAAATATATACCTTTTGCATTGTTTCATGTCCTTTATGTAGTAAGTTTCGTATTATTAATATTATTGAAAATTTATTTCAATAATTTTTACTTATTGTGATTGTTTGAATGTGTCAAAATGAGACAATGATATATTACTATATAGTTTGGTGTAAATTAAATAAAGTGAAAATACTATCCTTATTACATAAATTTTTGATTTTAAAATATAGCACTATGATATTTAAACTATAAATATAATGTACAAATTAAATAATAGAAACACAAATAGTTACTGTAATGTTTTCTATTGTGTTTTCATGTTCATTTTCATGAAATTGATAAATAGACTTCAAATAGGTTAAAATTTTAGGATTATTGTGGTGATCATAAAAGAATATTCTCTTCCATAATATTCTACATATGTTACTCTATATCTTGTATGCTAACTAAAGACTAGAAATGATCAAGCCTCTCACATTCAATAGTTAGGTGATTATGTCATATTAGAAGCCTTGGGACAGGATGAATCTCCCTTCACTATTCATGAAACATGTGCATATTGTATAGATATTATTTTATTGCATCTTATGCTAGAACAATGGACTAAAAGTATTATCTGATTTTGAAATATTTGCATACAGATTTAAAACATAAAGCAATGTGAATGAAAAAAAAAAATTGCCATCAAATTGTCAAAAAACATTGCAAATGGAAATAGAATGTTCCATCCAATTGAAAAGTCGATATTTATTTGCTTTTACATGATAAGTAAGATTTTGGAGGCTACCTGATATTTCTGAAGCTTCTTTTACCATTAAATGACAACTGGCTTAACATTAAACGACAGCCAAAACTTATTTTTCAATAACTCAAAAGTAATTTACACACGTGAGACTTGTTTCAAACTCAAACCTCACACTAACCTATCCGTCAAATTATTTTCATTCTCCAATTAAAATCCCCCGTAGTACTCATTTTCTACCATGATTCTGCATTTCACAAGCAAGCGCCCACCATCAAAATTTGGTCATCTGGGTAGTTGTGGATCAACTTTTACCAACTAACCACATCCTTGTCGGAGATAACTCTCAGTCCACGTTTGGCAAAACATTTAGACATTCCAAATGAAAATACGGAAATAAGTTGGTGGTTGCCCACTGCCTGCCAACATGTTGTTCGATGTGAAAAGGATTGATATCTCTTCTGCAGGTCTACATGTTCGTATAATATTCGTGCATCACAATTTTTTTCAGTTTTATGTATTCCAAAGGTCTGTGTTGCAGAAATTAAGCAATCTGTTGAACGTGGAAGGATCTCCTCGTCTACCATTCAAACTTTGCCAAGCTCACGGAATTAAATGTGATTCCACTTAGTGCTAATTATTTCTAATTAAGCTTTCAAATTAGCCAAGAAATAATGGAAGCTCATGGAACCTGCAATTTCTGATTATTCTTATGACCATAGTGGAGTAATAATTATGTAAAAGTATTATGCTACAATGACTATCTCCTCTTTTCATGACAATCTATTTTATATATTTAATAAGATTTTCTATTTAAATAGATTATCCCCATCTTTATAAATAAAATCTTGAGCCTTTAATGACAATGTTTCAATGGTAGGGAATTGTTAATGGAGAGATAATTGTCATATGAATGACTAGGTGCATGAAATTCATCATGATAATACTTCTCTCATTTATGATAGTTATCGAGGTAATGACGATTATGGATGTCACACTTACTCCTATTGCTCCAATAAGCAAATACAAATTCCTCCTCCTACTATTGTAACATATCATCTTGGCGAAATAACTGTTACACCGTAAATCTGCAACTTATGATATAATAAATGGCTGTAATTCAAACACCAAAAACTGCATTCAAATTCTTTTCGTTCCTCCAATTAAATCTCACTTTCTACTATGGCTGTGCACTTCATCCAAAACCAAAAAGTCTTTCATCATATTCAGTTATGGCCAAAATGTGAAATTCTGGGAAGTTTGAGCGACATACATGTGGAGATCATGTGGATCAACTTTTCAAAAAGTAGGCAACTTTACCAACTAACCACACTACATTCTCACGTTGTAAATGAAAATACGGAACTAAGCTGCTGCCATGTCATTCAATATGAGAAGGATTGATGTCTCCTCTGCATCTAAGCTGCTGCCATGTCATTCAATATGAGAAGGATTTATATTTTCCAACTGTATGTATTGCAGATATTAAGCAATCTGGTGCACGTGGAAGGATCTCCTCGCTTACCATTCAAACTTTGCCAAGCTCGCAGAATTAAATGTGATTCCACTTAGTACTAATTGCTTAGTCAAGTAATAATGGAACCTGCAAACGTCCCTCCTCAGGCCCTCAACCCTCAATGTTCTCAAGGGACGTCTTGTCTTGCAGGGGTGGCAGAGGATTCCTTACTTATTTCTAATTGACCTTAAGTTTTTTAGAATTGATATTCATAAATATAAATAGAAAATTAGAATGGGTTAGGAAAAAAATTAGCTTTTTTATTATTAAGTTGATCTTGATGATGAAGATTCCGTAGTATGTGGCCATCAATGATTAAAATTAAAATTGTGGAATCGGGCTATGATTCAAATCAAAACCATTGTGAGATTGGGTCACACCTCTCATCTAATTTTTTTCATGGTCGTAGATTTTTTTTAAGTGATGTGACTTTTACTTTTATTTTTGATAATTGTGTCTAAAATTAGAGTCGTGTTAAAAAATACAATGGATTTGGTGTGTAGAGGGAAGGTTTATAACTTCCTTGATGATGAGTTAAATGTCTAATCTTGATGGTATATTATTGAAGATATGTCAAGCAAACAATATAATGTCTATTCAAGGTCAATGTTGATGTATGCATTGATGTAATGCTCATACTAGAGCGCATTTACTTCATGTCAAGTTATTTTATATCTATTTGATATAAGTTTCCAGTTATATCTATGAGAGACAAAATCAAACAAAAAAGGAAAAGGATAATAAAACAACAGAGTTCAAACTACAAATAAAATCACATCTGTGCAACAATAATTTGCATCAAAATGATACATGAATGAAATAAAAAATGCTAAACTAATGCAATCTGGCATTATCAATAGAGTAAATGCACTCAAAAAAATAGTGATGTTTGTTGCTCAGTGCTATAGCATCTACTTGCTCAATTTGAGATGGTGAAAGGGGATATTAAGCTTCAATCTATAGAAGTTTTGAAAGGCAATTGAATCATTGAGATTTAAAATTGGATCATGAATTGGATCCATGATTGGTTGATGTAATAGGGAGAGATGACAATCAATTTGCAAAATGGGTGGAGATGACTCATTTGGTTGACAAATTGATGATTATTTGATTTTTTTATTAATTTGTGATCCTCAATTAGCCAATTCGATTGGCTTGTCAACAGATTCAAGATGAGTGATCGGTGAGTTAATTAAATTGATTATTTAGTTAACTATTTTGATCGGATAATTAACTCATGAGCTATAACTTAAGATCCAAAAAATAATAATTATATTATAGATAATTTATTTTAATTCAAACTAAATTAATTAATTATCCTAAAGTAATGATCTTAGGATAATATTAATTATTATAATGGATTAAGAGATGATAAGTGTGTTAAATGATAACATGCAATGACATTGTAAAAATTAGTATATACATGATTTCGATTACTACATTTTTCTCTTCTTTAAAATGGTGTTGTGACTAGAAGAAGCAAAGTCATTTTAAAGAAGTAATGGACATAGGGTTTGTCAACATTGATGAGAGATATTGTGCCAAGCATCAAAGGCTAAGGGATAATTGGTTGCATTGATTGATTGATAAAATGATTAGATTTGAAGATGCTTCAATGCATGGAAATATTTTGGATTCAAAATGTTGATTTAATTTTGGAGATTAAACCAGATGATGAAATGATGATGTCCCCTCTAGACGATAATCAAGTTGAAAGAACATGCAAGTGTGCTCTCGAAATAGATAAAATGATATTATAAATTATGGGATGGATGAATGGAGGTTAATAGATCATAGGATGGGAACAATGAGAATAAATGATTGAGAAGGATAGTTAAAGATAATAAGATTTTTTTCAAGAATATGACTTGTTAATTAGGATGATGCAAATATGGAGACTAGGAGGAGGATAGTAAGGATGATGAAAATAAATGATTGGATGGTTGGATTGGACCTTAGAATAATAGAGCTGGCTATGGATGATTAAGATATCTTCTTGAAGTAGTTGAGCTCGAATATATGTTGAGAATCTATGAAGATATCCCTTTGTGTTTGAGCAACATTTTTGTTCTCTATAGGCATTATATAGCATGATATAAGAGATCATGATGATGATGCACCATATGTGTAAAGGACTAACTCAAAACAATAAATCAAAGATAAAAATAAATAAAATAAATGATTAAAGAAAAAATAAAAGACGAGACCCAAATAGCCTAATGAGCATAACCACGAGAGACAATCATAGTATAAGGAACTATGATGTCCTTATGGAAGTATATCATGTGAACCAAACCAAGCATGATAAAATAAAAACAACCAAGCTGTGTCTCATCCTCAAGTTGTCATGATATCAATAGCAATAGTTGGGTCATCCAATGAGAGGAATATAGTGGAACCAAGCATTTTTCTATGATTCGATATCAAGAGTGTGACATGTTAAGGCCTATTGTAAAAAAATAGATGTTTTTTGTTTTTTTTTTAACTTGAAGGACCAAATAAAATTGGTGTCAAAAGTATAGATTATATTTTCATAGTAGATATAGATGTTATTCTGATATATATATTTTAAAACACTAATCAAGGTATAGTCATGTATGCTACATAAGGGTCCACAAGTAAGGATGTGGTAAGTAGATTAATCAGTAAACTTGATGCCCCTAGTTGTGCAAAGTACTTATAGATAAGAGGTCTACGGAATATCATACATGATTCTTGTGAACATATTTTCATCATGATGCTTTCCTGAGGTCCCATAAAATAGTTTTTGCCAAAGGGTAATTTTTCTCTTCACAATTTATATGTTTTATTTTTTTGGATGTCAAACATGATTCTTGTGAATAAGTTTTCATAATGGTGACTACCCAAGGTATTGTTGAAATTTTTTCTACCAGAGGGTGACATTTTCTCTTTTCTATTTTTTTTATTCTTTTTTATTTTCATTTTAATTTGTTTCGATAGACAAAGAAGGTGTGTCATGGGTTCATCCAACTCCTATTCATATGGTGTAGATAACTTGCATATTCTTGAGTAATTTCTTCATAAGGGTGATATTGTTATTACGAGTTCCAAAAGTACCATCATGGACTTCCGTAAGTGTTGAATTAGCTTCATCTAAGGCATCACAATAATGCACCATCATAACACCTATGATAGAGTGTACCACTAATAAGGGTGAAGTGGGTAGTATGTTTGATGAATATACATTTTTAGTTATGGGATAAATTAGGTGGGAGAGTTTGGGTAGTGAGGTAAGTATGGATATCATGATGCTAGGAGGAAGTAGGACCAACCATGTCATATACCATATCTATATTTTGATGAACCTATTGTTATTTTGAGTTTATGATAATAGCAATTTAACTTTTGATCTTGTTTAGCACCTAGGTCTTATATTAATGAAATATTATAGTAATAGATTTTATTCATCTTGTAATCTTTGTGGAGTAAGGGGAATGTGGAGTTGCTCATCAAATGATAAATCCTTTAAGTCCTTATGGGTACTTCAAATTTTGATTGCTTTATTATATTTTTTTATTATGTGGAGAAAAGGACTTCATTCATTCCCAAAAAGATGTTGAATGATGAAGATCAAGTTTAAAGCCCTTTTTGTGGTCTCGTAAAGGACGACAACCTTTGGTATAGATTAGTTCAATAACCTCATCATTTTGGACCTCATATAAAGGTTCTAGGCAATTAGGTCAAGATGTAAATCAAGGCTCATGGTAAAAACATAATTATCTAGAAAGAGTTAGGCATTGGAAATCTCTTCATAAGGGTCATGACAAGTTGTGATTTTAGCATAATTAATATAGGATGAAGCTTCATCAACAATATTCAACTAAGGTATATACCCTAATCCTAACTTATTTGTACTCTCAAGAAAGTGGACAGGTTCTAGTATTTCTTGTTTATGCGCCCCTAGGCCTTTCAATTTATGTATTCTTACATATTTTACTAGTCACTAGATAGTCATGCTTGAAATAGGAGGAACATTCCTTTCTAGGGTGTAACCATTATGCATTTGAGGAGTCAATTTGTTCATTAGAGAGAAAATTATGTTTGAAAAAGTTGTAGAACCATACTACAAGGTCTCTCACTTCTGCTTTGGTTTCATGATGGGATGACCATAGAATTTAGGTGAAAATGAAATTTTCCCAATATGGAAGGCTTCCTACATTTCATACTCATCCCACCCTTTTTCGACAATCTTTACCTTAATAAATGGAGGCAGGTTGGATGAGATGGATAGTATATCATTGTGATATATAAGAGGAATCTGGCTGGGATGGTGATTTTGTAACTTCAATGATGGGATAATAGTTTGAGTTTGTAATTGACCCTTCAACATTTTTCTATATTGGAAGGGTGTTTAATCTACTATGATAATAATTCCAATGCCTTCATGAAATAATTTGATAAATTGATAGAATGTGGATGAAGAAACCTATATGGTGTGTATCCATGGGTATCCAAGGATTATATTATATGGAAGTTCAAGATCAAAGTCATGACTAAGGGTTTTATGGATAGTAGGTCCTAGTGGTGCGGAAAGGGATATTACCTAATTGGTTCACCTCCTAGTCCATATTATGACTTGCTAGTTAATTTTACTTAAATTTCACTTAGGATCTATTGAAATGCACAAGATGGATCAGAGGGGGGTGAATTAGTTGTCACCAATCACACAAATCTCACACAATTATTAACTCCACATCCACTTTAATCTATTATTAAGTATGAACATGAAGTGCAAATAACATAAAGCAATATCAACACAAGAAACACTAGATTTACATGGAAAATCCAATATGGGAAAAACCATGATCAGGATTAACTCACAATATAGAGTAATTGCAAAACCATTTACAAAGAGGCTCACTTCCCAAGATAGGACTCACTGTCTAGATAGGACTCACTGTCCGAATAAGAGGCTCACGGCCTACAGATAGAAAAAGATGGAAATAAGAATGTTACACTGAGATCACTATCTCAATGCAACAAAAGATCCACCACAACAACTTCCACACATTCACATCCTTGATCAGAGAATTGCAAACACCATCAACTCAAGGCTTTCAAGAGTCTAACACATTAAAGTTATCACTACCTCAATTCACTTTCGCACTATCTTCACATCTATCTTGCTTCTTACACTTGTGGCATACAATATTTAACACCTTGTCTTGTATTTATACCACCTTCAACCTTAGAAACTTTCTCCAAGGTCGGCTACACACGCTTCATTTTACAAATTCAAATTAGGTTGGCAACTAAAAATTCCCGCGGTGGATGAGAATGAGAGTAGACCAAACCAACACTTAACCAAGACCCAAAACAACATCTTGGATCAATCACACACTTCCTTAATTAATATTTATCCTTCGCATGATGTGTAAACATCGGGTCAACCAAACCTAATGAAAACACCAATGAACTTTGAAGTACACGCTTCCTCAACAAGAAGATAACATGTGCGGACCACATAACACGCTTCACCATACACTAGAACACATCTTAGATGCCTTCAATTTCATCTGCATCTATTGCAATAACCTTCATACACAAAACAATTTCCATCAGTCCATCTAGACTGTACAGACACACAGTAACTCTAAAACTAGCCTTTTGAAACACCAAATCGTGAACAACTTTGATAGAACACAAATAACATCATTACAAGCCTTCTTCTAGATCCGTAAGGCCTGAAACAAACTAGCAAAGGACTATAGAGAAGATACATTTCTCCCAGTCCATAGACAAACAACTCTGCCCGGCCAGTTCACAAACCGGTGAATTCAACTTTCACTCTTCATCAAACTAGAAGCTATAATCCATGATATATCACCAAAGGATGCCCATAAACAACACTTCAGATATGCATAAGCATAGGATCAACATAGAAGAAATGTAGAGAACATACTAGAGCACATTCTGAACATAGACAATTATGTCTTCACTATTTATTAATTTTCTCAAAAGCACTTGGTAACTCATCATATCAGCACACTTGCAACACCATAAAAATAGCTCCATGTACTCACAACATCTCAACAATATCTAAAATATACATACATCACCTGCAACAACCCATACTGTGTTGACATCAATGACAATATTAATGACAACACCACCATACTCATTCATACTTGCAACAAGATCCTTATCTTTTTTTGTCTCATATCATATAAGTGTGACAAATGACATAATCCTATATTCACTTATCTTCTCACCTTATCCATATAAGCAAGGACTCATGTGTACATTATGAATATCATTGGTTTTGAGCATCATTGTACCATTATTTCATCTAGAATTAAGAAATCTATTATCTTACTATTCTCTTATGGAATACTATTTTTTATTTTGTAGGTGATCTTGGGAGGTTGAGTCTTTGTGTGACTTTACATGGTTTTACAAGGTATATATACGTTAGTGTTGTTGAACTATTTTTTCATTAATTCAACCTCTAGTGTGGATACATTGAGAAGGTGTTGTGGTGTTGAGCAGGTGTTGCAGATGTAGCAGGGTCACTTGGTTTCCAAGTTTTTTTGAGAAAATTTTCATAAAGAGTGTACAAGGTGACAGGGATGTGTTTTGTGTTGTGCTTCACATTTCTTCATGCTTGAATATTTGCTTGTGTAATTTGGATATGATGATCAATAGTATTAGAAGGTGTTATACCCAGAGTTTCAGGTTTTGGATTGTGTGACTGTGGAAGATGTGTTTGATAGTGTCTAGTTTGTGAAGAAAGTTGTTTGGGAGAAATGGAATTGATCCACATTTCTCCACGATGAAGTTTATTTTCTTGTGGATTTGGGAACATGCTCATATCAAGTCTATACCTACCTTACGAGTCTTTAATGTTTGTTAGAATCAAAATTTTGCAAAAAAAATGAGTGAACATTTTATGCACAAAGTATCCCTCTCCACCATGTTGCGGGAATCTAAGTATTGCAGAATTTCAATACTCTATCTTCCTTTGCAGGTTTTAGGGCTTTGTGAGATTTTGACAAGGCCATATCCTGTAGAATTCTTCTAAACCAACTATTCCCTAAATAAATCCCTATAAATGATATTCTTTGCAAAACCTTCCTGACTTGCAAAATGCCACCAAATCCTAGACCAAAACAAGTGAGGAACCAAAAGAAAACCACCTTGAAGGAAAACCCTAAAACCAAACTAAAAGCAAAAACAAGTGAGGGGTCCTTATTTTGAACGGGGTGTGTGTGTAAGGCACGGAAATTTTCTAATGTTAGTGAAGGCTAATGAAATAGAAGGTAATCAAGTTATTCAAACACATCAATGACTTGAACACCATATCCATTCTAACCACTAGATATAAAATTTTGAATTCACATTTTAACACTATAATTCAAATATTTGCATGCGCTCAAGCACTTCCACTCTTTAAGAAGTCAAATCAAATATCTCAATTAAAACCAATTTTTTTCTCTACAATACTAATTATGAACTATTACCATCAAAACAAGATGATATCTATGGAGAACATTTAGTGTAAATCCCACATATTTTAATAGTATTTTTTATTGATCCTACATGTTTTATTAGAACATATATAGGATCATATGGATGGTGGGTGAAGATATGTGAACTATTTCAATATTTTCTAGTTTTATATTGAAGCATATGGAGTATGTGGATAATATTTTCAATCTTTTGTGCACGATCATTGTTGTTTTTGTAATAGCTATGGAGAGAACTTATTATAAATTAAAAAAATTGTACCTTTTGCATTGCTTCATACATTTAAGTGGTAAGTTTCATATTAATAATATTATTGAAAATTTATTTCAATACTTTTTACTTGTTGTGAGTGTTTGAATATGTTAAAATGAGACAATGATGTATAAATATATAGTTTGGTGTAAATTAAATAAAGTGAAAATACTATCTTTATTGTATAAATTAATGTATTTAAAATATAGTGATAATATTTAATCTATAAATATAATGTGGATTAAATAATGGAAACATAAATAGTTAATGTAATGCTTTGCATTGTGTTTTCATGTTCATTTTCATGAAATTGATAAATAGACTTCAAACAAGTTAGAGTTTTAAGATTATTGTGGTGACCATAAAAGAATACCTAGAGGATCCATTGGCTCTTCCATATGATATTCTGCATATGTTACCATATATCTCATATTGTAATTAATGACTAGAAATTACCAAGCCTCTCACATTCAATAGTTGGGTGATTATGTCATATTAGAAGTCTTGGGACAAGACAAATATCCCTTCACTATTCATGAAACATGGGCATATTGTATAGATATAATTGTATTGCATCTTATGCTAGAACAATGGACTACAAAAAAAAACAAAAAAGATTTTAAATTTGTGTTATATGGGAGTAATAAACAATATATGATTGGCAAAGTATCCTCTAGATAATCATGTAGATCACTATGGAGTTGTCCTAGAAGATGATATGTGTAGGTTCACAACCAAATTAAAATAGGGTTTTCACAAAAAAAAAAGTGGATGCCTCACAAATACCTCATGGACCTAGATTATTATAATCTTCCAAGGTTTGATTTTTATTCTTGTAGTTAGGGTTATGCATATGAAGTGATTCTAAATATTATCACATGTAATCATGGCTCATATACTTGAGTGGGGTCAAGCAGTTGATGGCATAGTGCATCGCAAAATTTCTTAATACAAACAACCTCAAAGAAAACTATTAACATGTGCCACCGGTGTTGTGTTAAGGAAGGATAGAGGATGATCATACATAAATTCAGTGGATTGCTCTCTCCACTCATTTCATAATCTTCATTATTGTAAAGATACATGAATTTATATAATTGCACCATTACTTCAACAACTTTGTGATCTTCATATACTCCACACTACATTTTAATGATCATTCTCATACCAAATAGTTTACTAAAGATGTATTATTTATATACATCTCACTTATAATAAAAAAAAATCCACTTATAGTGTAGAGATGAAAACTAATCCACGTGTTGCATATAATGGATTTGTACAAAAGATAGACAAGGTTCTTTGAACTATCATTGAGAAGAAAATGAAGATACTCAAATTGTTTAGTCATCACAAAATATAAGAAGAAAATGTAGAGACAAAAAATACACAATGTTCTATCGACAGTGATTCACTATCTATAAATACTATAGTAGAAGAAAAAAAAAATTCCTCATTGTTGTGGCACCAAAATATGACCACATTGACTATTTTATTACTATATATGATGATGACAACCTCAATTGACGAAAGAATAATTCCTTACATTTTAATTTATTATTATTGTATAAATGAACATATATACTATTGAAAAGATTAAATATTATGTAATAACTTTCCTCCTCATAACATAGTTAATGTCATCTTACCGACATAACTGTTAGACCCCACATTATACAACTTTTAACTAACACTTGCACTTAAAGGAGGTTCAAGGATTACATCAATAGAAAACTATGTGTATATTAATATGTTAGAGAGTAGTACTCATTTTCTACCATGATTCTGCATCTCACAAGCAAGCGGCCACCATCAAAATTTGGTCAATCTGCGTAGTTGTGGATAGACTTTTACAAACAAATACGGAAATAAGTTGGTGGTCGCCCACTGCCTGCCAACGTGTTGTTCGATATGAGAAGGATTGATATCTCTTCTGCCTACATGTTCAAATAATATTCGTGCATCACAATTTATTTTCAGGTTTTTTTCCCTTTCTTTAAGGCAAGACATTTGTGTATTCCAAATGTCTGTGTTGCAGAAATTAAGCAATCTGTTGCACGTGGAAGGATCTCCTCGTCTACCATTCAAACTTTGCCAAGCTCACGGAGTTAAATGCCATTCCACTTAGTACTAGATAATTCTAATTAAGCATTCAAATTAGCCAAGTACAAATGGAACCTGCAATTTCTATTTTGATTGCAGTCTACTGGTCTACTGGACGCGGCCCCCTCCCAAAGCAGACCATCCTTCCCTGTAAAATTGGTCCTTGGGAAAATGGGGAGGGGGGCAAACGTCCCTCAAGGGACGTCTTGCCTTGCAGGGGTGGCACAGGATTCCTTAGTTAATTCTAATTGATCTAAGTTATTTTTTACAATTGAGATTCATAAATATAAACAGTAAATTAGAATGGGTTGGAAATATTTAGTTTTTTATTATTTTGTTCATTTTGATGATGAAGATTTAGTAGTATGTGGCCATCAATTATTAAAATTAAAAGTATGGAATTGGGCTATGACTAGCATACATATATTAAATATTAATATATATAAAATATACTATTCTCTAATTTTCTTTTTTGATTGATTTATCTTTGTGATCAAATCTTTGATTTCTTTTTGCGATCATAAATATTACTTATTTATTTATTTGTTCTTTTTGTTTCATCAAATCTCTTCTATTTGATTTTTTCGTTTCATCAAATCTATTGTAGCTGCACATGACTTCCACCTACGTGTCATTTTAAATGTAGCTTCAAAAACTTTACATATATTATTGGATGCCACTGTAGACACCTCTCAATGTAATGAATCAAAACCATTGTGAGATTGGTTCACACCTATGGTTTAATATAAAGGTTTTTTCTTTCCATGGTCATGTCTTCTTTTTGTGGATTCTTTTTTAGTGACACAACCTCTACTTTAGGAGAAAGGTTTAGGACTTTTTTAATGATGAGTTAAATATCTGTGTTGGTGATATAATACTGAAGAGATGTCAAGCAAAAATATAATGTCTATGAGGTCAGTGTCGCTGTATGCATTGATGTAATGTTCATGCTAGAGTGTGTTTACTTTATGTCAAGTCATTTTATAATAATTTGATATAAGTTTCCAATTATATCTATGAGAAGCAAAATCAAACAAAAAAGGAAAAGGAGAATAAAATAGCATAATTCAAACTCCAAATAAAATCACATCTCTCACCTTCTGATTGAGTGCAACAATAATTTGTATTGAAATGTTCAATGAATGAAATGACAAAAGCTAAAGTAATGCAAACTAGCATTGTCAATAGAGTAAATGCATAGAAAAAAATGTGATGTTTGTTGTCTAGTGTTATACCATCTACTTGCTCAATTTGGGATAGTGAAAAGGAAGATTAAGCTTCAATCTATTGAAATTTTGAAAGGGAATTGAATGGTGGATATTTAACCTTGGAGCATGAGTTGGATCCACGATTGGTTGATGTAATAGGGAGAGATGCCAATCAATTTGTAAAATGGGTGGAGATGACTCATTTGATTGGTAAAGTAATAATTATTTGAATTTTTTTAAATTAATTTGTGATCCTCAATTAGCCAAATTGATAGGCTTGCCAACAAATTTGATGAGTGAGTTAACTAAATTGATTAGTCAGTTAACTATTTTGATTGGATAATTAACTTATGAGTTGTAATTTATTATTCAAATTAATTTAATTGTAGATGATTATAATATATATATTAAGAGGGCTAAATGCTTTTGACCCAGAGCTATGAAGTGGTGAGGTCACTAATGGGGGCCTCATCCCCAATATGAATTCTCAACAATTACACCCTAGTGGGGTTTGAACCTTGATGGCAAGAATAACAACACAAAGTTTAACCATCACACTATGCCACTATTGGTAGTGGATAATTATATTTTGATTTAAATTAAATTAATTAATTATCCTGAAGTAATGGACATAGGATAATATGCATTATTATATTGGATTAAGAGATGATAAGTGTGTTAAATGATAACATGAGATGATATTGTAGAAATTAGTGTATACATGTGATTTCAATGACTAGAAGAAGCAATGTCATTTCAAAGAAACAATGGACATAGGGTTTTTCAACATTGATGAGAGATAATGTGTCAAGCATCAAAGGCTAAGGGCTCATTTGTTGGATTGATTAGATTAATTGATTTCAATTAAATGATTAGATCTAAAGGATACTTCAATGCTTTGAAATATTTTTGATTCAAAATGTTGATTTAATTTTTGGGATTAAACCAAATGATGAAATGTTGATTGTTTCATAGACAGTTATTGTTGCACCAAAAGATCAACCTGATTGACCTATTAATGCTCGATACAATTGCCAGAGTTAATGAATCCATGAGATGCAGTTAACCCATGTCACAAAACCAAGCACTACATTGTACAACACAAGGAGACCAAGGGCACACACCTTGCAACAATCCCCCCAGTGCAAGTGATGGGTTTGAACCCATGACCTAGGCTTCGATACCAATTATTGCATAGATGGTTGTTGTTGCACCAAAAGATCGACCTAAGCAACCTATTAATGTTTGATACAAACAACAGAGTTAATGAATCTATGAGAGGTGGTTAAGCCATGTTACAAACCCAAGCACTATGTTGCACAACACAAGGAGACTAAGGGTGCACACCTTGCAACAATGATGTCCCCTCTAGAGGACAATCAAGTTAGAACACAAGTGTGCTATCAAAATAATGAAATAATATTAGAAATTATGAGATGGATGAATGGAGGTTAATAGATATGATGAAAAAATGGAATAAATGATTGAGCAAGATGGTTAAAGATAATAAGAAGTTTGCAAGAATATGAAGAGAATTAGGATGATGTAGAGATGTAGACTAGGAGGATAGTAAGGATAATGAAAAGAAATTAGTGGGTGGTAGATATGAGAGATGTGATAAGAATGAGGTGGAATGGAATATGAGGATAGGATAATGAGTGGTGTATGATCTAATTGGATTGGAACTTAGGATGATGGAGATGGCTATGGATGATTATAATATATTTCTAAAGTATTTGAGCTCAAATATATGTTGAGAATCTATGAATATATTTATATGTGTTTGAGCAATATTTTTATTTTGTATATGCATTATGTAGGATGATATAATGGATCATGATGATGATGCACCATAAGTGTAAAGGAACAACTCAAAACAATAATAAAAAATAAAAGAAATGATAAAGAAAAAATAAAAGATAGGACCCAAATAGCCCAATGAGCATAACCACAAGATACAATCATAGTATAAGGAAATATGATAGACCCTTACGAAAGTATATCATGTGAACCAAACCAAGCATGATAAAATGAAAACAACCAAAGTGTCTATCATTCTTAAGTTTCCATGATATTCATAGCAATATTTGGGTCATCCAATGAGAGGAATATAGTGGGACCATTACATGTCAACATTTTTCTTTGCTTTGATATCAACAGTGTGACATGTTAAGGCCTATTAATATGAAAAAAAAAATGAAATTGACTTTTGATTTGAAGGACCAAAGGAAATTAGTGTGAAAAGTGTGGATCATATTGGCATAATAGAGGTGGGTTTAATTTCCAATGATTTTTTGAAACACTTATCAAGGTATAGTCATGTATGTTGCATAAGGTTATGTGGGTCATGATGTTCTAAGTGGATGAATCGATAAACTTGATGCCCTAGTTATGAAAAGTACTTATAGATAAGACGTATATGGAATATCATACGTGACTCTTGTGAATAATTTTTCATCATGATGCTTTCCTGAGGTCCCATAAAATAGTTTTTTCCAAAGGACAATTTTTTTTCTCTAAATTACAATTTATATATTTTATTTTTTTGGTTATCAAACATGATCCTTGTGAATAAGTTTTCATAATGGTGACTACCTAAGGCATTGTATAATTTTTTTCACTAGAGGGTGATATTTTATCTTTACATTTTTTTGGATTGTCTTTTTTCTATTCATTTTTTAAATTTTTTTTATAGACAAAGATGGTAGGTCATGGGTTCATCCAACTCCTAGTCATATGGTGTAGATAACTTATATATTCTTGAGTAATTTATACATAAGGGTGATATTTTTATTATGAGTTCCACAAGTACCATCATTGACTTCTACAAGTGTTGAATTAACTTCATCCAAGTTAAGGCATCACAATAATGCACCATCATAACCCACATGATGATAGAGTGTACCACTAATAAATGTGAAGTGGGTAGTATTGTTGGATGAATATGCATTTTTGGTTATGGGATAAGTTAGATGAGATATTTTAGGTAGTGAGATAAGTATGAATATCATGCTGCTGGGAGGAAGTAGGACCAACCATGTCACATACCATATCTATATTCTTGTGAACCTATTGTTCTTTTGAGTTCATGATAATAACAATTTGTGTTAACTTTTGATCTTAGTTAGCTCCTAGGTTTTATTTTAATGGGATCTTATACTAAGAAAATTGATTCATCTTGTAATCTTCGTGGATTAAGGGGAATGTGGAGTTGCTCATCAAATGATAAATTATTTATCTTTAATGGGTACTTCAAATTTTGATTTCTTCTTTATTACATATATTTTTTATTATGTGCAGAAAAGAACTTCATTTGTTCCCCAAAAGATGTTGAATTATGAAGATCAAGTTTAAAGCCATTTGTATGGTCTCCTAAAGGAATACAACCTTTGGTATAGAGTAGTTCAAGAACCTCATCATTTTGGACCTCATATAAAGGTATGTCGACATGTTGCTTCTAGTCAATGAAGTCAAGATGCAAATCAAGGCTTGTGGTAAAAATATAATTATCTATGAAGAGGTTGGTATTGAAAATCTCTTCATAAGGGTCATGGAAAGCAATGATTTTAATATAATTAACATTAGATGAAGCTTCATCAACAATATCTAAGTAAGGTATATTTACCCTAATCCCAACTTATTTGTACTCTCAAGAAAGTGGACAGGTTCTAGGAATTCTTGTTTATGTGCCCCTAGGCTTTTAAATTTACAATTCATATTCTTACATATTTTATTAGCCACTAGATAGTCATGCTTGAAATAGGAGAAATATTCCTTTTTAGGGTGTAACCATTATACATTTGAGGAGTCATGTTAGAAGCCCTGGGATGAATCTCCCTTCACTATTCATGAAACATGTGCATATTGTATAGATATTAAATTGTATTGCATATTATGCTAGAACAATGGACTACAAAAAAAATAAACAAGATTTTAAATTTGTGTTCTATAGGAGTAATAAATAATATATGAGTCGCAAAGTATCATCTAGATAATCATGTAGATCTCTATGGAGTTGTTGTAGAAGATAATATCTATAGGTTCCCAACCAAATTTAAAAAGGATTTTCACAAAAACTAAGTGGATGACTAACAAATGCCTCATGGATCTAGATTATTATAATTTTCCAAGGTTTGATTTTTACTCTTGTGGTTAGGATTATGCATCTAAAGTTATTCTGAAATATTCTTGTATTATTATCACATGTAATCATGTCTCATATACTTGAGTGGGATCAAGTGGTTGATGGCATAGTGCATCACAAAATTTCTTAATACAAACAAACTCAAGGAAAACCATTAACATGTGCCACTGGTGTTGTGATAAGGAAGGATAGAGGACAATCATACAAAAACTTAGTAGACTATTCTCTCCATTCATTTCATAATAATCATTAGTTGTAAAGATACATCAATTTATATAATTACATCATTATGTCAACAAATTTGTGATCTTCATATAATACACCCTACATTTTAATGATCATTCTCATATCAAATAGTTTACTAAAGAAGATGTAATATTTATGTACCTCACTTATAATAAAAATTGCACTTATAGTGTAGAGATCAAAACAAATCCTCAATGTATATAATAGATTTGTACAAAAGATACACAAGGCTCTTTGAACTATCATTAAGAAGACAATGAAGATACTTAAATTGTATAGTCAACACACAATATAAGAAGAAAATGTAGAGACAACGAATACACAATATTCTATTGACAATTATTCACTATCTATAAATACCATAATAGAAGAAAAAAATAATTCCTCAATTGTTATGGCACCAAAATATGACTGCATTGCCTATTTTATTATGACAACCTCAATATCCACTCAATCGACAAAACCATAACTTTCCTCTTGTAACATTGTTACATGTTATCTTACCGACATAACTGTTACAACTTATATGATATAATAAATGGTTGTAATTCAAACACCAAAAATTGCATTCAAAATCTTTCCATTCCTCCAATGAAAACCCCCTGTAGTACTCATTTTCTACCATGATTCTGCATCTCACAAGCAAGCGGCCACCATCAAAATTTGGTCAATCTGCGTAGTTGTGGATAGACTTTTACATTCAAATACGGAAATAAGTTGGTGGTCGCCCACTGCCTGCCAACGTGTTGTTCGATATGGGAAGGATTGATATCTCTTCTAACTACATGTTCAAATAATATTCGTGCATCACAAATTTTTTTCAGGTTTTTTTCCCTTTCTTTAAGGCAAGACATTTGTGTATTCCAAATGTCTGTGTTGCAGAAATTAAGCAATCTGTTGCACGTGGAAGGATCTCCTCGTCCACCATTCAAACTTTGCCAAGCTCACGGAATTAAATGTTATTCCACTTAGTACTAATTATTTCTGATTAAACATTCAAATTAGCCTAGTAATAATGGAACCTGCAATTTCTGATTATTCTTATGACCATGGTGGAGTAGGCCTTTCAGGATAATTATGTAAAATTAATATGCTACAATGACTATTTCTTTTTTATGACAACTTATTTTATATCTTTAATAAGATTTTGTATTTAAATAAATTATCCTATCTTTATGAATAAAATCTTGAGATCTTAATGACAATGTGTCAATGGTAGAGGATTGTTAATGGAGAGATAATCACTAGGTGCATGGAATTCATCATAACAATATTTCTCTCATTTATAGTAGTCATTGAGGTAATTATGATTAGCAATAGTATTGATGATAGAAATTTCCCTTTAATAAGGTAAGATATTATAATAGTTCTATTATAATTTATATATTTCTTGAATAGTATTGGTTACCATGATGCTTTTGACTTGAGAAGATCCAGATAAGACAACATACAATACTAATAGTTCTAAGGTTAAGGATACGCATGGTTGTCATGACCATATGTGTAACCATGTCTATTAAATTGTTATGGCAATATAGGTAAGTGCATAGAAATGGGGGACCAAAAGGGATCTTAAGTGGTCATTTTTATTGAAATCAAGAAAAAATGATCTTGCATGAAAAAGTGAAGATAGTTATGCTCAAAATAAAGATGCAACAAGAACAAGTGTCGTAGTGCTCTAGTATACTTTCTAAACTATTTTTTTTTTAATGGAGATTAAGGGATTCAAATAGGGGGATCATTCAAAGTTTTCATACTTCTATAAAAAAACATAACATAACGTCTACTATGTTCTCCCTAAAATGTTGACACTTTTTAGTATTTCAAGAATTACTCCGGTAAAAATTAGTTAACACCATGTAGTTTATGCTCAATTTTTTGCAAGTTTTTTTAATGAATATATATATATATATATACTCATTTTCAAAGTGGAGACATCTTGATAAATATAAAATTGAGTGTGCACACCCTAATTGTTTACAAAATAATTAAAAATAATTTTTTAATGTGTATAGAATAGAGTCTAGTTCATAAAAATTGTGTAATTTGTTTTAAATTTTGATAAATGAATAAAAAATAAAACCAAAAATACTATACATAAATTTTTTGACAAAAAATGAAAACACTAAAAAAAATAAAAAATCAAAATCCCTCGTTAATGAGGTTGTGTGCATTAAGGCCAAGATCCCGAGAGTTAACACAAAGTGATGACAACCAGAAGAAGGATGAATAAAATTAAACTTCGATGCAACATCCAAGGGGAAGCCAAGCGTATTAGGAGTCGACTACATCTTCAGAGATCATATCAGAGAGATATTGAAAGAAAATAGCTACCCTCTCAAACTAGGGACAAAAAATGAAGAAGAAATAATGGCAGTTAAACTCAATCTCGAGGAAGGACAAAAGCTAGGCATAAGGAGATTAGAAATTGAAGGAAACTCGTTGATAATAATTAATGTGATCAAAATTGGAAATTGAGAAATCATTTGGGGGAGTGTCTAAGGCTCCTCAACAGCTTCACATACTACAAGTTAACACACACATACCATGAAGGAAATTCGAAGGTGGACCATCTTGCCAGAAAAGTTGTTGAGATCCAAAGGTATTGAGTCAGACACAGAGTACATTGAGGGTGGCATTCACATGCAAGATGGCATGGGGCGATACAACGTCATATCTTGAATTGCTCAAATAGGTGGTGCAGAAGTTTATTGTTTTAAAAGATGGTAGATTTTTTGTAGATCTCATAAGAATTAATGATCAGGACAAGTTGTGAGAGAATAGCAAAGGATTTTTCTCCCATGGCCCATGCAAGGGAGTAGCTCGTTAATTTATTTAAATCACACCCAAAATAGAAGGATGGGCATTCTATTTGATTTTTTGGGATGTAAGCGAGTGTGAAGGGATGGATACTCCATTGTGTCTCACTAGCCACAATAGGTACATGGCATTCTTGGGTGAAGCACGTTAGAACAGAGGTTGAAAGTAATTTTAAAGGAGTACAGTGGGAGGACAAGGAAGGCGATCAAATGGGTTCTAGGGGTAGACTTCTTGGTTGATGATAGTTGCTATAGAGTCAACACAAATATCTCCTCTCATTTTGTTAACTCTTTCTAGTCCTCTTCAAGAAAAGTTACTTGCCAGGTTTGGAGGAGGTGTTAAGGGTGGCCAAATATGGCATTGGGTTGCCAGGACCAAGAGACATAGCAAAGGTGGTGGAAAAAGCTACAGTGATGGAATGGTTACCTTTTTTGGGGAACTTCCACACTCAAACCTTATTTTAGCATTGGGCAGTGGTAGAAAAGGATTTCAATACTTGAAAAAGGTAAATAATTTGGAGCCCATGTTTGATTTGGAGTGGTTGGAAGAGTTCATGGTATGGTGATGGAAGGTGGAATCTACGAGTCTCGTGTGGCAGTTTGATGATGTAGTTAAGCTATCATAGTAAAAAAAAAAATGTAATGCTCAGGTCTATGACCCTTGAGCAATAGTATAGCAAGAAGCTAAGACTGTATGCAATCATTTTGTAAAAATATGTAAATCTCTATTTTAAGTTAATATATGTAGCATTGTTGCCCTTACCTAGAAAAAAGGTAAAAATAAATAAAGATTGAAACCTTAACAAATTTGAAACATATAAAAAATGCATTGTTAAAAAGCTAAGAGAGAGCTCAAAACTAATGTGGTATTTTTTTAACTTTACATTGAAAGACATGTAAACTTGATGGAGAGCACACTTGAGGTTGTGTCTTTTTTTAGAATTTACAAAAAACATGTCTTTGGACATTGATATGTAATCCAACTCTTTGGGTTGGATGCCCAAGGTAAATCCAACCCTAAGGGTTGGCAATACACAAACCAAATAAAAACATGAGTGTATTATAACATGCTAGTGTTATAATGTGCTCATGTTTGTGTGAAGAAAAAATGAAACCTACCTCTTCATCTCTATCAACAAGTATCTCTCTATATCTGTATCTTTTGCTACATCTATCTCTCTATCTCTCTACATATCTTATCCCTCTCTATCTATCTATATCTCCCTATATATATATCTCCCTCCCTCCCTCTCTAGACCTATATCTCTACCTCTCCCTCTCTCTTTCCCTCTCTACTTCACTCAATCTAACATGATTTCTCTCCTTATCCCTCTAGATACCTCTTTATATCTCTCCCTCTCCCCTCTCCCTCTATTTATTAAGCTCTCTCTCTACCTCTCTCTCTCTATCCTTCTAGATATCTCTCTCTTTCTAACTCGAACTCTCCCCCTCTCTCCCTGTCTCTCTATTGGAATTTTAAAAGAAAGTTATAAGAAACTCGTGTTTTTTAAAATTATAAAAGATGGTAAAAAGGTATGGGGATCCCATGATTTGGGGCCCACATGCTCTATTTTTCTTTGTAATATGTGCTTTATCCAACATAGAAACACACTTTTCATAGTGTTGAAAAAATATCAATCATTTTTTAACAATTCCACTACCTTTTTGTTTTGTCAATATAGAAGAGCTAAATTACATGTTCTTAGATTGAATTTGATTCTATGAATTAATATTTTTACATTCCTAGTGTTGGAATGATAATTGTCATGTTTTTTGTTTGAATTTGATAATATACAATTGTTGTATTCATATTTTGTACCAATTCCATTAGATTCATATATAATCGAACATCATACCAAGGAAATTGGCAAAAAACTCAAAGTTTTGAGTGTGAATAAAAAACCGAACTAGACAATATTGTGCAATTGGTGAATTTGAATCTTGAAGTTTAAGGTACATTATCTTTACCTTTATACCTTTTTTTCATGCCACCTTTTCAACATAGTTCATGTGTTGCACATTGTTGTGCTAATTCACTTCATTACAACCCAATTGTTTTTGAAATTGGGGAAAACATATTTTGATGGGATCCAGAACCCATTACAACCAAAAGCCAAACAACTTAAGCAAGCCAAAAAAACCAGACTGCAGAAAAGACAGCCTGCAGTCAACAAAAATTACAACCCAATTGTTAACCCAAAACACATAGCCATGAAGAATAAAACAAGTGATCAAAGTCTCCACACTATAAATCCTCCAATTTTTTCTCCTTGATATACATCAATATGCACCATTTCAACAAGATGACTCATAGGATGATTACATGATATTCATCATTTTCAAATCTCATTGTGTTTTTCTTTTAAAGCATATATCATTTTTTTCTAGGAGAAAAATGATCATCCCAATAGTGCAAGGTTTATATTAGCATCAACAATTTAGATAACTTCAAATTCCATGTATAAATTACACCTTGAATACAAATTTTATCATCTTGAAGCAATCTAATACTTCTTTCTTAGTTTTTTATTTTTCATGAAAAAGATATGTGGTGATATAGTTAGTACAACATGACTTATTTAATCGTATACCTTTTTAGTCAATATGTTGACTCTTTTGATTAATGTTGAATACAATACAATTCATAGGTATTAAAAAAATAACCTTTGACCATATATTTATACTAATTTGAATCAAACTAATTATTATTTCCCAAGCACATAGGATTATTCAAAATAGCTTAACGGGTGACATGCAAAGAATTTGCATTCAAATCCTTTATTAAAATAAAAAAGAGTTAGGACTAAGGGTTTTTAACATCCCCTCCCCCCTAAAAATATTTTTCCTCAAAGCTAAAGGGAATGAAACTATTGGTGAACCTAGTTCAAAGTCATTCCCAAGTTACATTTTTAGGGTATATTTCATGCCTTTGGATTAAGACCTTCTTAATTTTATGGTTGTGGAAAAATGCATATCCTAGACTATTTCAAGATGAAGAACAATGCATCCTTTAATATCAAGCTCAAGAAGAAGAATTTCAATAGTGATCTCTTGGTCAATAATTTTCTTCATCTCATATAAAACCTCTCCTCAAATTCCTACTCCTATGGTTCATGTTACCTACTAGACTTGAAAGAAAATAATAAGAAATGTCAAGTACTTGATTTTACATGTCCAGTGTGGAGCCAAACCAGCTACTCCAACATGTCTAGGTGGATAGGTGAATGCTAGGTGAGGTGACTATTCATTCCCCAAGTCACCTGATCCTTTCAGGCTACACTATTTCAATGCATTCTCTTAAGAGTCGTAAGAGAAAAAATAATCAAACTATGATGGATGAGTTTTCAGAGCTCATGAAACCTGTAAATCTTTTTTTTTTACCTTGTACCATAGAAAAATGGACCTTTCCCATTTTCATAGTCTTGTAGGCCTTGTTTCATAGTGTTGGAGCTATGTTGCTTTAATTTTATGATGTATCTTGGCTTGAACATGCTTATTTTGGTGCTAAAACTCAAAGAACGACATCTTGTGAAAGTATTGTCAAGCGTTGTAAGACATTTCTACATTCTTATAGACTCTATTTAATGCAATTCACCTAAAAATCACCTTTTCATATATCAAAAAGTCCTATTTTGAAGTGTTGTAAAGTCTTGTAACTAGATTTCACACTTTTCTAGGCATATTTTCCCTATTTACACCCTTTTGATGCTTTATTTTGTCTTTTTATGCCCTCATATGCTTATATTAAGTGTATTTTTGGGTCTTACCCTGACAAACAACATTAAATATGACATTTTCCTCAACACTTGGTTTTGGGTCCTAGGTGGGACTCATTCGCCAAGGGTGGTGAATGAGTCCCCCTTGGCCCCAAATTCAAAATATTTCAAATTTCTTTCAGGATTTTACTAAAAATTTACTCCATGTCATCCTATGATGAGGTATGAACGGATACTAAGGCATAATATTTGTATAAATATTCATTTTTCACCTCATTTTACATCTCCTAATTCAAGTGATCTCTCCACATACAAGCATTCAAGTAATCAAGCTTTTTGCATCTTCAATTCAAGCACTCTCAAGCACTTTGGAGCAGCCTTTTGACATCACTTCAAATTTGCATATTCAAGAATGTGGTAAGTTTGTAATACTTCATGTTATTCATTTATTATTTCTCTTGCATGTCATTCATTTCAATTGGGTTTAATTACTAAAGTGAGGTTTGACTAAGGCAAACCCCTATTCACTAATCCCCCAACATTTTTCCCCTTTGCATGTATCTTTGTAGCCTTTGTTTTGTAGATTTGATAGGTTTAAAGTTGTTGAAAAGTGTCCATTTCAAGTCAACTAGGCTCTTCAAATTAACTCATCACCCATTCAAGCAATTTGGCTGACTTTCAACCCATTTTCTACAGAATTGATCTCGACAAGCTGTTATTCAATCATTTCTAGATTTGGAGAAGCAGTGTTGACCTTTGACTTTTTAGAAATCTTGGGGAGGACTGATTCACCACCCTTGGCGAATGAGTCCCACTTGAAATTTAGAAATCTACATAGATTACCAGAAATCACTTCCCGGCTATCAGAAATCAGTTCCCAACACTTTTTCAACAGTAGGAGGATTGATTCACCACCCTTGGCAAATGAGTCCCACTATGAAAAATCAGAAAATTCCATCAGCATTCTAGACATTCCAAAAAGCTCACACATCATCCAAGTGAACTCAGTTTTGACCCTATACTTTTTGTTTTGCATATTTCTTTCAATTTCTTCATATTTCATAGTTTCTGCATATCACACTGTGTTTTCAAACAAAGCATAAATCTTAGTTTTGCATTCATTTTAGATCATTTCAATCAGCCAATTGCATTTATTTTAGTTATTTTTCATCATATCACATCACACTTGTCCTTATTTGAATGAACATATAGCATTTTAGGATCTAAATCTCTCTCTTTCTAGGTGAAAAACTTAGGAAGAGAGCAAGCATTTCGGTTCCTAAAATCTATGTTTCATACCTAAAATTAGATATGGGGTCCCTCCACATTAACCTCTCTCATTTTTTGTAAACTCTACATCATTTGACCAAACCAACAATGAATGCATTCTTGAAAAAAATGTCATTTTAGAGAAATGTAAATGTGGAAATAGGCATATCTTATGTTTTGTGTGTGGTGGGGCCAAACTAACTACACCACCACATCTGAGTTGGTTTGTTAATTCAAACAAAGCCATACATTCATTGCCTAGGTCACCTAATCCTTCTATGCTATACTACCCCAACACTGGAATCTCTTAAGAGGCCTCAGAGCAATAAATTACCAAATTATAATGAAGTATATTTCAAACTTTGTGGCACCTAGGAATGTTTTTCTAGACAAATAGGTGGATATGGGGTCCCTCCACATTAACATCTCTCAATTTTGGCCAAATCTACGCTATTTGACCAATCCAGGAATGAATGCATTTTTACAAAAAACATCATTTAAGAGTAAATTGTGAACATGGAAATAAGCATATCTTGAATTCTATACATTATATTCATTGTGGGGCCAAACTAGCTACACCAAAAATTCTAGGTGAGTAGGTGAATGTTAGGGGAGGCGTTCGTTCATTCCCCAAGTCATCTAATTCTTCTAAGCTAAAATATTCCAACATAGTCTCTTAAGAGTCCAAAAAGCAAAATAAATGCCAAACTATGAATAAGTAGTTCTCAAATCTCATGGCACTTAGGAAGGTTCCCTATAGACTATAGGTGGATATGGGATCCCTCCACATTAACATCTCTCAATTCTATGGAACTCCATATCATTTGACCAACCCAACAAAAAAATACATTCTTAGAAAAAGCATCAGTTGAGAGTAGTGTAAATGTGGAAACGGGCGTATCTTCTGTTCTATGTGTTGTGGGGCTAAATTTAGTGTTCAAACACATATAGTTGGGCAAGTGAACTCTAGTGGAGGTATCTTTCATTCCCCAAGTCACCTGATCCTTTCAAGCTACACTATTCTCCTACTACTTACTTTCTACCATGGTCGTGCTTGCTTCATAAGCAAGCGGTCACCATCCAAAACCAAAAGTCTTTCATCTGACTGTAGTTATGGCCAAAATGTGAAATTCTGGGAAGTTTAAGCAACTTACATGTGGAGATCATGTGGATCAACTTTTCAAAATTAGCCAACTTCTACCAACTTTAACCACATTACATTCTCAACTCACGTTGCAAATGAAAATACGGAAATAAGTTGCTGCCATGTCGTTCAATGTGAGAAGGATTGATGTCTCCTCTGCCTACATGTTCTCATAATATTCGTGCATCTCAATTTCTTTCACTTTTTTCCCCTTCTTTCCGGCAAGACATTTGTTTTTTCAACTGTCGGTGTTGCAGAAATTAAGCAATCTGCTCTACGTGGAAGGATCTCCTCGTCTACCATTCAAACTTTGCCAAGCTCTCGGAATTAAATATGATTCCACTTAGTACTAATTGTTTCTGATTTAACAAGTCATAATGGAACCTGCAAACGTCCCTCAATGTTCTCAAGGGACGTCTTTGTCTTGCAGGGGTGGCAGAGGACTCCTTACTTATTTCTAATTGATCTAAGTTATTTAGAATTGAGAATCATAAATATAAATAGTAAATTAGAATGGGTTGGAAATTTGTTATCTTTTTCGTTAATTTGTTGATCTTGATGATGAAGATTCCGTAGTATGTGGCCATCAATGATTAAATTTAAAAATTGGAATTGGGCTATGATAATCAAAATCATTTTGAGATTGGACCACATTTATGGTCTAATATAAAAGTTTTTTTCTTTCTATGGTTGTAGATTCTTCTTTAGTGATGCAGCCTTTACTTTTATTTTATTTGGTGTGTAGAGGGAAGGTTTAGAACTTCCTTGATGATGAGTTAAATGTTTACCTTGACGATATAATATTGAAGAAATGTCAAGCAAATAATATAATGTCTATGAGGTCAATATTGATGTATGCATTGATGTAATGCTCATGCTAGAGTGCATTTACTTTATGCCAAGTTATTTTATAATAATTTCATATAAGTTTTCAATTATATATATGAGAGGCAAAATCAAACAAAAAAGGAAAAGGAGAATAAAACAACATAATTCAAACTCCAGATAAAATCACATCTCTTACCTTTCAATTGAGGAAAACAATAATTTGCATCAAAATGATATGAATAAAAATGCTAAACTAATGCAATCTAGCATTATCAATGGAGTAGATGCACTCAAGAGAATTTTGATGTTTGTTGCCTAGTGCTATAGCATCAATTTGGGATGGTGAAAGAGAAGATTAAGCTTCAATCTATAGAAATTTTGAAAGGGAATAGAATCATTGAGATTTAAAATTGGATCATGTATTGGATCCACGATTGGTTCATGTAATAGCGAGAGATGACAATCAATTTGCAAAATGGGTGGAGATAACTTGTTTGATTGAAAATTTGATAATTATTTGATTTTTTAATTAATTTGTGATCCTCAATTAGCCAAATCGATTGGCTTGTCAACAAATTTGATAAGTGAGTTAACTAAATTGATTATTTAGCTAACTACTTTGATTAGATAATTAACTCACGAGTTGTAATTTAAGATTCAAATAATTTGATTATAGATAATTATATTTTAATTCAAACTAAATTAATTAATTATCCTAAAGTAATGAACTTAGGATAATATTAATTATTATAATGGATCAAGAAATGATAAGTGTGCCAAATGATAACATGAGACATACATTGTAGAAATTAGTGTATAGATGATTTCAATTACTACAATTTTCTCTTCTTTAAAATGGTGTTGTGACTAGAAGCAACAATGCCATTTCAAAGAAGCAATGGACATAGGTTTTGTTGACATTGATGAGAGATATTGTGCCAAGAATCAAATGCTAAGGGCTAATTGGTTGGATTGATTAGATTGATTGATTGATTAGATGATTGGATTTGAAGGATGCTTCAATGCTTGGAAATATTTTCGATTCAAAATGTTGAAATGATGATATCCCCTCTAGAGGACAATCAAGTTGGAAGAATGTGCAAGTGTGTTCTAAGAATAGATAAAATAATATTAGAAATTATGGGATGGATGAATGGAGGTTAATAGATATGATGGGAATAATGGGAATAAATGATTGAGCAAGATAGTTAAAGATAATAACAAGTTTGCAAGAATGTGACTTGAGAATTAGGATGATGCGGAGATGGAGACTAGGAGGAGGATAGTAAGGATAATGAAAAGAAATGAGTGGATGGTAGATATGTTAAGGATGGTTGGATTGGAGCTTAGGATGATGAAGTTGGCTATGGATGACTATAA
>VDFB02193867.1:582953146-582973772 GCA_007258455.2 Sequoia sempervirens | reverse complement strand
TTCACCTAAAATCACCTTTTTACACATCAACAAGTACTATATTGAAGTGTTGTAAAGTCTCATGACTAGATTTCACACTTTTCTAGGAATTTTTCCCTATTTACACCCTTTTCATGCTTTATTTTGTCTCTTTATGCCTCTTGTATGCTTATATTAAGTGTAGTTTGGGTCTGCAGCAGACAAACAACATTAAATATGGGGAAATTTTCCTTGACACTTTAAATATGACATTTTCCTCAACACTTGGTTTTGGGTGGTGAATGAGTCCCCCTTGGCCCCAAATTCAAAATATTTCAAATTTCTTTCGGGATTTTACTAAAAATTTACTTCATGTCGGCCTGTGATGAGGTATGAATGGATACAAAGGCATAAGATTTGTATAAATATTCATTTTTCACCTCATTTTACATGTCCTAATTCAAGTGATCTCTCCACATACAAGCATTCAAGTAATCAAGCATTTTGCATCTTCAATTCAAGCAATCTCAAGCACTTTGGAGCAGCATTTTGACATCACTTCAGATTTGCATATTCAAGGACATGGTAAGTTTGTAATACTTCATGTTATTCATTTATTATTTCTCTTGCATGTCATTCATTTCAATTGGGTTTAATTACTAAAGCAGGGTTTGACTAAGGCAAACCCCTATTCACTAATCCCCCAACATTTTTCCCCTTTGCATGTGTCTTTGTAGCCTTTGTTTTGCAGATTTGATAGGTTTAAAGGTGTTGAAAAGTGGATTTCAAGTCAACTAGGCTCTTCAAATCAACTCATCACCCATTCAAGCAATTTGAGTGACTTTCAGCCCATTTTCAGCAAAATTGATCCCGACAAGTTGTTATTCAATCATTTCCAGATTTGGAGAAGTAGTGTTGACCTTTGACTTTTCAGAAATCTTGGGGAGGACTGATTCACCACCCTTGGTGAATGAGTCCCACTTGAAATCTAGAAATCTACATAGATTACCAGAAATCACTTCCCGACTATCAAAAATCAGTTCCCAACACTTTTTCAACAATAGGAGGATTGATTCACCACCCTTGGAGAATAAGTCCCACTATGAAAAATTAGAAAATTCCATCAGCATTCCAGACATTCCAAAAAGCTCACACATCATCCAAGTGCACTCAGATTTGACCCTATACTTTTTGTTTTGCATATTTCTTTCAATTTCTTCATATTTCATAGTTTTTGCATATCACACCGTGTTTTCAAAAAAAGCATAAATCTTAGTTTTGCATTCATTTTAGATCATTTCAATCAGCCAATTGCATTTAGTTTAGTTATTTTTCATCATATCACATCACACTTGTCCTTATTTGAATGAACATATAGCATTTTAGGATCTAAATCTCTCTCTTTCTAGGTGAAAAACTTAGGAAGAGAGCAAGCATTTCGGTTCCTAAAATCTATGTTTCATACCTAAAATTAGATATGGGGTCCCTCCACATTAACCTCTCTCATTTTTTGTAAACTCTACATCATTTGACCAAACCAACAATGAATGCATTCTTGAAAAAAATGTCATTTTAGAGAAGTGTAAATGTGGAAATAGGCATTTCTTATGTTTTGTGCGTGGTGCTAACTACACCACCACATCCAAGTTGGTTTGTTAATTCTAACAAAGCCATACATTCATTGCCTAGGTCACCTAATCCTTCTATGCTACACTACCCCAACGCTGGAATCTCTTAAGAGGCCTCAGAGCAATAAATTACCAAATTATAATGAAGTATATTTCAAAGTTTTTGGCACCTAGGAATGTTTTTCTAGACATATAGGTGGATATGGGGTCCCTCCACATTAACATCTCTCAATTTTGGCCAAATCTACGCTATTTGACCAATCCAGGAATGAATGCATTTTTACAAAAAACATCATTTAAGAGTAAATTGTGAACATGGAAATAAGCATATCTTGAATTCTATACATTATATTCATTGTGGGGCCAAACTAGCTACACCAAAAATTCTAGGTGAGTAGGTGAATGTTAGGGGAGGCGTTCGTTCATTCCCCAAGTCATCTAATTCTTCTAAGCTAAAATATTCCAACATAGTCTCTTAAGAGTCCAAAAAGCAAAATAAATGCCAAACTATGAATAAGTAGTTCTCAAATCTCATGGCACTTAGGAAGGTTCCCTATAGACTATAGGTGGATATGGGATCCCTCCACATTAACATCTCTCAATTCTATCAAACTCTATATCATTTGACCAACCCAACAAAAAAATACATTCTTAGAAAAAGCATCAGTTGAGAGTAGTGTAAATGTGGAAACGGGCGTATCTTTTGTTCTATGTGTGGTGGGGCTAAATTTAGTGTTCAAACACATCTAGTTGGGCAAGTGAACTCTAGTGGAGGTATCCTTTCATTCCCCAAGTCACCTGATCCTTTCAAGCTACACTATTCTCCTACTACTTACTTTCTACCATGGTCGTGCTTGCTTCATAAGCAAGCGGTCACCATCCAAAACCAAAAGTCTTTCATCTGACTGTAGTTATGGCCAAAATGTGAAATTCTGGGAAGTTTAAGCAACTTACATGTGGAGATCATGTGGATCAACTTTTCAAAATTAGCCAACTTCTACCAACTTTAACCACATTACATTCTCAACTCACGTTGCAAATGAAAATACGGAAATAAGTTGCTGCCATGTCGTTCAATGTGAGAAGGATTGATGTCTCCTCTGCCTACATGTTCTCATAATATTCGTGCATCTCAATTTCTTTCACTTTTTTCCCCTTCTTTCCGGCAAGACATTTGTTTTTTCAACTGTCGGTGTTGCAGAAATTAAGCAATCTGCTCTACGTGGAAGGATCTCCTCGTCTACCATTCAAACTTTGCCAAGCTCTCGGAATTAAATATGATTCCACTTAGTACTAATTGTTTCTGATTTAACAAGTCATAATGGAACCTGCAAACGTCCCTCAATGTTCTCAAGGGACGTCTTTGTCTTGCAGGGGTGGCAGAGGACTCCTTACTTATTTCTAATTGATCTAAGTTATTTAGAATTGAGATTTAGTAAATTAGAATGGGTTGGAAATTTGTTATCTTTTTTGTTAATTTGTTGATCTTGATGATGAAGATTCCGTAGTATGTGGCCATCAATGATTAAATTTAAAAATTGGAATTGGGCTATGATAATCAAAATCATTTTGAGATTGGACCACATCTGTGGTCTAATATAAAAGTTTTTTTCTTTCTATGGTTGTAGATTCTTCTTTAGTGATGCAACCTTTACTTTTATTTTATTTGGTGTGCAGAGGGAAGGTTTAGAACTTCCTTGATGATGAGTTAAATGTTTATCTTGACGATATAATATTGAAGAAATGTCAAGCAAATAATCTAATGTCTATGAGGTCAATATTGATGTATGCATTGATGTAATGCTCATGCTAGAGTGCATTTACTTTATGCCAAGTTATTTTATAACAATTTCATATAAGTTTTCAATTATATCTATGAGAGGCAAAATCAAACAAAAAAGGAAAAGGAGAATAAAACAACATAATTCAAACTCCAAATAAAATCACATCTCTTACCTTTCAATTGAGGAAAACAATAATTTGCATCAAAATGATATGAATACAAATGCTAAACTAATGCAATCTAGCATTATCAATGGAGTAGATGCACTCAAGAGAATTTTGATGTTTGTTGCCTAGTGCTATAGCATCAATTTGGGATGGTGAAAGAGAAGATTAAGCTTCAATCTATAGAAATTTTGAAAGGGAATAGAATCATTGAGATTTAAAATTGGATCATGTATTGGATCCACGATTGGTTCATGTAATAGCGAGAGATGACAATCAATTTGCAAAATGGGTGGAGATAACTTGTTTGATTGAAAAATTGATAATTATTTGATTTTTTAATTAATTTGTGATCCTCAATTAGCCAAATCGATTGGCTTGTCAACAAATTTGATAAGTGAGTTAACTAAATTGATTATTTAGCTAACTACTTTGATTAGATAATTAGCTCACGAGTTGTAATTTAAGATTCAAATAATTTGATTATAGATAATTATATTTTAATTCAAACTAAATTAATTAATTATCCTAAAGTAATGAACTTAGGATAATATTAATTATTATAATGGATCAAGAAATGATAAGTGTGCCAAATGATAACATGAGACATACATTGTAGAAATTAGTGTATAGATGATTTCAATTACTACAATTTTCTCTTCTTTAAAATGGTGTTGTGACTAGAAGCAACAATGTCATTTAAGTGGAGGTTGGGGATGCCCTAGGTGATTTCTTACTTGTGGACAATGAATCTTCTGATCTTTATCACTCTACCTTTGCCCGAATACTTGTTGAAATTGATGTCTCAAAAGGACTGCCCGCTGAGGTTCTCTTAAAATCTTCTAGGGGGTCTTGGATCCAATCGTTGGATTATGAGGGGGTCCCTTTCCGCTGTAGAAGATGCTTCAAAACAGGACATGCTGCTGCGCAATGTGGATTCGAGAAGAAGACAAAGACAACTACTTGGTGGAATGGCGCTTCTCTACAACATTACACGGTTGAGAAGAAATCTGATCAGCCAAGGAGCTTCTCTGAGGTGGTGGTTGCTGATTCACAAGCTGCTGGGGCTTCTGATTCACAGTTGTTGGGGTTTCGACTGCTGGGGTTTCTCCTTCCTCCGCTGGGGGAGCTACCATGATAAATCATATTGAGCAAACGATAAGACCGGTTTCTGCCTCTACTGATGGTGCTTCGTTTCCCATCTCTGGTGGCTCTCCGGTCATTTCCACACCTGTTCAGGTGAACTTTGATGTTACCTCTAGGGCTGCGGATTTTCATCCTCAGGAAATTGTTGGGCTGGCTTGGCAGGCTAAGGTGGCACAAGTTGAGAAGGTTGGACTACTATTTCTAGAAAAAAATCTAAACCCTCTGGGCCTTTTTCGATATGACTCTTGCTCCAACAAGCGAAACTTAATTGTAAAACCTAATGGTGCTTGTTTGGGAGCTAGTTTTTTGTTGATGCGGTGTCTTTTCTGCAGTCGGTCTTTTGGCTATTTTAGCGGTTTGGATTTTTGGTTGTAAAGGATTCAAATTTTGTCATTTCAAAGAAGCAATGGACATAGGTTTTGTTGACATTGATGAGAGATATTGTGCCAAGAATCAAATGCTAAGGGCTAATTGGTTGGATTGATCAGATTGATTGATTGATTAGATGATTGGATTTGAAGGATGCTTGAATGCTTGGAAATATTTTCGATTCAAAATGTTGAAATGATGATATCCCCTCTAGAGGACAATCAAGTTGGAAGAATGTGCAAGTGTGTTCTTAGAATAGATAAAATAATATTAGAAATTATGGGATGGATGAATGGAGGTTAATAGATATGATGGGAATAATGGGAATAAATGATTGAGCAAGATAGTTAAAGATAATAAGAAGTTTGCAAGAATGTGACTTGAGAATTAGGATGATGCGGAGATGGAGACTAGGAGGAGGATAGTAAGGATAATGAAAAGAAATGAGTGGATGGTAGATATGTTAAGGATGGTTGGATTGGAGCTTAGGATGATGGAGTTGGCTATGGATGACTATAATATCTTCCTGAATTATTTGAGCTCAAATATATATGTTGAGAATCTATGAAGATATTCCTATGTGTTTGAGCAAAATTTATATTTTCTATAGGCATTATGTAGCATAATATAAGGGATCATGATGATGATGCACCATATGTGTAAAGGACTAACTCAAAGCAATAAATCAAAGATAAAATAATTAAAATAAATGATAAATAAAAAATAAAAGACAAGACCCAAATAGCCCAATGATCATAACCACAAGAGACAATCATAGTATAAGGAACTATGATGTCCTTATAGAAGTATATCACGTGAACCAAACCAAGCATGATAAAATAAAAACAATAAAAGTGTGTCTCATCCTCAAGTTGACATGATATTAATAGTAATAGTTTTTCCATCCAACGAGAGGAATATAGTGGGACCAATGTGTGAGGATTTTTCTTTGATTTGATATCAAGAGTGTGACATGTTAAGGCCTATTATAAAAAAAATATGAAAATTTCTTTTAACTTAAAAGGGACCAAATGAAATTGGTGTCCAAAGTACACATCATATTTCCATATTAGATATAGGTGTTATTCCAATGATTTTTTTGAAACACTAATCAAGGTATAGTCATGTACGTTGCATAAGGGTCCAAAGGTAAGGATGTGGTAAGTGGATGAATCGGTAAACTTGGTACCCCTAGTTTTGCAAAGTACTTATAAATAAGAGGTCTATGGAATATCATACATGATTCTTGTGAACATGTTTTCATCATGTTGCTTTCTCGAGGTCCCATAAAATAAATTTTGCCAAAGGGCATTTTTTTCTCTTCACAATTTATATACTTTTTTTTTTTTGGTTGTCAAACATGATTCCTATGAATAACATTTCATAATGGTGAGTACCCAAGGTATTGTAGAATTTTTTTCAATAGAGGGTGATATTTTCTCTTTATTATTTGCTTGGATAGTCTTTTTTCTATTCACTTTTTAATTTGTTTTGATAGACAAAGATGGTAGGTCATGGGTGCATCCAACTCCTAGTCATATGGTGTAGATAACTTGCATATATTCTTGAGTAATTTATTCATAAGGGTGATATTGTTATTATGAGTTCCAAAAGTACCATCATGGAATTCAGTAAGTGTTGAATTAGCTTCATCTAAGTTAAGGCATCACAATAATGCACCATCATAACCCCTATGATAGAGTGTACCACCAATAAGGGTGAAGTGGGTAGTATGTTGGATGAATGTGCATTTTTGGTTATGGGATAAGCTAGGTGGGAGAATTTGGGTAGTGAGGTAAGTATGGATATCATGATGCTCAGAGGAAGAAGGACCAACCATGTTACATACCATATCTATATTTTGATGAACCTATTGTTCTTTTGAGTTCATATAATATCAATTTAACTTTTGATCTTGGTTAGTTCCTAGGTCTTATATCAATGAAATATTATACTAAGAGAGTTAATCCATCTTGTAATATTTGTGGAGTCAGGGGAATGTGGAGTTTCTCATCAAATGATGAATCCTTTGAGTCATTAATGGGTACTTCAAATTTTGATTGCTTTACTTTATTATATTTTTCTATTATGTGGAGAAAAGGACTTCATTTGTTCCCCAAAAGATGTTGAATTATGAAGATCAGGTTTAAAGACATTTTTATGGTCTCCTAAAGGACGACAACCTTTGGTATAGAGTAGTTCAAGAACCTAATCATTTTGGACCTCATATAAAGTTATGTGAAGACATTGGTTCCTATCAATTAGGTCAAGATACAAATCAAGGCTCATGGTAAAACATAATTATCTAGAAAGAGTTCAGTATTGGAAATCTCTTCATAAGGGTCATGGCAAGTAGTGATTCTAACATAATTAATAATTGATTAAGCTTCATCAACAATATATAACTACATACCCAAATCCTAACTTACTTGTGCTCTCAATAAAGTAGACAGGTTCTAATATTTCTTGTTTATGTGATCCTAGGCCTTTGAATTTATACTTCATATTCTTACATATTTTACTAGCCACTAGATAGTCATGCTTGAAATAGGAGGTATATTCCTATTCAGGGGGTAACCCTTATGCATTTGAGGAGTCAATTTGTTCATTAGAGAGAAAAACATGGTTGAAAATTTTGTAGAACCATACTACAAGGTCTCTCACTTCTACTTTGGTTTCATGATGGGATGACCATATAATTTAGGTGAAAATGGAAGTTTCCCAATATGGAAGGCTTCCTACATTTCATACTCATCCCACCCTTTTTGATAATCTTTACCTTAATAAATGGAGAGGGGTTGGATGAGGTGAATAGTATATCATTGTGATATATAAGATGAATCTGGATGAGATGGTGGTTTTGTAACTTTAATGATGGGATAATAGTTTGATTTTTGAATTGACCCTTGAAAATTTTACTATATTGGAAGGGGGTTTAATATACTATGATAATAATTCCAATGCCTTGATGAAATAATTTGATACATTGATAGAATGTGGAAAAGAAACCTACATGGTGTGTATCCATGGGTAGCCAAGGAGTATATTATATGGAAGTTCAAGATCAAAGACATGACTAAGGTGTTATGGATAGTAGGTGGGCTGATGCAAGAAGTTGGGTACACAAAAAGCTCAAAAAGTGGAAGTGTTTTTGCTATTTTTCAAAATTTGTCACACTTGGACTGAATATTTGAGGCACTTACACAATGAATCTTAAAAAAAGTCAGTACTATGAAAGTTATCATTTTGAATCTAGTTTCCAAATATGTAAATTATTCAAATACCCAGATTATAGAAATTAAATTTCGATAGGGATCTATAAAACACTTTTTAAAAGTCCCTATTTTTTTACCTTACCAAGCACGTGTACGGACACCAGTTTTTGACCTGAATAAAAGTATTTTGCTAATTACTTTTTGGAAAAGAGAGCTAACAACATGAAGATTGATGTGGAAATTTTTTTGTAATTTTTTGTTGAGTTTTTTTTATTGAATTTTTATTGGCCTTAATTGTTGTTTTTAAAAATCAACGTGTACAGACAACATAATTGGACCTAAACAAAAAAAAATTTGAATCATTTTTTTCATTGTGTAGAGAATTGTCTGAGGTTTGATGCCATATAATTTTTTTTACAAGAAACTTAACCAAAAACAAGTTATTAAAAGACAAAAAAAACCTGATATTTCAATTTTAAGGACTAGTTTGCTTATAAATTAATTAAAAAATAACAAGCATTATCCAATCTTAATAAAAATTATATAATTGAAAAGTAGACATCATGTTCTCTAATGGGTTTTAATTTTATAGATTGATTCAGAAAAAAAAAGTCCATAAACCATATTGTCAAAGTTGGGCATTCTTCTTCAATCTGCCTTAGTTTTTTAGTTGCAGGTCAAAGGTTAAGGCTCGGATTGCGAAGCCTTTCCCAAGCCTAAAACCAAGGCTGCATGTGGGTTGGGAAGTCAATTTTTAAATAACACGTACACACTTCTAAAACATGTATGCGTTATTTTAATGAAACGTGTACGCATTTCATGATGCATATGCGTTATTTAATTACCCCTTGGGTAAAGGTAACACGTATGTGTTATTTAACGCATATGCGTTCCTAGAACAAAATGCATATGTGTTTCATAACATGTACGTGTTTTTGATATAGCCATTTTTTCCTAATTTGGTAAATATTGATAAAACACGTTTTTTCTACAACATTCCTTTTCTGTAGTACGGACCGAAAGCACCATTTTTTGCATTTTTTATTGCAAATTTTTCTTGTGCAGGGCATATTCTATTCAAATTGTTGGAAGAGACAAAGTGCAGGTTGAATTTTTTGAAGTGGAATCAAGTACAACAACTTTTTACAAGAGAATTTTTGGATGCATTCATGATGTTTTTGTACTTCAGAGTTTAAAGAAAAAAGGATCTTCATACTACATAATTTTATTTGAATATTTGAAGGAGATAGCAATTTAAAATTAGGTTGTATTTGAATCATTTTTTTTCATTAAAGAGGGTTTGGTAACCATGGGTGATAAACAAAGACAAAGAAAAATATGTAGAAAGTTAATGACACCCGAAGAAATTCAAGCAAATAGAGATATGGAGGCAAAAAGAAAAAGGGATAGAAGAGAAAGGATTCATCAAATGAAAAATTTGCAAGCATCTAGTTCCAAGAATGTTGAAGAGGAAGCCATGAATGATGAAATGAATGTAGATAATGCAAATGTGGAGATGGTGAATATGGAAGAAAATGCAATTATGGAGACAAACCCAACTATGCCTTCAACTTCAATTTTGAATGATGTGGAAATAGTACCTATGCAAAAAACTTCAGGTGTGTCTTCAAATCCACCTCCCAATGATATGGAAAATGCACCTATTCATACAATCCATCCAGGTATGTGTTCAAACCCAAGTTTTGATAATATTGATATTGCTTCTTTAAATGAAGTTGGATACACCATTAATGATATCAATAATTCTAGGGTTGAAACAATGCAAAAACAAAAAATTGCTGAAATTATATCTTATGAGAATGCAAATGAGAATGAAATCCCTCATATTGATGAAAATGTGAATGAAATCCCTTTTACATATGAAAATGAAAATGAAACCCCTTGTGTGAATGAAAATGAAACCCCTTGTATGGATGAACCTGAATTTTTTTTTTTACAATTGAAAGAGATGTGCTAGATAAACTTCATGGTAAAGTTTCTTGGAGACAAATCAGAACTTATGGAAATAGAATATATAAAATGTTTTTTTATAGAAAGAAATTAGGATTCCAATGTCAGCTCATGGTGCAATTGATGATAATGTCAAAATGAGAATAGTGATGAAAAAATTAGGTATTTTTGTAAAACCAAAAAAGAAAGATGATTCAGTAGAACAAGTCATATATAGTGTTGCTAATGCTATTGATTTTATAGGTAAGAAAAGTTGATCAAAAGATAAGAATGTGGCTCGTCGTTCAATAAAAACTACTCTAGTTGATAAAGCAACTTCAAATAAAAGAATGTTAAGTTTGATTAGTAAATGTATAAAAGTAAATCCTAGAACTTTGATAAGAGTTGTTAAAAGAAGAGAAAGTATTGAAAAGGATCCAATTAATCAATGTTGGAGTTTTAATGGTAGACTTCCAAGATCAAACATGAAATTAACTAATGAAATTAAATCTTTAATTGAAATTTTTTGGCATGATAATACAAGAGTATCACCTAACATTAAATATGTCTTAAAATTAAGGATGGGTTCCAAAATTCATGAACCTCATCCAAAGCATCTCTTAGATATGATTCAAACTGAATTATATAAAAAAAAATTAGATGTTTCAATCTTACCATTGAATATTAATATAAGTCAAAGATCATTCGAAAAGTGTAAACCTTGGTATGTTAGAATTAATAAGCAACGAATCTCTTGTTGTTGTAAGACCCATGTACAATTTCATTATTATTATGATAGTTTTTGATATATACGATGCACTTTGCATGCTAACCAAATTATGTAGGACATTTGTGGTATTCATATGCCACCTAAAAGAATCAAAGATTTTATTGCAAGTTTTTTTTGTGAACTCTCTAATGGAAACTTATTTTATTTAAAAGCATGTATTTCTGGAGAATGCGATAGATGTGGTAACTTTTCATTATTAGGAGAATGTATGCATGAAATTAGTTTAGATGAATTTGGACAACAATTAGTGGATGTAATTTTTTTTTTAAATGTTGAGTATTCTTTAAAAGATGGAAAAACTGGAAAACGTTGTGAGCTAATTGTGGAAAAATTTAGTGTGCATGCATTTATTAATGAATTTAAAGATAAGATTGTACCTAAATATGTTCAACAATCTCAGTATGCTCATTGCTTGATAATCAATTTCATTTATGTAAAAACACATTCCCAATTGGAACTATATTGTCAGTTGTTGATTTTGCTGAAAATTATACTCTTGCTCCACAAGAAGAAATTCAATCACAGTATTATAATTCAGTGCAAGTAGCTATATTTGTTCACATTGTTTATAGACATGCAGATGATAGTACAAAAGATAATGGAAATGTTTTGAGAGAGTACCATTTTTATGTAAGTGATAACCAATTACATTCATCTGAGTTTGTTCAATCTTGTTTTGATATATTTTATAAAAATTTAAAAGAGAGAGGAATTCAAATGCTAGAACATCTCATATGGTTGGATAATTGCACGGGTCAATTAAAAAATGCAAGAATGTTTTATTGGTTATGTAGACTTCATAAAGAAAATAATATCCAGCACATATGGAGTTTTTTTGAAGCTGGTCATGGTAAGGGAGAACACGATGGAGCACGTGCATGTGTGAAAATAGATCTTGCTAGAGAGCAACTAAAATTTGAGGATGCTGCGAAATTTAGAGATGCACGTGCAATTGTACATTGGTGCAATACAAAATTATCTACAAGAACAAGTGAGAGCTCAATAATTCGACGCTTCTTTTGGTTAGTTGAAGAAAATGATATTTTTTCTCGACAAGATTGTGAAACAATTAATTGATCTACAAAATGGCATTCCTTTAAGAGTTTGAATGCAAACACATGGATAATATGGACAAGGGATTTGGCATGCTTTTGTCAATTTTGTATTGTAGGTGATTGGGAGGCATGTGAAAATACAAAATGGGTCGAACAATGGCAACAAAGAGCCTTAACACCTACATTGACACATGTTCAACACAGAATGACAATTGAAGATAATCAAGTGTTCACATCAGATGATTATGATCATGTTTCAGATATTGTACAAGAAGGTACATTATTTATTGAGTTGAATTTTATATGTATGCATGTTTAATACATGTGAATTAAATATAAGTCACTTTTTATTGAATTTTTTATTTATTTTTGTAGGACATGTGTATTTTGTTGTTTCACCTAAGGGGAATGAAGAGGAGACCGGGTACTATTTGGCTAGATGTGTTGAGAGAAAACATAAGGTCGTACATCCTAGAGTGGATGATGACAACTTTGAGTATCCAACTAGTTCAGTGGCTGTTGTTGGCACCTGGCTTCAGAAATATTTGATGAGAAGGAATGGCTTTCCTGCATTTGAAGATTATGAAAGACACAAGAAGATTATACATTATTCACATTTGATTTTGGCAACCAATATAAAAACTAGTTAGATATCAAGGGAGGCCTGCTAATAAAGTTTTATGGACACTTTCAATGGATGATCATGAGACAATCATAAATGCATTACAAAAAAGAGAGGATGTAGATGGTACAACGGAGTAAATAAATATTGGTAACTATATAGTTGTATATATATTTAATTGATATATATTTTTTTCTTTAATAGTCATTTCCTAATTAAAGTTTTATATCATTTTTTGTTTCAGGTCTCCCAAAATTATATGCTTTACAAAAAAGAGAGGAGATACATATATTACAATGGAATTTGAATCTAGAGACAAGTAACTATATATACAGTTCTAGATACATTTAATTGATAGTATAATATAAAACTAAATTTAATTCATTGTCATTTTATAAAAGTTTATAATTGATTTCATATCCCCTTAAGCCATTCTCTTAAAACCCCTTAAGCCATCCTCTTATGTACCATTAATCCATCCTCTTGCATCCCCTTAAGTCTCTCTATTAATTCCCCTTAATCCATTCTATTAGGACCCCTTAATCCATATCCTCATTATATCTACCCTTAATCCATCCACTTGTATCCCCTTAAGTCACTCTCTCAACACTTCTTAAGCTATCCTCTTAGGACCCCTTAATCCATCCACTTGCATCCCCTTAAGTCACTCTCTCAACACCCCTTAAGTATCCTCTTAGGACCCCTTAATCCATATCCTCATATATCTACCCTTAATCCATCCACTTGCATCCCCTTAAGTCACTCTCTCAACACCCCTTAAGCGATCCTCTTAGGACCTCTTAATCCATATCCTTGCATATATCTACCCTTAATCCATCCACCTTTCATCCCCTTAAGTCACTCTCTCAACACCCCTTAAGCTATCCTCTAGGACCTTAATCCATCCCATCCCCTTAAGTCCCTCCTCACACCCTTAAGCTATCCTCTTAAGACCCTTAATCATATCCTTGTATATGTCCTTAATCCATCCACATCCCCTTAAGTCACTCTCTCCAACACCTTAAAGCGATCCTCTTAGGACCTCTTAATCCATATCCTTGTATATCTACCCTTAATCCATCGACCTGCATCCCCTTAAGTTACTATCTCAACACCCCTTAAGCTATCTTCTTAGGACCCCTTAATCCATATCCTCGTATGTCTACCCTTAATCCATCCACATGCATCCCCTTAAGTCACTCTCTCAACACCCCTTAAGTTATCCTCTTAGGACCCCTTAATCCATATCCTCGTATATCTACCCTTAATCCATCCACTTGCATCCCCTTAAGTCTCTCTAGGGTTCATGAGATGCTTAGAATACCAAATCTATATGGGTTAATGGTTTAGGGTCCATCTCCCAATCTCTAGGTCATATGGTTTAGGGTTTCACGATTTCTAGGAGTTCAGAGATACTTAGAATAACAAATATATATATAGGTTTAAGGGTTTAGGAGTTCATGAGATGCTTAGAATAACAAATCTATATGGTTAATAGTTTACGATTCATCTCCCAATCTCTAGGTCATATGGTTTAGGGTAACTTATGGTTTCTAGGGTTCATGAGATGCTTAGAATAACAAATCTATATGGGTTTTAAGGGTTTAGAGTTCATGAGATGCTTAGAATAACAAATCTATATATGGGTTAGTGGATTAGGGTTCATCTCGATATCTAGGTCATATGGTTTAGGGTTTAGGGTTTGTAGGGTTCATGAGATGCTTAGAATAAAAAATCTATATGGGTTTTAAGGGTTTAGGGTCCATCTCCTAGGATTTAGGTCATTTGGTTTAGGGTTTAGGGTTTAAATTCATTCTCTCAACTCTCCTTAATCCACAATCTTGCATCCCTTAAGTCACTCTCATAATTCCCCGTAAGCCATCCTCTTAGGGAATGTTAAGCCATATCGTAAGATTCATGACATGCATCCCCTTAATCCACTCTCTTACATCCCTTTAAGTCATTCTATCAACTCCCCTTAATCCACCCTCTTACATCCCTTCAAGTCATTCTATCAACTCCCCTTAATCCAACCTCTTGCATCCCCTTAATCCACTCTCTTACAACCCTTTAAGTCATTCCTATCAGCTCCTTAATCCACCCTCTTACATCCTTCAAGTCATTCTATCAGCTCCTTAAATCCACCCTCTTGCATCCCAATCCACTCTCTTACATCCCTTTAGTCATTTTATCAACTCCTTAATCCACCCTCTTACATCCCTTCAAAGAGTCATTCTATCAGCTCCTTAATCCACCCTCTTGCATCCCCTTAATCCATTCTCTTACATCCATTTAAGTCATTCTATCAACTCCCCTTAATCCACCCTCTTACATTCCTTCAATTCATTCTATCAAATCCCCTTAATCCACCCTCTTGCGTCCCCTTAATCCACTCTCTTACATCCCTTTAAGTCATTCTGTCAACTCCCCTTAATCCACCCTCTTACATCCCTTCATTCTATCAACTCCCCTTAATCCACCCTCTTGCATCCCCTTAAGCCATTCTCTTAAAGGATCCTTAAGTCATATCCTCTTACATACCCTTAATCCACAATCTTTCATCCCTTAAGTCACTCTCATAATTCCCCTTAAGCCATCCTCTTAGGACCCGTTAAGCCCCTAGGGTTCATGACATGCATCCTCTTAACTTGCCATCCTCTTAACTCCACTTAAGGCATTCTCTTAAGACCCCCTTTAAGCTATATATCCTCTTAGGTCCCCTTAATCCATCCTATGGAAAACATCATTTGAATTTGAATGGAATTTATATATTATTCTTTTCTTGCGTGATTTTTTTAATTAAATGACTCATAATAATTATAGTTAGTTTACTTACATTAATTATTTTTGTAGGTTCTCATCAAGTCGGTCTACCATGTGATTGTCACTAAAAAAAATATTTTATCAAGAGACTATGTAAATATCAATTTTTGGTCTTCACATAAAATTTGATAAGCTTTAATTGTATCTGCATGTGCATATATGTTTCATCACATTATATAGTTGTATTAAACATCAATATACATTATATATGTTTGTTCGATGTATGAACTTCAATGAGCTTATTAGTCACTTTTTAAATATCTTGTTCCAATTTTATAGATTATACATTTCATGTCTTGTATTTACCACATTGTATATAATTGTTCAATTGTATAGATTATACATTTAATATATACAAGGAGATAGATTTTTGTTTATTGATTCAAATATTTGCTAGAATTGGAAAATAGTTAAAATTACCTACCCTTAATTTATTATGTACATATTATCTAAACTATTTAAGGAATGTTTTAATTTGTCACCTAACCATGTGATAAATTATATATATGAAATTTGATTCTAGATAAGAATTTATATAGTGCATGTATTACTTGAAAATTAGATAATTTATATCTATACATACATGACTGCATATAATCATCAAAATGAACATAACACGATCATAATTGACTACATATATAATCATCATGTATTAAAGTCAACTAATATAAATAAACAAAAATATGATAATAGCATGTTCAAAATAAAACTAGAGATAAATAGTCCATAAAATTTATATGTCAAGATGTATATGTCAAGTCCGGTACATATAGTATTTAAAAGTAAAACTCTAGAGATCTATAGTCCGTAAAATTTAAAACCCATCTAACTATCAGGGTGATCTATCAAATCAATTCTCCTATTTGCTCCATGTGGACTAGATGTACCTGTATCATGCTATAAAAGAGTAAGAAACTTGAAATTAGATTTAAAGTTATTTAGAAATATTGATATAATTTAACATATAAACTTGAAAATGCAAAATTTTAGATAAAAATAAATTTAATTAAATATATTTAGTAAAATACAATAAAAGAAATGATTTTTAGTATGCATAAATTACCATGTATGATCATGTGAATCTACTTGGCATTTTGTTCAAGGGGTATAATGTCAGTGAGAATATCCAAATGCGATCTACTATATCACTGCATATTCATATAAAACCAAACAATATGTTAAAGGCCTTGAATATATATATATATAAGCTCTGTAAAGGAATTGTATGGGAGATTAAGTAAAGTTTACAACCTCAAATGATATGACCTCATGATCATGCACCTGAGATTTCCCGTGCATAAATGCCAACAACGTCTTAGGTGTGCTCGCTATGGGTATCTTATGAAATCCCTGCATGTATAGATGTACAAAAATTTGTATATATCATTCACACATGTGTATGCAAATGAACAAATTAAATTAGATCTATGATATGTATTTTTAATTTAAACTTAACAAACTTTTGAAAGCAGGCACATGAGCTGATGATGTCTTAGGAGTGCTCACCACAACTTGTGGTTGGTTAGTACTAGGTATCGTATGATCTCCCTACATCTAGATATAATAATGTATTATATCAATTCACACATGTACAAATTCAAATTAAAAATTAGATATATCCACATAAATTATTTAATACATATTGGTTCAAGTACCTATCCAAGGTGGGAGGCATTATCACAACACTTTCGACCTCTGGACAAGGCGATCATGTATTGGGTTTAGAATGTAGTGTGATCATGTGTCTACACCAAACACTTATTGAATTAATATTATATTATATATAATTTGATGTTATTATTTATATGAATTTTTCACATTTGAAACTTGAATTAAATTTAAGTTCAAAAGATGAGCATACATGTGTAGGATGATCCTCATATAGTAAATTCATGTATGACTCCATCCTAGATACATGTGGGTCACCTTAAGTGGATGTCTTAGTATCCCTATAGCTTAAGCCTCCACGCTCTCTATTGGCCACTTCAGTTGCCATGCGTGCAATGTGATGAGTGAGATGTCTTGAAAGCGAACTCAATGCTCCTTATGTCGATAACATGGTTTATTGCTGAAATACAGTGGGAACACTAGGAGAAGGAGGAGGAGGAACAATGGGATCAATTGGAGCGATAAGTTGAGGATCGACCCGTGCTCCTAGTCTATGCCCCAGGGGCATGCCACCCAGCTCCTAAAAAGAATGACCTCCTTATCAAAGGTAGTTTGTGTTTTCACCCAACTCCAAGAGCTCAACCCATAGAATTTCCTCCAAAATAATAGGGGTACCTCCGCGGTTGCCAATGTGGTGGATTATCGACACCATCCACTTAATTGTATCCCAAAAATGTCTGACTATCTGCTTGAGGTGCCTACACCATAAGAGTGGGAAATTCATTTTTTGGTTGAATTAGTTACAGCAGAGAGTTAATAAAATATTGGCACATGGCTTATTTGGTAATTTTAAGGTCATTGATTTCTTTGTAGGAAAATCCATTTGCATAGAATTGTCTCCTCTCTTCTCTCCATTGATGGAACCTATCTAGGTTTGCATCAATGGATCGAACATAATCGATAATAGTTTGCATTGTAGATGCAAACCGTGTGAGATGAGGAGGGATTCTAGGCTCATTTTTTATCAGGTCTATATTTCCTTGAATCACAATAAGGTTTGCTTGTATGCTCTCTCTTAATTGATCCTCATCTACTACAAGGGGGTGGGGAGTTTTGTTCTAGTGGTGGATCTGGATGAATTTGTGGATCAGGCATAAAATCCTCTAAATTAAATTTTGGATCCATGAGAGAAATTAAGTGGCAACTACATGTTAAAAAATAAAAAAATATATATCAACAAACTAATTAAATAATGCACACAATTTAAAAGTTATTTAAAAATCACATTGAATGTGCACAAATTCAAAATACAGTTCATTTAAAGACCATTTGATTTATAACATCAAAAAATCCATAACATTAAAAATCCATAGCATGTACACACATTAAATTGAGTCCAATGTGTGGTTGTTAATATGAAGGGTAGAAATGAAATTTGGGGGTTTTATTAGAACCCTATTCAAATGCATGCACTATGTCATTGGTTTATTAAGTGAATCCCCTAAAAGAAGGCCCCATAAACTTAGTTTTAGCTAGATATCACTTGATAATTAAACTATAGCCAAATTTGATGATCTATACATTAATTGATTTATTTAAAAATAAATAAAACCACATGGATTAAGGTAAAAAAAAATATTTATTAAAATAAATCACCATCAAGGTAAAAAATTAAGATTAAGGTAAAGGACTAAAGAATGAAAAATAAGACACATGTAGATATATAACTTTGATTTGTCAAATTGGGTGTTAAAATAGGAGGTTAGGGGTTGTTTAGAGTGCCTTCTATTACATATATAAAGGTGGAAAAAGAGAAGAAAAGGTCCCCAAGCTAATTTAGGTTATGAAAAACTCAAGAATGAGTGTCAAAATGGGTAAATGATGAAAACCATGTAGTTTAATTCAAGTAAAAATTATACTAGATTCTATTTATTTATTAGGATTATTGTTAGACAAGGGTGCTCAATGGAGCTCATAAATATCAAGGCTATCATTAATTAACTAATTCATCAATAAGTAATTTATTCTTCTAAATTTTTATGGGTCTAGAGCTTTATCTTTTGGGGCGAGGGGAAGTTTACTCATAGGTGTGATTTTTTCCCAACAAGAGTATATCTATAGAGATAAGGTATATTGAACAAGAATACATGTAAATTAATCAAGTATGACATAGAATTTAATTTAAAATTAGATGATATAAATTGATTTATCTAAATTTTCAAATTTCATGATAAGAGACACAAGTTCTCTATAGTGGGACAAAGTAGTTAAGAAGAAATTATAAGTTTAACAAGTTAACATTAATTCATAATCCCATTCATTTTTTTCAAAGAATACTAAAGATAAGAATGAAAAATTAATAGAATACATGTTCAAAGGGACACATAGATATATGTTAGTGACCTAATTGCAATGTACAAAATAAACAAAGATGAGCTTGAGCTCTATTCACCAAATTTTGAGAACTTGTTTGATCCCCTTAAGAAATGTCATATTAGGACCCCTTAAGACATCGATTTATGATTTAGGGTGATAGGATGGCTTAAGGGGATCTATACATTCTAGTAAGGTCCTAGGACAAAATGGTCCATGGCTTAAGGGAATAAAATTTGGTGGAGTTGCCTAAGGCAACCAAATTTCATTTTAAGGTCCTATGACAAAATGAATGCTTTAGGGTTTAGGGTTTAGATTTTAGAGTTCAGGGTTTAGGGTTTGGGGAACTTAGGGTGAAGTTTGGGTGGCCCTTGGAATAATGGACTTGCAAGTTAGTGAGCAATATTTTCTTGTGGAATAGTTGATTAATATAGCTCTTGTTTCCCAACAAGAGTATATCTATAGAGCTAAGGTATAACAATTGTGAATACATGTATTAATCGAGTATGACATAGAATTTAATTAAATCCAAGGACATCAATTGATTTATCTAAATTTTCAAATTTCATGATATAAGAGACACAAGTTCTCTATAGTGGGACAAAGTAGTAAAGAAGAAATTATAAGTTTAAAAAGTTAACATTAATTCATAATGCCATTCATTGTTTTCAAAGAAGACTAAAGATAAGAATGAAAAATTAATAGAATGTACATGTTCAAAGGGACACATAGATATATGCTAGTGATCTAATTGCAATGTACAAAATAAACAAAGATGAGCTTGAGCTCTATTCACCAAATTTTGAGAACTTGTTTGATCCCCTTAAGAAATGACATATTAGGACCCCTTAAGACATCGATTTATGATTTAGGGTGATAGGATGGCTTAAGGGGATCTATGTCTAGTAAGTTCCTAGGACAAAATGGTCCATGGGTTAAGGGAATAAAATTTGGCGGAGTTGCCTAAGGCAACCAAATTTCATTTGAAGGTCCTACAAAAAAATGAATGATTTGGGGTTTAGGGTTTAGATTTAGAGATTTGATGACATGATTTCAACATATCTATATGTCAAATAAAAAATGTAAGAAACCTCCAAGGAACCCTAATTTATGACACTACACAATGTGATAAGGATGTTTTA
>VDFB02193867.1:582924829-582953046 GCA_007258455.2 Sequoia sempervirens | reverse complement strand
TAGTGCTAATTCACTTCATTACAACCCAATTGTTAACCCAAAACACATAGCCATGAAGAAGAAAACATGTGACCAAAGTCTCCACACTATATATCCTCCAATTTAGATTGAGTGGATATTTAGATTATTATCACCATATATAATAATAAAATAGTCAATGCAGTCATATTTTGGTGCCACAACAATTGGGGAATCATTTTTTGCTTCTACTATAGTATTTATAGATAGTGAATAATTGTCGATAGAACATTGTGTATTCATTGTCTCTATATTTTCTTCTTATATTATGTGACAGCTACACAATTTGAGTATCTTCATTGTCTTCTTAATGATATTTCAAAGACCCTTGTGTATCTTTTGTATAAATCCATTATATGCACTGTGGATTTGTTTTGATCTCTACACTATAAATGAAATTTTTTATTATAAGTGAGGCATATAAATATTACATCTTCTTTAGTAAACTATTTGATATGAGAATGATCATTAAAATACAGTGTGCAGTATATGAAGATCACAATTTTTTTGAAGTAATGATGTAATTATATAAATTGATGTATATTTACAATAATGATGATTATGAAATGAATGGAGAGAGCAGTCCATTGAGTTTTTGTATGACCATCCTCTATCCTTCCTTATCACAACACCAAAGACAAATGTTAATTATTTTCCTTGAGGTTGTTTGTATTAAGAAATTTTGCACGATGCACTATGCCATCATCCACTTAATCCCACTCAAGTATATGAGCCATGATTACATGTGATAATAATATGAGAATACTTCATAATCACTTTAGAGCATAATCCTAACCACAAGAGTAAAAATCAAACCTTGGAAAATTATAATAATCTAGATCCATGAGGTAATTTGTTATGCATCCGCTTATTTTTTTTAAAAATCCTATTTTTTATTTGGTTGGAGAACCTATATATCATCTTCCAGAACAACTCCATAGCAATCTACATTATTATGTAGAGGATACTTTGCAAATTATAGATTATTTATTACTCTTATAGAACACAAATTTAAATTCTTGTTTTTTTTTTGGCAGCCCATTGTTCTAGCATAAGATGTAACACAATAATATCATAAGATGTAACACAATAATATCTATACAATATGCACATGTTTCATGAATAGTGAAGGGAGATTCATCTTGTGCCAAGGCTTCTAATATGACATAATCACCCAACTATTGAATATGAGAAGCTTGATCATTTCTGGTCATTAGTTAGCATACAAGATGTAGAGTAACATATGTAGAATATTATATGGAAGAGCCAATGGATCCTCTAGTTATTCTTTTTTGTTTTTTCAATATAGAAGAGCTAAATTGCATGCTCTTAGATTATATTTGATTCTATGAATTAATATTTTTACATTCCTAGTGTTGGAATGATTATTATCATGTTTTTTGTTTGAATTTGATAATATACAACTGTTGTTTTCATATTTTGTACTAATTCTATTAGATTCATATATAACTGAACATCATACCAAGAAAATTGGAAAAAAATCAAAATTTTGAGGAGTGTGAATAAAAAAAAACTAGACAACATTGTGCAATTGGTGAATTTGAATCTTGAAGTTTAAGGTACGTTATCTTTACCTTTATACCTTTTTTCATGCCACCTTTTTAACATAGTTCATGTGCTATACATCGTGGTGCTAATTCACTTCATTGCAACCCAATTGTTAACCCAAAACACATAGCCATGAATAAGAAAACATGTGACCACAGTCTCCACACTATAAATCCTCCAATTTTTTCTCCTTGATATACATTAATATGCACTATTTCAACAAAAGATTCAACTCATATATGATTACATGATATTCATCATTTTCTTGAAGCTCATTGTGTTTTTCTTAAAGCATATAGCATTTTTTTCCTAGGAGAAAAACGATCATCCCAATAGTGCAAGGTTTATATTAGCATCAACCATTTACATAACTTTAAATTACATGTAGAAATTACACCTTGAAAACCAATTTTATTATCTTGAAGCAATCTAATACTTCTTTCTTAGTTATTCTCCATGAAAAGGATGTGATGATATAATTAGTACAAGATGGCTCATTTCATCATATACCTTTTTAGTCTAAATGTTGACTCTTTTGAGTAATGTTCAATACTGTAATATAATTCATAGGTACTAAAACAATAGCCTTTGACCTATATTTATACTATTTAAATCAAACTAATTATTATTTCCCAAGCATATAGGATTATTCAAAATAGCTTAATAGGTGACTTACAAAGCATATTCATTCAATGCCTTTATTAAAATAAAAAAGAGTTAGTACTAAGGGTTTTTAACATCCCCCCACTAAAAATATTTTTCCTCAAAGCTAAAGGGAAGGAAACTATTGGTGAACCTAGTGAAGTCGTTCCCAAGTTACATTTTTAGGGCATTTCATTCCTTTGGATTAAGATCTTAATTTATGGTTGTGTAAAATACATGTCCAAGAATACTTCAAGATGAAGAACAATGGATCCTTTAATATCAAGCTCAAGAAGAGTAATTCCAATAGTTACTTCTTGTCTAGAATTTTATTCATCTCGTATAAAACCTCTCCTCAAATTCCTACTACTATGGTCCATGTTGCCTCCTAGACTTGAAGATTCAAATAATAAGAAGTGTCAAGTACTTCATTTTACATGTGTTTTAGGGCCAAACCAATTGCTCCAACATGTCTAGGTGGATAGGTGAATGCTAGGTGAGGTGACCATTCGTTCCCCAGGTCACCTGATTCTTCCAGGCTACACTATTTCAATACATTCTCTTAAGAGCCCTAAGAGAAAAAAACTATCAAACTATGATGGATGAGTTCTCAAAGCTCATGACACCTATAAAAAAAAATGACCTAAAAGTAGATATAGGGTCCCTCTACATTAACCTAGATCTCATTTTATGTCAACTCCACATCATTTGACCAAACCAACAATGAATGCATTCTTGAAAAAATGTCATTCAAGAGAAGTGTAAATATGGAAATAGGAATATCTTATTTTTGTTAAGTGGTGGGGCCAAACTAACTACACCACCACATCCGAGTTTGTTTTTGAATTCTAACAAAGCCATGCATTCATTCCATGGGCCACCTAATCCTTCTATGCTACACTACTCCAACACAATCTCTTACGAGGCTTAAGAGCAAAAAATACCAAATTGTAATGAAGTATATTTCAAAGTTCTTGGCACCTAGGAATGTTTTTCTAAACCTATAAGTGGATATGGGGTCCCTCCACATTAACCTCTCTCAATTTTGGCTAAATATACACTATTTGACCAATCCAAGAATGAATGCATTTGTACTAAAAAAAAAACATTATTTAAGAGTAACTTGCAAACATGGAAACAAGCATATCTTGAATTCTATACATTATATTCATTGTGGGGCCAAACTAGCTACACCAAAATGTTTGTGTGGGTAGGTGAATGTTAGGAGTGGCATTCGTTTGTTCCCCAAGTCACCTAATCCTTCTAAGCTAAACTATTCCAACGTAGTCTCTTAAGAGTCCAAAGAGAAAAAAAAATCAAATTATGAAGAAGTAGTTCTCAAAGCTCATGGAACTTAGGAATGTTCCCTCTAGACTATAGGTGGATATGGGATCCCTCCACATTAACATCACTCAGTTCTAGTCAACTCTATATCATTTGACCAAGCTAACAATAAATAATTTCTTAAAAAAAATGTCATTTGAGAGGAATACAAATGTGGAAACGGGCATATCTTGTGTTCTATGTGTAGTGGGGCTAAATTTACTGTTCAAACACATCTAGTTGGGCAAGTGAATTCTAGGGGAGGCATCCTTAGATTCCCCAAGTCACTTGATCCTTTCAAGAGCTACACTATTATGATGCAGTCTCTTAAGAGCCTTAAGAGAAAAAATTTGTGAAACTATGATAGAGTAGTTGTTAGAGTACATGTGGAACCTAGGAATGTTCTATCCAGACCTAGAGGTGGATATGGGGTCCCTTCACATTAACCTATGTCAGTTTTGGTTAACTCCAGATTATTTGCTAATCATGTAGATCACTAGTGATTTGTTCTCGAAGATGATATGTGTAGGTTCTCCAACCAAATCAAAATGGGATTTTCACAAAAATAAGTGGGTGATTGAAAAATTGCCTCATCGATCCAAATTATTACAATTTTCCAAGGGCTTAGTTTTACACCCTTTGTCAAGATTATGCATCTAAAATGAGTAAAATATTCTCATATTATTATCAAATGTAATCATAACGCAGATATTTGAGTGGGATCAAGTGATTGGTGGCATAGTGCATCGATGAAAAAAATCTTTAATACAAACAACTTCAAGGATGACCATTAATGTGTGTCATTGGTGTTGTGGTAAGGAAGGACATAAGATGATTATACAAAAACTCAATGAACTTCTCTCTTCACTCAAATCATAACCATCATTATTATAAATGTACATGAAATTCTATAATTACACCATTATTTTAAAAACCATGTGATCTTCATATGCTCCATGCACCATTTTAATTATCATTTTCATATCAAATAGTTTACTAAAGAAAATGTATTTTTATGTCTCGCGCATAAATATATTTGATACTTACATTGCAGAGATCAAAACCAATCCACATGGCATATAATGGATCTATACAAAATATACACAAAGCTCATTGAACTATCATTAAGAAGGCAATGAAGATACTCAAATTATGTAGTAATCACACACTATAAGAAGAAAATATAGAGACAACGAAGACATCATGTTTTGTTGATGCTTACCCATACTGTAAAGTTATTTCAATAGATGCAAAAAATAAGATTGTGGCCGAAAAATATGACTACATTAACTATTTTATTATCATATGTAGTGATGACAACTTCAATACTCACTCAATTGACAAAACTATAATTCTCCACATTTCGCTGTATAATTATTGTAAATTAATATATAATTAAAAATATAATAATAAAATAGCCCCCACGGGTTAGAGTAGTTGGTCTCAAGTCTCGGGTTTGCTCCCCAAGGTCTTGGGATCGACTCTCAAGCCCGGTATGAACCCCGTCACGGACACTAGGGGGGCGGTGCTGGTTATCCCGTGACTGTAGGGATTAGTCTCGCCTCCCGAGACCAAAAATAAAAATAAAATAAAAAAATATAATAATAAAATAATTGTAAAATAACATAATTAAATAATTGTTGGTTGACTGTTAGTAGTATGTGTTATCCTTAGTTTCAACAGCATTTTGTTGTAAAAGATTTCTCGTCCCTTCAAAATCTGTTTTTCTTCTTTCATCAAAACATGATTAAATAAAGAAAAAAACTTCACTTTCACACTTCATAATTTTATGTAATAACTTTCCTCCTCCTGTAACATGTCATCTTGCCGACATAACTGTTACACCCAAAAACTGCAATTTATGATATATTAAATGGCTGTAATTCAAACACCAAAAACTGCATTGAAATTCTTTTCACTCCTCCAATTAAAACTCAGTTTCTACTATGGTTGTGCACTTCATCCAAAACCAAAAGTCTTTTATCTGAGTAATGTGAAATTCTGGGAAGTTTGAGCGACATACATGTGGAGATCATGTGGATCAACTTTTCAAAAAGTAGGCAACTTTACCAACTAACCACATTCCATTCTCACGTTGCAAATGAAAATACGGAAATAAGTTGCTGCCATGTCGTTCAATATGAGAAGGATTGATGTCTTCACATAAGATTCATGCATCTAAAAGAAAATCACCTTTTGTTTCCGGCAAGACATTTATATTTCTGATTGATCTTAAGTTTTTTAGAATTGAGATTCATGAATATAAATAGTAAATTAGAATGGGTTAGGATTTTTTTTAGCTTTTTCATTATTTTGTTGATCTTGATGATGAAGATTCTGTAGTATGTGGCCATCAATGATTAAAATTAAAAATATGGAACTGGGTTATGATGAATCAAAATCATTGTGAGATTGGGTCACACCTCTGGTCTAATATAAAGTTTTTTTTTTCCATCGTCATGCCCTCTTGTTATGGACTTTTTTTTAGTGATGCAACCTTTACTTTTATTTGTGATAATTATGTCTAAAATTAGAGTTGTGTTAAAAAATACAATGGGTTTGGTGTGTAGAGTGAAGGTTTAGGACTTTTTTGATGATGAGTTAAATGTCTATCTTGACGATATAATATTGAAGAAATATCAAGCAAACAATATAATGTCTATGAGATCAATGTTGATGTATACATTGATGTAATGCTCATGCTAGAGTGCATTTACTTTATGCCAAGTTATTTTATAACAATTTCATATAAGTTTTCAATTATATCTATGAGAGGAAAAATTAAACAAAAAAGGAAAAGGAGAATAAAACAACATAATTCAAACTCCAAATAGAATCACATCTCTCACCTTTCAATTGAGGAAAACAATAATTTGCATCAAAATGATATGAATGAAATAACAAATGCTAAACTAATGCAATCTAGCATTATCAATGGAGTAGATGCACTCAAGAAAATTCTGATGTTTGTTGCCTAGTGCTATAGCATCAATTTGGGATGGTGAAAGAGAAGAATAAGCTTCAATCTATAGAAATTTTGAAAGGGAATACAATCATCGAGATTTAAAATTGGATCATGAATTGGATCCACAATTGGTTCATGTAATAGGGAGAGATGACAATCAATTTGCAAAATGGGTGGAGATGACTCGTTTGATTGACAAATTGATAATTATTTGATTTTTTAATTAGTTTGTGATCCTCAATTAGCCAAATCGATTGGCTTGTCAACAAATTTGATAAGTGAGTTAACTAAATTGATTATTTAGCTAACTACTTTGATCAGATAATTAACTCATGAGTTGTAATTTAAGATTCAAATAATTTGATTATAGATAATTATATTTTAATTCAAACTAAATTAATTAATCATCCTAAAGTAATGAAATTAGGATAATCTTAATTATTATAATGGATCAAGAGATGATAAGTGTGTCAAATGATGACATATATTGTAGAAATTAGTGTATACATGATTTCAATTACTACAATTTTCTCTTCTTTAAAATGGTGTTGCGTCTAGAAGCAACAATGTCATTTCAAAGAAGCAATGGACATAGGTTTTGTAGACATTGATGAGAGATATTGTGCCAAGAATCAAATGCTAAGGGCTAATTGGTTGAATTGATTAGATTGATTGATTCAAATTAGATGATTGGATTTGAAGGATGCTTCAATGCTTGGAAATATTTTCGATTCAAAATGTTGATTTAATTTTGGGGATAAAAAAAGATGATGAAATGATGATGTCCCCTCTAGAGGACAATCAAGTTGGAAGAATGTGCAAGTGTGTTCTTGGAATAGATAAAATAATATTAGAAATTATGGGATGGATGAATGGAGCTTAATAGATATGATGGGAATAATGGGAATAAATGATTGAGCAAGACAGTTAAAGATAATAAGAAGTTTGCAAGACTATGACTTGAGAATTAGGATGATGCAGAGATGGAGACTAGGAGGAGGATAGTAAGGATAATGAAAAGAAATGAGTGGATAGTAGATATGTTAAGGATGGTTGGATTGGAGCTTAGGATGATGGAGTTGACTATGGATGATTATGATATCTTCCCAGGTGAATTATTTGAGCTCAAATATATATGTTGAGAATCTATGAAGATATTCCTATGTGTTTGAGCAACATTTATATTTTCTATAGGCATTATGTAGCATAATATAAGGGATCATGATGATGATGCACCATATGTGTAAAGGACTAGCTCAAAGCAATAAATCAAAGATAAAAGAATTAAAATAAATGATAAAGAAAAAATAAAATACAAGACCCAAATAGCCCAATGATCATAACCGCAAGAGACAATCATAGTATAAGGAACTATGATGTCCTTATAGAAGCATATCACGTGAACCAAACCAAGCATGATAAAATAAAAACAACAAAAGTGTGTCTCATCCTCAAGTTGACATGATATTAATAGTATTAGTTTGGCCATCCAACGAGAGGAATATAGTGGGACCAATGTGTGAGGATTTTTCTTTGATTTGATATCAAGAGTGTGACATTTTAAGGCCTATTATAAAAAAATATATGAAAATGTCTTTTACTTAAAAGGGACCAAATGAAATTGGTGTCCAAAGTATAGATCATATTTCCATATTAGATATAGGTGTTATTCCAATGATTTTTTTGAAACACTAATCAAGGTATAGTCATGTACGTTGCATAAGGATCCAAAGGTAAGGATGTGGTAAGTGGATGAATCGGTAAACTTGGTGCCACTAGTTTTGCAAAGTACTTATAAATAAGAGGTCTATGAAATATCATACATGATTCTTGTGAACATGTTTTCATCGTGATGCTTTCTCGAGGTCCCATAAAATAAATTTTGCCAAAGCACATTTTTTTCTCTTCACAATTTATACTATTTATTTTTTTGGTTGTCAAACATGATTCTTGTGAATAAAATTTCATAATTTGGTGAGTAGCCAAGGTATTGTAGAATTTTTTTCACTAGAGGGTGATATTTTCTCTCTATTATTTGCTTGGATTTTTTTTTTCTATTCACTTTTTAATATGTTTTAATAGACAAAGATGGTAGGTCATGGGTGCATCCAACTCCTAGTCATATGGTGTAGACAACTTGCATATATTCTTGAGTAATTTATTCATAAGGGTGATATTGTTATTATGAGTTCCAAAAGTACCATCATGGAATTCAGTAAGTGTTGAATTAGCTTCATCTAAGTTAAGGCATCACAATAATGCACCATCATAACCCCTATGATAGAGTGTACCACCAATAAGGGTGAAGTGGGTAGTATGTTGGATGAATGTGCATTTTTGGTTATGGGATAAGCTAGGTGGGAGAGTTTGGGTAGTGAGGTAAGTATGGATATCATGATGCTTAGAGGAAGAAGGACCAACCATCTCACATACCATATCTATATTTTTATGAACCTATCAATTGTTCTTTTGAGTTCATATAATAGCAATTTAATTTTTGATCTTGGTTAGTTCCTAGGTCTCATATCAATGAAATATTATACTAAGAGAGTTGATTCATCTTGTAATATTTGTGGAGTAAGGGGAATGTGGAGTTTCTCATCAAATGATGAATCCTTTGAGTCGTTAATGGGTACTTCAAATTTTGATTGCTTTACTTTATTATATTTTTCTATTATGTGGAGAAAAGGACTTCATTTGTTCCCCAAAAGATGTTTAATTATGAAGATCAAGTTTAAAGACCTTTTTATGGTCTCCTAAAGGATGACAACCTTTGGTATAGAGTAGTTCAAGAACCTAATCATTTTGGACCTCATATAATGGTATGCGGAGACATTGGTTCCTGTCAATTAGGTCAAGATACAAATCAAGGCTCATGGTAAAAATAATTATCTAGAAAGAGTTCGGTATTGTAAATTTCTTCATAAGGGTCATGAAAAGTAGTGATTCTAACATAATTGACAATTGATGAAGCTTCATTAACAATATATAACTAAGGTATATACCCAAATCCTAACTTATTTGTGCTCTCATTAAAGTGGACAGGTTCCAATATTTCTTGCTTATGTGCTCCTAGGCCTTTGAATTTATACTTCATATTCTTACATATTTTACTAGCCACTAGATAGTCATGCTTGAAATAGGAGGTATATTCCTATTCAGGGTGTAACCCTTATGCATTTGACGAGTCAATTTGTTCATTAGAGAGAAAATCATGTTTGAAAAATTTGTAGAACCATCCTACAAGGTCTCTCACTTCTACTTTGGATTCATGATGGGATGACCATATAATTTAGGTGACAATGGAAGTTTCCCAATATTGAAGGCTTCCTACATTTCATACTCATCCCACCCTTTTTGATAATATTTACCTTAATAAATGGAGATAGTTTGGATGAGGTGGATAGTATATTATTGTGATATATAAGAGGAATCTAGATGAGATGGTGCTTTAACAACTTTAATGATGGGATAATAGTTTGATTTTGGAATTGACCCTTCAACATTTTACTATATTGGAAGGGGGTTTAATATACTATGATAATAATTCCAATGCCTTCATGAAATAATTTGATATAAATTGATAGAATTTGGATGAAGAAACCTACATGGTGTGTATGCATGGGTAGCCAAGCAGTATATTATATGGAAGGTCAAGATCAAAGACATGACTAAGGGTGTTATGGGTAGTAGGTCCTAGTGGTGTGAAAAGGGATATTACCTAATTGGGATATAAGCAAGGACTCATGTGTACACTATGAAGATTGGACCATTGGTCTTGAGCATCATTGTACCATTATTTCATCTATAATTAAGAAATCTATTATCTTACTATTCTCTTATGGAATATTATTTTTTATTTTGTAGGTGATCTCGGGAGCTTGAGTCCTTGTGTGAATTTACATCGTTTAACAAGGTATATATATGTTAGTGTTGTTGAACTATGTTGTCATTGATTCAACCTCTAGTGTGGATATGTTGAGAAGGTGTTTTGGTGTTGAGCATGTGTTGCAGATGCAGTAGGGTCACTTGATTTCCAAGTGCTTTTGAGAAAATTTTCATAAAGAGTGTACAAGGTGACATGGATGTGTTTTGTGTTGTGCTTCACATTTCTTCATGCTTGAATATTTTCTTGTGTAGTTTGGATATGATGATCAGTAGGATTAGAATGTTTTATATCGAGAGTTTCAGGTTTTAGATCATGTGATAGTAGAAGATGTGTTTGATAGTGTCTGGTTTTTGAAGAAAGTTATTTCTAGGAGAAATGGAATTGCTCTGCATTTCTCCGTGATGAAGTTTATTATCTTGCAGATTTGGAAATGTGCTCATATTGTCTATACCTACCTTGTGAGTGTTTAATGTTTGTTAGAATCAAAATTTTGTAGGAAAAATGAGTGAAGATTTTATGCGCAAAGTATCAATCTCCACCATGTTTCAGGAATCTAAGTATTGTGGAATTTCAACACTGTCTTCATTTGCGGGTTTTAGGGCTTTGCGAGATTTTGACAAGGCCATATCTCACAAACTTCTTTTAAACCAATTCTTCCCTGAAAAAATCCCTATAAATGAGATTCTTCACAAAACCCTCCTGACTTGCAAAATACCACCAAACTCCTAGACCAAAACAAGTGAGGAACCAAAAGAAAACCAACCTGAAGGAAAACCCTAAAACCAAACTAAAAGCAAAAAGAGGGGAGGGGTCCTTGTTTTGAATAGGGTGTGTGTGTAGAGCACGAAAAATTTCTAATTTTAGTGAAGGCTAATGAAATAGAAGGTAATCAAGTTATTCAAACACATCAATGACTTGAACTTCATATCCATTCCAACCACTATATAAATTTTTTAATTCACTTTTTAACACTATAATTCAAATATTTGCATGCACTCAAGCACTTTGACTCTTTAAGAAGTCAAATCAAATATCTCAATTAAAACCAATTTTTTTCTCTACAATATGAATTATGAACTATTACCATCAAAACAAGATGATATCTATGGAGAGCATTTAGTGTAAATCCCACATATTTTAATAGTATTTTTTATTGATCCTACATGTTTTATTAGAACACATATAGAATCATATGGATGGTGGGTGAAGATATGTGAACTATTTCAATATTTTCTAGTTTTATATTGAAGCATATGGAGTATGTGGATAATATTTTCAATCTTTTGTGCATGATCATTGTTATTGTTGTAATAGCTATGGAGAGAACTTACTATATAAATTTTAAAAAATTGTACATTTTGCATTGTTTCATACATTCATGTGGTAAGTTTCATATTAATAATATTATTGAAATTTTATTTCAATACTTTTTACTTATTGTGAGTGTTTGAATATGTCAAAATGAGACAATGATGTATAAATATATAGTTTGATGTAAATTAAATAAGTGAAAATACTATCCTTATTGTATAAACTTATGATTTTAAAATATAGTGATGATATTGAATCTATAAATATAATGTAGATTAAATAATGGAAACATATGTATAGTTAATGCAATGCTTTGCATTGTGTTTTCATGTTCATTTTCATGAAATTGATAAATAGACTTCAAACAAGTTAGAGATTTAAGATTATCACAGTGACCATAAAAGAATACCTAGAGGATCCATTGGCTCTTCCATATGATATTCTACATATGTTACTATACATCCCATATGCTAATTAATGACTAGAAATGACCAAACCTCTCATAAATTGAATAGTTGGGTGATTAAATGTCATATTATAAGCCTTGGGACAAGACAAATCTCCCTTCACTATTCATGAAACATGTGCATATTGTATAGATATAATTGTATTGCATCTTATGCTAGAACACTGGACTACAAAATAGTAATCAAGATTTTAAATTTGTGTTATATGGGAGTAATAAACAATATATGATTTGCAAAGTATCCTCTAGATAATCATGTAGATTTCTATGGAGTTGTCCTAGAAGATGATATGTGTAGGTTCCCAACCAAATTAAAATAGGTTTTTCACAAAAAATAAGTGGATGCCTCACAAATACCTCATGGATCTAGATTATTATAATTTTCCAAGGTTTGATTTTTACTCTTGTGGTTAGGATTATGCATCTTAAGTGATTTTGAAATACTCTTGTATTATTATCACATGTAATCATGGCTCGTATACTTGAGTGGGGTCAAGTGGTTGATGTCTTAGTGAATCACAAAATTTCTTAATACAAACAACCTCAAGGAAAACCATTAACATGTTCCACTAGTGTTATGATAAGGAAGGATAGATGATGATCATACAAAACTCAGTGGATTGCTCTCTCCACTCATTTCTTAATCATCATTATTGTAAAGATACATAAATTTATAAAATTGCACCATTACTTCAACAACTTTGTGATCTTCATATGCTTCATGTTAGTTTTATGATTAGATGTAATGCACAGAAAATTAATTCAAAATCAAACACAATAGAACATCAGATACCTTGGGAAAACCCTCCTATTGAGGGGAAAAACCCAGCAACAAATATCTCTCTATAATATATCAATAATGGCAACAAGTCTCTTTAGAATAAGGCCAATCTCAAGGCCGATATGCAGCACCTTCACAAGATGCAATGATAACAAGTAATCAACACTTCCTTGTAACTCAGATCTGCCCTTAAGAAATTCGCTATCTGCTCTTGATAATTCTTAATCTATACTTGATTGATCTGCCCTTGAAGAATTCACACTTGGAAGAGAATAAATACTCGAACTTGATTGATACCCAAATGGAGTGGAATGATCTTGTATTTATACAACTTGAAGGAGAGAGGTCACACCTTTCATGCAAGGTCGGCCATCATAAAAATATAATTTCAATTTAATAAATACAATTTACAAGGGAGGTTGGCCAAGAAGATAATTACAAAGTTTCCATGTGAAGCGCCTCTTTACATGGAGTAATCACATATAAATAAGGAAGTATGAAGCCCGAAACTGCAATTACATCAACACTCCCTCTCAACTAGGGAGGAATACAACTTGATGCACAAGATACATCACCTCATCGTGATGTCAACCACAATGGCTACAACCATATGTGGAAGGGAAAGATATCACCTCATTGTGATATCTACCACAATGGCTACAACCATGTGTGGAAAAGAATGATATCACCTCATCGTGATATCAGATATCACCTCATCATGATATCATATATCACCTCATCATGATATATATCAACCATAATGGCTACAACCATTTATGGTATGTACAAGTGTTCATCACTTGCGTGATGTCACCTCAACATAATTTTCACCATGGCTCTCCCAGGGGGTGAAACACAAGTACAAAAAATCATCACGGACTCTCTCACGTGATGTTGTCATGGAGTCACACACATGACATCCACCATGGCTCTCCTAGAGGGTGGAAACAAGGGCTTTCACCTCAAACTTCTCTTGTAGAGAAGAATGCATTAACAAGGGATTTCACCTCGAACTTCTCTCATAGAGAACTCATTAAAGAGGATCACTGATATTGAGACTCCTTCTCAACTAGGGCTTGATTCTCCACCATACCAAGCTTGTCTTGAAAGTACTCAAACTTTATCCTGGAGAGAGGCTTGGTGAGAATTTTTGTCGTCTACTCATCAGTGCTAATATACCTCAACTATATAGCTTTCCTCAATACCATATCTCTGATATAATGGTGTTTGATCTCAACATTCTTGGTTTTGTCATGAAACAGAGGATTGATAGAAAGATTCACACAACTCTAGTTATCATAATGAATGATAGTAGGCTCCATTGATTTTCCAAACAATCTTGCAAGGAGCTTACAAAGCCACACTGCTTCCCGAGCTGCCACACAAGCTGCAATATATTTTGCCTCTATTGTACTCAATGCTATAGATGATTGCTTCCTGTTGCACCAAGAAATCATAGCAGATCCCAAACTGAAGCAACATCCAGAGGTGCTCTTCTGATCAGTGAGACACCTTTCCCAATTAGAGTCAGTATACCCATGCAACTCCATATCCACACTTGAAGAATATCTCAATCCATATCCAACTGTGCCATGCAAGTATCTCAGGATATGTTTTGTTGCAACAAGATGTATCTGCCTCGGTTCACACATGAACTGACTAAGTGCACTCACTACATAGCAAATATTAGGTCTAGTATTGACTAGATACATCAATGATCCAATCAACTATTCATATAGAGGATCCACCAGATCTAAACTAGCTACAGCCTCCTTAAACATCTTCTTCAGGTTTAGTAGGCTCCCTCTGAATCTTTAAGTACTTGCATCAACCTTCTGACCTTATCAATCAATATTTCCTACAACACTTGCCTTAGATAAATGTTTTCTAGTGCACACCTTTGGTACTCTAGAGAGTTCAAGGTGGACCTCCTCGACCTCATTGCATATCACTCTATTCTGAATAGGTTTGTGGAGCTACCAATATCACATTCAGATGACTGTCTTTGTGCAATTTTGATCTCAGCAGTTGAAGAGGTCTTTCAAGAATTTAACACTTGGCCTTGCAACACTGCAACCTTCACTTCTTCTCAGTGAGTCACAAAACTCCCTCTTGATCCTTGCTTCAGAGACTACAAAGAAGTCTTCTGGAAGTGAACTCCCTCTAGCCACCAACTCAGTCCTATGGCTGCAAGTTGTGACTTCACGCTTGATCATTTCTTTGGTCGGCATGACTTCCTCACAAGATGCCTCAAGCTTTTCATCACTAAGCAATCTATCATCACCTTCTTGCCCCTAGATCTATCCTAGAAGCATTTTTTGGAGAGAGATTACTAACAGTTTAGAATCATACAAAGTTTACTATCTCAAGTTATAGCATGAATACATAAGAACTTATGAACAATATTAAAAACATGAATAAGTAGATCAACCTATAAGAGAAATATATCAAAAGATCAGAATGAAGGGATAAAGAACTTATCTTTATTGAATTTTGATATAACTCTTTCTTCCATCTTTTACTCCTCTCGAGAGTGCTAAGCTCAACAAAACAAAAGACAATTTGAACAACTACATATTTCTTGAATGCATTATTCAGTTAGCATGTAGAACCAACTCTCTGCAAGAGTTCAAGGCTCTATCAAAGTTCGTGCATTAGAGAATGATATTGATTTGACCAACTAATCACCATTGAAATTGCAATTCTCTTTTTATTTCAAAGTCAGACTTAGAAATCTTCACAACTAGCATGAAATAACTTGCAATAAATGAAATCTTCAAAGGATCTTATGCTAGTGAACACAATTCAAGAGAAACCACTATCTCTCTTTACTAATTACAAGGTCCAACTAAATGATATAACTTAGCAAACAAAGAATACTTATCTCTTTAAATATTTTGATGGATGCAAATAGTAAGATACACTACTCTTACATACAGATCAACACACAACCTTCACGGCTTGAACACAGGCCCATGGCTTAGAATAGAAATTCCCTAGAATCCTTCTAAGGAGAGATCTCATCCACATCCGCAAATGAAGTATGTTGATTAGGCCTTGTGGGGCAATCCTTTGCATAGTGACCAAACATGTCACAACAAAAACATTGGACTTTGGAGAGGTCCGACTTCTTCTTGAATGTGGGAGAACCATCAACTCCTTTATCTCTGTTCCTCTTGAAATATCCTTTCTTTCCACCTTTCTCTTTCTTCTTTGAGGATTGAGCAGAAAGAACATGAATGTCTTCATTTGTAGAGCTTTGACCAATACCTCTCGCAACCAACCTAGACTCTTCTTGAATACAATCTGCCCTCAAACGATCAAACTTGGGAAGTTTCGATCTTGCACTGATTCCTTGAATGTAAGACTCCCAAGATGAAGGAAGGCCATTAAGGGAAAGCATGGTCAAATCCTTGACATCAACAAAATGACCAATAGAAGAGAGTTGATCTCTCAATTCGGAAATCTTCATGAAGTAAGCGATGACAGATTATCCTTTCGCCATCTTCACATGATGAAGTTGTTGCTTCAATGCAAGTGCACGGCTTGTGTTGTTGATCTCATATATCTCCTCCAAAGACTTAAACATCTCCCTTGCCGTTTTCATCTTAGAGATGATGGGAACAATATGATCCTTCACAGAATCAACTAACATCTTCTTTGCCTTAGTATCTTTCTTCTTCCATTGAATCTTCTCTTCCTCATCAGCAGGCTCATAAACTTTTCTCTCCACGAACTCAACCAATTCACTTTCTTTCAAGGTGAGCATAATTTTGAATCTCCAAGATGTGAAATTAGATGCTCCCTCAAGTCTATCCTCAAGCTTAAGACTGATCACCATCTTGACGAAGAGATAGAAGTAAACAACGATGAGAAAGAGAGTAAAAAGTATCGTTGTAATAACAATCTAATCAAGATCTTCTTCAAACCCACTCTGATACCATGTTAGTTTTATGATCAGATGTAATGCATAGAAAATTAATTCAAAATCAGACACAATAACACAACAGATACCCTGGGAAAACCCTCATCTTGAGGGGAAAAACCCAACAACAAATATCTCTCTATAATATATCAATAATGGCAACAAGTCTCTTTACAATAAGGCCAATCTCAAGGCCAATATGCAACACCTTCACAAGATAATGATAACAAGTAATCAACACTTCCTTGTAACTCAGATCTTCCCTTAAGAAATTCACTATCCGCTCTTAATAATTCACAATCTGCACTTGATTGATCTACCCTTGAAGAATTCGCACTTGGAAGAGAAGAAATACTCGAACTTGATTGATACCCAAATGGAGTGGAATAATCTTGTATTTATACAACTTGAAAGAGAGAGGTCGCACCTTTTCATACAAGGTCGGCCATCATAAAAATATAATTTCAATTTAATAAATACAATTTACAAGGAAGGTCGGCCAAGAAGATAATTACAAAGTTGCCATGTGAAGCTCCTCTTTACATTGAATAATCACATATAAATAAGGAAGTATGAAGCCCGAAGTTGCAATTACATCAATACTCCACACTACATTTTAATGATCATTCTTATATCAAATAGTTTACTAAAGATGATGTATTATTTATATACATCTGACTTATAATAAATAAATAAATGTGTGCTTATGGTGTGGAGATCAAAACTAATCCACGTGCTACATATAATGGGTTTATACAAAAGATACACAAATCTCTTTGAACTATCATTAAGAAGACAATGAAGATACTCAAATTGTGTAGTCATCACAAAATACAAGAAGAAAATGTAGAGACAACAAATACACAATGTTCTATCGAGAGTTATTCACTATCTATAAATACTATAGTAGAAGACAAAAATAATTCCTCAATTGTTGTGGCACCAAAATATGACTGCATTTCAACTATTTTATTACTATATATGATGATGACAACCTCAATTGACAAAAGAATAATTCCTTACATTTTAATTTATTATTATCAAGTATAAATGAACATATCTACTATTGAAAAGATTAAATATTATGTAATAACTTTCCTCCTCATAATATAGTTACATGTCATCTCACCATTACACCCCACATTATACAACTTATAACTAGCACTTGCACTTAAAGGAAGTTCAAGGATTGTGTCAATAGAAAACTATGTGTATGTTAATATGTTAGAGGGTACGTGTTTGTGCATGTGGATGCCATGTGCTGCAAATTCTAGTTGTATGTGGCTGGATTAAACAATTAATAATAAGTGCTAAATAATAAAATGAAACAAACTTAGACAAATCTAGATTTTTTCTTTAAAGATTTTAAGTATTATCTGATTTTGAAATATTTGCATACAGATTTAAAACATAAAGCAATGTGAATGAAAAAAAAAAGGTTGCCATCAAATTGACAAAAAATATTACAAATGGAAATTAGAATGTTCCATTCAATTGGAAAATCAATATTCATTTGCTTTTCTGTGATAAGTGAGATTTTGGAGGCCTTCACCTGACATTTTTGAGACTTTTACCATTAAATGACAGCTGGCTTACCATTAAGTGACAACTAAAACTTATTTTCCGATGATTGCAGACCTGAAATTTGTTTGAAACTCAAATCTCACACTATATATAACCTGTCGACTAATAAATGGTTGTAATTCAAACAAAAAAAAACTGCATACAAATTCGTTTCATTCCTCCAATTAAAACCCCCCGTAGTACTCATTTTCTACCATGATTGTGCATCTCACAAGCAAGCGGCCACCGTCAAAGTCTTTTATCAAAATTTGGTCATCTGCGCCGTAGTTGTGGATAAACTTTTACCAACTAACCACATCCTTGTCGGAGATAACTCTCAGTCCACGTTTGGCAAAACATTTAGACATTCCAAATGAAAATACGGAAATAAGTTGGTGGTTGCCCACTGCCTGCCAACATGTTGTTCCATGTGAGAAGGATTCATATCTCTTCTGCCTACATCTTCGTATAATATTTGTGCATCACAATTTTTTTCAATTCTTTTCCCTTTCTTTAAGCCAAGAAATTTATGTATTCGAATTGTTCATATCTCTTCTGCCTTTAATGACAATGTTTCAATGGTAAACAATTGTCAATTGTTAATGGAGAGATAATTGTCTTATGGATGACTAGGTGCATGAAATTTATCGTGATAATACTTCTTTCATTTATGGTAGTTATCGAGGTAATGAAGATTATCGATGTCACACTTACTCCTATTGCTCCAATAAGCAAATACAAATTCCTCCTCCTACTATTGTAACATGTCATCTTGCCGTAAAAATCTTCCTTTCACACTTCATAATTTTATATAAAACTTTCCTCCTCCTAATATTGTAACATGTCATCTTGCCGACATAACTGTTACACCCAAAAACTGCATTGAAATTATTTTCATTCCTCCAATTAAAACTCAATTTCTACTATGGCTGTGCACTTCATCCAAAACCAAAAGTCTTTCATCATATTCAGTTATGGCCAAAATGTGAAATTCTGGGAAGTTTGAGCGACATACATGTGGAGATCATGTGGATCAACTTTTCAAAAAGTAGGCAACTTTACCAACTAACCACATTCCATTCTCACGTTGCAAATGAAAATACGGAACTAAGTTGCTGCCATGTCGTTCAATATGAGAAGAATTGATGTCTCCTCTGCATCTAAAAAAAAATCACTTTTGTTTCCGGCAAGACATTAATATTTTCCAACTGTATGTATTGCAGATATTAAGCAATCTGGTGCACGTGGAAGGATCTCCTCGCCTACCATTCAAACTTTGCCAAGCTCGCAGAATTAAATGTCATTCCACTTAGTAATAATGGAACCTGCAAACGTCCCTCCCCAGGCCATCAACCCTCAATGTTCTCAAGGGACGTCTTGTCTTGGAGGGGTGGCAGAGGATTCCTTACTTATTTCTAATTGACCTTAAGTTTTTTAGAATTGAGATTCATAAATATAAATAGAAAATTAGAATGGGTTAGGAAAAAAATGAGCTTTTTTATTATTTTGTTGATCTTGATGATGAAGATTCTGTAGTTTGTGGCCATCAATGATTAAAATTAAAATTGTGGAATTGGGCTATGATTCAAATCAAAACAATTGTGAAATTGGGCCACACCTCTTGTCTAATTCTTTCTATGGTTGTAGATTTTTTTTTTGGTGATGTGACCTTTACTTTTATTTTTGATAATTGTGTCTAAAATTAGAGTCATGTTAAAAAATACAATGGGTTTGGTGTGTAGAGGGAAGGTTTAGAACTTCCTTGATGATGAGTTAAATGTCTAATCTTGATGGTATATTATTGAAGAAATGTTAAGCAAACAATATAATGTCTATGAGGTCAATGTTGATGTATGCATTAATGTAATGCTCATACTAGAGTGCATTTACTTCATGTCAAGTTATTTTATATCTATTTGATATAAGTTTCCAGTTATATCTATGAGAGACAAAATCAAACAAAAAAGGAAAAGGATAATAAAACAACAGAGTTCAAACTGCAAATAAAATCACATCTCTCACCTTTCGATTGAGTGCAACAATAATTTGCATCAAAATTATATGAATGAAATAACAAATGCTAAACTAATGCAATTTGGCATTATCGGAGGAATAAATGCACTCAAAAAAATTGCGATGTTTGTTGCTTAGTGCTATAGCATCTACTTCCTTAATTTGGGATGGTGAAAGGGGAGATTAAGCTTCAATCTATAGAAGTTTTGAAAGGGAATTGAATCATTGAGATTTAAAATTGGATCATGAATTGGATTCATGATTGGTTGATGTAATAGGGAGAGATGATAATCAATTTGCAAAATGGGTGGAGATGACTCATTTGATTGACAAATTAATGATTATTTGATTTTTTTATTAATTTGTGATCCTCAATTAGCCAATTTGATTGGCTTGTCAACAGATTCAATATGAGTGATCAGCGAGTTAACTAAATTGATTATTTAGTTAACTATTTTGATTGGATAATTAACTCATGAGCTATAACTTAGGATCCAAAATAATTTAATTATAGATAATTTATTTTAATTCAAACTAAATTAATTAATTATCCTAAAGTAATGAGCTTAGGATAATATTAATTATTATAATGGATTAAGAGATGATAAGTGTGTTAAATAATAACATGCAATGATATTATAAAAATTAGTGTATACATGATTTCAATTACTACATTTTTCTCTTCTTTAAAATGGTGTTGTTACTAGAAGAAGCAAAGTAATTTTAAAGAAGCAATGGACATAGGGTTTGTCGACATTGATGGGAGATATTGTGCCAAGCATCAAAGGCTAAGGGATAATTGGTTGGATTGATTGATTGATTAAATGATTAGATTTGAAGATGCTTCAATGCTTGGAAATATTTTGGATTCAAAATGTTGATTTAATTTTGGGGATTAAACCAGATGATGAAATGATGTCCCCTCTAGAGGACAATCAAGTTGGAAGAACATGCAAGTGTGTTGTTGAAATAGATAAAATGATATTAGAAATTATGGGATGGACGAATGGTGGTTAATAGATCATAGGATGGGAACAATGAGAATAAATGATTGAGAAGGATAGTTAAAGATAATAAGAATTTTTCAAGAATATGACTTGAGAATTAAGATGATGCAAATATAGAGACTAGGAGGAGGATAGTAAGGATAATGAAAATAAATGATTGGATGGTTGGATTGGAGCTTAGGATGATGGAGCTGGCTATGGATGATTATGATATCTTCTTGAAGTATTTGAGCTCAAATATATGTTGAGAATCTATGAAGATATCCCTTTGTGTTTAAGCAACATTTTCATTTTCTATAGGCATTATGTAGCATGATATAAGAGATCATGATGATGATGCACCATATGTGTAAAGGACTAACTCAAAACTATAAATCAAAGATAAAAGAAATAAAATAAATGATTAAAGAAAAAATAAAAGACAAGACCCAAATAGCCTAATGAGCATAACCACAAGAGACAATCATAGTATAAGGAACTATAATGTCCTTATGGAAGTATATCATGTGAACCAAACCAAGCATGATAAAATAAAAACAACCAAACTGTGTATCATCCTCAAGTTGTCCTGATATCAATAGCAATAGTTGGGTCATCCAATAAGAGGAATATAGTGGAACTGGGCATTTTTCTTTTATTCGATATCAAGAGTGTGAAATGTTAAGGCCTATTGTAAAAAAATAGATTTTTTTTTAACTTGAAGGACCAAATAAAATTGGTGTCAAAAAGTATAGATTATATTTTCATAGTAGATATAGGTGTTCCGATTTTTTTTTTTAAACACTAATCAAGGTATGGTCATGTATGTTGCATAAGGGTCCATGGGTAAGGATGTGGTAAGTAGATGAATTAGTAAACTTGATTCCCCTCGTTGTGCAAAGTACTTATAGATAAGAGGTCTATGGAATATCATACATGATTCTTGTGAACATTTTTTCATCACGATGCTTTCTTGATGTCCCATAAAATAGTTTTTTCCAAAGGGTAATTTTTCTCTTCACAATTTATATGTTTTATTTTGTTGGATGTCAAATATGATTCCTGTGAATAATTTTTCATAATGGTGACTACCCAAGGTATTGTTGAATTTTTTTCCACTAGAGGGTGACATTTTCTCTTTTCTATTTTTTTAATTCTTTTTTATTTTCATTTTAATTTTTTTTTATAGAAAAAGATGGTATGTCATGGTTTCATCCAACTCCTATTCATATGGTGTAGATAATTTGCACATTCTTGAGTAATTTCTTCATAAGGGTGATATTGTTCTTACAAGTTCCAAAAGTACCATCATGGACTTTCATAAGTGTTGAATTAGCTTCATCTAAGGCATCACAATAATGCATCATCATAACACCTATGATACAATGTACCACCAATAAGGGTAAAGTGGGTAGTATGTTTGATGAATATGCATTTTTAGTTATGGGATAAATTAGGTGGGAGAGTTTGGGTAGTGATGTAAGTATGGATATCACAATGCTAGGAGGAAGTAGGACCAACCATGTCATATACCATATCTATATTTTGATGAACCTATTGTTCTTTTGAGTTCATGATAATAGCAATTTAACTTTTGATCTTGGTTAGCACCTAGGTCTTATATTAATGAAATCTTATAGTAATAGAGTTGATTCATCTTGTAATCTTTGTGGAGTAAGGGGAATGTGGAGTTGCTCATCAAATGATAAATCCTTTGAGTCCTTATGGGTACTTCAAATTTTGATTGCTTTATTATATTTTTTATTATGTGGTGAAAAGGACTTCATTCATTCCCCACAAGATGTTGAATTATGAAGATCAAGTTTAAATCCCTTTTTGTGGTCTCCTAAAGGATGACAACCTTTGGTATAGATTAGTTCAAGAACCTCATCATTTTGGACCTCATATAAAGGTTCTAGGAAATTAGGTCAAGATGCAAATCAAGGCTCATGGTAAAAACATAATCATCTAGAAAGAGTTAGGTATTGGAAATCTCTTCATAAGGGTCATGACAAGTAGTGATTTTAACATAATTCATATAGGATGAAGCTTCATCAACAATATTCAACTGAGGTATATACCCTAATCCTAACTTATTTGTACTCTCAAGAAAGTGGACAGGTTCTAGTATTTCTTGTTTATGTGCCCCTAGGCCTTTGAATTTATAGCTCGTATTCTTACATATTTTACTAGTCACTAGATAGTCGTGCTTGAAATAGGAGGAATATTCCTTTCTAGGGTGTAACCATTATGCATTTGAGGAGTCAATTTGTTCATTAGAGAGAAAATTATGTTTGAAAAAGTTGTAGAACCATTCTACAAGGTTTCTCACTTCTACTTTGGTTTCATGATGGGATGACCATAGAATTTAGGTGACAATGGAAGTTTCCCAATATGGAAGGCTTCCTACATTTCATACTCATCCCACCCTTTTAAGATAATCTTTACCTTAATAAATGGAGGCAGGTTGGATGAGATGGATAGTATATCATTGTGATGTATAAGAGGAATTTGGCTGAGATGGTGATTTTGTAATTTCAATGATGGGATAATAGTTTGATTTTGGAATTGACCCTTCAACATTTTACTATATTGGAAGGTTTTTAATCTAATATGATAATGATTTCAATACCTTCATGAAATAATTTGAGACATTGATAGAATGTGGATGAAAAACCTACATGTTGTGTATCCATGGGTAGCTAAGGAGTATATTATATGGAAGGTAAAAATCAAGGACATGACTAATGGTGTTATGGATAGTAGGTCCTAGTGGTGCGAAAAGGGATATTACCTAACTGGTTCACCTCCTACTTCATATTATGACTTTCTAGTTAATTTTACTTAGGTTTAACTTAGGATCCTTATCTTTTTTGTATCATATCATATAAGTGTGACACATGTCATAATCCTATGTTCACTTATCTTCTCACCTTGCCATATAAGCAAGGCCTCATGTGTACATTATGAAGGATCATTCGTCTTGAGCATCGTTGTACTATTATTTCATCTTGTGTAAGGGGGAAATTGGTAAGCATGAGGTAATCAATGTTAAACAAATTAAACAAAATCTAATTCAAAACAAGGATTAAGATTCATACCCATTACTCATGAAATGAACAATACAAGATGCTGAATTCAAGAAAGCAATTGAAAAACAAGAGCAATGAATGTAATAAACCATAAAGTTACCCATCCCATGTCAAAGTGTATTCGCAATTATGTTGGATCATTGTTGTATCAATGCGAAGCCTCCATTGATGTGTTGCAAAAGCTTCAAATTTGTGTGATGTCAATCGAAGATGTATCTAAAGTTTGTCAAGAAATTGGTTGTGATTTCAACATTACTTCGTTGTCTAAAAGTTGTCCATTCTCCAATCATTTTTGAGGATGAAGATGTTTGTTATATATATAGATTTTTTGTTTTGAAATGGGTGATCGAGATCGCATAGTAAAATATCCTGATCAATAGTTGAAAGATGTTGAGAGGAATTAGATGGGAAGAATCAGTGGATTTTGATTACATAATTGGTGTGATTGATGAAATCAATTTGAGTGTTCAGTGGAATTGAGGAAATAGATTGAGCCTTCAGTGGGATTGAGGAAATAGATTGAGCCTTCAGTGGGATTGAAGAATAGATGAATTAGTCAGACAATTAGAGTGAGCAATCAAGGGATTGTAATTTGCTCAATCATGAAAGTGGGTGAGGATAATTAATTAATATTTTTGAGTTGAATGTGCAAATCATGTTTTAATTTTACAAACAAAGTTGTATTTGTTTGTTTTGACCTTTTTGAATGATGTTTTGAATAATTTATTTAATTATCCAAGTTTAGGGGAAAGTGATTTAATTAAACTATTAAGTATTAATAATTTAATTGATTTTGGGGAATAGGGTAAATTAGCGATATAATTAAATAATTGATGTTATTTAATTAATCAAGAGGAATAAAGTTAGATTAGGACTTTATTAAATAAATGAAATTTATTTAATTAGTCAAAAATGATGAAAAAGTGGATTAAATGTAATATTATTCAATTAATAGAGGAAATTAGGGTTTTTGATGTAATTGATGTGAAATGCAGAGATATTAGGTGATAATAATGTTGATGATGAGAAAATGTCATTTAAGATGTGCAATAAGTGTTAGATCATTTTTACATGTCTACATTTTGCCCCTCTTTGAGACAAAGTATTGGTTGCTTTGTTTCAAATAATTCAATGTTAAGATCAAGATTTGAAAAAAATTATATGCCCCAATGATCAACAAAAGGATAGTAGGGTACTAGGTTTCCCCCTCGAGAGGTTAGTCAAAAAATCATTTTTTAGGTCGGGGTCACTAAAACTATTTCATTTCAGTTTAGATGTGTACAGGACGAAAAAATTAAGCTTATAGGACCTTCATTGATAGTTTAGATGTTCCCAGAAGCTCCTAATTTCAACCTAGGAGGACTTCCTAGGTAAAAAATTAGGGTTTGGGGGTTTAAAATAGGTAATTAGGGTTTAATTTACCTCATTTGCATTTTGAGCCTATAGTAATTTCTTGTCTCTAGATTTCATGATTTGTTGATTATCGAGGAGCTATGGTGAGGATTCGAGGAGCCCCACATCGCGCATATGCGATTCGTGAGTTCGAGCAGACTGTTGGTGTCGGTGCCCCAGTATGTACCCTTTCCTTTCTTATTTTTGACTTATCATTTTTGTGTAATTAATGCATGAAGACAAATTAGGTGATAGTAGTAGATTCATGTTTTTTACGCACTTGCATCATTTTGACCACTTTTGTTGTTTATATTTAGGTTGCTTTTGAGTTTTTGTGTCGAATTTGAGTTATATGTTCGCTTTTGACCTAAATGTTCACATTTGTTTTCACATTTGCCTAAAAAAAATTCTTTTGACTTTTTTGTTTCATTTTATCCACCCTTGTAAAAATTGTTTGCTTTTGGTAAATATATGCAGTTTTGACATTTTTAACACTTTTGATTTTCTAAACTGCAGTTAACAAAATAGTGATCATTTTTTACTATTTTTAACGCTTTAGAAAAAAAGTGTCTGCTTTTTCTTTACATAGAATTTTGAGTCAGTTTGTTTGCAATTTGAGGTTCATTTCACATTTTCATAGCAAATTCTTAATGTTGTGGGTTGAATGGTTGCAGACAATTCTCAAATTGTTGTAAGATAGGGAGTGATGATTGTGTGAGTTATTTGATTTGATCATTAGGGCCCATGAGTTGGAGCAAGATGTGCTAGATGTTGTAGGGTTGTGACACATATGTTACATGTTGACTATCAGATGCCACAAAGCGATGATGACTACTCTTGTTGAGAGGTGGCACTCAAAGACATCATCTTTTCATTTGCCTACTGGCAAGGCCACCATCACCCTAGAGGATATATGGGGGATCCTCCATGTTCTGATCCATGGAGAGCTTCTGACCTATTCTATTTGATAGGGGACACGTACTATGTGTCAATTCCTTGGTGTTTGGCATCTTCAAGTTCGTGAGTACGAGATAGACCTATCTTCTTTTGTTGGCAGTGTGGAGCATGTTTCCCTGGTTCTATGTGCTTTGGTTTTTGGGCTCGTCATTCCTGATCAATGAGGCAGGCAGTTTCCTATTGGTTGGGGTGTACGCATTGAGTATATGTTTGAGCATGGCACATAGATATGGGGTGATCCCACAATAGTGGTTTACAATTTTTGGCCAAACTGGACACTGAATTTTTTTTTAACTAAATATTCACATTCAGACACCTATAGCGGTTAAACCATGAGGAATTTGAAGATGATACAAACTAGAGTCTCATCACATTTTGTCTGTAGATTCTAAAAATATTTTTTTCAAAATTTTTGGAATCAGATTGCACTCTTTTTTCCATCTCCTACAAAACTGGTTTTTTTCAAAAAACAACATTTTTTAAAAGTGACGCACACCATATAATGCATAACTTTTTTTCCTTGAAGGATAAAATTATAATTCTTTCAAATTTAGATTTGTAACTCCGATATCTAGTGCTTCCACTTGGTTAGATAGTTTTTTATTGAATATTTTTTCTTTAATCAAGTTTGAAAGTCAAACCAATTACAATTCAAACATAACGCGATTGTATAATGCATAACTTTTACTGTATGTATCAGAAAAAAAATTGTTGGATCAAGGACTCCAATATCTGGTGCATTCATATTTTTCAAAAAAAAAATTGATAATCTTCTATTTTTCCACATGTGCAATACATAGAGTTTCGTTTTCGGTGAAAACCCTATATTTAATAAAACTTAAAAAACAAATAGATAATAAAATCAAAACATATTAAAATTATATTCGTTGGATAGCCCATTTTGAGGGCAATCTGATACCAGTTGGGTTTTTGAAATATCCTCCATTTTCATTCTCAAATCAAGCTTCGAAGTGCAAAATTCTAAGTAATTTTGGTGCCTGAGAGGGTCGAGGTGAAAATAGGGGGATTCAATTGAACACTTGTTTGGTCGAATAAAGTTCAAATTTTCGGTTGAATGGGAGTTCAACCGAAGGAATGTTCAACCGAACACCTTTTACATATAATAAAAAAATTGATTTAAAGGGGGTTCGGTCAAACATGATAAACATGTTCGGTCGAACCACCTCTATTAAATATATATTTCTTTCTTTTGCCCATTGTATTTTATAATATTTAATATTAATATAAATGTAAATTATATTTTTTAAATTATAATATATAATATACTTAAGGGTAGGGGGTAGAGCAGTGAGGGGGGGAGTGGG
>VDFB02193867.1:582855576-582924029 GCA_007258455.2 Sequoia sempervirens | reverse complement strand
GAGAGAGGGGGGGAGTGGGAGAGAGATAAAGGGTGGGGTTTAAGGGTTAAGAGTAGAGGGGAGAGAGGTGTTAGAGTAAAAGTTTTAACTTAATTATGTTAATTAAGTTACCTTTATTCCTCTCTTAAGATTTCACTTTAGTTTGCATATTGTGACATTTAATTATTATATTAATTATTAAATGTCTACCTATTAGGGTTACTTTTTAGGTTTTGCTTGATCTCCTTTTAAGGATTGATCTTTGTAAATAATTAATTCTATTGTTCTAATAATATATCTCTCATATTACAAAGCTTCAAAACCCTCTCTTTCTTTTTTCTCCATTCTCTTCCTTGTGACAAGTATCTATTTGCATGAAGGTGTTCTTAGACTCTGAAGTTGGTTTTGACAACTTCTACATGGTATCAGAGCTCCAGATCTGTGGTTGCCTTTTTTTTTTGACAGATCATAGGGGTTTTCCATCATTTTTTGAGAAATTTTGACCTCGATCTTTCAAAAAGTGCATGCTAGTGCAAAACGGACCTCATGGGTGTGCTCAGAAGTCCTGAAAACCTATTGGTGTAATTAATTATTTAATTACACTTTAGGATAAGTTTACTTAGGTAATTATTTATTTCCTAGGATAATTATTATTTAATTCTTATCTTATCTTATTGAGCTGTCTTTTTGCTCAAGATAAGATTAGGGTTGTCTTTTCCTGCTTTATTGCATCATTGCCTTTTTGAAGGCTTTTGTAATATTTGTAAAACAATTACATTCAATAATCAATAATTCTGATTTTTGCTTCCACACATTGGCTCTGAGGGTTTATAGAACTTCTGTTGTTTTTGTTCTGAATATCTTTGCATGTGATAGGTGGTTGCTTGCAGGTGTTCTTGGGGATTGTGAAGTTGGTTTTTCAACTTCTACAAAACCCCTATTTTCATATAAAATATGATAAGGTTTTTTGAAAATTGATTTTTTAGTGTTTTTGGGGAATCTCAAAACAATTCCCAGAAAAATACGTACGATTGTACGGATCCATACGGGCACATCGATTTCCATTCCATCTTTTTGGTGTTCGCATCATTTTTGAGCTGACTCAATTTTTGTGCCATTTTGCATTGATTTTCATGCCCTTTTGATTTTTGTGCTACCTTGATTTTCATGCCATAAAGGTACAGTCGAATATTTTATTAATTTTTTAATCTTCAAATTAATAAAATGTTTGGTTTAAAGCCTACATGAGCATATTTAGTAAAATGGTCATATCTTGAGCATACGATGTCAGTTTTTTGAAAACAAGATATCGTTGGAAGCTGGTTCTGAGAACTATCCAGTGGTGTAGGTGTGACTTTATTTTTTTTCCATTTTTCTGCCATTTGTCGCAGTCAAAGTCAGATGATGGATTTTGCATTCTGGGGGGCATAACTTTTGCATCTGAGCTTCGTTTTGCACAAACGAATAGGCGTCGAAAAGATAGTTCAGTGCTTTGCACAATGATTAGACTTATTTTCCCAGATTGTAACCTAGGTATATTTTATTCAACATTTTTTGTTTTCATAGTTTGCTTAATTACTTGGACATTTTGGCACTTGGAAACCTCATGTTTGCATCCTTAGGCTCTATTTCATTTGATCTACATTCTGTAAAGTCATTTTTCTCAGATGTTTTAATTTGAAGAGTTATCATGGGTTTTTCTATGCACCCTTCAGTTGTAATTCTAGAATAGGATAATTATGAGTCATGGGCAAAGGGCATACGTACACATTGTAGGTGGCTTAATATTTTGCCTTATTTGTATGATCTCATACTTGAACCAACCACTTCAGAGGGAAAACTAGCTTGAGATATCATTAGATATCACATAGTAGGACTTATATTGTCTAGTGTTGATGATGACACTATGTGGGCTCTATCGGACATTGATTGTCCCCACCCACTTTGGACACATCTTTGGGAGATCTATGGAGACCCCAATATCTCTCCATTCCCAGAGAATCCTGCTTTAGATTGTCTCTTACCCATTGCTTGGAGAGATAATACACCCTTTGATCATGATACTTTAGAGGAGCTTGAGTATTTAGACACCCTTACATGTTCCGATGGATCAGAGGCTTGTCTCATAGTTCCTACTCTTCAGGCTGAGATTATGCATGTATCATCTATTGTTCCTGATGACATCAGTATCACCACATTAGACCCTATGGATTCAGTTCAACATCATGACTATCTTGGACATTCATTATCTACTACATCATGGGATTCTTATCTTGCAGACACATTCTTGTTTGTTGAGTCTCACACTGCAAATCTTGAGGATTATTTTGAGAACATTCATCTCCTCTACCTTGACAATCAAGTTATCACTATACACCCATCATTATCTGTGTATTCAGAGGTTGCATTTTTGGATTCTCCACATCAGTTTGGATTTGACATCATTTGTTTCAATTTAGATAGAGAGATTCTCCAACATCCTATCATGGCACACATCTTGAGACAAATTGGTTCATCACTCTTCACAGGGTTTCTTCGACATCATCCTTTGGATCCATTTCTTCCCAAGGGGAGGAATATTATTTGCCGCTTCAGGATCTCCTTTTGGATTCTACATCAGGCATCTTCCATTGCGACAAGAGTTTCTTCTTTGTGGGGGGACCTTATTATCTCTTTATATCTCTCATATGGAGACCATTGTATATGTACTTATATGATAGAAGTTGTCTATGGGGGGTATCATGTAATCCACCTCCTATCCTTCTTTCATTAGTTCATTTCATTCTTTTCTTTTCTCTCTTTTGGGGGAGAGTTTTGTTCCCATGATGTTTTCTCCTTTACTCCACTTTACAGAGATTTGGTTGTATTTGGGTACCTCATCAGGCCTAGTTGTCAGGACCCTTGTTTGCTTTCATGCATTGAAGTTACCTTTGCTTTCTTGCACATGTTTGTAGTTGCACTCTTGCTCATCTTAAGGGGGGGTGTTAGAGTAAAGTTTTTAACTTAATTATGTTAATTAAGTTACCTTTATTCCTCTCTTAAGATTTCACTTTAGTTTGCATATTGTGACATTTAATAATTATATTAATTATTAAATGTCTGCCTATTAGGGTTACTTTTTAGGTTTTGCTTGATCTCCTTTTAAGGATTGATCTTTGTAAATAATTAATTCTATTGTTCTGATAATATATCTCTCATATTACAGAGCTTCAAAACCCTCTCTTGCTTTATTCTCCATTCTCTTCCCTGTGATAGGTATCTATTTGCATGCAGGTGTTCTTGGACTCTGAAGTTGGTTTTGACAACTTCTGCAAGAGGGAGAGGGGGGAGTGGGAAAGAGATAAAGGGTAGGGGGTACAAGGGTTTAGGGTTTAAGGGTTAAGGGTAGAGGAGCAAGGGAGAGTAGATAGGAGGTAGATACTTGAGAGAGAGAGGGGGGGAGTGGGAGAGAGATAAAGGGTAGGGTTTAAGGGTTAAGGGTAGAGGGGAGAGGGAGAGGGGTAGGGAGGATAGACTTGAGAGAGGGGGAGGGGAGAGAGATAAAGGTAGGGGTGCCATGGCTTAGGTTTTAAGTGTTAAGGGTAGAGGGAGAGGGAGAGGGGCAGGGAGGGAGATACTCTGAGAGAGAGAGAGAGAGGGGGAGGGAGAGAGATAATGGGTAGGGTTTAAGCATTACGAGAGTGGATAGAGGGAGAGGGGTAGGAGGGATAGACTTGGGAGAGAGGGGGAGGGAGAGAGATAAAGGGGCACAAGGGTTTAGGGTTTAAGGGTTAAGGGTAGAGGAGAGAGGCAGGAGGAGATACTTGAGAGAGAGAGATGGGGAGTGGGAGAGAGACAAAGGGCAGTGCTTAAGGGCTAAGGGTAGAGGGGAGAGAGGGAGAGGGGTAGGAGGGATAGACCTGGCAGGCGAGGGGAAGTGCATGAGATAAAGGGTAGGGGGTACAGGGGCTTCAAGGTTGTGCTGCAGGGAGAGAGGGAGAGTAGGTGTAGGAGGAGAGACTTGAGAGAGAGAGGGGAGGGAGTGGGAGAGAGATAGAGGGTAGGGTTTAAGGGTTAAGGTAGAGGGGAGAGAGGGAGAGGGGGTAGGAGGGAGAAACTTGAGAGAGAGAGAGGGGGGGAATTGGGAGAGAGATAAAGGGTGGAGGGTGTACAAGGGTTTAGGGTTTAAGGGTTAAGGGTAGAGGGGAGAGAGGGAGAGGGGGTAAGAGGGAGAGAATTGAGAGAGAGGGGGGGAGTGGGAGAGAGATAAATGGTAGGGTTTAAGGGTTAAGGGTAGAGGGGAGAGAGAGAGATGGGGTAGGAGGGATAGACTTTAGAGAGGGGGGGAGTGGGAGAAAGATCAAGGGTAGGGGGTACAAGGGTTTAGGGTTTAAGGGTTAAGCGTAGAGGATAGAGGGAGAGTGGGTAGGAGGGAGAGACTTGAGAGAGAGAGAGGGGGGGAGTTGGAGAGAGATAGAGGGTGGGGTTTAAGGGTTAAGGGTAGAGGAGATAGGGAGAGTGGGTAGGAGGGGGAGACTTTCAAGAGAGAGATAGGGGGATTGGGAGAAAGATAGAGGGTAGGGGGTACAAGGGTTTAGGGTTATAGGGTTAAGGGTTTAAGGGTTCTAGGGTTTATTTTTTTATTTGCATTGATTTATGTTTTATATATGTGTACAATAATTTTATAATTAGATAATACTTAATTTTAAAATTTACATAATTTCCCATGGAACAATTCGATGGAACAAATTTTATATAATTTGTATATAATTGTATATAAGATTCCTGAACTTAAGAATTCCATGAAACAAATATAAGTTGTATATAATTGTAATTTAGGCAAAATGATTTTAAAAATTTTCACTAGGTTTCAAATAAGGATTGAAAGCATATATATGGGTTTACATGCAACCAAAAAAAGTGAGAGATGAAGCTATCAAAGATTCTTGAACTTAAGAATTTTCCATGGAACAATTATGTACATATAATTGTAATTTACACAAAATGATTTACAACTATGTACAAGTTACTATAAGTTCTCATTTGAACATGTATAGGGTTACAAGTGGACTTGAAAACCATGGATATAATCTAAGTCAAAGATTCTAGTTCAGCCCACTCTTCAATAACATGTAGAATTTTTTTATGATCATCACTATCTCGTCTACATTTTCTTCGACCACGTGCATGTGGAACTGCATGAAGATGTAGGGCAGTAGCAATTATTAAGTGACTATATTGATATACCTTGTTATCAAGTTGATAGTCAACAAAATGAATCCCATGCTGAACAACTTTGACTTTTTTTAGATATGTCCCTTGCACTACAACAGAACCTGCATGGTAAACATGAACCTAAGGTAAGACATATGAACATGTGCAACATTTTTGTGCTCAAGGTTTGTACAATATATATTTAATGTTTATAATGTAATGTGCACATGTGAATACAATGTATATAAAAATTTAAATTCAAACTCACCTATGGGAAATGACATTCCATCACTTGTTTCAGGTTGTGTTAGCTTATTCCTCTCTTCTGTGCAACACAATAAATAATAGATAACACCTTCGATGTTTCCAAGCTCTGCTATGACTGCAAAAACATATCTTGTACACCAAATTTACACAAAAAATCTAAAAAAATTAGAAATGTCTCTAAAGATCATTAACTAGATATATATAATATTTAAATTATTGAAAACTTACACATATACCTTTTCTAACCAATCCTAAAATATGGTCATAATCAATTGAAATCAAAGGAATGTCTTCAAATCTTTCTTCCTCATTTTCATCATATGTTTCTGAAACTAGTGGCACCGTATCCCACTTACCAACATATCCAAGTTCTTGATTGTTGCATGCATAATCAGAGTTTCCCTCAATGCACTCAGTGCAAAAACAAGAGTAATCCCTTGTGTCTAATGTCCATCCATGGCGACTATTTAAACTCCTAACACAATGCAAAGATCTTTTTTTTTCTACCCTCTTGCATCCATGCATCGATCTTCTATCCACACCTAGATACATGTACAACAAAAAACTTATGTGAACAAATATGTATATATATAAATTTTAAATTTAAATCAATTCAAATGTTTGATTTAATGTAATTTATATATACCCGATATCTCCCAAAACACTCTATGTGGAATGTGTCAGTTTGTTCTTGAAGATGTGTCGACCACATTTGATGCAAAGTGTTTCTTTCATCATTCAACAACAACATGTGCATTGTCTAGACGATCTTCTAGATAACTCATTTGATGTTTTCTTAAAGATCGTTTGATGCAAGCTCCTGCTCCATCATGCTCACCCTTTCCATGCCCACTCTAAAAAAAACTCCAAACATGTGGTATTTTGTAGATTTTATGATATCTACAAAGTGCATAGAATGGTTGTGAAGATTTCAATTGTGTCACGCATCCATTTGACCATACAAAATGATTTTCAAATTTTACACCCGTGCTTCTCAAATTCTCAAAAAATATTGTAAAGCAATGTTGGAAAAAAAAGTTTGTCATGCTCTTTATCATCACTAATATAAAAGTGATATTCTTTCTTAATGGCTCATTCTTCATCTGTACTCTCAACACCATCCAATTTTGATTGTGCATGTCGATAACACACATGAACCATAATAGTGATCTACTTTGAAAAGTAATACTCTGATTGAATCTCCTTTTGATGTACAAAGGAGTAATTTTCTGCAAAGTCAACTATTGATAGAATTGTTCCACGTGGGAAAGTATCTCTCAATGTTTGGAATTGTTGTGCTTGCCACTTAGCAAAAAAGGAATGATGTATGTATGGTTGTATCAATTTTTGAAAATCTTCCATAAATTTTCCAATGGGAATCTCCTCTTCTACATAGTTCAACCTTGTGGATTCTTTCCCAAAATTTGTTTGCAACTTTACATACTTGTACCTGTGTCAGTAAAATATGTGAATAACTAATAAACCACACAATCAATGAAACAGTATATTACAGAGAATCCAAATAACAATCTAATCAAATTGAAACAAATAAACTCTCTAAAAATAGTACTTACCTCTTGCAATTTACTGTCTTTGTTAGGTCAGTATCCTCAATTCTTGAAGGAAATTTAGAAAAATTTCCACATGTCTCACAAATTCCTTTTATGCAGTTTATTTGAGGTCCATTTTCATGATCACATAATATAGACTTTATGAACAAACTTGTATGTTTAGGAGGTGCATTTTGAAACCCACATCTTTCTTCCCTCATCTTTTGGAACACCTGATAGTAGAGATCAAATTCAATATGATAACGGAAACAAGTATCAAAAAACTTGTTTATCTTCACATAATATGGCTTTAACCTTGGAAACATTATTTTCCCAATCTTTATATGAGGATATGCATTACAAAAGTTCATATACATCTCAAATTTTGTTATGTCTAGCCAATGTTTGATATGATTTTCATAAATACCAGGTCCAATCCTGTGTCTCATAACATCTCTAGTATTTGATGATGGACGAGTCTTATCATGCCAAAAACCTGAGACCAAGTTCCTAACAACATCTTCAATCTTGTCAAAACGGGGAGCTCTACACATAATTGCCCAATTGCCTTCTAAACTCTCATCCAAAAAAATTCTCTTTTTCTCATATTTTATTAATGTGGTTCTACTATAACCAATTTCAGTTGAAAGTGCAAACGTTTTTCTTTTTCTTGCTATATCTTGATGTATAATAGATGTCAACATCACCCTTCTTGTAGTGGCATTATCCAATGATCGAGATCCTTTCCCAATGGAATCTAAACCCTTTTTAACATTTTGAACAATATCCTTTTGTAATCCCATGTGTTTCTTCTTCTTTGATGTCGAATGTACACCCAACAATTGTAATGAATCTTTGAGCCCATCACGAAGACGTAAAAGTGATAACAATTGGGTTTTTTCAAGTGTATTAAGATGATTGAAATGATGATTGATTATTCCATTTACAGATTTAGTCATTGACCTCTTTCTCTTATTATAAGGTTGGCTGGCATAACATTTCAGTTTCTCCATATCCATTTCAAGTAAATGATCTAAATTTCTATGAGAAATTTGTTGAACCTCACCTTTTCAGCTAGTTTTATATGCTCATCCATACTAGTAGGAGGAAGTGATCCCGACCCCTCTCCAACATGCATTGTTTGAACTTGTGCCTCCTCCCTATCTTCAAGGACCATGTGTTCTTGAGCGGATTCATTTGATCCAATGTCTAGATTTTCCTTGACTTGAGCATGAGAACTTCCTACCTATTGAGCCCTTCCTACATGTCACATAATATTTTGCAAACAAAAGAGAGAGATGATGTTATATAAGTGAAGTTTATGTATGCAAGCAAACAAAGTGATAAGACATGATGATGTAAGTGAGAGAAGTTTCTACTAGTTTTATATGCTCATCCATACCAGTAGAAGGAAGTGATCTTGACCCCTCTCCAACAAGCATTGTTTGAACTTGGGTCTCCTCCCTAACTTCAAGGTCCATGTGTTCTTCAGCAGATTCATTTGATCCAATATCTAGATTTGGCTCGACTCCAGCTTGAGAAATTCCTGCTTGTTGTTTGAATTTACATGCAAGCAAAGAAAGTGAGAGACTATGAGTTATCTAAGTGGAGTTGAAACAAATAAAATCAAAGATTCTTGAACTTAAGAATTCTATGGAACAAAAGAAATTGGAAGTAGATGATAAAGAATTTAGGGAATGTCTATGCAAGATGACTATTGGAAATATATTTATAAGCAAAACAAATTGAGGTGTTAATAAAACTCCTAAACACACACTTGAGAGAGAGAGAGAGAAGAAACAAGCATGTACCTTGTTTCTTTCTATGATAATTTTCCAAGTTTTGTTCATGCATCTTTTGTTCTTCTTCTTTTGACAATTTTTGTTGAGACGCATTTTTTCTTTTTCTTTCTTGTCCCATTTTCTTCTTCAACTTAAAGATGACTCAAAACAAGTCCTCTACCAACTTAGATAAATTCTTCTCCAAATTTTTCCTTGATTGATAAAAATGAAAAGTTGTCTGTCCAATATTTGCCTCCTTGATAAATGTGCAAAAACCTCTTCTCCAAAATCTACGCTCCAAGTGATATAAATGAGAATTAATCTTGCAATTTCATATCTAGAATAATGAAAAATAAGCTTCTATTTATATGCATATGGGATAGGAAAAAAATTATTCTAGTATACATGGAATAACTAGATCCTAGTTTAAATGAATCAAGTAATAAACAAACAAGTTATTTCATTGTGGATTTTGTTGTTATTTAATGCATAGGTATGCACAACATATCTAGTAATTTTAAAATTTTGTTAAAGTGTCAAAAATGTATAATAGAGGTATAATTTGAATTGAATTTTCTTAATTATATTTGAATTGAATTTCAAGTTACTTGTCAAAAATGTATAATAGAGGTATAATTTGAATTGAATTTCAAGTTACTTGTCAAAAATGTATAATAGAGGTATAATTTGAATTTGATGAGGGCGCAACCCTAGACTTAGAAAATAACCCACAAACAAGAGAATAATTTTATTATTCAGAAAATGGAGCTTCTTACATGCAGAGGATCTCAATCCCTAAGTTCTACAACACATGCAAGTTACAGAAAGCTATTAATCACCCTTTCACAATATGAGCTTGTCCCAAAAGTTGCCCAAAATTAGAAACCGCCCATAAATAGAGCTCTCTTTAGTTTGGAGCCAAAACAATATTCAAATTTGAGTTTAGGCGGTTTGGCGCCAAAAAATTACAAATTGAATTTCAAATTTCAAAAGAACATTTGCAATTGTATCTTCTAGAAAGTGCGCCAACTTCCCGGGGCCATAACTTTTGATCCGAGACTCCGATTCGTGAACCGTTTGAACCGTTGGAAAGGTCTCAAAGTCAATAACGCGCTCAAAATTTTCCATACCAATTTTGGCAAGTTTAGGGGCCATTTCGGGAACTCTAAGCGCCTCAAATCTAACTTGAAAGATTTTCAAGTGCAAATCTGGGAAACTAAAAATGCAATATCTTTCAACCCAGGAATAGAAAATAGAAACCGTAAATTGAGAATTTCATTATGATGAAAAGGGTATCCAAAAATGTAAGAACATCTAAAAACCGAGAAACTTGAAATTTAACTATTTTTGGGTGATGCAAGATTGCCCTTACACCACTGGATAATCCTGCATTAGACACCTAGGGTAATTTGAGAAGTGACCCCGTCATGTCTCAGATGGTGGAGGAAAACCCAAATGGTTGACCTCTGCCTTAGGCAACCTAGATGAATCTTCAACATGCCTTCCTTTCCATTTCACCAGATATTCTTCATACTGCCTGTTCCTGGTACTGCTTCCCACACGACTATCCAGGATTTCTTCAATCTCCTTTTCTGAAGTAGGTGCTAGAATCCCACACTGTTCCATCGTTGGTACTTCCTCTATGCCACCTTCATGATACTCTGTCAAATTTGAAATGTTGAACATAGGGGAAATGTTGAATCCATCTGACAACTCTACGTCATATGCATTCCCTGAATCATGCCTCTTCAAAATTTTACAGGGACCGAACTTCTTCATCTTCAATTTGTTATATGTTCCCACTGGAAACCTTTCATTCCTCAAGTGGACCATCACTTCATCACCAATATGAAACTCCTTATACCTCCTCTTCTAATCTTCCTTAGCCTTATACTGCATATTCATCTTGTTAATATGTTCTCTTATCTTCTCATGTATATCTTTGATGTGTTCTGCAAAATCTTCGGCTTCAACACTTATTTTCTTCTCTTGGTCCATCTTCCTCAATTCTGGAGCTATTCGGGGCTACCTCCATACACAATTTGGAATGGTGATCTACCGGTGCTTCTGTTGATAGAATTATTGTAAGAAAATTCTGCTTGGGGTAAGATCAAGTCCCATCCCTTGGGTTTATCTCCTACCAAACATCTCAGTAGGTTACCTAGACTCCTATTAACAACCTATGTCTGCCCATCTGTTTGTAGATGGTGTGTAGAACTGAACTTCAACTCTGTCTTCAGCTTCTTCCACAAGGTCCTCCAAAAGTACCCCACAAATTTGGTGTCACGATCTGAAACAATACTCTTTGGCGGACCATGTAGCCTCACCACCTCTTTGAAGAACAAGTCAGCAATGTGGACTGCATCATGGGTCTTCTGACATGGAATGAAATGTGCCATCTTTGAAAACCTATCAACCACCACAAAGACTGAATCATTCCCTCGTTGTGTCCTTGGCAAACCGAGAACAAATTCCATACTTATATCCTCCCATGGCCTCTCTGGTACAGGTAAGGGCTGATATAAGCCTATATTCTGACTCACTCCTTTAGCCATCTGACATACCCTGTATCTTTGTACAAACTTCTTCACATACTATGACAACTGAGGCCAATAATAATGCTCACTGATAATGGCAATGGTCTTATCCTGACCAAAATGTTCTGTCATTCCTCCACTATGCTTCTCCTTTATCAAGTTCCCTCTCATGGAACTCCTTGGGATACATAATTGACTTCCCTTAAATAACATGCCATCCTAGATTATGAAATCCAGCCACATTGTCCTGTCCACTGTAACAGGTTCCTTGCAAGCTTTCCAAGCCTCTACAAAATCAGGATCTTCTGCGTACAGTGTCTTAAGTTCATTGAGCCCAACCAATTCAATCTACATCTTTGTCATCAATGTATGCCTCCTACTTAAGGCATCAACAACCCTATTTGACTTCCCACTCCTATGTTTCAAAACAAAGGTATAAATTTGCAAAAACTCTACCCATTTCATATGCCTTTGATTTAATTTTCCTTGACTATTTAGGTACTGCAAGGCCTGATGATCAGTAAATAGAACAAATTCATTTGGCAACAAATAATGTCTCCATTTCTTTAATGCTTGAACTATTGCATAAAATTCCTGATCATATGCAGAATACTTTCTCTTGGCATCATTTAACTTTTCACTGAAATAGGCAATGGGCTTACCTTCTTGGCTCAACACTGCTCCAATAGCACAACCACTGGCATCGCAATCCACCTAAAACACCTTGTTGAAATCTGGGAGGGCTAGAACAGGTTGCTCTATCACCTTCTGCTTCAACAGTTCAAAACTTTTTTCTGCTCCACTGCTCCACTTGAATTCTTTTATATCCCCTCTCATTGTTTTAGTCAGGGGTCCACAAATACTACTGAAGTTTCTAATGAACTTTCTATAAAAACTATCCAAACCATGGAAAGATCTCACCTCGGTAGCAGTTCTTGGGGTAGGCCATTCCAGAATAGCCTTCACCTTCTCTGGGTCCATCTTGAGACCTTCTGCTGAGACAACAAACCCCAAGTACCTGCTCACTCTTCACAAAGCGTACTTCTTTAGATTAATCAACAACAGCTTCTTCGAAGGCTCTGAATATGCATTAGATGCTCATCCAACGTCTTACTGAAAATCAAAATATCATCTAAATACACAATAACAAAACTTCCCAAAAATTCTTTTAGTACCTCGTTCATGAGCTGCATGAATGTGCTCGGTGCATTGGTTAGCCCAAAAGGCATGACTAACCACTCCTACAGGCCCTCTTTGGTCTTGAAGGCAGTCTTCCATTCATCTCCCTCTCGAATCTAGATCTAGTGATATCTACTCTTCATATCAATCTTTGTGAAGTACTGAGCTCCACTCAAACAATCCATCAAGTCATCCATCCTTGGCAGGGGAAATTTGTACTTGATTGTTATCTTGTTTATGGCTTAGAAATCTGTACACATCCTCCACTCCCCATCCTTCTTTGGTGCTAGTACTATAGGTACTGTACATGGACTCAAACTCTCCCGTATCAAACCCTTTCTCAACAACTCTTGAACTTGTTTGTTCAACTCCTCATTTTCTGCTAAAGTCATTCTATGAGCTGCCTTATTTGGAAAACTGGCTCCAGGAATCAAGTCAATCTGATGATTCATCTTCCTTATTGGTGGTAAACCCTCAGGTACATTATCAGAAACAATATCTTGAAACTCATCCAACATTCCAGAAACTTCTTACAGAACCTTCTCACTATCCTCCTTACTCACTCTAGGAATCAATGCACTTACCTGCGCAGCTCATACTTCATACGCTAAATCTAAATTTTTTTCCATCTACATAACAAATTCTAGCACTACTGCATACCTTTTCTTCGGTCTCCTTCAGGGGTTTCAACTTGTGATGAACCCCATCCTTTGTCAAGGAATAAGTGTTTGCATGGCCATCATGTATAGCTCACCTATCGAACTGCCACGGCCTCCACAACAACATGTGACATGCATCCATGGGGATGATATCACAGAGTACCTCATCATGGTAGCTCCCGATCTTGAACTTTACTAGGAACTTCTCATTGACCAAAACTTTGTGATTTTTCTGCAACTAGGAAATCTGATATGGATGCGGGTGCCTTTCCCTCTTCAGCTTCAACTTTGTGACCATCTCTTCTGACACCAAATTATCGGTGCTCCCACCATCAATAATGACATCACAACATTTTCCTTCACACTTGCACCTTGTGTGAAACAGATTCTTCCTCTGTTTGGTTCCTTTTCCCTCAGTCCACTTGGGCTCTCTAATCACTAGGGCTTCTCCCCTTTCAGCACATCATCTGAGATGTTGATTGGGCCTCCTCTGCATAATGCACAGCCTTACGACCTTACGGCCTTTTTTCTGCCCTTCCTTGGTGTTGTGGACGTTCATGAGCTCGTGCCCTTCTTCACCACTTTGGAAACACATTCCTTTGAAACCACTACTCTTCCGGATCCTTGTCCATATCTCCTCGTCCTCTACCTCTTTGATCACCCTTTGTTTTGATCCGCGAGGCGTTAGAGATTGTCATTCCTTTGGCTTCGGCTGGTACCCACATCTTCACTTTTCTTTTCATCATCATTTCAGCTTCCTGAAGGTCTTCCACTGCCCCTTCCACTTTGACCTCTTTGTCTTTTTTGCTTGCCATCAAATCTTTTGTTCAGCTTCTCTTCCACCTTCAAAGCAAATTGATACACATCCTCAATGGTGGTCATGCTGACTAGGCTTAACTCCTCTTGAATGATCGGTTGTAACCCATTAAGATATCAGGCTACCTTCTCCTTATTGGCCTCTGTGTGACCTATTCTAATGATTATCTTGTGAAAATCTTCAGTATATTCTTTCATAGATCTGCTTCCTTGCTTCAACCCTTGCAATTTCTTCAACAGATCTAACTCGTAGTCCACTAGTATGTACTGCTTCTTCAGTTTCTCTACCATGCGATCCCATCTGGTGATCTTTCCTTTTCCTCTTTGATTTCTTTCCAACTAAACCTCTTTCCACCAAATACTAGCATGGCCCTTCAGCTTCATTTTCACAAACTTAACCCAATCTAGGTCCTCTATTTCCTCATACTCAAAATATTCTTCTAGCTCGTTGATCCGGTCGATCAACTCTTCCGGGTTTAGACTTCTGGAATAACTGGGGACTCCTGCTCTGGGTCTTTTCCCGATCTTCAAAATGGTCCTTATTAGCCACATTTGGTCTTGATCAATTGTTTCTTCTTCCTCTTCTACATTTGAACCTTCTTCCTCTCCTTCATCCTCACTTTCCTCCCTCAGGTTTAACCCTCTTCTCAACTGCTCTTGTAACGTGTCAATCTGTCTCTGGAGGGATGCTAGTGCATCTCTTCCACCAGCATTTATGTCGCCTCAACCACCTCTAGCACCACCATGCCTACCAGGCATCACTATTGGAGGCATCTTTCTTGACCTTGACCCACAACCACGGTCCTGGTGCGAACTGCCTCACGATCGGTGATCTGTCCACACGCTCAAGAAAACCTGCTCTAATACCACTTGATGAGGGCATAACCCCAAACTTAGAAAATAACCCACAAACAAGAGAATAATTTTATTATCCAGAAAATGGAACTTCTTACATGCAGAGGATCTCAAATCCCCAATTTCTACAACACATGCAAGTTACAGAAAGCTACAGAATCACCCTTTCACAATATGCAAGCTTGTCCCCAAAAAGTTGCCCAAAAATTAGAAACCCACCCATAAATAGAGCTCGTCTTTAGTTTGGAGTCAAAACAACATTCAAATTTAAGTTTAGGCGGTTTGGCACCAAAAAATTACAACTTGAAGTTCAAATTTCAAAAGAACATTTGCAATTGTATCTTCTAGAAAGTGCACCAACTTCTCGGGCCCATAACTTTTGATCCGGGACTCCGATTTGTGAACCGTTTGAACCGTTGGAAAGGTCTCGAAGTCAATAATGCGCTTGAAATTAGCTATGCTGATTTTAGCAAGTTTTAGGGCCTTTCTGGGAACTCTAAGTGCCTCAAATCTAACTCAAAAGATTTTCAGGTGCAAATCTGGGAAACTAAAACTGCAATATCTTTCAACCCAGGAATAAAAAATAAAAACAGTAAATTGGGAATTTCATTATGACGAAAAAGGTATCCAAAAATGTAAAAATATCTAAAAATTGAGAAACTTGAAATTTAACTATTTTTGGGTGATGCAAGATTGCCCTTACACCACTAGATGCTCCTGCATCAAAATTGAATTTTCTTAATTATATTTGAATTGAATTTTCTTAATTATATTTGAATTGAATTTCAAGTTACTTGTCAAAAATGTATAATAGAGGTATAATTTGACTTGAATTTACTTAATTATATTTGAATTGAATTTCAAGTTACTTGTCAAAAATGTATAATAGAGGTATAATTTGAATTGAATTTTCTTAAATATATTTGAATTAAATTTCAAGTTACTTACCAAAAAGATTATATTTTGTTCTCAACTCAATGGCTCATGTTGCTTAAGTCATTTTAAAAAAAATATTTATTGTGATCAACATGAATGAACTTAATTATAAAGTGGCATTGATTTCCTAAAATTATACTAGAGATCAAATGTATATTGAATATAAGGAAATGTAAGTTGTAAGAGATCATCAAATAAACAAACATGTATGTATATTGAATATTTAAAGCAAATACATACATATATCATGTGTAAACATGTAATCATAAGCAAACACATGTACATAAATGTAAAGAGATTCAATGTATAAACATAACACATGTTATAAGCAAAGAGGCAAATGTATGTATATATCATATAAGAAAATGTATGTACACATCATATAAGAAAATTAATGTAAATTAGAGATCATCAAATGTCAAATACTAAAGATCAACGAATAAGCAAATGTATGTATATATCATATAAGCAAATGTAAGAGATCATCAAATCTTGAATACTAAAGATCATCATATAAGCAAATACATGTAGTAAAGATCATAAATCTAGTGTGCAAGGCCTAATATGAATGTCGAATCCTGGTCAAACGACCATCTGAATGAGAACGGTCCTACTCTGATAGATGTGTTGAGCCCTGCAAATAAAATTGTGTATAGAATCTGTTAAATACATATAATTTATATTAAATAAATTTTATGAAAGTTATTTTTAAATGAACTTGTATTTTTAAATATCTATCTAGATAGATATGCATACATAAATATTGCATGTAGATATATACATGTGTATATATAAAAATTTAAAACTCACATGTCCACTGGTAGTAGATTCATCCACATCTGAGTCACGTCGATCATGCACATGATTTGGACCAAGGCTAGGAGTGACATGAGGTATGTCCACCTATAACAATATATATACATATATATCAACTTACATGAATATCTAGTTAAAACAAAAATTTCAAAATAATAAAAAAGAATTAAAACATGCACATGCACACATACATGCACATCATCTGATATCGGATGACCTAAGTCCTCTAAAATGGTCGCCTCCACCATATCCACCAAACGGTCAAGTGACGATTCAACATTTGCATCCAACCGATCTATCCCATGTCATGCCAGAAATGATGAATGTAGAGGACTATGAAGGTGAGATGGCATCGACGATGATGAACTAGAACCAATCAACATATCAGTAAAACCCATAGTCTGTGCAGTTGTCGAATGAACTATAGGTGGATCCTGATACGCACTATTGCTCGGCTGAGAGTGATGGGATCTTGGAGTTGAACGGAATCCGTATTCCAAATGATCTTTGACATGCTCTATACCGATCCCATTGTCTAATGCAATGTGGGCATATACCTTTAATAAGTCCTTAACCAAACAATGTAGAGTCTTGCATACCATATCTCCTGTAAGTGCATCAAGTTGTGTAGGAGTAGGGATGTTGGCCGCTATAAAAGGATCCATGGTGGTCCACTGTGCTGAAAATGGCATGGATCAAGAACGTCTGGACATCAAATACTAACCTACACAATCATCAGATATCCTAGTGGTGGCAGTTGCAATGTCACCTACATTGTCAATTGCTTCCTTTTGGGAAGCAACGACAACCTCATCTGTTATGGGGGCTAGAGCTAGGGTGAGAGCAGGAGACCTCTCGCCAACCAATACCCTAAACACTGGGGCTGGTCTATCTATTCGACGATAGGTGGGCCTATCGGCAATCCTGCCATGCCCCTAACCAACATATGGTGGAATGTCCAGGTAGTTAACTTTGAGGCCCAAATGGACCTCAACATACAACTGCTGAACAAAATATAACAGAATCTGGTCATTGTTTGGATATTGACCATGTGTTGTGATAAATTATGGGTAGATCAATTCAACCATAGCATGATCGACACATCTAGTGACCTGGTATCCCCTAACCTTATGCACATTTTGATAAAAAGGAAAACAAGTGATTTTTATCATTTCTTTGGTCACACTATATTGTATTTGTTTAAGGGGAACATCACCATGTACTTCTTCCCACGTGCGGGAAAGAATAGCAACTACTCTATCTGGGGAATATGCACTAGTCCTCTCAAGTTCATCTCTTATTTTTTCTAAACTATGTAATATTGACATACATGGTTCAGAATATATCCCTGGGTTTGCACCCTGTGCTAATGAGTCTCTCAATTTTTTAATCTCATTAGTGGTATTTGCAAACAAAGAATCTGGCTTAGGTGGAACATGATCTGCATTTTCCATGTTATATATATACAATACACCTAAAAGAGCAATGAGACTTTGATAAATAATATATCTAGATAAAGGGAATACAAATCTAAAACAGTTGTAATAATTCATCTACTCAGATCAATAATATTTTCATACCATTAACAAAAAAATATTCAACATCTATTATAGTTTTTAATAATTTCAAAACATTCAAATTACTAGATTGCACACAAAACATCATCTAAAACAGTTATAAAATTTAAATTTAAAACATAATCTAAAATAGTTCTAAAATTTAATGGAAGATGTGTCTAAAATTAAGAATTCACACTAGAATATCAATATTCCATAAGAATCTCATAAAGAGGATGAATTTAATAGAAGATAATATAAAATCCTCCATATGAGGTTGAATTTTATCATTACATTATGAGTGAATCATCTCAATTATATAGCCAACAACATCAAAAAATTATAGATTGGAAAGCAAAATAATCACATATTTATCATATTTTTTATATGTATATAGTTTAGATACCATCAAACTATTTAAACTTATAGATTGCATAAAGCTATAAATTGAATCGTTAAAACTAATTTATTAAGAATCAAATCTAATAAAGTTTGACTTCATATTGCATGTACTTGTTATAAATATCTCACTAATCCAACCATACATTTTATATATGTTAAAAAATATATAATTTAACAATTTATACAACTTCTAATTATGATAATAAATCTAGAATCAAACATGACCCAAATGTAGGATAAAGACAAGAATCTTAATCTATACCATTATTTTGAGTTTGGTTTAATAGAAATTGAAAAAATTATAATCATGAAAAAAACAATGAATAAACTAAGGATCATTTTAACAATGGTGAATTAGTGCCTAAAGATTGGCCTAAAAAATTATAATATTCAACATTCTCATCACAAATGATATATGAAAACTAAGGATCATTTGGTTATATATTTTCATAGATTTAAAATTTGAATATTTATTACTATAGCATGTTCATTACAATTAGATTTTTAAATAATATTGTAATAATTTATTATGTCTTTGAAATTTGTTTTGTGGATTTTAATGTTGTTTTTTAAATTTAAGTTAGAGTAAGTAGAATCTAATGATCTAGACCTTAAAAAGATTCTAGTAATTTATGTTTGCCTTAGAATTATGATTATTGCTCGATTAAATAGATTATTGATTGTATTTAGATTTCAAAATTGGAAATACTTTAAAATTATAGAACCATATTATCCTTTGATACAAAAAGCTATGTCAAGGATTATTTGTATCTTCCTCATAATTATGTTTCATATATTGAATATTTCAAGGAGGATTGTGTGGATGATTTGAAAGTTGAAGCAAAGATTGGTTGAGATCGACAAAGGATATTTTGATAAACTCCAAGATCCTAAGAATAGAGAAGATGGTGAGACATATTTTAATAGACCTTATCTTCACTCCTATTCAAATGCAACCTCTCCAACCAATATATTGGATTGCAAAATAAGTAATAGATATATATGAACTTACTCCTAATCCCCCTCCATTTACCCCACCATTAGATATGCATATTGGTATTCACCTACTCAAGTTTTATGAGACCCTAGGTGGTTTTGTAAATACATCAAAAATATTATGCAAAATGTCTAAGAATTTAATTGTGATGGATCAAGATATATTCCAAGAATTTATAAATGAAGTATATATTCATATATATGTATTTGTTTGAGTGTTTAAACTTAGTTAAATTTTTCTTTGAGGGATTTATGCAAATATGACATAGATTAGAAAGATAATTTCATGTTATTTTGGTGAAGTCATAAATTAACTTTTAATTTATCATTTATGGGAATGAAATCTTTGAGAAGTTTAGAGAAGGCCATAGATGGTGGGCCACTTTTTGAATTAAATTTAGTTATTGAATTTGTAGTTTTTTGGATGCGCATTTAGATTTAAATTTGCATGCCAAAGTCACAATGTCCTACTCTTGATTAAATTCCTACAAGAAATTAAGGAACTTGGGATACCCACCTCCCAATGGTCTTCGAATGGATGCATTTAGATGGAGAAGGATTTCAAAAGGCTCATGGTACTTGTGGACCCCTCAAAGGCATGATATATAACACATGAACTTTATTTATGAAATTTCGTATTTAGTTGTTGGCTTCTAGTATGAATGTTATCTATAAGGTGGTATTCTTAGTTGAGACTCTCAATCTTCCATTCTTGGTTTCTAGTGTGATTATACAATATGAGCCAAGTATTAATTTCTAATGTTAATTATTGAAAGAAGGTATATAAATTATTATTCGAGCATGTCTTAATTCTCATATAGAGTTGTCTTAGTCAATTTCTCAATGTATGAGTTCCATATATTTGTAATTTTTTCTTAATATAAAAACATATTTTATTTCATTAATTAACCTATCTATTCCATGTTACAAATGATGCTCTTATTTTAAATTATAAGTATATAATTCAAAATTAATTAGTAATTTTCAAGCTAGAGTACACACAATTTATTTAGTTAAAATAAAATAATATTCTTAGTTCCATGAGAGTTATGTAGAATGGTAGCTTGATGTCTCGAAAATATTTCTTTCATACATACTAAATTTTTATCATGTTACATTATGAGTGAATCATCTCAATTATATAGCCAAGCACATAAAAAATGTATAGATTGGAAAGAAAAATAATCACACATTTATCATATTTTTATATGTATAAATTTTCTAACATCAAACTATTTATACTTATAGATTAAATTACTTTTGAATTTGGTTATTTGGGTTCAACATGTCATGCTATAGGATTTTCTTGTGTTTTCACCATGTTGTCATGTGTAGATCATAGCTATGTATTTTATAGGTGTAGGAATTTTAGAGGAAGGCAAGGTTGAACAAAATGCATAAGGATGAGATGGAGCCTTGTTTACCTTAGGATTTGGTTGAGGCTCCCTTTGAGCATAATCAGGTGGTTGGTCCTCTTGTAGACATGACTAATTTAGAAGGTCTTGTCAAGAGAAATTTAGAGGAGATTCGTAGAGACAAGAATCATGTTACAGATGGATTAGTTGGAGTTCATTTCCTCTACCATTCTCTTGAATTGCAACATTCACCTCTTGGTATTCTTTCTAATAATTTAAAAATATGAAGAAGCTTCAAGTTTAGAAGATTATACGAACCCTTTGGTCTCAAGTTTGGAAACTAAAGATGAAAACTCCATTACAAAGGAACTAGGTTCATTCATGGAAAAGGATAAGGTTGACAATAAGATATAGTTCCTTGAAGAATTTTGGATTCAAGTTGTGTTCAATGATAGATCTACTAATGTTTTTGGGAAAACAACCCTCTTTATTAGATACATTGCCACTATTGGTGGAGTCTTTCTAATTGGATGTTATTTTTCTAACTTACAACTATATTTTTCTTGCTGTTGTTCCATGCCAATATGATTGATCATTTTTTGTCTCTTTATTGGTCTTTGTAAAAGGGTGGGGCCCTTTCAAAATTTCTATTTCTAATTCATAAATTCAACCACAAGTATTTACCCTAAAATTAAAATATAAATTTAAACTTTAAAATAGTCTTTTTTGATATTATATAATACCCTCACATGTATTTAATTTATAAATCCTATTATTCTTTATGTTTAATTTCAAAATTTTAATGCTTGAGCAAGTATAGGTTACAAGTGCATTCTTTACATTTTTTCTCTTTCTTTTGTACTATTTTGTATATGGGTGTCTTATATGCATTGCCTCAAACATATAATTTTGATGTCTTATACCTAATTCTAAAAGTAGTTTTATGAATGTATTCCTCCTTTATTCTTTGCTAATTTTAATTGAATATTAGACCTGTTTTTTAAAATATGGTCACCCCTCTCAATCAGTAAAATAAGTCATCTATTTTAGGTGGTGGATATTAATGTTAATTGTTTATTTATTGAACATGTACATAATCAAGACACCTTGGAAAAGTGCCTTAAATCTTTCTTTTCATAAAAATAGTTGGAGCATCCCATGACAAGACACTAGAACATATAAATCCTTTCTTTAAAATGTCATTTAGGAAATCCTTTAATTCGTGCAAATATGAAGTCTTTGTTCGATAGGGATCTATAGATATAGGGGCTAATTCATGCATGAACTCTATTAAAAAATAAAACACCCATTTAGGAGGAAACATGAGGAGTTCATTCTAGGAAAGACATCCTAAGACTTTTGTAATGGAGGTTTATTTTCATTTGAATGGTTCTCATTCACTTTTACTAAATAATTTAAATTAACAACAAACAAGGCACACCCTTTTCTTTATTCTCTTTTGAGTTGTAAAATAGAAAATTTAATAATACCTTCATTCCTTCTAATCCTAATAGAACTATTTTATTATACATTTGATTCAAACAATCTAGTTTCTTTCCTCTAAATTTATTCTTCAATTCATACATTTAGAACCAACCATTTTTGGAGTAATGTCATAAGACTCAAAGGAAAAATATGAATAATTTTATCCATGTTTCCATTGTATGCACCCTAAGTTATAATTTTAGAATGGTATCATTTATAAACTATCTAAGTTGGGACATGTACACAACTCAACACTACCTCTTTTAACAAGGATTTAGATTTTAAGTTGAATTTCTAAACTATCTAAGGTGATACAAAATAGTAAGAAGCACCTAATTATATTAAGATTTTAAGATATAAAATATATTAATTCTACTTCATAGCTCTAGGTATGACATTTTTACATCATTATCACCATGCTCCCTAGCTTTCTTTGTTGGTGTCATATCCACCATGAATGAGGCCCATTTTTCTAAAGGTCCTATATATAAAAGATAATTAGATAAACCTTCACCAATGTTTGCATTTTAATTCTAATTGATTACCACTTTATACCTTTTACCAATTTATAATTTCATAGTTTACCAATATAAAAACTTGTAGGGGAATAACTATAATTCCCCATTTTTATAAATAGTCTAGATTACCTAAGTTCCAATTGAAGTTTTGTTAGAGTGTAATATAATATGTTTAGTTCTAATCAATGGTTCTAGATTAATTATTTAAAAACCCTCAAAAAATTATACTCATTAGAGAGGTTGTGCATTAATAAATATTACCAATTAGGGATCATATTCTTATTTATACTTTCATACCACAATCATTAGCATAACTTATCAACCTCAATGAGGGAAATAGTCACTATTATGGTTCACATTTTTATTTACCAATAATTCATTATTGTAGGTTGAACAAAATAATCCATCTGATACAAAATTATAAAGATATATGGTTATCAACAATAATTTTAATAACAAATATAACCAAAAAAAAATAACATGAACTGTTCTATATAATGCCTCAAATAAATTTGTTTTATGTTCAGGTAAGGCTTTAGAAACATTAAAGCAAATGCAATTGGAGGTGCCCTGGTAGAAATGTATGCAAAACGTGGAAGCATAGACAAGGCATGTTAATTTTTTGAGAGAGTTTTGAAATGAGTTTCTAAAATATTTCAAGCAATGCAACGCCATTTTTTCAACACTCTTTGCCCGTGCCAAAATTGGAGCTTTGGAATAGGGTATGAACATGCATCAAAACATGATAGAAATAGTGTTTATTGAAAAGGCTTTAGAAACTTTCAAGCAAATGCAATTTCAAACAAAGAAATGCAGTTTGAAATCTACAAATTTGAAACATTTCGCATTTAGGGTTTCAAATTTTCTCAAACAAATGCGTTTTGAAATCTACGAAATTCAAATTTAACCAACCTGTGAGTGAGCTATGGAGGTCGGGTTGATGAATGTTTTTCCTACGTCTGTTTGCTACATTCGCCTTAAGGTTCGCTTTTGCCGCATACAGAGCTCCAACAGGGAATACATAGAATGCGCGACAATGACTATTTTTATTTTTTATGCCCTATTTCAATGGGTTTGCTTTAACATCCATTCGAGTGAACCCTATTAAATATTTTTTTTTTCATATTTTTATGGGTTCGGTCAAACACTTAAACTGGTTCGGCCGAACCATAGAGTTTGATTGAACCCCTTGTCATTGTGAAAACAAAAAAAAAAATCAAATTTCCTTCCTCAAAAAATTTGTAAACCACTATTGTGGCTTAGCCCTATGCATGGGGCCCATGTCTCCTTGTGCATTTATGTATAGACATGCATGAGGTCTCCTATCAAGGAGGTAGTTCCATTTTTTCTATTATGTCATTACTTAATGTATGGGCATGGGAGCATATCCCAGTTACCAGGCCCGATGAAATTTGGGATTGGGATCTAGAGGATCCTTATTCTTACAAATATGGTGATTTTGTGCATTACACTTGGCTTGGGCAACTACCTTACTAGTGTCATGTGATAGATGATATGCCTAATTTTGTTTTGAGACCATGGTTGGGATGTGAGGCATGGCATGACGACCAGGAGTAGCTCTTATTTTGTTGACAAACACAGTGGTTGATCGGTCATGTTTGTTCTTTGCTATAGTGGTATTTACCTAAAAGGGTTCTTCGCGAGTTCGGCGAGAGACAAAGTCAATTTGGAGATGATTATCAGGCTTGGTTTGGCAAGACCAGCCGAGATGCTCTAGTGTGGGGATTATAGGAAAATCATGATGCAGCTATAGTTGAGTTTAGAGCACTCACCCCCTTTGGATGGGGATGTCCTATTGGACTCGTAGATCTGGGATGACCCCAGACTATGATTAGTGGTGGGCTTAGCGGATTCCTCAGATGTTTATAGATCATGTTGGCACTATTCCAGCAGTGGGTAGAGCATGGATTACCAACCAAACCGTGGGGAGAGACAACGAGTTAGGATCATCGTAGAGCAATTGGACAAAGTGAGATAGTATTGGGATCAAGATCAACATGATGATCCCATGCAATAGGATCAGGCACATGGTCCTCCTCCCCCACCTGGTGATGCAGTGCTGATAGCGTAGATATTACAATTGACAGTGGCCAAGGATGTAGAGATAGTGTGGTGATAGGCCATAGAGGCATATGAGGTTATTTTGATTGTAGAGCATGATGCGGCTAGGAAAGAGAGAGATACTACTAGACAAGAGTTAGTGACAAAGCGACAGCTTAGATAGTCTGCAGAGATTTCTTTGGCTACACTGACTCCTATGGCCCAACATCAGTCTGAGTGTGAGTAGCTAGTACAAAAGGTGACATATTATTAGACACTTTATGAGCCCTTTGTACCCAGATCTCAACAACGACCACATTTCAGAGAGCCTAACACAGCTACGGGGGCAGAGTTAGGTGGGCATTCAATTAGACAACCCGATCAGTCACATCCTTCTCCTAACTAGAGCCAAGATCCTTAGAGGTCTCCTCCTCCATCCGGGAAATAGGACATTTGTACTTGATCTTTATGATTTTTTATTATTTAAGAGATATTGTTATAGACATGATTTTGTATATATATTCATTGGCCCAGCTGAGGCCTCATACATATGTATTTTTTTGTATTATGATATCACACATGTTATTTGATGGTGTATCTAATATTCTCATTTTTGATGATGATATATATGAGATATACATGTTTCGATTCAACCTCATTATGTGTTATGTGATGATTATGGATGATGATGTATATGTGCCTATACTTGTTTTGTACTTTTCTGATGTATGCATATGATGTGGATGGATGGATGGATGATCTATATATTTATATGATTGATGTTGATATATGATGGATGTTGATATATTTTGGATGTTTATAGATGATATCTTATACATGTGATGTATGATATACATGATACATGATATTTTATTGGTTTATTATCATCATGATATGTGCTGATGATATTGTGGACGCAGGATGGATGCTTGTTAGTTAGAAGAAATGTTTGGATGATGGGTAGAAATTTTGATGTTGTTAGTTACTAATGATTTTCTTTTTCTTTGCATAGAGGCTTCATATCTTTGACAATCCCTTTTGATGTAGCAAATAGATACGATGCACCAGGGTATTGATAACCAAGGTGGCTTTGTATCTATTGCATGGACTTTGACTCGATATACAAAGGATATTATTGCTCATACTAGACATATGGAAACCATGTTAGGACATATGGTTAAGTTGTGTCAAAAAAAATTGGACCAATTACACAAAGAGGTATGAAATACCTAAAATGCAACTGCTACACAAATTGTCTTAAAACAACTTCCATACAAAATAAAAAGGAAGTATTTTCCATGGTAGTATCACAAAAACATCTTACAAACAAAAAACTAAAATGATGCTCAATTTCCCCCATTCCTTCCTCTCTAAATCCTTATGGACATCATCGAGAGATCCTGGGAATGAGTCAATAAAATAAATCAGAAAGATAAGACTATAAAAAAGATAAAACAATGTTGCAATATCACTTGCCATATCTATTTTGAGGTTTCAGGCTATTATCCGGTGTTGATCATGTCTATTGTAGGAATGTTTTATCCATTAGGACATATCTCAGGATGTTGGTGAATTGTCAAAAGATAGGTAGTTAACACTTTGGCACTATTTTTGTTGGTTTGTAATCAAAGCTTTGTGATTGTTTGCTTGAAAGTTCTAGCTTTTGATGTTGTTTTCTTTGTTCGTCTATTTTTTCAAAGGGTGAGGATGATGATTTGTCTATTATGGATGAAAAATTTTATTGTGTTTGGTGATGATGGAGGTAGGACCTTTTTTGGTTTTTCTCAGTTTATATGATGTTGTTTTTGTTGTTTTTAGGGGACTAACCTAGGGCCTCAGGGGCTCATCAAAGATAAGCCTTTTTCATGTTGTACACTTAGAGGCTCGTAGTTCACTTGGTTTGATATGAACAAGTTTTTGATCTTTTTTGTTTTTCAAATTTTTGGGGGGTTTGATTTTTTTGACTAAGCTGAAAGAAAATATGATAGATACCCAAGGGGACTAACCTAAGGCCTTGGGGGCTGATAATCCTTTCCTACGTTGTACATGCAAAGACCATGTAGTTCGACTCATGTTGCCTCAAAGCATAACATGTTTTGGGGATTTTGATGTTTTTTATTTTGTTTTGACTTTGTTTTTTTTTAAATGTTTTTGATTTTGATAGCTTTTGACCATGATGGGACATGCAAGGATCCAATTCACCACTAGTTTCGAGAAGTTGCCCCCAGTTTGAGACAAAATTAACTTCAAAATGTTGATGGTGTAGCTAGGTTCAATACTTGACCAGTTATCGAGCCATGGTTGGATACATGTTTTGTTTTGGGACGAATGGGTGGAGGCTTTAGTTAGTGTCGATAGATAACGATGCAAGTCTTATTCAAACATAGCACCTATTTTCTAGGTTTTCACTATGATACATATTCTAGAAGCACCATAAAGTGATTTTCACTCAAAGAATGTTTTATTTTTCTTTGTTGTTTTTCTTGTTTTTTGATTTTTTATCTTTTTTATCTTTTTTATTTTTTTGAATCTTTACCCTTTTGCCTGGGGTATTTTGACATATTTCAAGTATAGAACTTCTTGAGATGGTTGTTTTTCAGTGGTTCGACTAAAGGTTATCCTTCAAGAGTAGTCAATTGATAAGCTCTAGAGCCATAGCTTGTTGTGATGATGAATGGACCTAACCAATTGGGTTCAAACTTACCTTTGCCATCTTGTTTCAGCTATACTTTTTAATTCTATTTGAGTACCAAGTTCCCAACCTGAAAGTTTCTATTTTTTATCTTTTTATTGTAGCTTCATTTGAGCTAATTCAAATAAACCTTAATATGGTTTAACGCACTCAAATTCCTTTCATCTAGGAGTTCCAACTCATTCAATCTAGATACCCAATACTATTCATTGTTGACCATGCCTCTTAGTGATATTCGTAGTGAGGGGATTTCAACTTTGATAGGTAAGACAACTTCAAATCCATATACCAAGGAAAAAGGTGTAGCACCTATAGGTGTACGGATACTGGTTCAATAAGCCCATAGGGTTGGGTTTAGTTGCAAATACCAATCACGTTCAACGTCATTAACAAATTTTTTTAGTATCTTCAGGATGGTTTTGTTAGACGCTTCAGCCTGACCATTTCCTTGGGGGTAGTAGGGTGTGGAGAATCTATGATGGATAGAGAATTTGGAACAAAGCTCTTTGACATCTATTAGCGAATGAATTGTCCACTTTGAGAAATATGGCGATAACAATGACTCTTCTACCTGATAAGCACTAGTACTTATTCGCTAACAACTTTGGAAAGACCACAATTGCATTTGTCGCTTTCCTCTGAGTTGAGAGGTACAACTCTCTCGTGCAAATTAAATGAAAGATAAGTATCTTTTAACTAGAAAGCGATAAGACAACTAACATTAATACATAAAAATGTAATTAATGCAAAATAAATCCTAAAGATCACCAATTTAACAACTCGCAAACTATACTCAACTAATGAAAAAATCTAGTGTAAGCATGAATCAAAGATTTCATAATTGCAATAAAGGAAAAAATGTAGTAGAATAAATATCACACAGAAAATGTATCCTATATTGTATGTGACTCACAAGTCAATACAATCAACATTACATCCCACTAACAACACACAGGTTGGAAGCCATTACAATTAGAAATAGATTAACTAAAAAAAATCCTAAGTGTCCCTTCCTCTGCTACAACACAATGTAATTTCCAGAGATCGGACCCCTACCAAATGGTCTCTCTGCCTAGATATAGGAATCCAATTCCTCTCTTGACGATTACCGATTAGTTGTGGTAACATCTTCTTGTCGCATAACTGTCTATCTTGGAAACCGGTGGCCGATAAATAATAAATAACTGGCATGATTACATTGCTAGTGAAAATACCTCAAACAATTCTCGAGCACTTCTTGATTTAACTCTCACCTTGTGTCCATTGATTCATAAATGGTTTGTATACCTTACCAATTGAGGATTGAACAACTATCACACATGCAAGTTGTCCTACCATGAAATCAATTGGGAATGTAACTTAAATTCCTAACATGTCACCATTAATTCATATCACATCGCCATCCTATCATCTTGATTGTTCTTGGTTAACATGTCTCGCTAACCCTCTATAAATTGAATAGGGACAACCTCACTTCACCATCTTGCAATATTAAACATGGCTATTTCTTAGAGCGATGGTGTATCCATGAATGATTTTGTTACCATTGAAGAGATTAAGTGTAGTCCTCTTTTTAGGTGACTATCTGATCAGTTAAAGGAGGTCTTCACTGTTGAAAGTGAGATTGAAGAGGAAGTGTTGTGCAACATATTGGGAGATACCTTTTTGAACTAGGTTCACATGCACAATGCGACACTCTTGGGGTGCTTCATGTACACCATAATCCGCACCTCCGGTCATCGTGATTGGGGGGTGAGGGTAGCAGAATGGTTGGTGCGACCAAAATTCCTCCATTGGGTGAACATGGCCATCACTGGTCTCAACAATTAACTGCAGAGTGGGCTAATAGGTGATGCCATTTACATTGCTTCCATTCCTCAAAACGAAGCCCTGGAGGAAGCAATGACTCTCCTACACATGGGACTTGTGAGAAACAACATGGAGTTGTTTGCCCAGTTTCCGCAAATGCATGAGAACTTGCTCTCGCCTGCTCAGATAGAGTGTCTCCAAGTAGTTATAGAAGCAGTTCGTCTGCTGGTGTTCACCCTTTGTACCTGAAAATAATTTCTTGTTTTGATACCACCTAGCTCTCTATTTCTATGTAATTGACAATTTTTTTGTATTTCCAGTAGTACACACACACACACACACACACACATATATATATAATAAAGTATAGCATTTTAGTACTCCTAGTGTTGATTTCCTGTATCATGAGCAATTCTGTCTTGATTCTAGTTTAATCTTGCTATATGTGGATGGCATTTTCTTTATTCAATTTTGCATAAAAGGCTTTCATTTTCACTTTAAAATGATACTTTGTATGATGGCCACTTAAATTCTTTTGAAAATGCACTCTAGCAGTAATGTGGAGACTTTGTCAAACTACATAAATCACCATCGTAGTTGAAGGAAACACTTGGATTCCTGCTCAGCTTTGAAAAACTTTGAAAAAGTCATTGGAAATATTTTTAAGAAGTTCATAAACCCTAGGTATGGATTGTAAACCTTTTAGAACAAAGACTTTGGAGCATGTAGTGAGTTACAACAAAACCACAAAATGCCACCCGAGTTAAAAGACGATGAAGGAAAGAATTGCGATGGTTAAACGGGAAGTTAGACAAAATGACAAAAACATCGCCCAGGTTATAAATACATAACAAAACCTCACCGAAACAATGATTTAGCCAAAATTTAGTATGGGACGTCGGTTTACAAAGAGGGGTCCTAGAATTTTGACAATAGGGGCTTCGACTAGGGACAAGGACTAAAAAGGACGTAGCCAAGAACCCAAAAGTATTAGACCAGTCCTATCCATTGGGCAACGGAGTTGAGAAAAGAGGAAGGGCAACACACGAAATAAAGAAAACACACCCAAAACAACACACCAAATGACACACCAAAAGGCTATATACAAGGTAGGTTGACACCTACCAAAAAAAGGAGAAAGGGAGGGAACTCATACGAAACCATTAACAAGTTGAGAGAAAAATGACCCAAACCTGAAAAATCCCATTGATGCATGCAACATCTAGAGGGTAGAGAGAATATGGACAACCCAACTATAAGCACTGAAGTTAAACAAGAATCCAATGGCGTTGCTTTTGAACAACCATTTCTCATCATAAATCATCTCTTGACATGAAAGGGCATCATCAGATGCCTTCAAAGTACTCCTTATTTCTTTAGACTCAATTATTAAAAATGTTTCCCACCTTTGAAGTGAATTCAAATTTCCCACCTCCCCTATAACCATATGACCCATCATTTCATGGATGATCCTTGCACATTCAACCTATGATTCCATGACTTCTCAATCTTTCACTTCCACAATATCCTCTTTTTCTTGATTATTAATAGAACAATGAACGACCTCTACTATCAATGGTTCTAACAAACCATAGCTAATCTCTCCAAATAAAACATTGTCATGAACTTCAAATTCTTCAAAAAGAAAGAGAGGGTTTGAATTGACTAACCACTCTACCCCACTCTCACCTTGAGGATCTTTAACAACCTTTTCAGTGTTGTAGGTGGTTTTATCTTGGAGGTCCTCAAACATGAAGGTATCATATTCTGGAACAAAAAGATCACTAGACTCCTGGCCTTCACTATTTGAAACTAAAGGAAGTGAATTTCTTGCAAGAACAAATGAGGAACTAAATTGAAATATCAGATTATACCTTTCTTGTGGTGTATAATCTTCATCATCATTGGATGAATTGATCTCATATTCTGACCCAACTATGGTGTTTAGACTATAGGCTTTGGCCTGCTAATACGAATCTTTCTCTTTTACACAATTTCTTTGATGAGGTAAAGATTGTACCTCATCCAATGCAGTCAAGTTAATTCTTTCAACGATAGGACGAGCGCAATTAGTAGTTGCCTAAAAACTAGAGAGGGAAGGGATAGGTGGTGGACGATGATTGATAGACTAAGAAACATGGTTAGGTTTCCACTTACCAATTGCAATTAGGTCATTTTCAATGTTCCAAGATTTAGTTTGGGCTTGTTCAATTCCAGAGACGTTATCCCTTTTAAGCATAAGTTGAATATCAGGTTCGAGGGCGGAAGTAAAAACATTAAATTGAATCAACTTGCTTGGTTCTTCTAGTGTAGGGATCTGCTGAAGAGATTGGTTAAATCGATAGACGAACTCCCTCATGGATTCATGTCCTTCCTTTACAATCTTGAAGAAACCTCTAAGCAGTGCGGCTACATCAACAGGATTCTGGAAACGCTTGAGGAATTACTTGTGCAATACATCCCATCCACTTATGCAACCTTTTTCTAACCCTCTGAACCATTTAGAAACCTTCTTGACTAGACTATCAACAAATATTTTGACAAAGACATCCTCATCTTGGATACCCAAGACATACTCTTCCAGATCTTGGACACCATCACCAATGAATTTTGGAAACCTCCTCCTTGAGCTATGTGGCAGGTGATTACATTGAGATAGGGTGAAAGGACAAATATGACTACCCTAGGGAACATAGGTCATGGTACTTGGAGTGGCCAACTCCTATAGGAGTAATGAAGAGAAACTTCAGGTCACCGTTGAGGTGGTAGTTGAGCTGGAGGGTAATTTTGTGGTTGGTTAGGACACTGATTCATATGCTAATTTGGGGGTTGATTCTGACATGGATCAAGGTGACGGGGGGGGTTCATAGTATTCAAAAATAAATCTTGGGATTCGTTCCACTACTAGTGTCAATGGGTGTAGGGCCTGCTCTTCTTCTTCTTCCAAGACGAAATTGACTCGCATGTAAGTAGTCACACTTCTCCAGTACCTCCAAGTGAGTGTATTTAATTGTGATATGATTTCCTCTTGTTTTTCCTACATCCAATGAAGGTCAAGTTGAAGTATGGGGAACACGTCATTGTGGGGAAGTACCATCTTGTTGCATGACACGAAGTAAATTATCAAAAATTAAAATCTTTCCCCCACCGAATCCCCAAAAATTTGTTCATGAATGAAAATTTCTCCTTTGATAAATATGGTGATTAACAATGAATTTTATGCATGATAAGCACTAGTACTTATTTGCTAACAACTCTGGAAGGACCACTATTGCATTTGTGGCTTTCCTCTGAATTGAGAGGTAAAGCTCCCTCATGCAAATTAAATGAAAGATAAGTAGCTTTTAACTAGAAAGTGATAAGGCAACTGACATTAATACATAAAACTATAATTAATGCGAAATAAATCCTAAAGATCACCAATTGAACAGCTCACAGGCTATACTCAACTAATGATGAAATCTAGTGTAAGCATGAATGAAAGATTTCATAATTGCAATCAAGGAAATAAATACAATAGAATAAATCTCACATAGAAAATGCATCCTATATTCTACATGACTCAAAGGTTAGTGCAATCAACATTACATCCCACTAACAACACATAGGTTGGAAGCTATTGCAATCATAAATAGATTAACTAAAACAAATCCTAGGTGTTCCTTCCTTGGCTACAACACAGTGAAATTTCCAGAGATTGGACCCCTGCCAAATAGTCTCTTTTCCTAGATATAGGAATCAAATTCCTCTCTTGATGGTTACCGATTGGTTGCGGTAACATCTTGCCACATAACTGTCTATCTTTGAAACCAGTGGCTAGGAAATAATAAATAATCGACATGATTACATTGCCAGTGAAAAGACCTCAAACAATTCTCGAGCACTTCTTGATTTAACTCTCATCTCCATTGATTCAGAAATGATTTGTATACCTCCCCAATTGAGGATTGAACAACTATCACATGTGCAAGCTATTCTACCATAAAATCAATTGGGAATGTAACTTAAATTCCCATCACATCACCATTAATTTAGACTACATCACCATCCTATCATCTTGATTTTTCTCAGTTAACATGTCTTGCCAACCCTATATAAATTCAACAGGGACAACCTCACTTCACCATCCTGCAGTATTAAACATGGCTAGCGCTCAGAGCGATGGTGTATCCACAAATGATTTTGTTACCATTGAAGAGATTGAGTGTAGTCCTCTTTTCAGGCGATTGTCTGATTAGTTAAAGGAGATTTTCACTGTTGAAAGTGAGATTGAAGAGGAAGTGTTGCGCAACATATTGGGAGATACCTTTCTAAACCAGGTTCACATGCACAATGCGACACTCCTAAAGCGCTTTATGTACACCACAATCGGCACCTCTTGTTGTCGTGATTAGAGAATGAGGGTAGAAAAACGGTTGGTGTGACCAAAATTCCTCCACTGGGTGAACGTAGCCATCGTTGGTCTTAGCAGTTATATGTGGAGTGGCCAGATAGGCAATGCCATTTTCATTGCTTCCATTCCTCAAAATGAAGCCCCGAAAGAAGCACTGACTCTCCTGCATGCGAGACTTGTGAGAAACAACACAGAGTTGTTTTCTCAGTTTCTACAGACACATGAGAACCTGCTCTCACCTACTTAGATAGAGTGTCTCCGAGTAGTTATAGAAGCAATTCGTGTGCTGGTGTTCACCCTTTGTGCCCGAAAAAAAATCTTGTTTTGATACCACCTAGTTCTCTGTTTCTATGTAATTGACAATTTTTTTGTATTTCCAGTAGTACACATATATATATATATAATAAAGTATAGCATTTTAGTACTTATGGTGTTGATTTCTTGTATCATGAGCAATTTTGTCTTGATTCTAGTTTAATTTTTCTATATGTGGATGACATTTTCTTTATTCAATTCTACATAAATGGCTTTCACTTGTACTTTAAAATGATACTCTGTATGATGGCTACTTAAATTATTTTGAAAACACACTCTGGCGATAATGTGGAGACTTCGTCGAACTACACAAATCACCATTGTAGTTGTAGGAAACACTTGGATTCTTGGTCGACTTTGAAAAGCTTCGAAAAAGTCTTTAGCGGTCTTTTTAACAAGTTTGTAAACCCTAGGTATGGATTGCCAACCTTTTAGAACAAAGACTTTGGAGCATGCGACAAGCTACAAAAAAATGGTAAAATACCACCCAAGTTAAAAGACGATGAAGGAAAGAACTACAATAGTTAAATGGGAAGTTAGATGAAATGACCAAAACACCACCCAGGTTATAAATATTTAATAAAACCCTGCCCAAACAATGACTTATCCAAAATTTAATATAGGGCGTCAGTTTACAAATAGGGATCCCAAAATTTTGACAACATCTTGGTTTTTGAATGGGGTTCTATTGTCCATTATGATGGTTTGGGGAATTCCATATCTACAAATCAGATAATTTGAAAGATGAACTTGGATATCTATTTTCTTATGATGTAGGCTAATGGAATTGCTTATATCCATTTGGTGAAGTATTCAGTTGTGGTAATAATGAACTTATGCCCATTTGAGGAAGCAGGAGAGATCTTACCTACCAAGTCTAATCCCCATTGCGAAAAAGGCCATGGTGTTGTGATAGGTCTTAGCTCCTGTGTTGGTGCGTGAACAAGGTCACTATGTTGTTGACATTGACGGTATTTTCTGGAATACTAAATACATTCTTGTTCCATAGAGGGCCAATAGTACCATGTTCTCAACAATTTTTGCACTAGGTTAGGTACACTAGAGTGGGACCCACAAATTCCTTCATGTACCTCTTGTAAGGTAGTTTGTGCTTCTTCTACGTTAATACATTAGAGTAGCATACCATCTAAACTTCGACGATATAAGGTGTCTCCTAGGATTGTGAATCGGGAAGTCCTACAGCCAAAGGTCTTCTTTTGGATCGTTGTTATATCAGGAGTTATGATACCATGTTGGATGTAATTGAATGTGTCTTGGTACCATGGTGAATTAGGACCAACAACAACACACACTAGTTCTAATTCTAGGATATTGAATGTCGGTATGAGAATTTGATCCACAAGGAATTTGTACTATGGAATATCGAGAAGTGAACCTATCATTACCATAGTGTCAGCCACTCTATTGTTGATGCAAGGAACCTGTTCAAAGATGATGGTGATAAAATATTGTTTAAAACTATCCACCATTCTTTTATTCGACATCGGCTTGTCATCTTTTGTTTAATACTCATCATTCACTTGCTTGATTACTAGTTGACAGTATTCGTAGACCTACAGTTCTGTTATCATCCATTCGATGCCCATCTTGAGTCTTGTGATTAGTGCTTCATAATATAATATATTATTTCTACATGGGAAAGCAATTATATATGCCTTAGGTATACTATCTCCCTATGGTGTGAGGAATAATATACCTGCTCCTGAGTTGTGTTAAGTGTGGGACCCGTCAAAGTATAAGGTCCAATGGCTTGTCTGTTCTGTCAGCAATACACTTTCATTTGGGAAGTCTATTGTGAGAGGTTAGTGATCTTCCATTGGTGCTTTTGCCAGTTGATCCGCTATGATTTGTCCCTTGATGGATTTCCTGTCTACTTACTCTATATCAAACTTGCTCAATATCATCACCCATTTAGCGATCTTGCCTGTTAGAGTTGCTTTTGCAGCTAATAGGTACTTTAGTGGATCTACCTTTGAGATCAGCTTGACTTGTCTGTTCAAGATATAGTGTCTTAACTTATTTGTTGCAAAGACGATAGAGAGACATGCTCATTCTATGGGTGAATAGTTCTATTTATAGCCCACTAGTGTTTGGTTGATATAGTAGACCGCTCCTTCTTTATTATTATCATCTAGCTATGCTAGGATAGATCCTAATGTTGCTTGTGTTGTAGATACATAGAGTATCATTTCTTTATCTGGAATAGGTGGTATTAAGACTGGAGGAGTGAGTAGATACTCTTTTACTTGCTGGAATTCTTGATCACATCTCCCACCCCACTTAAATGTGATTTCTTTGTGTAACAGATGGGTGAACGGATGACACTTGTATACTAACTACGTGATGAATCGCTTGATGGATTGTAGTTTCCCTTGTAAACTTCTCAGCTGCTTCAATGTCTTCAGTGGAGGCATTTCTAATATGGCTTTTACCTTTGCAGGATCTACTTCAATGCCTCTTCTTGATGTTATGTACCCTAGCAGTTTTTTAGATGTTACTCTGAATACACACTTTTTTGGATTGAGCCTGAAGTTATACTATTCAAGCCTATCAAACACTTTAGCTAGGTTGGCCAAATGGTCTTCCCTTTTGATAGAATTTTCTAGTATGTCATCTACATAATCTTCCATAATTGAATGCAACATATCATGAAATATTGTAGTCATTGCTTGCTAATAGGTTGCCCCTACATTCTTTAGGCCGAATGGCATGACATTCTGCAGAAGGTGCCCTAGGCACAAGTGAATTTTGTTTTATGTTGATCACTAGGGGATATTTTTATTTGATTATACGGAGAGAAACCATCCATTAATGATAACATTTCATGTCTTGTTGTTAGATCCATGATCATATCAATGCTCGGAAGAGGGAAGTCATCTTTGGGGAAAGCATTGTTTAGATCTCGAAAGTCTTTGCAGATTCTTATGCCCACAGTGGGCTTTGATACCGGTACTAGATTCGATTTCCATTTAGGATAATCGATTGTTCTAATGAATCCCACATCTAGTAATTTCTTTAGTTCTACTTTTACCAACAGTGTTATCTAGGGATGTATTTTTCGTAGTTTCTGCTTAATATCTTGGCATGTTTGCATATGTCCATTTGAATTTTATCTTCCTTTCATTGATAAACACTAAGAAGTTCACTTTCTCTTCAAGTTCAAGTTACGTTGCATGGTATGTGAATTTGGGTGTTTCTGTTGTGCCAACATTGATAGGTTCGGCTTCTTCAACTAGGAGTGTCGACTTCTCTTGATATTCAAAAATAGGGAGATTGAATTCTCCATCTTTGGGTGCCTTGGAGAGGTTTTCACCCTTAGACTCATCCTTTATTTTTCTCTTTTCAAGATTCGATAGAGCCACATCATGGTTTTCCCTCGAGGATCTTATTTTGATTTTTATATTGTTTTTTTTAATTTTGTGACTAGAGGACACAATCTCCTCTCCAAAATATTCTCATGATGGTATATCGGTTCGAAGTCCCATAAACTCTATAATTGCTTCATCATTTTGGAATTGATCCAAAATAGGTGTATGATGTTGTTGGTCCCAATCTACTAACTGTGGGTAGCAGAGGGGTAGGTTGTCATCGTTATCTACAAATCTTACAAAAGTTGTTGAAAGGGTCATTATAACTGTGGCATCATTTTCCCATTGAGTATCTAGGTCATCATTGTTAGAGGTGACAGAGGAAAGAGAAACCCATTCATACTCCTTAGAGTTTGTTTCATAAGTATAGTCTTTAAATATAGGTTTTCTAGGTTGGGTAGGGACTATTCTCATGTTAAAGCTTTTAAATAGGTCTTCGATTAGTATATGAAAGTTTATACGATGGTAGATATCTAATGTCTTACCGTCAATAGAAGGAACTCCTTTCTTAAAAGAGGTACGTCTAGTGTTTGGAATAACCACGTCTATAGAACCATCGCCTAGTCCCATGTTCTTTCTTTGTTCCACTATAATAGGTTCCCATCTACCTTGTTTATGTCACCTACGGCCACCTTTTCCAGTGTATCCTATTTGTTTTTCCATCTGATACCCTTTACTACTAGGACAATTGGAAATGGTTTTAGTTGTTCAAGTTCTTCTTGTTCTTCTTTGTAGATCATTGACAAGAAGTCCTCTTTGAATATTTCTTCATCCTTCATATCTCCCCACTTGGTAAAGATTGTGGGTTTGACTACCATTGTCACTACTTGAACATATTTGATCTCCTTAGGCCCTCCATAAACCTTGGGTGTTGGTGGAAGCATTCCAATGCAAAAGGATTGATTGAAATGATAGTTTTCACTACCTTTGTCAAGTACTTGAATCTTAGGATCAAATTTTGGTTGTTCACTTGATGTGGGTTTAGTTGAGGTTGATGGTAGTGTGGATGGGTTGACATATGAGGAGTGGAATGATATATCATTACTATTTATTCACTAGATTTTGTTATATTTCTGCTCCAATTTTGCACAATACTGGAATGGTTCAAGATCCATGAATAATGTAACCTCCTTTCCTTCGTGAGGAAATTTAAGACACTGGTGAAATATCAAGGGAACTGCTTTTAGTGCATGAATCCAAGGGCGTCCTAGAAGAAGGTTATATGGTAGCTCAAGGTCTAGTACTTAACATTTTTTTGTGGTTGTCGGTCCTATTTGTACAAGAAGCCTGATGGTTCCTTTTGAATTTCTTTTGAGGTCATCATAAGCCCTTATAGTGATGCTCTTGCCCTTATCGATTACATCATCAGAATACCCCAATTGTTTAACAAATTTCAAGGTACAAATGTTTAGACCTGCACCATTATCTATCAATACTCTTTTGACCATATGTTTGTGGACACCAACTTCTATATAGAGGGCTTGGTTGTGGAATGACTTATGTGTAAAGTCTTTCTCGGAAAATACTAAATGATGAGTGGTCATGCTTTTTCCAACCATGGCTTGAAACTAATCAAGATTGAGGTCATTAGGGACCAATGCTTCCAAAGCTTTCTCTAGTATTTCCTTATGCACAAGTGATAATTTCAGTAGCTCTAGGATGGAGATCAAAGCGAGAGTCTTCTTTAGTTGTTCCACAATACTATAGTCATTGGATGGCTTAGTTGTGGGTTTAGGTGGGGCTCCTTGTATTGTTATTTTCCCTTGACGTGTAGTTATGTTACATTCGAGGTCCCTGCCTTGTATAGTTAACACGTTGACCCTAGTGTCATATGCCTGGAAGAGGGTTCCTAGGATGGTGTCATCATAGGTGTAGTTAGCACTGTGATATTTTTGGTCTTTCCCTTTGTCATTTTTCTTAGCATGGTTAGGAATTGGATTTGTGTATATTTGGAGGTCTTTGTTTCCAGGACGGTGTTCTATGTCAACTTCTCCCTTGTTGATTAAGTCTTGCACTATATGTTTGAGTCCTATGCAATTATTCGGCATATGTCCTTTGATTTTGTGGGGCTCACATAAGTCTTTTTCATTGTACCATGGTGTTTTAAAACTTGGCTCTTCATAATTTGGGTGATCATTGACTTTGGTGAGGTTTTGTTGAACTATTTACGCATGATTATCTCAAGTGTTTCTCCTAATGTTGTGAATTTCCTCCTTGGTTGGTTATATTTCCTTTGTTGTCCACCCTAATTTTTTTGATGGCTATTCGATTGATTATTTTAGGGATAGCTGAGTTGATTGTTTTGTATGTTGTTGGGAGCATAGCTTGTTTATGCAACTTGGGCTTTTTTTTGTGGTACATTAGGATTTTGCACGTTCCATACAACTCTAGTATCAACTACTCCATCATTGGTAACATTTTTCTTTTTGGCCCAAATCTTGGGTCTGCCATTTGAACTAGAAGGGTTGTCTTTTGAGTTTTTTAGTTTAATGACTCCCATTTCTATGAGAGATCTTTCAATGTGTAGTCCCTTTTCAATAGTCTCTTTGAAGTTAGCAGGGTACAACATGGTGAGTTGGTAATTGATTTCTTTTTGGACATTGGAAACAAAGATATCCACTAGATCTTTGTCAGGAATAGGCCACTTGCACCTACTAGCTTTATGAATCCATCTTTGTAGGTAGGATGTAAAGGATTCTCCTTGACTTTGTTTAATCTTGTAGAAGTCAGTGATGGTGACATCCTGTTCTATATTGATAGGCATACTATTGTGCTTATTTTTTCGCTTGTGGAAGCTTGTTTTGAGCTCTTTGATCTTAGAATTCCCTAACACGGTATCAGATCCATGAGAGCACATTCCTTCCTACATCAAGGTGACTCCCACCCATAGCCCTATCAATGGAGCATCATAGAGCCAATAGACACCAAGATTGTGTCCAAAAGGCTCAGAAAATGAAAAATACCTTTTGTTTCATCAATTACGATCAGAGTCCAAATTTATTTTACAAAGGTGTTATCTAATCTCACATAATACAAGAGTGAGAGGTGAGCATGTTGGACCATTCTACACGATCTTCCTTGTAGGCTACACCATTTGATTTTTTTTTTCAAACAAAAAATCTCTAAAAGTCCCCCATGTCCCTACTCTCAGCTCCATTATCCTTTTTCTCAACACAAGTAGCTCTCATGGTTTTCATAGGCCTCTATATTTTTGTGAAAGTTAGCAATGGATCCTTTGCAATGCACCAAAATTCTCCATTGATAAAGGATACATTGCAACAATAAATCCTCTATAGATATAAATATTGAGGTATTTCACAAGTGTTATCACCATTTATGCACTCAAGGATTCAACTCCTCAATCTGTGACCAATTAAGTTTTTTTTGTAGAGGATCTCCATGTAGCCATATACCTTTTCTCTCTTGCACATGACCTCCAGCCAATTGAGGAATTGGTAGTAGCAAATTCATGACATCTACAAGGAATCTTCATCCCTCCCATGCCACTTCTCCAAACATTGGCGACTTCTCTCACTAGCCAACTCATCCTACAATTTTTTTGGGAAAATTTTATTTGTCATTGAGTAAGTGTGTGGCACATCTTTGCGTGATATCTTCACCATGTCTATGCCAAAAAATCCTTTGGTTGGCCTCAATGCCCTATATTCAACCTATTATGTGCTCCATCCAATTAGGCTTCTTCAAACATATAGTGTTCAACAACTCCTCAGCCCTCAAGACCAGGTTCAAGTGACTCCTCAACACTCAAAGGACTCTCCACATAGCCTTCATGCATTTGGTTGTGGCCCCACTACTTGGTTTATAGATAACTTATATTCAAAATAATAGTTTAACATAGTGTTATAGGTGAAACATAGGGAAAAAGGATGAATGCTAAGTTTATTATCTAAACCTATGATCAATCCCAAGTTTCTAATGGTTTCATTAGGATGAAAATCAACAAGATACATAGATTAACTTTCAACCTCAAAGGTGAGCCAATAAAACTTGGATCTAATCCTTTTGAGTCTTGGAAATGAATTGGAAATTATTTGAAATGATTAACCTACTTTAACTATATGATCTAATATAAAAAAATGTAATACCTTAAAGATGAACAAACTGAAACAGTAATTTGCAGGTGGACCTGGGGGAGGCAGAGTAATGTGTACCTGTCACCAAAATTTGGATCTAGCATGTGTAGAAGTAATCAATCGCCCATGGGAAAACGGGTCTTTAATAAGGGGTCCTAAAAATGATTTTACAGTCCTTTGATGATAGATCTGAGCCCCTAATTCCCAGCTATAGAATTGTCAAAATGTTGTCAGTAAATTTTGTAGGTGAGTTTTTGTGGCTTGACAATTTTGATGACAACAAATGAAACAATGAATGGATTTCCTTCAAACTTTCCTTGGTCCTCCTCAAACTTGTAAGCTACGCATTCACAAAGAGAAGAGATATTGGGTCATTTAGGGTCTTGCCTCAATCAAACCCCATGTAAATGTTTCCACTTCCACAATGGTGAAATGTCAATGATAAATGATAATGAAAAGGAAGGAATGATGAAATCACAATGTATTGTAACTCACCACCCTTCAATGGCTACCTTGAAGGACTGAAGTCATGAACATCTCCTCAAGGATTTGGATCTTGCTTGCTTGAATGCTTGAGTGCTTTGGAGACCTACAAAAAGATGTTAGCCTTCACAAAGTAATGACAACATGAACACATATAAACTTTGACATGCTATTGGATATTGATTTGTTGTAATAAAGCTATTAAATGTTACTCTTGACTTGTTCAATAGTGCTCTTAATCATAAGTTTTTCAATAGTTTTCTTGTTAGTGCTTGTTAGATTTTAAATGATAAAAAAACTAGGTATTTATATGCAATTGTTCTAATTTCCCAAAAAAATGATTCCAAAAGATGACACTTAAATTTTGAATTTTGGATGTTAAAATGCCACCTACAACATATTTAAATTTGGGTCTTGGCTAAGAAGGGGGGCCCATTTTCCCATGGGTGAATGGGTCCTAGCCCAAATTTCTAGGACACACTTAGTCAAGAGAAAAATAATAATTGGATGCATTTATTCAACGTTTGTTATCCCTCAAAAAATGGTAAAAATTAGGAGCTTAATTAAGTCCAATAAAATAGGGGGACAAAACATAATGTGAAATTGTTAAGGGTGACAATTTTCTACACTATATTTAGCCCTCGCTTTAGTGAGAGTATGAAATTACACTTAGGCTCACACAAAAGTAGAGAATTATATGTCAAGAGGGGTTCAATTGTAAAGATGTTGAAAAGATGGGATGATAAAGGATCAAGGGAGATGGCCAAGCCCCTAGGAACCAAGATCCCATGAAAAACCTGTTAGGGTTAGAAGGAAAATGTCTAACAGTTAAATGTAGATTTGATCAATAAAATAGAGAAATAAAACACACACATAAATTATAGCAGAAACAAAACAACACAGAGAATTTAGCGTGGTTCACCCAATCCGGGCTACATCCACAAAACTGCAACCATCCAATGATTTTATTATCCAGTGTAAAATATATTACAATCTCGCTAATAAACACCCTACTACAACCCCCATCCAAACCACTTATAACAATATTTTTAGAAGCTTCCCGAATTAGGGTTTTACAAAGTCAATTTTTTTCTTTTTTGATGATTTTTTCCTTTTTCGGTGACCGCGAAAAAATGAGAAATTTTTTTCTCAGGGGCTGCTTCCCCCGAACCTCGGAAAGGATACATGAAGAGTGTACAATATAGCATGACCAGTCGCCACATACCAACAAAACCAACATAGGCACAAAGGAACACCCACATGTGAAATGCAACAATACAAGATACACAAACATACAATGTCAACATGAAATGCAAAAGGAGGGTATGGACCAACAAGTTGTATTATGTTAAGACCCACACTAAAGGGCATTGATAACTCACGCAATAGCAAGGTATGATATTTTCTAGGTGAACCATAAACTAGAAAGGAACACAGGTTAGTGAGGACCGCTTTTCACTAGGTGGGGCCCCAAGACAAGGGTGAGAAACACACTAGGTGTACTCATAAGAAGGTGGAAAAATGAGAAATACACAAGGTCTAGTGAGGACCGCTTTTCACTAAGTGTGCACCATGTCAACCAAACCAAGAGTTATACCCCCTTATAACCCTGATAAGGTGCCAAAAAATGATCAAGATGTTGTGCCAATGCCACACTAAGTTCAATGCCTATGAACTAAGTGAAGAAAAATGTCAATGTCGTGTCACTAGGTCTAATGTTCGTGAACAAAGTGAAGCAAGAAAAATATGTTAATGCAAAAATGCCAATGTATGCCCCCACTTTAAAGAAATTGCCAAATACCATGTTGTGAACAATTACTTTAAAGTAGAAAGAAAAATGATAAATTCCTTAAAACAAAAGATCACAAGAGCTTACTTGGAAAGCCTTATACCAATGATATATTTCCAAATAAAGCTACATCATGATAAGGGGTTGCCCCCAAATGCAATGCCATAAACAAGACTTGAAAGATGTACACGAGAGGGATCCACGGATCCAAGGTCAACATATGTCTTTTCCACAGTGATATAATAGAGCTTGGAACTGGCATCATTCCCCAAATACTCATGCAACACCAAACACAAATGAGGAACGACACATGGAGAGAGATGAAGACAAGATTTTGGGTCAACATGGAAGACCTAAATGTCTCAACTCTTTTCCACGTATAAGCCACATGGTTTTGGACGAAACTGTTTAGGGTGAAACCATTTCATTCAGAACTATATATATATATATAGTTGATTCCACTATAGCTTTTAATTAGTTAGCCCACTACAATAACCCACCTACAACCTTTCCACTATATATATATATATATAGTTTTTTTATAAAATTGACACTATAATTTAGTTGTTGATAAAATGTTATAAAAAAATTAAGTGAGGTGTTACTCCTTATATAGTATTTTTTTTTTTCAATTTTTTATGTACATATAACTTAAAACTTTAGTGCATAGATTTTTTTTTTCTCCATTTCAATAAATATATATTTTTAAATAAATATTAAAATTTTTGTGTATTAAAAGCATAACCATTTCGATCATCTTGATAAGAATATTTTCTCTAGTGCATTATATATTTTTTAATTTTAATAAATATTAGTATATTTTATAAGACAATCAACCTTATATTTTAGTGGTGATAATCTACTTTTCATAAAATTTATAATAATAATTAAACTATTAAAAAATCTAATATTTTTTAAAACTACATTTATAGATCTACAAAAGATTATTTTTATATTTATAAAAAATATTATTTAGACAAGTAAAAGGTGAAAACAAGTTTCTCAAAGAAAAAATGTAAATTAAAACCACAATAATGTTAAATATATATTTAATGGACACTTCCAATTGAAAAAATTACGAACAATATCTAATTTAGCTAGAATGAATCTAACTAGACCATATATTTGACAAACTAACTTTTAGTTGAAATGTTTAAGTTCTTTTGTGAATATAAATTGGCTTGAAGTGTGACATAACCTTGAACTTTCAGTCTCCACGTAATATCTATTAATTTTATTACTCTTAGTAGTATCCTATTTTAATTCTATGTTGAATTCTCCAATCCTTTTCCTTTTATTTCAAAATCATAATTAGTTCATATCTATTTTAAATTTCTTATCAAATACTACTATTTAAATTTTTCTTTTCTTTTTTTAAATTTCAAAATGGAGCACTCAAATTCACAAGGAGAATGCACTAAAGCAACATTCACAGTAGTATCCTATTTTAATTCTATTTTGAATTCTCCACTCCTTTTCCTTTTATTTCAAAAACATAGACAGTTCATATCTATTTTTTAATTTCTTATCAAATGCTACTATTTTATTTTTACTTTTTTTTTGGTAGCAAAATTGAGCACTCATTACGAGGAGAATGCACTAAAGCAACATTCATAATTGTGTTGTTTTATGAGAGCATAAGTATTTTATTTTCATGTTATGTGTTTTTTTACATGCATGTTTTAATATCTCACATGCAAGTCAAAGTGAGGGCAAAATAAAATGACAAAAATTGTATACCTTGCACTGTTTCCCTTTAATTTGGACTCATTTTGACTTGAATGTATTTTATGCAATGACCAATGTACAACTAGCATAATTTTGCTTTACAGTTGACACATAATTAGAGCCTAACTTGATTCTATCTACAACATTTCGGCTATAGTTCCCTCGTGGTAGGATGAAGGTTGGGCGAACCCCAAACCCCCCTTTTGGTTTATTCCAATTATTGTTGTTGTTTCAAGTTGCCCCACACACCAATGACTAGTCTTGATCTCCGATTTACACATTTATTTACTCAAGCAGTCGTACAAGTCGCATAAATGACCCCAACCATTTCAAATTTTTATTTTAGGCCAAATGACCCTTTCATAAATGATTGTTGTATATTATGTTGAAATGTGAAATATTTTATTTACAAATCATAAAAATCAAAATAAAAAAATAAAACCAATATCATTCTGCAAATCAAATTTAATATACTCACATAAATAAACTAGAATTATTTTCTAAATCTCAAAAACATTTATGTAACAATACCTAATTCTTTTAGTTTAGGAATGAATCGTACCTAAACATCTTTCGAATTCTAGCTAAATACATTGTACATGATTATTGTTCAATAAGTATTTGTAGACTATTAGACATCATATAAAGATGCGCTTGGTTTGACATAATCTAACAACGTTTAGTTTGACATGGGATTTTGCGATGACTCCTCGAAATTGACAAAAGGAATCGTGCTTTGCAATGATGAGATATATTTGGAAGAAAAATGGGCAATTTAAGTTAAATGTCAATATTGTAATGATATATTTGCGCCTCCCTAGGAACTACGAATTCACACGCACCAAAACCACACGATGGCCTCGTTCCTTTCTCAGATAACCAAGACATATGATAATTGAATTTTTAAACATGTGTTGATTAAAATGAAATATAATATTTTGGATTATTTTATTGATAAGATTAAGTCAAAAGATGAATTTATATATTTCTTTGTTTGTGTAGAAGTAAGTTTGGAGAAAGATCTCTGTTAAATCATTAAAGCTAAATTTGGATGGATGGTCATACTTGGAGAAGCTTGATTATGGTCAATTAGGGGAAAGGACCCAGTAGTTGTGCACCCTAACTTCGCGCTTCTAATTATCCTATGTGGAAATTTCAAATCACTCCCAATTTTTTACAGCAGCTTACTTGGCAAGTCCCCTGTTTATAACTAAGGTTTCAGGGCCACATCATCAAATATGATGCCACATCAGCATGCTTTTTCTCAAGGTGTCCAAAAAGGCCCAAAAAAAAAGTGAGACCAATACTTGTGAATTCACGACATGTTTTATTGAGCGCTGATGTGGAATCACATGATTGGTTGCTTTTTAGATCAAAGGAATCCATTTTGTTTAATTATGGGTAGTTATCATCAACACTAACAACTTTAAAGTCAACTATTGGTCCAATATTGATAAAAATATTGGACATTATATAAACAACTACTATCACAACTATTGAAACATGCTCAGGTATTGGGTCCTCTCCCTTATCGTTTAAATGTAATAAATGTCCCTTATATATGACCACTTAACTAAGGACAGTGAAAAAAAAGTGTCTTGTGGAGTTTTAGAGCAAAAGGAGGCATAACATTAAAGTCCTTTGGAAGGAGAGTTTGAAATTTGATTTGAGAAAAGAATAAAACTAGCACTTGTACCTGTAGGAGGTTCAAGGGGAACGCCGATAGGAATTTAAAGAAAATTCGTAAATGAATTGTATCAAAACATAATTGGTTGTATAGGAAAATATATGTTTACACAATGCAATCTCTTTGAACAATTTGTATTGAGTTTGCAATAGTAAAAGTTACATAAGAATATTTATTTGTCTTTTTTGAATCTCCTCTTTTCAAATTGAAACACAATGTTGATTAGAGTGCTTTGAACAAATTACTATCAAGTGTACATAAATCAAAGTAAAATAAGAGCTTCCCAATGTCTTTTTTAAGGTCCTCTTTTGACGCGCTGAAATCTGTATAGAGTGAAACACAATGTTGTTAGATGAGGAATCTGCAAATTGAAAGATACAATATGTAGAAGAATTTAAAGAAGAAAATGCAAATATATTTAAAAATCTGATAATGAAAACATTATTTTTTAAACTTGAACTCATCAATTTTAGAATCCATCAAACTTGAACTGAACATTAAGATTGACCAAACATACAAAACGGAAATACAAACTTCTATAAACCAACATAAAATCCAAAAACAACTAAAAAATAATCAACCGAAATATACCAAATTTTAAATCATCCAGCCACAGTTATATTCAACATTTATTGAAGTAAAATAGTTCGACAATGAAAGATATTTGTTGCAATTAATTAATTATGGTAACAGTCAAACAAGAGAAGCCTAAAATGCAATCTGGTAAGTAAGAGCATTTTCTGTTTGAAGGGAATGCAGTGCAGTAACAGTCAAACAAGAGAAGCCTAAAATGCAATCTGGTAAGTAGGAGCATTTTCTGTTTGAAGGGAATGCAGTGCAGTATTGTACAGTAGGATACAAAATAGATTGCAGTGCTCTTAAGAAATATTGTAACTTTTACATTATTATTTTGTTCCCTCGCAAAAATATTTTACTTTTTTTTTTCCGAATTAACATTTGACTTCACTTGCCATTCGAATTACGTCCTCAACTATGATTTAATTTGACTACCCTTATTTATGTTACCCCTTAAATCCAAATTAGTCGATCAAACAAGAAAATGAGTGTTTAAAAAAATGAAGAGTCCACTGGAGAAGCAACGGCCTTCTACTGTCTGCTAAGAACAAGTATTGTTTTTTGGCATTCAGCAAACTTCCCTGCAGCAGCAGCTTTGTACGTTTCCTAGAAAATAAAGTCCTACTATTACTCCAGCGAGTACTTTCACAAAGATTGTTGCAAGGAAATATTTTGGCAAAATAGGTGATAGGAAAATGCATCTAACACATCATATTTAAATTTACGCTAACCAAAAACATTCCTAAGTAGAAAGCTAGGATGAAGGATCAGAAACCTCTCCATGAAGAATAGAAAACTATATTGCCAAAAAGAGTCCTCAATTCAAATCGGTGCACATATTTGTGCCCATTTCTTCACTATTCTATAAATAAATTTAATGTTTTTAATCTCAAAGTGAACAAAGAACTAAATGAAATCACCAACATCCAAATCCTTCATATTAAATTTAACTGTGTGGTTTCCCCTTACAGATCTATCAATCTCTCCATGTTAAAAGGAGACAAAGCTGTTTGTATTAGATATCCGCATCAGAAAACTACCATATTTCTCTTGATGTATATAATTCCTTATGGGCAGTGCAGCCTCATTCAGGGCATCTGTACTTAAATCGTGTGGGTATTCATGCTAGATTCTTGGATATTGTGGAATCTGCTTTTACTTAAAATAAAACAAGACAGGAGAAACATGGCTTCATTCCAAGTAGATTTTCATTCTAAATCTTACAGTTTAAATCTCATTGTGATGATAAAACAACAAACATCAGTGTACTCCAAACAAGCAACATAGTTACAAATACTTCAACATAGATATAAATTTTATATTGGTTAGGCATGGAAAATAATTAGGAAGCAAACAAACAGTAGTAATATGCACATAGCTTTGATTGTATATTTCATAGCAAATAACAAAAGAACATAGATCAAATATGAGTTAAGTACCAAGAACTTCTAAGCTGGGTAATACCTGTCTCTTTCTAATTTCTTCCTCTGATACAGAATTTTTGGAATACTCAGAAATTCATTCCTCCCTGGTATTCAATAAAAAATAATCACATTAGTTCAGAAACCCAAGGTCTAAAACTGCCTACATGCATGTTGAAGAAGGTAGAGGAATGTTTATAATGTGCTCAATATATCTTAGGAAATCAACATATACATCAAATCTGGTATATAGTCATGGAAACAGGATTGTGGTATTTTACAAACCTTTGTAACTGCTCCTGCAAAACCGTGCACTTGATAACTGCATCTTTGCGTTGCAAGCGCTCTTCCAAAGCTCCAACTCTAAAGCATCCACTTTTCAGACAACCCTTTCATCTCAAATTTGTTGCCTTAAATTGAGTTTCGAAATAAGAATTGAAGCCCTAGCCCTAGCTCGTATCCCTTCCCTAAAACCCTATATTTAAATTACTATATTCTACTGAAAGCACACAGGTCACCTGTTATCCAGTGGCAGCCATGAAATTATTGACCAAAAATATAGAAAAACAGGCAGAAAATAAGATTCGTTACTTACCCTTGAATTATATCCATGGACCAAGATGAGCGAGAACAGATCTGTTTATGGGTACCCTTCAATATCTTCTCTTGGGTATTGATTTAAATCATTCTAGAAAGGTCCAACCAGTCCTGACACTGGTGAGAAACTATTGACTAATGTTCTTGTCTCATATTTCTTCTCTCCTTCACCGACAAGGAAGCTCTGGCAAGGAACCTTAGAGAAAGAGAGTAAAGAATGTTACGAAACCCTACCAAAGCAGAACTAATCTCCCTAAAGCAAAATAAAACTAACTGAAACCATGGCAAGTGACTAACCTCAAGCGTAAATTGGGCCCGCAGAAATCTTCCTATGCAGCGGCGGTGGTGGACAACAGAACTGAAGCCTCAAACCAAATTTTGTTGTGAACTGATCGACAACACAACCTATTTATAGGCGGAGGCGATGATGAAGGGTGGGTGATCTTTTCTTGACATAGAAGATATCTGTTGGATTTAGTTTTAATGAGATTAGACTGAAAAAATGATTTGCACCATGGAGTGTTTGGACGATGGAGTCCCTGAGTTATATTTGCATTCAATGAAGCCACTGCCTTGGCTCCACGTCCTCCTTGCTTATCTACAAAAGTAACCTCAGACCATTAGAGACAATCATTATCTCCTTGTTCTGTACATAGCCAGCAAGCATACCTGCAGAAGAGGCGATCAAGTCACTGAGACGATAGCTACTATCATTAAAGATAAGCAACCCTAGCTATCATAGTATTGTTTACCGGTCACCGTAGTTGCTCTTCAATTCTTCCTGCGCAGCCTGAGCACCTAAGAGGGTGGTTTAGCGGTGGTGAAGTAGTTTGCAGGCCATGTGAGACAGGATTTCCGATGGGCTGTGGACTGGCAAGTCCACAATTAAAAGCCTATCGGCTAATGAAAGAAAATTTATAGACTTTCCAAAGATGGAGGAAGTGGTTATTCCTATTACAACTTCAACATGAGTAGAATTTATTCTATTTAAAACCCGAACTAATCCTTGAGATTGGATGCTTTATTTTTTAAAAAGAACATTGGCTAGAAGACAACCTTCTTAATTCTTTTTAAAAAAATCAATAGATTAGAATGATACCATGATGTTAAAAAAAAATTCAAATTTTTGAATCCGCCCATATTTTATATTTAAATTTGACCTAACACTTGACTTTGTAATGTGTGCCTATATTTACCTTCTTTTAAAATTAATCTAATAATATTTCCAAGAAAGAATATTTAACTATTTTTATAATTAATCTAATAATATTTCCAATAAAGAATATTAACTATTTTTCTTTAAAAAATGATGATATTTATTTGGTGAATATTAAATACAAAGTAGAGAAATATCTCTCCCACGAAGTCAAAAGTTATTCGTACCTAAATTGAATCCCTGCCATGTGTCAAGGGTACGTTGAGGATGATTCACACGGACTGGACTATACTTTGGCTTGAAAACATCTTTTCTTCTTTTTAATAATTGTTAATTTGTTTAATAAGAGCGGATTAGATTTGGTAGTTTGTCTAAACAAGATGGTTGTCGGGTAAACGTGCGAGCTTGGCAAAAAACTAGAGATTAGCACGTCCTAGTCTCCTCTCAGCGTAATACCCGATGACCCCCTCTCCCTCTCTCTACCTATTTATGATAGCTGCTTACTTCACCAATCAAATTCAGACACCTCTACTTTTTCTTTCCTCATATATTCCCGCTTTAAGAAATCCAGCAAACCTAGTGCACGTGGAACAAAATATCTCCATCTAGGCCGCTTATTATTCAAACCGTATCTGCTTACCTAATGCCCAAGATCAGATTTCGAGTTGGTGAATTTAATATTCTCTTTGACACGTTATGCCATTTCGTTCTAATTATTTGCAATCAGACAATTACATACCCTAATTATTCTGCAATCTAAAAAGAAACCTAATAATTAATTTCACAGAAAAGCCTGTAAATTTGAAACAGAACATAAACTATTTGAATTTCTACACCCCAATAAACAATTAAGGCCCAAAGATATTGATCGTAAGAAGGTTTCAAGATTATCTTAGAGATCACAATGCAGGGAATGAATTTATGGAGTTCAGTCCACAGTTTAAACAGAGAATCCTGCGTGTAATACAGAGCGTTTTATTTAATAGGAAAACCAGAGGAGTTATGAGACAAAATTTGGAAAACATATATTTACAGATATTCATATCTATATATATACCTATATAAAGCTGTTTCTGTTTTATCGCTGTGTCAACCTTGATTTTTAGATCTAAATTAATGGAGATTACGCGTGCCTGTGTGAGGTGCTGTCGTCACAAATTAGTCTGGATATTTAGCGAGTGCGGGCTTCTGTTCCTGCAGCTCAGTTTTCTGTTATCTTTGAGGTCGATAACAACCACGCTGATATTATCAGTGCTTCCACGCGCAAAAGCGACTTTGGTCAGAAGAGCAGCGGCAACGGCGGCGGAAGAAGTGGCGGTCGTTCCTTTGAAACGAGACGGCCGATAACCGGCCAGGCATTTGCTCACCATTTCGCATGCGCTGTCGTTGGAAAGCACGTCCCACACCCCATCGCTCGCCAATATCAGGAACTCGTCCTCCTCTCTGCGTTCTGCCAATCTCACCTCTGGCTCGGAAATCACATATTTTTTCAGAAATCTGTCTCCTGAAAAAGGAAAACAATCAAGAGCAAAAAGCTGAACATAAGCCCCACAAAAAACCCTCAACGACCGACAGGAAGAGGACATAATGCAAAAAGGACGAGAATATATGAATATACCTAGAGCTCTGGACATGGCAAGCAAGCCGCCAACACGGTAGCCGTTCCAGTATATGATGCGTCCTCCCGCAGCCTCTATTCGATCCATCTCGTCCTCTCGTTCAGGCTGCGTTTAAAACGAAAACATGTCAACATAGTTCAGGACTCGGGGTCCGCTTGCATGCAAACAGGAAGCTTAAAATTGCAGTAGAACGAAGGAATGAGACCTTGTGGTCAGTAGAAAAGGGGACAGCCTTTCCTCCCCTGCAGAGAACCGCCCGAGAGTCACCGCAGTTGGCGACGACGATCTCAGACGAGCTCACCACCGCTACGACGGCCGTGGAGCCGACATTCGCCGGTGCCACGAGATTCCGGCAGCAGGTGGAAAAAATATCAACCTTGTCATCGTGGCGACAGTTGCCGCTAGGACAGATTCCTCCCAGCTGAATGTCCATCTTCGCGAAGCAATTCTTCATTACTTTCACCCACTCGCTGTAATCTCGGCGGCAGTCGTCGGGCAGAGCGCGCAGCTCCTCGGCGAGTGCCTCGTGCAGCCGCTCCCTGCAGAATCCCGACGCCTGCGACCCGCCGTGCCCGTCGTACACGCCGAAAAAATGCAGCCCTGACGACGACGACGACGGTCCCTTGTAAAACCACGGAACGGCCGCCACCGCGTCTTCCATCTCGTCTCTCCTGCCCATGATAGCCATCATTCCGTAGGCTGGGCAGCGCTCCTTTCTCACGCTCATCTTCTCGCCATCCCCATTTAAAACGCCACCCTTCTTGTTACCTGGCATCTGGTCATGCTGTTGGGGCTCAGCCTTCATTTCCACCCTAGCAGTGCCACCAATCAGGCTCTGCAGCGCTCCGGCTGGAGTCAATGCCGCTCTATTCAAGAAGCAAGAACGCTTCATGGCCGGATCGAAAAACATAGTATGATTATCATTATCAGTCCATCCGTTCGGCATTGTAATGACGAGACTGATTTCCCTGCAGAGGTTTACAGAGCCCTCTCTCTTGTTACAAAAGGCAAGAGGGATTAATGCGTGTGTCCGCTCTTAGCATTGCTCGTATGTGTAATGCTTTGAACAGAGGCCGCCATCAAAATTGACCACAAAGCATCGAGCGTAAAAGAATTTTGTAGAGGGGTAAAATTGACTACCTCCCTGGGCATGGAGAGGAAAGTTTATAGATTTATAAGGAATGAGGCGGGCGTACAAGGAAGAAGGTTGGAGGCGGAGTTAAGGGTAAGAGCGAGAGCGGTTGAATAGGTAACCGTGGAAGAAAGGGTGAAAGGTGGCAAGGAATTAATGGGGGGAATAGCATGACAGCCATGATTATCCATCACACGGTTTGTTCGCTGGGTGTTTTAGCGCCTGTTCTCCATGGACGCGTGTTAACTGCCTTGAAATTGGCCTCTCGCACACAGAAATAGTCATCGCCCTACCTCTTGAGTGGTGCATGAATTTAAGCGCCCAATGAGGAGCCGTCACGACTCGCAGACCGTAAAACGCATACGAGTGATTGCGACACATTGTTTCTCCGCCGATTCATTCCACCTCGGCTCCTCCCTAGCCATCACCTGTCGCTATCTTACGTCCTGTACGGCTGCCCCTCTGCCAGCTAAGACCACGCCCACTAATTTCGCCGCTACCTGGCAGTTACGCTATCCACGAAACTCCTCCTTCCTTGTAAGCTCTGCAAATTTCCAATTTGAATCTTATTCGCAAACTTCATCCATTTAAATATCAAGCGGTAAAAGATTAAAAAAAAGATTATATGATTATGGAACTGTAAATTTTCTTTTCTAGAAGGTAATTATTAAGCAGCTAGTGTTGAATTATATATTATTACTTTATTTTATACATATATATATATAAAGGAGAAAAGGAAATCTAAAAGTCACGTGGGGTTTCAGCTAGTAATCTAGAATCCACGTATGGTCTTTTGGGGCACTTAGGGACCTTCCTTTGCCTCATTAGCACTAACATCAATGTTTATGCCACTTTCTCCAACTACAATTTTACTTATGTAAATCATACATGGAAACATACAACCTATTTAGATTCTTTTACATGGAGTGTTGAAAAATATGAATACTACTCTATAAGATAAAAACATGAATTATATAGGTTAATTAAATTGATAATTGAAATTATTAAGATTGAATGCAGTGTTTAGTTGAATTTTGATGGGAGAACAAAGTTGAAGATATTAGAAATTCTTTTGTTAGGGTGTTGGAATTTTAGAATTGTTTTAAATAGATATCTTAAAGCATGTAAAGCGGTTGTGATTTGCTCTCATTCATTTAAGCATGTGTGGACTTGAACCTAATTCATAGATCTAAACTATAACTCATAGGAATTACCTTGCAAAAATTAGTTGTTGGAACTTGCTCGCCTAAATCTTTGATGTTTGACTATTCAATTTGCCACCAACCTTTATCATTGTTTCACCTATTCTACTTGGCTACATGACCTTTGAGTATATAAACATTTTTGTTTTATCCATTTTTCGTAGTTACATGACCTTTAAGTATATATGGTATTAGAGTCAAATAAGAAAGTTAGACCTATGTAAGTCTTGACTTAGGGAAGTGTGCAAATCTTTGAACTTTGTGGGGAGTATTTGTAGGAGATTTGCTTGATCCTTTGTCATTATTCATTCATTATTGTTGTTTCTTTGGTTGATTAATTATTGACCTCTTAATCTCTTGAAGGCATTCCATCTCTAGTCTCATTTTCAAGTGTATGATCTAAAATGGTTGAGTTCAACTACTAATGAAGATATAGAAATGATTAATGGTGCCTCAATTGAAGGATTTTTTTATTACACCCCATTGTGTTATTACCTATTTACTGTTACTTTGATGAGTTAAAATGTTTTAATACATGATTATGTTTTGTATATTTTGGATGGAAAATGTGATGAATGAATGTGCAATGCAATGTGAATACTTTTAGTGCTTTGATAATGTAAATGATATATAATGTTATCAGCTAACTTCTATTGTGATGCACTAAGTTGGATGCAAGAAAAGAATCAAGCCTTCGGAAGAGAGGGGGAGTATCACTTAGGAGAAGAGCTTGGTTTGGTAACCCTTAATGTGTCTATTTGAGCTATCACACACTCACATCCTAGTTTGGTCAAGTTGAGTCGAGTTAGTTCGGGAATTGGTAAGTAAACCTTCGGTCATTGTTTGGGGATGATTTGAAATAGGTTAAATTGGTTATGGTCTTTGATTTCTTGATTGTTCCTTAGTTTGGATTACGTGAATGGATCTCTGTATTATGTATATGTTCTTTGTGTAATTATGTTTATATATTGATCGATATGTACATACATCAAATGTATGAATATTCATGTATATATTGGATAACTCGTGCATATGATCATATGCGTGTGTACATATATGTAGGTAGAAATACTTACTCATATTCATACACGAATATATCACATACACGGGAAATCGATGGGATATATATACTTTATGTATATGCATTTCGATAAATATATATGCATTTGCCTCATCCACGCAATCCCTTCTTTATTGGCCTCTTTGAGTAGTCAAGAATTTATACTTGAAATTCATCTTTCCTTAGCATATCGCCTCCTCCCTTCCCACATGTCTGAATTGTTTTTAGCTGAATGTAAAATTCTTTGGTGTGTGCCTCCTTTCTCCATCTTTGGTTGCATTGGAGCTTTCATCACCAACGCAACCTCTCTGCGTCTCTGCCTCCTACCTTCAACCGCCCCCACTTCACATTTCTTCCTAACTATTTGTGCTAGAGTAAGGGTTATAATGAGCTTAAATATGGTTCTTTAGATTATTGAGATTTATTTTCTGTAGTTCATGGGTTAAAAATATTTGGGAGGTTTACTTATGCTAGTGTCCATATCTAAGATAAAAGTCCTATACAATATGACCATTACAAATCACCTAAGGATTTTAGAAACACTTCCATACACTAAAATGCTAAATGAAGATGTTCAATTACAAAGAGTCTACATCAATACTATAGAAATTCCAATTGTCTTAAAGTTTGACTAGTTGAAGAATGTTGTTCCTAAAATGATAGTCCAACAAAATATCTAGTCCATAAAGTACAAGGATATTATATCCAAATATTTCATATAATCATTTCTCACAACTATTAGATAATCTTATTTCTCCATTTATGTGTTTTGTTTCAACAAGATCCTCTTTTAAGAGACCAAAAACTAGCAAGAGCAGTAGATCCACCAGAAAATACCAATTATTTGTGGAAGTAGAACAAGAACCCATAAACCAAGGTCCTAATCTAGATAATAAAAAATAAGGCACATGCCAAAAAAGAAGAGTTGTCTTTTACTAATATGTCAATGTCATTACCTAGGGAAAATACCCTAGAGTTCTACAAAAGAAATTATATTTCCTTATATAAAGGAGATAGATGGCCACCATTGAAAGGAATCCATAAAACTACAAATGGATCAATAAGTCACTTCCAATACGCCTTTCAATCTTCAAAGGCCATAGAAAAGAAACCTAGACTAGATTTATAAACACAAGAACTATCTAGCAAGATTTTCAAGTCATTTCTAAGAAAATTTTGATGACTTGTGTAGAGATTCATCTTAAAAGAATTGTAGATAAAATAAATTCAAAATGTGAAAAAAGAATAGTTTTCTATTGATGTAGAATCAATAAAGAAATAATGCTCTAAAATCAAACTTACCTCATAATAGATTTTGAATAATCTCCATTATTTAAAATAAATCCTTCTAGTAAGATTGACCAAAGAATGAATACTTTGGATAGTAAGTTGGCAGCCTTACAAGCTAGGATAGAATGTTTACAAAGAGAGGGAAAAGGAAAATAAAATAGAAAAAGAAAAGGAATTTTCTTTTGTTGAAAATAGCATAGATCTATTGTCAAAATTAAGGCAACAATATTTCTCTTTTGAGAAAAAATTAAAGAAGTTTGAACCATCTAAACTTCATTTTAATTTAATGATAGGAGCTAGCATACGACTTCAACCATGATACCTAAATATTGATCAAAGAAGACCACATTATTTGCATTTCCTTTTACTCTAATGATGGTCCAAGCAAGCATACCACTTCAACCTTGGTACCTAAATATTGATCATGAAATAAATTTCATAGAAATAATTAAAGCATGGGTTAACACCTTTGGAACCATCCAAGCTACTTACTTACTAGAAATAAATGTTTTTTCCACATTAGCAACTCAACATCTATGGGGAATCAGAACCAAATACTGGGGTCCCAAAGCTATGGATACAAAAAAGGACCCAAGTTTTTAATATTGTTGATCTCGTTCTTTATCTTACTCTATTGCTCCCATCAATTATGTCTATCTTTTGTTAGTAAATTTGAAACTAATTTTAAGGTCATGTAGAATATGAAACTTTATGATTTAAATGATTTTAAAATATATATTCTCTTCATTGTAGAGAGCTTTCTTATGAAAAAAAATATTTTGATAATTTTTTAATCAAGATCAAATATCTTGAAGGTCTCCATTATGGAGTATATGAAAAGGTAAAGGAGTATTTAGACGCTAAAGGGATAAATATTACTATTACATGTATTACAGATTGGACAAGATTAGCTAATGAAAGATGGATTAATTTTACAATAACTAAAAATATCAAGAAAATCTCACAAAGCATCAAGCCAAACACTTTGACCCACAATTCATAAAAATTGATGGACTTATTGTTGCATTATTTTTTCTAAATATGGCTATTAGCGAAGGTAGCTTAAAAAAAGGCCCATACACATTCTTTTTGCTACAAATATTTTAACCAATATCATAACTATTCCCCTAAGTATAAATATATGTGCACACATAGAACTCCTATACCATAGTCCAAATATATCATTTGTTACATCTATCACAAACCTAGCCATATTGCTCCTAATTATTCCTACAAAAACTAGGTAGGCAAAGAAACCTATACCGCTAACATAGCAACATGGTGGGATAGAATAGATGAAGATTTATTCATGAAAGAAGATATTTATGAACCAACCCTAGAAGAATTGGAAGACCTAGAAGGAGAAAATCTAAAATATGATGATCTTGATAACTTTTGTTGATAAACTAGAGGAAGAACTCTCTTCTACCATAATGAACAAATGATGAAAAAATAGAGGAAGATAAAAGGGGAATATCTCTATTCAATAGAGAAAGAGGAATATTACAATCTCTTTTTTCTTATGACAATTATGTTCATCAATTTTCATCATATTCTCAATTTGATTATCAATCTAGTAGTTCAATTACTCCTATAATGTTTAGAGAATATGTAATCCTAGAAGAATTGACTAGAGATAAATTCTCTATGAAAATAGATGAATTATAGGAAGCTTTAGAAAAGCCAAAATTTGATCAATATACATGGGATAAGCCTATATTAGAAGAAGAATTTTGTAGTACCTTTGAACAAAGACGTAGCAATAACCCAAATGCTATTTTAAGTTTTGAAGAAAGTAGTCTGGATTTTGCTTCTCCTAAATTAAGAAGTTGGTTTCATGACAATAATCTAGAGAAATAACTAATAAGGCAAGAAACTAAAATTATGCAAATTGAAGAAGACTTCCCTAAGAACCATAACAACTTTCAAACCCCTAAAAATGTAAGTTTGTAATGTCTGGTTTGTTTGCTCCAAAATCGGAGTATATTACAACACTCATCCATGGGAGGTATGCATAATTTATTTTTGTTATTATTAATGGAAATATTTATGATGCAAAGATATATATTATGCCTCTCTTTCCCTTTACAAAGCTCCTAAAATAAAGGATTGAGAACATCTCAAAGAAAATAACAAATATAAAAGCAAGGATACATACAAGGTGGTGTTTTTACCTGTGATAAGTATAAACATAAAAAAAACTATTATCATGGAGGGAAAAATGTTTAAATGTGATTTATTTGAACTTAAAAAATAGTAGTTGATAATATCTTATAGGTGGAAATTTTATTGACACATACTCTCCATATGGAAGCAATAACAAATATGTGTTTTTTACATTAAATTGAGAAAGAATAAAATTGCCTAAATTGGTGTATACATCATAATTTTTTCTTTCCATATTGATTATAAAATATATACAATGATATTTAGTTTCTTGGGTTAAAGAAACAAATAATACAAGAAGTTTTCTTTGAATACCTATAAATTTTTTGGACCAAAATGATGCCTATAAGGCTGATTGTACTATAGAAGGATAAACATGTAAATATAGGGAAAAAAATCCCAATTATTGTAAATGATTATCCAAAAAAAAAAAAGGATATTAAATAACTTGAAAATGGTAAGTGTTGTGTGGTCTCACAACACGCCCCAAGACTGTAAGACTTGGGGACCCAAGTGAAAACTAACACTTATGGCAGGTGCTAGCTAGTTAAGGAGATCACCGGAAGTTAAAGTCAATTTTTTTTTTGAGTACTTCGTGATTCCAGGGTACCAGATATTGGGTACCGGAAAGCCAAAATTTTGAAAGTGTTAACACAACCTGTTGTGGGAAAAAATTTCTAGTCTGAGAGCAAAGGTCCAGGAAAATGTGGAGGTTTCGGTAAAATCTAGGGTCCAAAAAAATTTGTTGGTAAAAGTTGAAGTATCGAGTACCGAGTACCGGGTAACAATGTTGAGTTAAAGTTAAATGTTAAAGTTTTCCTGAAGGTCTAAAGGTTCACTAACCCGACTAAAAGAGAATAATTACGTGAGAATATGATTTTAAAACTTGTAAAACTATGAGATTGTAAAACTATGAGATTGTAAATCTAAATTAAGTGTTCTTTGTTATAAATTATTTGTGTATGATTATCTGTTTAGATCAATTTTACCAATTCTAGAAAGAGACAAAAGATTGTAGAAGAATGAGAAAAGAATCTATAGAAGTGACACAACACATACATGGAGAAACCCTTTTGGGAAAAAACTCCACCACCAGAATCAATAGTGCTTGTATTATTTAACCTTAGAACAAGATTACAATAACACTTTATCAATCCTTGATTGATATGCTTCCTTGCCTTCAACAATCCTTCTTCACAACCTGCACAAAAATCTCATACACTTTCTACAGCACAATCTATCCATGCATTCCATGTGACCAAGCATGAATCCACACATCCCATGCCATGCTTCAAACCCTCACACATGCACAAGCTCAACCTGCTAAACTGCTACCTCTACTACAAACTCTGATGCACTTGTTGCAATTAATAGAAAATTATTGAGCATTGTAAACTCCTAAGAGTTATCAAATACAAGAGCATAAATCTCCTCACAAAAAACCACGCCTAGATTGTGCAAGTAGAGTTCCACACTATAACATGAAGTCAAAACCAAAGTCTCCTTAATTTAGGCGCCCCAAACTGAACACTTAACTGATCGTTGGTCAAGAAAATATCTTGCAAGCATCACCTCAAAGTTGGTGCCCAAGAATGGGCCCACTTAACTGAGCCTTGTAAATATATTCTCATGCAAAAGGTGTTAACTCAAAGATGCCAACTTGGGCGCCCAAGGTGGGTCCAAGTCAATCTTTGTTAACTGAAACATATCTCTCCATCAATTCATGCAAACATTATGCATGATTGATCATCCCCACTTAACTAAATGTATCCACCTATTATCTGTCATGCAACTAAAGTCATTAGTCATGCAACTCAAGTCAACTGAAGTCAACTAGCATTTAATTCAAACTAACTACATGCAATTGAAGATAACTGAACCATAACTGAACTAAACTGAACTCCACTCATGTAAATATTAATCCATAATTTGTAGGATCTTTGCATGCATTACTGAAGTGTTATCTATCCTCCAAATAGCTAACTTAAGCAAGGCAGGTTCCACATTCCATGTGGGTGCCCCATGTGCTCCTATTTTGTAGGAGCTCTTCTTGGGCATCCCCACATGTTCCTCTCATTTAGGAATAATTACAAATGTCAATTTACATGATCATTTCATTTGAATTTAATCTCTTTCTAATGCTAGTGTTGGGGAACACTTTCCAAGGACTTAGGATATACATGAAATATGTTTAGGATTGCAATTAAATAGCTTCCTATTCCCAACATTCTCCCACTTGACATTATACATTGCAATTATTCTAAACAAGGAATCATTATTATACAACCTTCTCATTAGGCCTATGATGGACTCACATCCATTTCAAGGTGTAGGCTCCTCGGTCTATACTATTGAAATTTTTTTATAACAAGTAACCATTCCAACGCATATCTCTTAACATAAGAAATATTTGGCCTAACCCAAGTCTCTCTAGTATCCATAAGCACCCACCAATCAATCCATTCCAACTTCAAATGCAACCTCATAATCATGAAGCTCCAAGCAAATGATTAATACTCAAAACCAAAGCTAACTATATCCTCTCCAAAGGAAGAATAATAACACCTTTACCAAATAGTCTAAGGGTCCTCCATGAAACAATATGTTAAAACCTCTTCAAATCACATGAAGATAACCATATCCTACCAAAACTCCCACTGAACTGTGATACCAAGCTATACATGGAAACAAGATAAACATCAAACCATCATTGTCAAAAGCTCCCATTGAAACATGTAACCAAGCTATCCATGACATAGTGATAACCATCTCCTAACTAGATCCATTGAATCTTTCAATATCTAAACAAGAAGTAGAACTCATTGTAACATACTTCTTTTACAAATTTGTAATAACATAATAGTACAAGCTCCCATGATAGCCAAAAAACCTTCAAACTTTTAAGATAAAGGCATCCCAAACTCTATCCAACCATTAACTTTGATACCAAATGTTGAAAATGGAGGTAATTATGTAGCTTAAAACTTGTAAAACTATGAGATTGTAGATCTAATTTAAGTGTTCTTTGTTTCAAATTTTGTGTATGATTATCTGTTTAGATCACTTTTACCAATTGTAGAAAGAGACAGAAGATTGTAGAAGAATGAGACAAGAAGATAGAAGTGACACAACATATACGTGGAGAAACCCTTTTCTAAAAAGGCTCCACCACCAGAATCAATAGTGCTTGTATTATTTAACCTGAGAACAAGATTAAAATAACACTGTATCAATCCTTGATTGATTTGTTTCCTTCCCTTCAATAATCCTTCTTCACAACCTGCACAAAACTCTCATACACTTTGTACAACACAAGCTATCCATGCATTCCATGTGACCAAGCATGAATCCACACATCCCATGCCATGCTTCAAACCCTCACACATGAAAAAGCTCAACCTGCTAACCTACTGCCTTTGCTGCAAACTCTAATGCACTTGCTGCAATTAATAGATAATTATTGAGCATTGTAAACTCCGAAGAGTTATCAAATACAAGAGCATAAAGCTCCTCACAAAAAACCACACCTAGATTGTGCAAGTAGAGTTCTACATTGTAACATGAAGTCATAACCAAAGTCTCCTTAATTTAGGCACCCCAAACTGAACACTTAATTGATCATTGGTCAAGAAAATATCTTGCAAGCATCAACTCAAAGTTGGCACCTAAGAAAGGGCCCACTTAACTGAGCCTTGTAAATATCTTCTCATGCAAAAGGTGTTAACTCAAAGATGCCAACCTCGGTGCCCAAGGTGGGTCAAAGTCAATCTTTGTTAACTGAAACATATATCTCCATCAATTCATGCAAACACTATGCATGATTGATCATCCCAAATTAATTGAATGTATCCACCTGTTATCTATCATGCAACTGAAGTCATTAGTCATGCAACTCAAGTCAACTGAACTCAACTCAAAGCATTCAACTCAAACTAACTACATGCAACTGAAGATAACTGAACCATAATTGAATTGAATTGAACTGAATTGATACTGAACTGAACTAAACTCCACTCATGTAAATATCAATCCCTAATTTGTAGGATCATTACATGCATTACTGAAATGTTATCTATCCTCCAAACAATTAACTTAAGCAAGGTGGGTTCCACCTTCGTAATAGGTTCCCCATGTGCTCCTATTTTGTAGGAGCTCTTCTTAGGCATCCCCACATGTTCCTATCATTTAGAATTATTTACAAATGTCAATTTACATGTTCATTTCATTTGAATTTAATCTCTTTCTAATCCTAGTGTTGGGAACACTTTCCAAGGACTTAGAAGATACATGAAATATGTTTAGGATTGCAATTCAGCCAGCATCATATTCCCAACATTCTCCCACTTGACATTATACATTGCAATTATTCTAAACAAGGAATCATTATTATACAACCTTCTCATTAGGTCTATGATGGAATCACATCCATTTCCAAGTGTAGGCTCCTCAGTCTTTACTATTGAAAAACTTTTATAACAAGTAACCATTCCAACACATATCTCTTAACATTAGAAATATCCAGCCTAACCGAAGTCTCTCTAGTATCCATGAGCACCCACCAATCAATTCATGCCAAATTCAAATGCAACCTACATAATCATGAAGCTCCAAGCAAATGATTAATACTCAAAACCAAAGCAAAATACATCCTCTCCAAAGGAAGAACAATAACACCTTTACCAAAGACTCTAAGGGTCCTTCATGAAACAAGATGTTAAAACCTCTTCAAATCACATGAAGATAACCATATCCTACCAAACCTCCCACTGAACTGTGATACCGAGCTATACATGGAAACAAGATAAACATCAAACCATCATTGTAAAAATCTCCCACTAACATTTAACCAAGCTATCCATGACATCATGATAACCATCTCCTAACTAGATCCATTGAATCTTTCAATATCTAGATAAGAAGTAGAACTCATTGTAACATACTTCTTTTACAAATCTGTAATAACACAATAGTACAATCTCCCACTACAACCAAAAAACCTTCAAAATTTTAAGAGAAAGGTGTCCCAAACTCTACCCAACCATTAGATTTTATACCAAATGTTGAAAATGGAGGTAATTATGTAGCTTAAAAATTGTAAAACTACATGAGATTGTAGATCTAATTTAAGTGTTCTTTGTTACAAATTCTTTGTGTATGATTATCTGTTTAGATCAATTTTACCAATTGTAGAAAGAGACAGAAGATTGTAGAAGAATGAGACAAGAAGATAGAAGTGACGCAGCATATACACGGAGAAACCCTTTCGGGAAAAAACTCCACCACCAGAATCAATAATGCTTGTATTAATTAACTTTGAAACAATATTACAATAACACTGTATCAATCCTTGATTGATATGCTTCCTTTCCTTCAACAATCCTTCTTCACAACCTACACAAAACTCTCATACACTTTTTGCATCACAAGCTATCCATGCATTCCATGACCAAGCATGAATCCACACATCCCATGCCATGCTTCAAACCCTCACACATGCACAAGCTCAACCTGCTAACCTGTTGCCTTTGCTACAAACTCTGATGCACTTGCTACAATTAATAGATAATTATTGAGCATTGTAAACTTCTAAGAGTTATCAAATACAAGAGCATAAATCTCCTCACAAAAAACCAAGTTTCACACTATAATATGAAGTCAAAACTAAAGTTTCCTCAATTTAGGCACCCCAAACTGAACATGTAATTGATCATTGGTCAAGAAAATATCTTGCAAGCATCAGCTCAAAGTTGGCGCCCAAGAATGGGCCCACTTAACTAATCCTTGTAAATATATTCACACTTAACTGAATGTATCCACCTATTATCTGTCATGCAACTGAAGTCATTCGTCATGCAACTCAAGTCAACTGAAGTCAACTAGCATTCAACTCAAACTAACTACATGCAACTGAAGATAACTAAACCATAACTAAACTGAACTAAGCGGAACTAAACTAAACTAAACTGATATTGAACTAAATTTAACTTAAGTCCACTCATGTAAATATTAATCCCTAATTTGTAGGATCTTTACAAGCATTACTAAAGTGCTATCTATCCTCCAAACAATTAACTTAAGCAAGGTGGGTTCCACATTCCATGTGGGCACCCCATGTGCTCCTATTTTTTAGGAGCTCTTCTTGGGAGTCCCCACATGTTACTATAACTTAGGAATAATTACAAATGTCAATTTACATGTTCATTTCATTCAAATTTAATCTCTTTCTAATCCTAGTGTTGGGGAATGTTGATTTCTACAATAGTGGTTTACAATTTCTGGGAGATCCTGATTTTTGCTGAAATCACATATTTTTAGAAAATATAATGATTTAAGCCTTGAAATGTTCCATTTAAAGGATTCCAATTTAAAATGGTTTGATCAAACCACCTTATACCAAGCCCCCTTAGATAGAACCCCGCTAGTTTTAAACCATACATGTAATGGAGTCTCCTTTACACCTCTCAAAATGCTAATAAAAAACCACTTTTGATTTACCTTTTGGGGGATCAAATGAATTCATTTAATTAATTTATTTTTGTAAGTATGTAGTCCTTATTATAAAATTCCAAAAAAGTATAATTTTAATAAAATTTAATTTGATTATTATATTTATTTTTTATTTCTTGTGAATGTAGGTTTTTCACCAAAAATCAAGCTCTTTGTTACCGCACACATGTGAAAAATAAGCCAGTTATCAAAAAACATTGGAAATATAGATGCATGAATGTGAAGTCCTTGATCCAACAAAAAGAAAAATTGAATTTTGATACATACAAAGGTCTGGGTTATCTGGTCAGCGCTATGTGTAATTGGTTTGACTTAGAAACTTGATTAAAGAAAAAATATTCAATAAAAAACTATCTAACCAAGTGGAAGCACTAGATATTTGAGTGAAAAATATAAATTCAAAAGAATTAGAATTTTATCCTTCATGGAAAAAAAGTTGTGTTATACGGTGAGCATCACTTTCAAAAAATGTTATTTTCTAAGAAAAACTAGTTTTTTAGGGAGATGGAAAAAGAAGTGCAATCTAATTCAAAAAAAATTGAAAAAAATATATTTAGAATCTACAAACAAAATGACACGAAACTCTAGTTTTCATCATCTTCAAATTCCTCATGGTTTAGCCTCTATAGGTGCTTGAAAATGAAGATTTAGTTTAAAAAAATTATTTCAGTGTCCAGTCTAACAAAGTTAAAAGTGAAGACAGGCCCGAAGACTCAAAGAATCCTGAAGAGAAGAAGAATCAAGGAGTTAACAGAGTCGTTCATGGAATTGAACAAAGCAAAGACAAAAACCATGAACCAGGACTGGAAAAAGGTAGAGTATGGAGGAATCAACAAATGTTTGTGCAATTGATCTTTCACGAGGTCATTTTCATACATATGACCCAACTTATTAGTAAGTACATTTTTTAATTTACGTTTGTTATATGTAGAAAAATTAAGATAATTCATTGTTGTAGTAGGAGATATAAAATTTATTCAAGTGAATTTAAAGACAAGCCTGTTTTAATTCGTACGAAAATTGTTATGAAGATAGTGATAGAGATTAAGTATATTTCTTAGTTAGGGTTAATCATTTGTTAGGGTAAATTTAGGTTAGTTAGGTTAGTTTTTTTCGTAGGGTTTGTTTTTGCTTTTTCTTTCTAGTTTGTTCTCTTCATTAACAAATTCTGCTTAACTTAATACACACATGAGAGTAAATTGAAATATTCTAAAAATATTGCACCGTGAAATGAAGAAATAAAACCATGCACAGTAAATACACGCTTAAAAGTACGAAAAAAAATTCATATATATATATGTATATTTTGTATATACATGGAAATACAAAATTTCTTGCCATAAAGTGCACAAAGAGCAAAAGGAAGGAGCCAAGTTTCACCAACAAGGTGTCCATTCAATCAATCTAAGACACTTCATCCATAAGAGTAGTATATCCCAAGTAAGCATTGTCCCGGTGAGCATCAAAGTCAGGGGTATGGAGATCAGTCAGAAATGGTCAAAGAGGAACTAATTCTCCTCATTCCAAAAATAGAGGAATGTCATCAACAGAGAGAATTCCGATGGTCGGATGTGCAATAGATAGGACATAGTCCAAATTCCCCAAGAAATCAGGTCGCATTGTCATATTTGTAGCCCTACGAACTTCTTCAATAGAAAGTACAAGATCTAGGAGCGAGGCTACAAATTGTGAAGCCAAGTCCGAATTCAGCTAGTAATATGCTCTACATTCTACAAAAGTTTTCCCAAGGACCAGGCATAAATTTGGTGCAATAAAGCTAGGAGTCTGAAGAAAGAAAACCTTGTTAAGTCGTTGGGTAGTAATACAACCCATGAAGCCATTGTGGTAGCAAATGTAGGTCAGGAAAATTGGAGTGTCCATAGCTTGGAAGCAAAGAAAATCACAAGAGAAAAACAACTAAACAACAATTGAGAGAAAAGAAAAGATGTGAAGAATTTGAGAGAGAAATGCAGAATTTATAGAAAACCGCGAGGAAGTTGCAGTACATAGTTGCCTAGATTGAAGTCTTGGAAAATACAAGTTGAGGTGGCAACCAGATGAGTTTCTCTAGAGTGAAAAGTTAAATCTAATTAATTGTCACATAATTGGTGGTCATTTGCTTTGAAGTTTGCCAGTATGAAGATCACGAATCGAGCAAATTGATGATTTCAAAATTAATTATGGTAATTTCATCATGTTTTATTGATCTCTATTAATCATGAAGGTGTCCATGTGTGCAATACAAAAAGAAAAATCAACCCGGTAAGGTAGCACATGTCAGCATCTGGGAATTGAAAAGAAATAATGCGTGCATGTTAAGGTGTGCGAATTAAATATAGAGTATTATGGTCGGAATTAAGTGTCATCATGACAACTCTAATGCATTAATATGGTGTAGCGTTGTCAA
>VDFB02193867.1:582829843-582855476 GCA_007258455.2 Sequoia sempervirens | reverse complement strand
AGGAGAGGTGGAGGAGATGATGAGGAGGAGGATAATTAGAGAGTGATGATGGGGATGGCGGAGATGGAGATGGAGGAGATGATGGTAGTGGCGGTGATGGTGGCAATGATGGAGATGGAGATGGAGATGGTGGGGGTGATAGACATCCAGTGTTAGATCTCTTCGTGCCTCAAAAGAGGCGATATTTGGTGGCTACAACACATGTACAAATTAGTATTCCTTCTCAGGAACAATAGGCACAAATTACAACCTTGCAGACCTAGATACATGAACTACAAGGGAAGTTGGCTCAAATATAGGGTTAGATGTAGACACAGGCCCAAACACAAGTGCATATTGCCACACTCACTACAAACAGGGATAGTATGAGGTAGTGATGTGAGCAAGCAGAGGGCATGGTAGAGCAGCTAGAGAGAGTGGCAGAGAGCACCTCCACAGTAGATATACTTAGAGAGGTTATGCGCATAGGCTGAGAGGCAGAGTATTATAGAGGATTATACCATGAGGTAGTGCCTCCTAAGCATCATGTTAGCTATGCTCAAACTCTTAGTTCTTGTACTCATTCTAGGACCACCAGCAATGGTGTCAATAAAGGCCACCACCACGTGGTGGACCCAGTGGAGAAGTAGGTATAAAATTGATTGATATGTCTAGGGCTAGTAGCAATCTAGCCCTTCATGTGATGATATTTGATGTATTTTGAGACCGATGTATACCCCGGATTGACCTTCAATCGCCATTTTGATGTTATATCATTACTTCAAACATCACGGGTGCTCGCAGATTTATTCTTTGAGATTGCATGATAAGTGGACTATTTGTTTTATATGTACCGATATGATTCTAAGGACAAATGCCTATGATGTGTGCATTTAATTTCGATTCTATATGTTATGTGATGTTTATATGATGATGTTATGATTACGCATGGATGCAATGATGATTTGATGTTGTATAAATAATGATTCTACATACTTTATGAATAATGATTCTACATGCTTTATGAATGATGTTTTTTATGCTATGATATGATAATGTATGGATAGAGATTCTAGATGGACTATGGATGATGTGAATGTGATTATGCAAATGATATGTAATGTAATTTGTTTTTGTTATTTTATAATGTGAATATATGGGTAAAAGCACAAACCTGTGTCACACTTTATAAAGGAACTCAACAGCAAAAATTCAACTCGAATCAATAAAAGGAAGTCTTTATGTTTTGAATTTCAAAATGGTGTAAACTAATAAAATGTAGAAATTTTGGTGTAGTTTATTCCTGTAATTTTTAAAATTTTTAAAAAAATTGATTTTATTATGTTTTTATCAATTTAAAGACAAATTTTGGAATGCTGAAAATTTCATAAAAGAGTGATCCTCATCGGGTCAGAAAGAAACAAAATGAAAAAACTTCTTTTATTTCTCCCTCCTATATTTTTTTTTTCCAATAGGTAATTTCTTAATATCTTGTGCATGGAAAAAAAAAATCACATTTTAATGTATATTTTTCTCGTATTAATGTTTTAAAGTCAAACATGTCAGAATTTGACAGTTTTCGCGGGCTGTCAACTAATTTCATTTTTTTCAATCATTTTCAAAAAAAAAAATACCCTTTTGAAGTAGACTCTCTCCTCTTATGCCTCATATAATAGTTAAAACATTTTAATAAGCTTTACTATCATTTTTTTAATATCAAATCAGCCTATTTTTTTATTTTTAAAATATACTTGCATTATTTTAAAAATAAAAGATATTAAAACTAATCAAAATATTATAAAAATTTTATATTTGGATTCTACACTTCAAGCTCTACAAAAGGGTATTTTTATTTTTTGCAAAAAAATCAATCTGACTAGAGAAATACTCTGCCAAAAATGAATGTTTCAGAAAATTCTGAAAAATGATGAGTAAGCTGCCATGTAGGATGCCAACTAGATGTTTTCAGCCGACACGTTTTCGGTCGATAAAGTTTCGGCCGAAACCCTCGCGGCCAGGAATGAATCGGCCGAAAAGTAATCGATCGGAAATCTATCGGCTGATAAGTACTCGGCTGAAAAGTAATGAAATAAAATAAAGTTATTTTCTTTCAAATTTATCAAATTAAAAAAATTCAAAAATAACAAATATTTCAAAATTTTCTCGACTATTTTCAATTAAAGAAGATTTATTTCAACATTTTGGAAGGTTTATCATTTCTAAAATTTACAAGACTTATTTCGACAAAAAAAAGGTGCATTTGAGTAAGAGTAGGCGTATATTTCTTGGTGTATTGATTGAATTTATTTAATTGAATGTTTTTTATTGAATATGCATTTGAAGTTTGTTTTCACTTTTTTTTTTTATTAAAATATTAACATCAAAGAAATATGTGTAGAAATATATTCATTATTCAATTAAAAATATTTTATGTTTTGCATGTTTATGTTTATTAAAAACTTTTGTTTAAATATTTTATGTTTATGTTTTGCATCTAGTTACAAGCTTTTAAAAATATTTATGCTATATTACATGTACATGTTTCATGGAAAGCTTATGTGTGTACAAATTTGTATGTAGGAATTCATTCAAATAAAAAATGTATGTAATGATCATGGAGATCTGAAGTTATTTCATATTGACAATAATGAAATGTGTTACTTGAAGAGATTTGAATATGAGACATACTTAACTAGTCGTGGAGGTTGAGGCCAAAAAATTGTTCTCAAAGTTATGGATTTCGTCTTTACAATGAATTCATGAGTACCCTCAATAATATCATATATCCACATATCCAACATTGTCATGGTGCAAGATGGAAATCTAAGCAATTTCATTATTCAAAGAATTGTTTTCCACCAGGTTGTATTCTCTCTATTGTAGATTTCTCTGAGAACTATACAATTAGTCCTCAAACTCAAATTCAAAGTCAATATTATCTTTCAAAGCAAGTTGCAATCTTCGTGCAAGTTTGTTACAGGCATGCAGAGTTAGCAATCGATGGAATACAAAGTAGCAAAGATGATAGAATTATCATCAAAGAGGTTCACTTTTATATTAGTGATGATATGAATCATGATAGAAGCTATGTAGCTCATTGTTTCAAAATGTTTTTTGAAGACCTAAGATGACATGGCATAAATCAAGAACAACACTAGATATGGTCTGATGGATGTGCTGGTAAGTACATTGGTTTTTAAATTATTTTTAATTAATTTATATTTACTTTTAAAACTTTGAGACTTAAATTGTTTTTTGAAGATAATTTGGTTTTCAAGTGTTTAATTATTTGTAACTTCATAGGACAATTTAAGTTTGCAAAAGCCTTTGTTTGGTTAAGCAGTCAACATGCTAGATGCAACACCAAATTTTTATGAGAGTGGACATGGAAAAGGAGAGCACGATGGAGCAGGAGCATGTGTGAAGCGTGCACTTCGTCAACATGAACTTGCTGGTATGTCCAATTTAGCTTCATACTTTTTAAAAGATTATATATATATATATATATTTAATTTAACTAAATTAAATTCTTTTAAGTTCTTTGAAAGTAATAGGTGACAAATTGTGCCAACTTGTGTGTAACTTGTAGGTAATGCCATACGGAATGCAAACGAAATTGTTGAATGGTGCAAAAGTCATTTTTCTGCTCGCGACTCAACATACAACACATGGTATTTTTGGGAAGTTACAGGTATGTATGTCTAGTCAAAATTTGTTTTAAAAATTTGAATTTCAAAGTTCAAGTACATACATGATTTCAAATTGAATTTTCAAGTTTGAATTTAAATAGATATTGATCGATCAAATCCTTATAATTGTCCAACAATTCATGGTATTAGCAATCTTCATCAAATCATGACAACGGGGAGTAGTAGGCCTTATGCAATTAATGCGAGAGAAAAATCATGTTTTTGTATTGATTGCATTGAGGACAATGCAAATATTGATCAATGTGAGAATATTAGAGATGGGTATGTTTCACAATGGAAATGAAACAATTAATATCAATGCCCCCTTTTGCTGAAGATGACAATGTCGATGTCTACGATCCACCATATCTCACCGGACAATTTAATGTGTATCCGATTTGGGCGAGCTATAGGTCCAAATTGATTAATTTAGTTAAAATCAAGATTTAAATTTATATATATATATATATATTCTATGTTTAAGTAAGTTTCAAATATAAAATATAAATTTTTACAACTTTTAAATGTATAATTTACTTAAATATGTAAATATGTGGTGTGTGTACAGGAGATATTTTCGTTGTAGTTGCAGATCCTGAAAATGCGGAAGGTGTAGATTACTATCTACTAAGATGTACACAACCAGAAAGCAAATTGGTCGAATTGATGACAAATGGTGATGGACAAGAGTATCCCATTGGATCAGTCGTTATTGAAGGCACATATTATCAATAGATAAAGATAGATAAAATTGGTATTATATTTGTTGATTATAGGCTAGGAAAAAAGGTTCTACATTACAGTCACTTAGTTTTGGCAAAAAAAATAAATTTAGAAACTTTACCTAAAAGAAGACGTGCCAAACAAAAGTGGAGGTTGTCTATTGAAGATCATGAGAAGATTTCAGAGATAATTAAAGATAGAGAGGATCCAGATTTTATGTACCAGGAGCTTTAAGTTGTTTTTTGGATACATGTGTACACATTTATGACTCCAAATCTAGATAATTTATATATTTGTATTGATTGGACATGTGACATGATTTAGAATGGTTTTTTTTTTTAGAATGTGACATGTATGTTAGATCATATATATGCTTGATACAAAACCCAGTGACTTTAAAAATGTTTTAATTCACATTTTGCCTAAATTCCTTTAAATCATCTAAATTTCCAATTGCATTTTTACATGTTGGACATGGTTCATTCTTTTAAGTTCACTCTTGAGAATCTCTAGAAATTTCTTTATATCATCTCTCTAGATTCCTTGATTGTAAATTTTTATGTTGGACATGGAATTGTTAAACTTTCACTTTCAAATCTTTGAATTTAAATATTTGTTCAACTCCACCTATATACATGAGCTAGATTGAATATATATATATATATATATATATACGTGCAACAATATGTACAAAACCTAGTCTATGTTCCAATTTTGCATTTAAATTTATTTATGTTCCACGGAATTTTTAAGTTCACATTCAAATCTTTCATTTCATTTGAACATGTTCAACTCCACAAACTTATATAAAATTATCTAGTTGATTTGGTGTTTGAGTGGTGAAGAATCTAGACATAAATGTTGTCTCTAGTTTTCTCTATTTTTTATACATTACTAATGCACGACATTCAATAATTTTAAATGATCATTTGGATTTTCATGTATCCTAATCATCAGATCCTAATTTTATTATTTTCATTAGGTAAGCATCCCTCATCCTAGAATCATTTAAAAATTATCCATCTAGATCCATCTCAACCATACATCCATTCTCCATCCTTAATAATAAAAAAGCATCACTTGAACATCAAAATTTGGTTACTTGGTCTCAATCTTGTCCATACATCATATTGTCCTTTCGTCATCACCCAAAGTTTTCAACATCTAGGGACCTTATCCTTAATCTAGACTATCATCCATTTCAAATCCAATCTCATAATAAAAAATCACTTGACCTTATAATTTGATTTCATCTTTAAAATCCAAATTTGCTTAAGAATATTAGCTCCTATCTTTTAAGTATAGAACTAAATTATTTATCCATTTTGTTAATGTTAGATTGTATCCAGGTTGTCTTGGTTTGGCCTTTCTTGTTCACCTTAAGGTGCATTGGAATATATGAACATTGTAGTGAATCATAGTGATGGTGTTTGGGGTGCTTGAGATAGCTACATTTTGGCATCAATTTAGCTTTGTTTACCATGTATAGCTTGAGACCATGTATGTAATTTGGTCCATCTTTCCAGTACAATTAAATATGGATTGATCAATTTTTAATTTATATATAGAATTGTCATCCAGGAAGATCTAGATCTACTTGATCAATTTTTAATTTATATAGAATTATCATCAATTTTTAATTTAATATTAAATGTGCATGTCTTTCAAGATTTAAATATATATATCAATTTCTAATTACATATATATAAATGTTCCACATGGAATTCTTAAACTTTCAAGACTAGAAATTTGATTTCATTTACATTCAACTCCACTTATAGCTTGCATGCTTTATTTGAATTATATGGTTCATTCTTAAGTGAACACTTTCAAACATATATATATATATGATTTCATTTACATTCAACTTGACACAAGTATAGCTCATCATCTAGTTCAAGAATTCTTTGCATGCACATTCAAATGAACATGTGTATTAGATTATATGGAATTGGAAATTAGGTTCATGTATAGCATGATATATGCACAATTTAAATGTATTTAACTTTTACTGACTTTAAAAATGAACATTTAGAGCTAAATAAAGAATTCAATCTAACTATCATCTATTTCCAATTGCATTTTTATGTTCTACTTTAAAATATATAGCATTAATCTCAAGCATATTTGCATTCAATTTTTTCTATTTCTTGACCTATTTATTAAAGACAAATTCATTTGAACTATTTATTTAAATTAATTACATGTACATGTCCATCTTTTAATTTTACAAATAGCAACCATTAGATAGTGGAGTCCAACATTTTGATTTCACAATGTATTTAGTTATCTATATATGTACAACAAGTGCATTTGAACAAGTTACCATAATTTAAATTTAAATAAAGGTACTTGTTCCTTGCTAAATAAATAAAACCATAAACTAATTTAATGCACAATGTATTTATAGATGTAATGTAAGTGAGTTCATCAAACCATAATAATGCACGTATATAACAAACCTAGATTCAAACCATAAAACATAACTGTATGAATGTGACATGTAAATTATAACAAGTATATATATGTGTACCATAAAACATAAGTATGTAACACGTCCAAATGTTTAATACATAAATCATAAAAAGTGTCTCCAACATGTAATAAAATGATCTCAAACATGTAATACTATAAAAAAAATCTCAAAGAGAGGGATGTCTGGTATGAATAGAATCATTAGATCTATGGCTCAATCTCTCCCTCGACCTCTCCCTCGATCCATGTCTCGATCTCTCCCTCGACCTCTCCCTCAATCCATGGACCGATCACTCTGTTGATCCAAGATGTGTGGATCCATGTCTCAATCCAATATCTCCTGATCTGTGTCCTGAGCCTCGTCCCAACCCCTGCATGTGTTCAAGTACACATATATATGTAAAATTATCTAAAATTTTTACAATGTACTTGAGTTCAATGTGTTCAAACTTAAATGTATCAAGTAATTAGTTTTTTAAAATTAAATTTAAATGTACCTCATCTACATACTGCATGGGATCGCCATCATGCTCCAAATTTCCAAAGTCTGGGAAATCACCATACTGCTGAAAATTTTCAAGTACATAATTTCAATCAGGAGTTAAACCCCTAGAAGTTTTTAAAATGCATTACATAATTTTTTAGAACACAATTTTAAAAATATATACATGTATTTAAATTATAAATTGAAAGTACCTGTTGTGCCTGCTTGAAAGCTCTACCAATGTCACTAAGATCACGAGAATGTAAAGACATCGTAGGGGGGCTATGTAGCATGTACAGTATCAGTAGCAAAAAGAAGTCGACTATATGTCCCATGGACAGGATCAGGTGTCGCAGTAGCCTCAACGTGACCTGTAACATCCTGATGACCACCTGAGCAAGCTAAAGGATCAACAGAAACATGATGTGCATGGGATTTTGTAGGCTGATGTGGAATATCCTGAGCTGCATTTGCCACACTGTGGCTCATATCTGTATGAGGATATCATTGTCTAATAAATTCTGGTACCCTGTCAAGAGCAATCCCATGGTCCTCACTGATAACCTGATATGCTGCTAGTAAATCCAAAATTGAGAGTCTACACGTATTACGCAGAGTCGTGTGGGTCATATGCTCGACATCTGCAAGAGTAGGTAGATCAGCACTAATAAATGGATCATACGATGCAGATGTAGCCTCAGTGGGAGGAAGGTTGATTCATGGGCGTAATAAATATCTACCAACTCAATCAGATGAAATCTGATCAATCTGCGTCGTAATAGAGGCAATGTTTTCAAAAATCTGACTCTGAGTGGACCCTGTTGCTGCCTCCCCTGCTGCTGCCAATTCCAAATGTTTTGGTAAAACCAAAAGGTTTGGGCCAACTAATGCCCTCTTGTCCACAGGCGGTGGAAAATTTGAAGGTCTAAACCGTGGTTTGTCAGAAAAATGGCCTTTACCTTGGCCAGCATGCTCAGGATAAGATGTGTAGTCCACCTCTATATGTAAATGAAATTCTGCATATAACTGTTTGACAAAATACAATGGCAGCTCATCATTGTGAGGCCATCTATGATGTGCTGCCAACCATCTAGGGTATATGAATGGCGCAACAAGAGGATCTTCACACCTCGTAACCACATATCCTCTAATTTTATTTTTTCCTCTATAAAATGGGAACATGGATAACACATTTTCACCTGAAACTAATTTGGCAACTTCTCTATGTTTCACTGTGCGAGTAACACTCCTAGCAAGAGAAAAATAAAACTATTCAATGCTGATTTCATCATAAGGATTGTATGATCGAATTGTCTCAATCATCTTAATAATCTCTTGTCTAATAGTGACTAATCTATCTCGATTAGCCAAATTGGGGGAGTTGTGAATTGTTTGCTCTAAACATTTTAGAGCATTGCCCAATCTAGCAATACTATCCTGAAATATATTTGATCTAGTTTGAGCTTCTCGCTCAGAACGAGGGGAATGATGAGATCCCTCATCGGCCATGATATATATAAATAGATAGAGATCTGCATATCATTAAAACAAAATTACATAATGAACTAAACAAATTTGAATTGAATTTTTTTCAAAACTAAAAAAATATATATTTAAATTAAAGGTAAAATTTTCAAGTTTCAAAACTAGAAAACAATTTTGAATTTAAATGTATCTAATGAGATCTAGTTCAAACTTTATATCTATCGAGCTATGTGAACCTATTAAATCATAGGCATGCATGTAATATTCAACCAAGAGTAAATATGTAAAAAAAATATTTATCCTTTCAACCACTCTATACTAAAATTTTGATCAAAATAAAAAAATACTCTTCATTACAATTGGTCATATATGATCTAGCCTTTCTTTGTAATCAATTATTTTTTAAATCAAACACTAGAAATTATAAAAAGGTTAACATTTCCTTAATTTTTCGATCTAACTTAAAACATATTAAAGTAATAAAGTTAAAATTCTTTGAAATAAATTCCTTAGGAATAAAATATAAACATATAGATACATGTGCATATATTTGTATGTACACATGTATGTATGTGGGAGTGCATGTGTGTACATGCAGCATGTATGTGTATGTGTGTATGTATGTACTGAGTATATACATGTGTACATACACACATAGACATATATATGCATGTGTACATGCACACACACATACATATATAATACATGCACCATACACACACACATACACACATACACATACATACATACACACACACACACACATATACATATATATATATATATATATATAGCATATATATATATATATATATATATATATATATATATAGCATATATGTGTGTATGTGTGTATGTACACATGTATACTCAAGTACATTACATCCATACATACACATATATACATGCATGCACATACATACATGTGCATACACATATACATGCATATACATACATACATACATACATACACATATGTATATATAATACATGTATATGCATACATTGTATTACACATATGTACATATATATAATACATACATACATATACACATACAAACATATATACACATACACATTATACATGCATGTATACATACATATGTATACATACACACATGTACACATGTATATATAATACATCTACATGCATACACACATACACATATATGTACATGTATGTATATGTACATGCACATATATGTGTATGTGCGTATGCATGTAGATGTATTATATATACATATGTATACATACACACATGTACACATATGTATATATAATACATCTACATGCATACGCACATACACATATATGTGCATGTACATATACATACATGTACATACATATATATATGCATATACATACATACATACACACATGTACACATGTATATATAATACATACATACATACATACATACACACATACATACATACACACATGTACACATATGTATATATAATACATGTACATGCATATGCACATACACATATATGTGCATGTACACATATACATACATGTACATACATATATATATGCATATATACATACATACATACATACACACATGTACACATATGTATATACAATTAGAATGCTAAATTGTTGAATCCCCACCCTTATAACTTTTCTAAATGTGATAAGAATTGGAAAAGAACTAATTATTTATAAATACAAGTTTGTTATTGGATATCCTTGTGTATATTTTGCCACTTACAGAGTTAACAAATGCAACAGTACAATTTGTTTGCACAAGGAGATATGAAGAGGTGGTTAAAGACCTCAAAGCAAATATTTTGCACTTTATTCCAGTCTGCGGCCATTGGGGGTTATCGATTGATCTAATCATTTATAGGTATGGTCTAAGGGCACTACTTGATTTGTGGAAACATTTTTGTATGTTACTATAGATTTTTGTGAAAGAATCAATCGCTCTCAACATGCTAATGCTATTCTGTCAAAGTTCTCAAACCATTTGGCAATCTGTGTTATTTCTCAATCTAGCTATAATCACATTCAAAATCTACTTATCCTAATGCAATTCGATGACATGTCAAATGAAAATCCATTATTCATTTATAGGTTGAATTATTCTATTTAATGATTTACACACAATATCCTTATTAAGATTCTTTGTGGAGCGGTTTCCTTTTAAGGCTACATTCATACTACCTAGCTGTAGTCTTGACTGTTTACAGTTTTGAATTATTCATATCAATCTACTTTTCTTTGGGACAGTTGGTAGTTGTCAGTTGTTTGGATGGTTGTCTAATTTATTTTTTCCAAGGGCCAGAAATAATTCTCAATCTCAATGTCATCTATCAAATAGAACTTTAGGCCATGACAACTTAATCGAATGAGGGCTCTATTTATTCTACAGAAACTAGCTACACAGGAATTTATGACTACATAAGTGGTTCACAAGATGAATTTTAAGTAGATTTGTATAAAAATTAGGGTCAATATCACCTTACAATGTGGGTCAAGCAGACATCAAAGATATACTGCATGCAATGTAGGATAATCCTCCTCAACATAGTGACTGTCCACTTAAGTTAACAATTGTTTTCAAAATCATATCCTTCTTAACTCAATCAACCTTGTCTAGATGTTGTCTAGCAGGCCATGTTCTATGGTAAGGCATAGCAATTTCTATGATAACGACTTGGATTCAAACCTTTTTTTAGTCATGCTCCCTTATTAGAGTGGCTGTGATAATAGTTAATACTCATCAAATAGTATTCTAAATTTTATAGCTATTTGCCCATGGTTTGAATGCATCAATTTAAAGAGAAAACAAAAGCCAAGGAAGATGCTAAATAGGAAATATATTTTAAGCTTGATTTGAGAAGACATTAATTGCATACCTTTGAATCTACATTTATGCCCAAATGTGAACTCTCTTTAATTATTGTGAGTTGAGACTATTAAATTGAGCAGAAGAACAAATATAATTTTTTTAATGCCATATATATAGATAGCTCTAATAGATTTTGTTATTGGTTTTTATTTTCCACTTTCAGGACTAAAGATGAGATGCAGATGAATGTCCAAGCCTACAAGGCCAAACAGAGATTACAATTGGAGAGCAAGGGCTTGCACATCAAAGGTGTTACCGGGGATCAATGGAGTGACATTAGAGGTCCTGCTATTGGAAATTACACTTTTAAGCTACCAAATCCATTGTATAATATCTTATGAGTCTATCTTGGGTGCTATATAGTTGGTGCCAGTATTCTCTATGAAGAAAGGGCAGAAATCTTATGACATTATAGGAGCTTTTTTGTGTATGTCGAGCCAAGTACCTGTATAAGATATTGAAGCTAATGCAATTTCAACACAACTTGAACAATTAGAGGTATCGACTTGAAGCTCTGATATAAGAGCATAAGACAAATACAATGGCCATGAAGGATTCTAATCTTAAAGGTCTTTATATTCTTGTAAGCTGTGGGAATTCTATGGTGAAAACGCTTCTTTGTTTTTACAACACATAAAACACATATCCTCTGTTTTATTACCAAATAATATAGAAGCAGAAGGAGCATCTTCAAAACTAGTTACCAAATGGCAGTATATAAGAATAGTGAAATAGAAGACCAGTGTTGCTTTGAGGAGGCAACCTCCAATGCTAATTACGACTATTTAATTGATATACTTAAAAATAAATCAGAGGTTTTTCATATAGCTGGATGAATTTCTGAAAGGAATGGTGAATATATAAATTCTTCACAACATTCACTACCTTTCGGCCAATATCCATTACAAAACGTGAAAAACCTGATTTTTGCATTTCAATCAAACCCTAACAAACCAGAAATCACAAATTTCACAAAATAAACAAAAACGAGACGAGAAATCAAACATTCCAGTGAATGCCACGAATGGAACCTATTAAAATATAGTCCCTATTGCTGGTGATCGGCCGACAAGCTCTCGCCCTCAATACTTTCGCCTGAGCGTTCCAATAGTGGGCCTAGTTTTTTTTTTTAGATTTTATTTAGGATTTTCGGTCGATATACTTCCGATCGATAAAGTTTCGGCCGAAACATACTCGACCGAGCAGGTCTTTCCAGATGTGCGCCGTGTTGGCTCTCTTCGGCCGATAACGTTTCGGCCGAAAGTGACTCGACTGACAAGTTCCAGCCACGTAGGCGCCATGTCGCTGCCTCGTGGATTCGGCTAAAACCTTATCGGCCGAAAACTGGTCAGTCGAAAGAAATAATAGAGCTTGGAACTAACATCATTCCTGAAATACTCGTGCAACACCGAACACAAATGAGGAATGACAAATGGAGAGAGATGAAGACAAGATTTTGGGTCAACATGGAAGAGACCTAAATGTCTCAACTCTTTTCCACGTATAAGCCACGTGGTTTTGGGCGAAATTGTTTAGGGTGAAACCATTTCATTCAGAACTATATATATATTTGGATCCTCATAGGGAATCAGTTAATTAATCAGTCGTTGCCCATAGAATAGAAGGGAAATCCCAGGTGGGAGGGAACTATAGTTGATTCCACTATAGCTTTTAATTAGTCAGCCCACTACAATAACCCACCTACAACCTTTCCACTATATATATATAGTTTTTTTATAAAATTGACACTATAATTTAGTTGTTGATAAAATGTTAAAAAAAAATTAAGTGAGGTGTTACTCCTTATATAGTATATTTTATTTTTTTCTTTCAATTTTTTATGTACTTATAACTTAAAACTTTAGTGCATAGATTATTTTTTTCTCCATTTTAATAAATATATATTTTTAAATAAATATTAAAAAAATTGTGTATTAAAAGCATAACCGTTTTGATCATCTTGATAAGAATATTTTCTCTAGTGCATTATATATTTTTTAATTTTAATAAATATTAGTATTTTTTATAAGACAATCAATCTTATATTTTAGTTTTGATAATCTACTTTTCATAAAATTTATAATAATAATTAAACTATTAAAAAATCTAGTATTTTTTAAAACTACATTTATAGATCTACAAAAGATTATTTTTATATTTATAAAAAATATTATTTAGACAAGTAAAAGGTGAAAACAAGTTTCTCAAAGAAAAAATGTAAATTAAAACCACAATAATGTTAAATATATATTTAATGGACACTTCCAATTGAAAAAATTACGAACAATATCTAATTTAGCTAGAATGAATCTAACTAGACCATATATTTGACAAACTAACTTTTAGTTGAAATGTTCAAGTTCTTTTGTGAATATAAATTGGCTTGAAGTGTGACACAACCTTGAACTTTCAATCTCCAAGTAAAATCTATTAATTTTATTACCCTTAGTAGTATCCTATTTTAATTCTATGTTGAATTCTCCAATCCTTTTCCTTTTATTTCAAAATCATAGATAGTTCATATCTATTTCAAATTTCTTATCAAATGCTACTATTTAAATTTTTCTTTTCTTTTTTTAAATTGCAAAATGGAGCACTCAAATGCACAAGGAGAATGCACTAAAGCAACATTCGTAGTAGTATCCTATTTTATTTTTATTTTGAATTCTCCACTCCTTTTCCTTTTATTTCAAAAACATAGATAGTTCATATCTATTTTTAATTTCTTATCAAATGCTACTATTTTATTTTTACCTTTTTTTTTGGTAGCAAAATTGAGCACTCATTACGAGGAGAATGCACTAAAGCAACATTCATAATTGTGTTGTTTTATGAGAGCATAAGTATTTTATTTTCATGTTATGTGTTTTTTTACATGCAAGTTTTAATATCTCACATGCAAGTCAAAGTGAGGGCAAAATAAAATGACAAAAATTGTATACCTTGCACTATTTTCCTTTAATTTGGACTCATTTTGACTTGATTGTATTTTATGCAATGACCAATGTACAACTAGCATAATTTTTCTTTACAGTTGACACATAATTAGAGCCTAACTTGATTCTATCTACAACATTTCGGCTATAGTTCCCTCGTGGGAGGATGAAGGTTGGGCAAACCCCGAACCCCCCTTTTGGTTTATTCCAATTATTGTTGTTGTTTCAAGTTGCCCCACACACCAATGACTAGTCTTGATCTCCGATTTACACATTTATTTACTCAAGCAGTTGTACAAGTCGCATAAATGACCCCAACCATTTCAAATTTTTATTTTAGGCCAAATGACCCTTTCATAAATGATTGTTGTATATTATGTTGAAATGTGAAATATTTTATTTACAAATCATAAAAATCAAAATAAAAAAATAAAACCAATATCATTCTGCAAATCAAATTTAATATACTCACATAAATAAACTAGAATTATTTTCTAAATCTCAAAAACATTTATGTAACAATACCTAATTCTTTTAGTTTAGGAATGAATCGTACCTAAACATCTTTCGAATTCTAGCTAAATACATTGTACATGATTATTGTTCAATAAGTATTTGTAGACTATTAGACATCATATAAAGATGCGCTTGGTTTGACATAATCTAACAACGTTTAGTTTGACATGGGATTTTGCGATGACTCCTCGAAATTGACAAAAGGAATCGTGCTTTGCAATGATGAGATATATTTGGAAGAAAAATGGGCAATTTAAGTTAAATGTCAATATTGTAATGATATATTTGCGCCTCCCTAGGAACTACGAATTCACACGCACCAAAACCACACGATGGCCTCGTTCCTCTCTCAGATAACCAAGACATAATAAAGATTAATGTAAACAAGTTTTTTTTTTCTTTATTCACAATTTTATTTATTTTAGTATATGGAAAAATATTATGTAGAATTTATGGTATCATTAGCAATACGATTAACAAAAAAATATTTTCTTTCAAATACCTAAGACCCAACAGTAAAGATATACTTGTAATAGTCTTAGGTCAAATGTTCAAAGATAATGGTGTGGGTGAAGGAAGAATTCAATGAAGGTGGTAGATTTTTAATGAAGATGACGAGGCATATGATAATTGAATTTTTAAACATGTGTTGATTAAAATGAAATATAATATTTTGGATTATTTTATTGATAAGATTAAGTCAAAAGATGAATTTATATATTTCTTTCTTTGTGTAGAAGTAAGTTTGGAGAAAGATCTCTCTTAAATCATTAAAGCTAAATTTGGATGGATGGTCATACTTGGAGAAGCTTGATTATGGTCAATTAGGGGAAAGGACTCAGTAGTTGTGCACCCTAACTTCGCGCTTCTAATTATCCTACGTGGAAATTTCAAATCACTCCCAATTTTTTACAGTAGCTTACTTGGTAAGTCCCCTGTTTATAACTAAGGTTTCAGGGCCACATCATCAAATATGATGCCACATCAGCATGCTTTTTCTCAAGGTGTCCAAAAAGGCCCAAAAAAAAAGTGAGACCAATAGTAGTGAATTCATAGCATGTTTTATTGAGCGCTGATGTGGAATCACATGATTGGTTGCTTTTTAGATCAAAGGAATCCATTTTGTTTAATTATGGGTAGTTATCATCAACACTAACAACTTTAAAGTCACAACTATTGGTCCAATATTGATAAAAATATTGGACATTATATAAACAACTATTATCACAACTATTGAAACATGCTCAGGTACTTGGGTCCTCTCCCCTATCGTTTAAATGTAATAAATGTCCCTTATATATGACCACTTAACTAAGTACAGTGAAAAAAAAGTGTCTTGTGGAGTTTTAGAGCAAAAGGAGGCAGAACATTAAAGTCCTTTGGAAGGAGAGTATGAAATTTGATTTGAGAAAAAAATAAAATGAAAGAAAATTTATAGACTTTTCAAAGATGGAGGAAGTGGTTATTCCTATTACAACTTCAACATGAGTAGAATTTATTCTATTTAAAACCCGAACTAATCCTTGAGATTGGATGCTTTATTTTTTAAAAAGAACATTGGCTAGAAGACAACCTTCTTAATTCTTTTTAAAAAATTCAAGAGATTAGAATGATACCATGATGTTAAAAACAAATTCAAATTTTTGAATCCGCCCATATTTTATATTTAAATTTGCCCTAACACTTGACTTTGTAATGTGTGCCTATATTTACCTACTTTTAAAATTAATCTAATAATATTTCCAAGAAAGAATATTTAACTATTTTTATAATTAATCTAATAATATTTCCAATAAAGAATATTAACTATTTTTCTTTAAAAAATGATGATATTTATTTGGTGAATATTAAATACAAAGTAGAGAAATATCTCTCCCACGAAGTCAAAAGTTATTCGTACCTAAATTGAATCCCTGCCATGTGTCAAGGGTACGTTGATGGTGATTCACACGGACTGGACTATACTTTGGCATGAAAACATCTTTACTTCTTTTTAATAATTTTTAATTTGTTACATAAGAGCGGATTAGATTTGGTAGTTTGTCTAAACAAGATGGTTGTCGGGTAAACGTGCGAGCTTGGCAAAAAACTAGAGATGCGCACGTCCTAGTCTCCTCTCAGCGTAATACCCGATGACCCCCTCTCCCTCTCTCTACCTATTTATGATAGCTGCTTACTTCACCAATCAAATTCAGACACCTCTACTTTTTCTTTCCTCATATATTCCCGCTTTAAGAAATCCAGCAAACCTAGTGCACGTGGAACAAAATATCTCCATCTAGGCCGCTTATTATTCAAACCGTATCTGCTTACCTAATGCCCAAGATCAGATTTCGAGTTGGTGAATTTAATATTCTCTTTGACACGTTATGCCATTTCGTACTAATTATTTGCAATCAGACAATTACATACCCTAATTATTCTGCAATCTAAAAAGAAACCTAATAATTAATTTAACAGAAAAGCCTGTAAATTTCAAACAGAACATAAACTATTTGAATTTCTACACCCCAAAAAAAAATTAAGGCCCAAATATATTGATCGTAAGAAGGTTTCAAGATTATCTTAGAAATCACAATGCAGGGAATGAATTTATGGAGTTCAGTCCAGTTTAAACAGAGAATCCTGCGTGTAATACAGAGCGTTTTATTTAATAGGAAAACCAGAGGAGTTATGAGACAAAATTTGGAAAACATATATTTACAGATATTCATATCTATATATATACCTATATAAAGCTGTTTCTGTTTTATCGCTGTGTCAACCTTGATTTTTAGATCTAAATTAATGGAGATTACGCGTGCCTGTGTGAGGTGCTGTTGTCACAAATTAGTCTGAATATTTAGCGAGTGCGGGCTTCTGTTCCTGCACCTCAGTTTTCTGTTATCTTTGAGGTCGATAACAACCACGCTGATATTATCAGTGCTTCCACGCGCAAGAGCGACTTTGGTCAGAAGAGCAGCGGCAACGGCAGCGGAAGAAGTGGCGGTCGTTCCTTTGAAACGAGACGGCCGATAACCGGCCAGGCATTTGCTCACCATTTCGCATGCGCTGTCGTTGGAAAGCACGTCCCACACCCCATCGCTCGCCAATATCAGGAACTCGTCCTCCTCTCTGCGTTCTGCCAATCTCACCTCTGGCTCGGAAATCACATATTTTTTCAGAAATCTGTCTCCTGAAAAAGGAAAACAATCAAGAGCAAAAAGCTGAACATAAGCCCCACAAAAAACCCTCAACGACCGACAGGAAGAGGACAGAATGCAAAAAGGACGAGAATATATGAATATACCTAGAGCTCTGGACATGGCAAGCAAGCCGCCAACACGGTAGCCGTTCCAGTATATGATGCGTCCTCCCGCAGCCTCTATTCGATCCATCTCGTCCTCTCGTTCAGGCTGCGTTTAAAACGAAAACATGTCAACATAGGTCTGGACTCGGGGTCCGCCTGCATGCAAACAGGAAGCTTAAAATTGAAGTAGAACGAAGGAATGAGACCTTGTGGTCAGTAGAAAAGGGGACAGCTTTTCCTCCCCTGCAGAGAACCGCCCGAGAGTCACCGCAGTTGGCGATGACGATCTGAGACGAGCTCACCACCGCTACGACGGCCGTGGAGCCGACATTCGCCGGCGCCACGAGATTCCGGCAGCAGGTGGAAAAAATATCAACCTTGTCATCGTGGCGACAGTTGCCGCTAGGACAGATCCCTCCCAGCTGGATGTCCATCTTCGCGAAGCAATTCTTCATTACTGTCACCCACTCGCTGTAATCTCGGCGGCAGTCGTCGGGCAGAGCGCGCAGCTCCTCGGCGAGTGCCTCGTGCAGCCGCTCCCTGCAGAATCCCGACGCCTGCGACCCGCCGTGCCCGTCGTACACGCCGAAAAAATGCAGCCCTGACGACGACGACGACGGTCCCTTGTAAAACCACGGAACGGCCGCCACCGCGTCTTCCATCTCGTCTCTCCTGCCCATGATAGCCATCATTCCGTAGGCTGGGCAGCGCTCCTTTCTCACGCTCATCTTCTCGCCATCCCCATTTAAAACGCCACCCTTCTTGTTACCTGGCATCTGGTCATGATGTTGGGGCTCAGCCTTCATTTCCACCCTAGCAGTGCCACCAATCAGGCTCTGCAGCGCTCCGGCTGGAGTCGATGCCGCTCTATTCAAGAAGCAAGAACGCTTCATGGCCGGATCGAAAAACATAGTATGATTATCATTATCAGTCCATCCGTTCGGCATTGTAATGACGAGACTGGTTTCCCTGCAGAGGTTTACAGGGCCCTCTCTCTTGTTACAAAAGGCAAGAGGGATTAATGCGTGTGTCCGCTCTTAGCATTGCTCGTATGTGTAATGCTTTGAACAGAGGCCGCCATCAAAATTGACCATAAAGCATCGAGCGTAAAAGAATTCTGTAGAGGGGTAAAATTGACTACCTCCCTGGGCATGGAGAGGAAAGTTTATAGATTTATAAGGAATGAGGCGGGCGTACAAGGAAGAAGGTTGGAGGCGGAGTTAAGGGTAAGAGCGAGAGCGGTTGAATAGGTAACCGTGGAAGAAAGGGTGAAAGGTGGCAAGGAATTAATGGGGGGAATAGCATGACAGCCATGATTATCCATCACACGGTTTGTTCGCTGGGTGTTTTAGCGCCTGTTCTCCATGGACGCGTGTTAACTGCCTTGAAATTGGCCTCTCGCACACAGAAATAGTCATCGCCCTACCTCTTGAGTGGTGCATGAATTTAAGCGCCCAATGAGGAGCCGTCACGACTCGCAGACCGTAAAACGCATACGAGTGATTGCGACACATTGTTTCTCCGCCGATTCATTCCACCTCGGCTCCTCCCTAGCCATCACCTGTCGCTATCTTACGTCCTGTACGGCTGCCCCTCTGCCAGCTAAGACCACGCCCACTAATTTCGCCGCTACCTGGCAGTTACGCTATCCACGAAACTCCTCCTTCCTTGTAAGCTCTGCAAATTTCCAATTTGAATCTTATTCGCAAACTTCATCCATTTAAATATCAAGCGGTAAAAGATTAAAAAAAAGATTATATGATTATGGAACTGTAAATTTTCTTTTCTAGAAGGTAATTATTAAGCAGCTAGTGTTGAATTATATATTATTACTTTATTTTTTATACATATGGTTACGCCATCCACGAAACCTCCTTCCTTGTAAGCTCTGCAAATATCCAATTTGAATCTCATTCGTAAACTTCATCCATTTAAATATCAAGTGGTAAAAGATTAAAAAAAATTATATATGATTATGGAACTGTAAATTTTCTTTTCTAGTAAATTATTAAGCAGCTAGTGTTGAATTATATATTATTACTTTATTTTATACATATATATATAAAGGAGAAAAGGAAATCTAAAAGTCACGTGGGGTTTCAGCTAGTAATCTAGAATCCACGTATGGTCTTTTGGGGCACTTAGGGACCTTCCTTTGCCTCATTAGCACTAACACCAATGTTTATGCCACTTTCTCCAACTCCAATTTTACTTATGTAAATTATACATGAAAACATACAACCTATTTAGATCTTTACATTGAGTGTTGAAAAATATGAATACTGTCACTATGTAAGATAAAACATGAATTATATATAGGTTAATTAAATGAATAAATCAATTTATTATATGAGAAATGATAATTGAAATTATTAAGATCAATGCGGTGGTTTAGAGATGAATTTTGAAGATGGGGAGAACAAAGTTGAAGATATTAGAAATTCATTTGTTAGGGTGTTGGAATTTTAGAATTGTTTTAAATAGATATCTTAAAGCATGTAAAGCGGTTGTGATTTGCTCTTATTCATTTAAGCATGTGTGGACTTGAACCTAATTCATAGATCTAAACTATAACTCATAGGAATGACCTTGCAAAAATTGGTTGTTGGAACTTGCTCGCCTAAATCTTTGATGTTTGACTATTCAATTTGCCACCAACCTCTATCATTGTTTCACCCATTCTACTTGGCTACATGACCTTGAGTATATAAACATTGTTGTTCTATCCATTTTTCTTAATTACATGACCTCTAAGTATATATGGTATTAGAGTCAAATAAGACAGTTAGACCTATGTAAGTCTTGACTTCGGGAAGAGTGCAGATCTTTGAACTTTGTGGGGAGTATTTGTAGGAGATTTGCTTGATCCTTTGTCATTATTCATTCATTATTGTTGTTTCTTTGGTTGATTAATTATTGACCCCTTAATCTCTTGAAGGCATTCCATCTCTAGTCTCATTTTCAAGTGTATGATCTAAAATGGTTGAGTTCAACTACTAATGAAGATATATAGAAATGATTTAAAATGGTGCATCAATTGAAGGATTTTTTTATTACACCCCATTGTGCTATTACTTATTTACTGTTACTTTGATGAGTTAAAATGTTTTAATACATGATTATGTTTTCTATATTTTGGATGGAAATTTTGATGAATGAATGTGCAATGCAATGTGAATACTTTTAGTGCTTTGATAATGTAAATGATATATAATGTTATCGGCTAACTTCTATCGTGGATGCACTAAGTTGGATGCAGTGAAAGAATCCAAGCCTCTTCAAAAGAGAGGGGAGTATCACTTAAGAGAAGAGCTTGGTTTGGTAACCCTTAATGTGTCTATTTGAGCTATCACACACTCACATCCTAGTTTGGTCAAGTTGAGTTGAGTTAGTTCGGGAATTGGTAAGTAAACCTTCGGTCATTGTTTGGGGATGATTTGAAATAGGTTTTGGTTTTGGTCTTTGATTTCTTGATTGTTCCTTAGTTTGGATTACGTGAATGGATCTCTGTATTATGTATATGTTCTTTGTGTAATTATGTTTATATATACATCAAATGTATGAATAATATTCATGTATATATTGGATAACTCAGTGCATATGAACATATGTGTGTGTGTACATATATATAGGTAGAGACACTTACTCATATTCATAATGATATATCAATAGACACGTGAAATCGATGGAATATATATATATATATATATATATATATATATATATATATATATATATATATATATATATATATATATATATACTTTTATGTATATCCATATCGATAAATATATATGCATTTGCCTCATCCACGCGATCCCTTCTTTATTGGCCTCTTTGAGTAGTCAAGAATTTATACTTGAAATTCATCTTTCCTTAGCATATTGCCTCCTCCCTTCCCACGTGTCTGAATTGTTTTAGCTGAATGTGTACCTTTTGCGTGCCTCCTTTCTCCATCTTTGGCTGCGTTGGAGCTTTCTCTTCCCAGGTGTGACTTCATCACCAACGCAGCCTCTCTGCCCCCTACCTTCAACCGCCCCCCTTCACATTGCTTCCTCTCATTCCTTTTAATCTACACTTAGATTTCTTCTATACGACGCCCATTCATATGCCCACCCCTTTGCCTTCAACGTTACCTTCAATGGAAAGGAATTTGAAGAGAATTTGAAATACTTTATTGGGAATAACTAATATGCTCATGAATGTTATTTGTTTTTGAAATAAAAATGAGCAAATATATCGTCTATTCCAAATGTTATGAATCATCACCAATTAATGAGGCTAAAATCAACTTTTCAGAAAACTGGCAGAGATCAAAATTTTCATCGAACTATTTTTGTAGTTTGCAAGAAGGAATTCTCATGAAATCTCACCAAACCAAATAGCAAATTTTTAGTGACGCAGGATTACATGGACATGGTTTTCCTACAACACTATTCTATTTTATATTGGTGTGTCCCCAAGAATGTTAAACTAGTATTGTATCTATCTTTGTGTGATAGAAGACATACACAATATGACCATGCTTCCTAGTTATCTTCCCTATCCAAATTGAATGACAACACTATCTATTTTGAAATTTACCCAAACCTAACTATTTGTGCTAGAGTAAGGGTTATAATGAGGTTAAATATGGTTCTTTAGATTATTGAGATTTATTTTCTGTAGTTCATGGGTTAAAAATATTTGGGAGGTTTACTTATGCTAGTGTCCATATCTAAGATAAAAGTCCTATACAATATGACCATTACAAATCACCTAAGGATTTTAGAAACACTTCCATACACTAAAATGCTAAATGAAGATGTTCAATTACAAAGAGTCTACATCAATACTATAGAAATTCCAATTGTCTTAAAGTTTGACTAGTTGAAGAATGTTGTTCCTAAAATGATAGTCCAACAAAATATCTAGTCCATAAAGTACAAGGATATTATATCCAAATATTTCATATAATCATTTCTCACAACTATTAGATAATCTTATTTCTCCATTTATGTGTTTTGTTTCAACAAGATCCTCTTTTAAGAGACCAAAAACTAGCAAGAGCAGTAGATCCACCAGAAAATACCAATTATTTGTGGAAGTAGAACAAGAACCCATAAACCAAGGTCCTAATCTAGATAATAAAAAATAAGGCACATGTCAAAAAAGAAGAGTTGTCTTTTACTAATATGTCAATGTCATTACCTAGGGAAAATACCCTAGAGTTCTACAAAAGAAATTATATTTCCTTATATAAAGGAGATAGATGGCCACCATTGAAAGGAATCCATAAAACTACAAATGGATCAATAAGTCACTTCCAATACGCCTTTCAATCTTCAAAGGCCATAGAAAAGAAACCTAGACTAGATTTATAAACACAAGAACTATCTAGCAAGATTTTCAAGTCATTTCTAAGAGAATTTTGATGACTTGTGTAGAGATTCATCTTAAAAGAATTGTAGATAAAATAAATTCAAAATGTGAAAAAAGAATAGTTTTCTATTGATGTAGAATCAATAAAGAAATAATGCTCTAAAATCAAACTTACCTCATAATAGATTTTGAATAATCTCCATTATTTAAAATAAATCCTTCTAGTAAGATTGACCAAAGAATGAATACTTTGGATAGTAAGTTGGCAGCCTTACAAGCTAGGATAGAATGTTTACAAAGAGAGGGAAAAGGAAAATAAAATAGAAAAAGAAAAGGAATTTTCTTTTGTTGAAAATAGCATAGATCTATTGTCAAAATTAAGGCAACAATATTTCTCTTTTGAGAAAAAATTAAAGAAGTTTGAACCATCTAAACTTCATTTTAATTTAATGATAGGAGCTAGCATACGACTTCAACCATGATACCTAAATATTGATCAAAGAAGACCAAATTATTTGCATTTCCTTTTACTCTAATGATGGTCCAAGCAAGCATACCACTTCAACCTTGGTACCTAAATATTGATCATGAAATAAATTTCATAGAAATAATTAAAGCATGGGTTAACACCTTTGGAACCATCCAAGCTACTTACTTACTAGAAATAAATGTTTTTTCCACATTAGCAACTCAACATCTATGGGGAATCAGAACCAAATACTGGGGTCCCAAAGCTATGGATACAAAAAAGGACCCAAGTTTTTAATATTGTTGATCTCGTTCTTTATCTTACTCTATTGCTCCCATCAATTATGTCTATCTTTTGTTAGTAAATTTGAAACTAATTTTAAGGTCATGTAGAATATGAAACTTTATGATTTAAATGATTTTAAAATATATATTCTCTTCATTGTAGAGAGCTTTCTTATGAAAAAAAATATTTTGATAATTTTTTAATCAAGATCAAATATCTTGAAGGTCTCCATTATGGAGTATATGAAAAGGTAAAGGAGTATTTAGACGCTAAAGGGATAAATATTACTATTACATGTATTACAGATTGGACAAGATTAGCTAATGAAAGATGGATTAATTTTACAATAACTAAAAATATCAAGAAAATCTCACAAAGCATCAAGCCAAACACTTTGACCCACAATTCATAAAAATTGATGGACTTATTGTTGCATTATTTTTTCTAAATATGGCTATTAGCGAAGGCAGCTTAAAAAAAGGCCCATACACATTCTTTTTGCTACAAATATTTTAACCAATATCATAACTATTCCCCTAAGTATAAATATATGTGCACACATAGAACTCCTATACCATAGTCCAAATATATCATTTGTTACATCTATCACAAACCTAGCCATATTGCTCCTAATTATTCCTACAAAAACTAGGTAGGCAAAGAAACCTATACCGCTAACATAGCAACATGGTGGGATAGAATAGATGAAGATTTATTCATGAAAGAAGATATTTATGAACCAACCCTAGAAGAATTGGAAGACCTAGAAGGAGAAAATCTAAAATATGATGATCTTGATAACTTTTGTTGATAAACTAGAGGAAGAACTCTCTTCTACCATAATGAACAAATGATGAAAAAATAGAGGAAGATAAAAGGGGAATATCTCTATTCAATAGAGAAAGAGGAATATTACAATCTCTTTTTTCTTATGACAATTATGTTCATCAATTTTCATCATATTCTCAATTTGATTATCAATCTAGTAGTTCAATTACTCCTATAATGTTTAGAGAATATGTAATCCTAGAAGAATTGACTAGAGATAAATTCTCTATGAAAATAGATGAATTATAGGAAGC
>VDFB02193867.1:582777756-582829743 GCA_007258455.2 Sequoia sempervirens | reverse complement strand
CTTTTGGGTCTTTTAATCTTTATTATCGTCATGATAATAACTTGAATCCAAATAGGATGTAGGAACTTTCCCATATATTCAGAATGATTGCTTCATCATTATGTTCTTACATTCTGGTTTTTCCTTGGGATTTATAGTCCTGGGAATGAATCACACCAAAGATTGGCACTTTCTTTTGCCTCATTCATAATACCAGGATTCCCGATATTTTGACAATGCAAGCTCCTCCTTCACACAAACTCTCGCAACGTATCACTCAATCTATATATTATTCTATTCATGATCCAAATTTTTTGACTATCCATACCCGAATGTTGCATTGTAATATTCTTCTCTTGCAAGAAGAAATTCCACATATTAAATCCCTTATAAAACATTCACAAAACTCTCATGAAAACAAAACCATTATTAATAAATCATCATTTTAAACTCGTCATAAATATCACGATTTTAAAATCATATTCTCACATAATTATTCTCTTTTAGTCAAGTTATCAGACCTTTGGGAAAACTTTACCATTTAACTTTAACTCAACATTGTTACCTGGTACTCGGTACCCGATACTTTAGATTTTACCAACAAATTTTTTTGGACCCCGGATTTTATCAGAACCTGCACATTTTCCCAGGCCTCTTCTCTTGAACTGGAACATTTCTCTCACAACCCTGCGTTAACACTTTCACATTTTTGGCTTTCCGGTACTTGATGTCTAGTACCCTTGAAGCACGGAGTACTCCAAAAAATTTCTTTTGACTTTAACTTTTGGTGATCTCCTTAACTAGCTAGCACCTTCCATAAGCATTAGTTTTCACTTGGGTCCCCAAGCCTTACACTCTTGGGGCATGTTGTGAGACCACACAACAACTTGCAACCAATAAAACCAAATTTAAAAGAAACTCGAGATTAAATCACTTGCTAAAAATCATAACTTATACATATTTTCAAACAATAATACCTTACCTTTACCTAGATTTTGACATAAAGACAATAAAATTTCTCTGGAAAGTATCAATGTGTGCTTTGATCAATTCCAGTTTTCGGAACTCAGTGAAAAAAATTAGTTCATTGACATTGAACTACATAATTTGGTAATCCTCCAAAGCCAACCATGGATATAGCCTTGTTGCCAGTCAAGCGTCCATAGCCCCGACAAAGTTATCTCTGTAATTCCCCCAAACATAGCTCTACAACCAGTCGGGCGTCCATAGCCCTGGTAGAGATATTTGGATAACCTAAAGAGTTGAATTTTTTCTCTTTTGATATTTCTTTGATACTCATTTTTTCTTTTTCTTTTTTCTTTTGATATTTCTTTGTAAGCTCATTTGCTTAAACTTGTAGGCAATGAATCCCACTATTAGGTTGGCAATTATAGTGGTAGTGAAGGCTACCTTTTGATTTTTCATTCATTGCAAATCTCTTCATCATTTCACCAATCCCTAGAAACTCATTTAGTTATTCCCTATAAGTGTGAATTTCTAGCTAAATTGTACCACCCTTATGCCAAATCCCAACTAACTGCAAATCATTATCTATTAACAAATATGCATAAGTTAAAATTTAGCAACAAACAATTTAATTGCCAGATTAAATCTACATTTAGAACAACTGGTTACCACCCTTCCATTTTGATTTTTTTATGGCAACCACTAAAATAATTGGGTAGCAACTCCGACTTGACAACGCTACACCATATTAATGCATTAGAGTTGTCATGATGACACTTAATTCTGACCATAATACTCTATATTTAATTCGCACACCTTAACATGCACGCATTATTTCTTTTCAATTCCTAGATGCTGACATGTGCTACCTTACCGGGTTGATTTTTCTTTTTGTATTGCACACATGGACACCTTCATGATTAATAGAGATCAATAAAACATAATGAAATTACCATAATTAATTTTGAAATCATCAATTTGCTCGATTCGTGATCTTCATACTGGCAAACTTCAAAGCAAATGACCACCAATTATGTGACAATTAATTAGATTTAACTTTTCACTCTAGAGAAACTCATCTGGTTGCCACCTCAACTTGTATTTTCCAAGACTTCAATATAGGCAACTATGTACTGCAACTTCCTCGCGGTTTTCTATAAATTCTGCATTTCTCTCTCAAATTCTTCACATCTTTTCTTTTCTCTCAATTGTTGTTTAGTTGTTTTTCTCTTCTTGTGATTTTCTTTGCTTCCAAGCTATGGACACTCCAATTTTCCTGACCTACATTTGCTGCCACAATGGCTTCATGGGTTGTATTACTACCCAACGACTTAACAAGGTTTTCTTTCTTCAGACTCCTAGCTTTATTGCACCAAATTTATGCCTGGTCCTTGGGAAAACTTTTGTAGAATGTAGAGCATATTACCAGCTGAATTCAGACTTGGCTTCACAATTTGTAGCCTCGCTCCTAGATCTTGTACTTTCTATTGAAGAAGTTCGTAGGGCTACAAATATGACAATGCGACCTGATTTCTTGGGGAATTTGGACTATGTCCTATCTATTGCACATCCGACCATCAGAATTCTCTCTGTTGATGACATTCCTCTATTTTTGGAATGAGGAGAATTAGTTCCTCTTTGACCATTTCTGACTGATCTCCATACCCCTGACTTTGATGCTCACCGGGACAATGCTTACTTGGGATATACTACTCTTATGGATGAAGTGTCTTAGATTGATTGAATGGACACCTTGTTGGTGAAACTTGGCTCCTTCCTTTTGCTCTTTGTGCACTTTATGGCAAGAAATTTTGTATTTCCATGTATATACAAAATATACATATATATATATGAATTTTTTTTCGTACTTTTAAGCGTGTATTTACTGTGCATGGTTTTATTTCTTCATTTCACGGTGCAATATTTTTAGAATATTTCAATTTACTCTCATGTGTGTATTAAGTTAAGCAGAATTTGTTAATGAAGAGAACAAACTAGAAAGAAAAAGCAAAAACAAACCCTACGAAAAAAACTAACCTAACTAACCTAAATTTACCCTAACAAATGATTAACCCTAACTAAGAAATATACTTAATCTCTATCACTATCTTCATAACAATTTTCGTACAAATTAAAACAGGCTTGTCTTTAAATTCACTTGAATACATTTTATATCTCCTACTGCAACAATGAATTATCTTAATTTTTCTACATATAACAAACGTAAATTCAAAAATGTACTTACTAATAAGTTGGGTCATATGTATGAAAATGACCTCGTGAAAGATCAATTGCACAAACATTTGTTGATTCCTCCATACTCTACCTTTTTCCAGTCCTGGTTCATGGTTTTTGTCTTTGCTTTGTTCAATTCCATGAACGACTGTGTTAACTCCTTGATTCTTCTTCTCTTCAGGATTCTTTGAGTCTTCGGGCCTGTCTTCACTTTTAACTTTGTTAGACTGGACACTGAAATAATTTTTTTAAACTAAATCTTCACTTTCAAGCACCTATAGAGGCTAAACCATGAGGAATTTGAAGATGATGAAAACTAGAGTTTCGTGTCATTTTGTTTGTAGATTCTAAATATATTTTTTTCAATTTTTTTTAAATTAGATTGCACTTCTTTTTCCATCTCCCTAAAAAACTAGTTTTTCTTAGAAAATAACATTTTTTGAAAGTGATGCTCACCGTATAACACAACTTTTTTTCCATGAAGGATAAAATTCTAATTCTTTTGAATTTATATTTTTCACTCAAATATCTAGTGCTTCCATTTGGTTAGATAGTTTTTTATTGAATATTTTTTCTTTAATCAAGTTTCGAAGTCAAACCAATTACAATTCAGACATAGCGCGACCGTATAACCCGTAACTTTTTTTGTATGTATCAAAATTCAATTTTTTCTTTTTGTTGACTTCAAGACTTCAATATCTGATGTATCTATATTTTCTCTAATTTTTTTTGATACAATTTGCTATTTTTTTGCTACATGTGCAGAACAAAGAGCTTGATTTTTGGTGAAAAACCTACATTCACAAGAAATAAAAAATAAATATAATAATCAAATTAAATTTTATTAAAATTATACTTTTTTGGAATTTTATAATAAGGACTACATACTTACAAAAATAAATTAATTAAATGAATTCATTTGATCCCCCAAAAGGTAAATCAAAAGTGGTTTTTTATTAGCATTTTGAGAGGTGTAAAGGAGACTCCATTACATGTATGGTTTAAAACTAGCGGGGTTCTATCTAAGGGGGCTTGGTATAAGGTGGTTTGATCAAACCATTTTAAATTGGAATCCTTTAAATGGAACATTTCAAGGCTTAAATCATTATATTTTCTAAAAATATGTGATTTCAGCAAAAATCAGGATCTCCCAGAAATTGTAAACCACTATTGTAGAAATCAACATTCCCCAACACTAGGATTAGAAAGAGATTAAATTTGAATGAAATGAACATGTAAATTGACATTTGTAATTATTCCTAAGTTATAGTAACATGTGGGGACTCCCAAGAAGAGCTCCTAAAAAATAGGAGCACATGGGGTGCCCACATGGAATGTGGAACCCACCTTGCTTAAGTTAATTGTTTGGAGGATAGATAGCACTTTAGTAATGCTTGTAAAGATCCTACAAATTAGGGATTAATATTTACATGAGTGGAATTAAGTTAAATTTAGTTCAATATCAGTTTAGTTTAGTTTAGTTCAGCTTAGTTCAGTTTAGTTATGGTTTAGTTATCTTCAGTTGCATGTAGTTAGTTTGAGTTGAATGCTAGTTGACTTCAGTTGACTTGAGTTGCATGACGAATGACTTCAGTTGCATGACAGATAACAGGTGGATACATTTAGTTAAGTTGGGATGATCAATCATGCATAATTTTTGCATGAATTTATGGAGAGATATGTTTTAGTTAACAAAGATTGATTTGGACCCACCTTGGGCGCCCAAGTTGGCATCTTCGAGTTAACACCTTTTGCATGTGAATATATTTACAAGGATTAGTTAAGTGGGCCCATTCTTGGGCGCCAACTTTGAGCTGATGCTTGCAAGATATTTTCTTGACCAACGATCAATTACATGTTCAGTTTGGGGTGCCTAAATTGAGGAAACTTTGGTTTTGACTTCATATTATAGTGTGAAACTTGGTTTTTTGTGAGGAGATTTATGCTCTTGTATTTGATAACTCTTAGAAGTTTACAATGCTCAATAATTATCTATTAATTGTAGCAAGTGCATCAGAGTTTGTAGCAAAGGCAACAGGTTAGCAGGTTGAGCTTGTGCATGTGTGAGGGTTTGAAGCATGGCATGGGATGTGTGGATTCATGCTTGGTCATGGAATGCATGGATAGCTTGTGATGCAAAAAGTGTATGAGAGTTTTGTGTAGGTTGTGAAGAAGGATTGTTGAAGGAAAGGAAGCATATCAATCAAGGATTGATACAGTGTTATTGTAATATTGTTTCAAAGTTAATTAATACAAGCATTATTGATTCTGGTGGTGGAGTTTTTTCCCGAAAGGGTTTCTCCGTGTATATGCTGCGTCACTTCTATCTTCTTGTCTCATTCTTCTACAATCTTCTGTCTCTTTCTACAATTGGTAAAATTGATCTAAACAGATAATCATACACAAAGAATTTGTAACAAAGAACACTTAAATTAGATCTACAATCTCATGTAGTTTTACAATTTTTAAGCTACATAATTACCTCCATTTTCAACATTTGGTATAAAATCTAATGGTTGGGTAGAGTTTGGGACACCTTTCTCTTAAAATTTTGAAGGTTTTTTGGTTGTAGTGGGAGATTGTACTATTGTGTTATTACAGATTTGTAAAAGAAGTATGTTGCAATGAGTTCTACTTCTTGTCTAGATATTGAAAGATTCAATGGATCTAGTTAGGAGATGGTTATCATGATGTCATGGATAGCTTGGTTAAATGTTAGTGGGAGATTTTGACAATGATGGTTTGATGTTTATCTTGTTTCCATGTATAGCTCGGTATCACAGTTCAGTGGGAGCTTTGGTAGGATATGGTTATCTTCATGTGATTTGAAGAGGTTTTAACATCTTGTTTCATGAAGGACCCTTAGAGTCTTTGGTAAAGGTGTTATTGTTCTTCCTTTGGAGAGGATGTATTTTGCTTTGGTTTTGAGTATTAATCATTTGCTTGGAGCTTCATGATTATGTAGGTTGCATTTGAATTTGGCATGAATTGATTGGTGGGTGCTCATGGATACTAGAGAGACTTCGGTTAGGCTGGATATTTCTAATGTTAAGAGATATGTGTTGGAATGGTTACTTGTTATAAAAGTTTTTCAATAGTAAAGACCGAGGAGCCTACACTTGGAAATGGATGTGATTCCATCATAGACCTAATGAGAAGGTTGTATAATAATGATTCCTTGTTTAGAATAATTGCAATGTATAATGTCAAGTGGGAGAATGTTGGGAATATGATGCCATTTAATTGCAATCCTAAACATATTTCATGTATCTCCTAAGTCCTTGGAAAGTGTTCCCCAACACTAGGATTAGAAAGAGATTAAATTCGAATGAAATGAACATGTAAATTGACATTTGTAATTATCCCTAAATGATAGGAACATGTGGGGATGCCCAAGAAGAGCTCCTACAAAATAGGAGCACATGAGGCACCCACATGGAAGGTGGAACCCACCTTGCTTAAGTTAATTGTTTGGAGGATAGATAACATTTCAGTAATGCATGTAATGATCCTACAAATTAGGGATTGATATTTACATGAGTGGAGTTTAGTTCAGTTCAGTATCAATTCAGTTCAATTCAATTCAATTATGGTTCAGTTATCTTCAGTTGCATGTAGTTAGTTTGAGTTGAATGCTTTGAGTTGAGTTCAGTTGACTTGAGTTGCATGACTAATGACTTCAGTTGCATGATAGATAACAGGTGGATACATTCAATTAATTTGGGATGATCAATCATGCATAGTGTTTGCATGAATTGATGGAGATATATGTTTCAGTTAACAAAGATTGACTTTGACCCACCTTGGGCACCGAGGTTGGCATCTTTGAGTTAACACCTTTTGCATGAGAAGATATTTACAAGGCTCAGTTAAGTGGGCCCTTTCTTAGGTGCCAACTTTGAGTTGATGCTTGCAAGATATTTTCTTGACCAATGATCAATTAAGTGTTCAGTTTGGGGTGCCTAAATTAAGGAGACTTTGGTTATGACTTCATGTTACAATGTAGAACTCTACTTGCACAATCTAGGTGTGGTTTTTTGTGAGGAGCTTTATGCTCTTGTATTTGATAACTCTTCGGAGTTTACAATGCTCAATAATTATCTATTAATTGCAGCAAGTGCATTAGAGTTTGCAGCAAAGGCAGTAGGTTAGCAGGTTGAGCTTGTTCATGTGTGAGGGTTTGAAGCATGGCATGGGATGTGTGGATTCATGCTTGGTCACATGGAATGCATGGATAGCTTGTGTTGTACAAAGTGTATGAGAGTTTTGTGCAGGTTGTGAAGAAGGATTGTTGAAGGGAAGGAAACAAATCAATCAAGGATTGATACAGTGTTATTTTAATCTTGTTCTCAGGTTAAATAATACAAGCACTATTGATTCTGGTGGTGGAGCCTTTTTAGAAAAGGGTTTCTCCACGTATATGTTGTGTCACTTCTATCTTCTTGTCTCATTCTTCTACAATCTTCTGTCTCTTTCTACAATTGGTAAAAGTGATCTAAACAGATAATCATACACAAAATTTGAAACAAAGAACACTTAAATTAGATCTACAATCTCATAGTTTTACAAGTTTTAAGCTACATAATTACCTCCATTTTCAACATTTGGTATCAAAGTTAATGGTTGGATAGAGTTTGGGATGCCTTTATCTTAAAAGTTTGAAGGTTTTTTGGCTATCATGGGAGCTTGTACTATTATGTTATTACAAATTTGTAAAAGAAGTATGTTACAATGAGTTCTACTTCTTGTTTAGATATTGAAAGATTCAATGGATCTAGTTAGGAGATGGTTATCACTATGTCATGGATAGCTTGGTTACATGTTTCAATGGGAGCTTTTGACAATGATGGTTTGATGTTTATCTTGTTTCCATGTATAGCTTGGTATCACAGTTCAATGGGAGTTTTGGTAGGATATGGTTATCTTCATGTGATTTGAAGAGGTTTTAACATATTGTTTCATGGAGGACCCTTAGACTATTTGGTAAAGGTGTTATTATTCTTCCTTTGGAGAGGATATAGTTAGCTTTGGTTTTGAGTATTAATCATTTGCTTGGAGCTTCATGATTATGAGGTTGCATTTGAAGTTGGAATGGATTGATTGGTGGGTGCTTATGGATACTAGAGAGACTTGGGTTAGGCCAAATATTTCTTATGTTAAGAGATATGCGTTGGAATGGTTACTTGTTATAAAAAAATTTCAATAGTATAGACCGAGGAGCCTACACCTTGAAATGGATGTGAGTCCATCATAGGCCTAATGAGAAGGTTGTATAATAATGATTCCTTGTTTAGAATAATTGCAATGTATAATGTCAAGTGGGAGAATGTTGGGAATAGGAAGCTATTTAATTGCAATCCTAAACATATTTCATGTATATCCTAAGTCCTTGGAAAGTGTTCCCCAACACTAGCATTAGAAAGAGATTAAATTCAAATGAAATGATCATGTAAATTGACATTTGTAATTATTCCTAAATGAGAGGAACATGTGGGGATGCCCAAGAAGAGCTCCTACAAAATAGGAGCACATGGGGCACCCACATGGAATGTGGAACCTGCCTTGCTTAAGTTAGCTATTTGGAGGATAGATAACACTTCAGTAATGCATGCAAAGATCCTACAAATTATGGATTAATATTTACATGAGTGGAGTTCAATTTAGTTCAGTTATGGTTCAGTTATCTTCAATTGCATGTAGTTAGTTTGAATTAAATGCTTGTTGACTTCAGTTGACTTGAGTTGCATGACTAATGACTTTAGTTGCATGACAGATAATAGGTGGATACATTTAGTTAAGTGGGGATGATCAATCATGCATAATGTTTGCATGAATTGATGGAGAGATATGTTTCAGTTAACAAAGATTGACTTGGACCCACCTTGGGCGCCCAAGTTGGCATCTTTGAGTTAACACCTTTTGCATGAGAATATATTTACAAGGCTCAGTTAACTGGGCCCATTCTTGGGCACCAACTTTGAGGTGATGCTTGCAAGATATTTTCTTGACCAACGATCAGTTAAGTGTTCAGTTTGGGGCGCCTAAATTAAGGAGACTTTGGTTTTGACTTCATGTTATAGTGTGGAACTCTACTTGCACAATCTAGGCGTGGTTTTTTGTGAGGAGATTTATGCTCTTGTATTTGATAACTCTTAGGAGTTTACAATGCTCAATAATTTTCTATTAATTGCAACAAGTGCATCAGAGTTTGTAGTAGAGGTAGCAGTTTAGCAGGTTGAGCTTGTGCATGTGTGAGGGTTTGAAGCATGGCATGGGATGTGTGGATTCATGCTTGGTCACATGGAATGCATGGATAGATTGTGCTGTAGAAAGTGTATGAGATTTTTGTGCAGGTTGTGAAGAAGGATTGTTGAAGGCAAGGAAGCATATCAATCAAGGATTGATAAAGTGTTATTGTAATCTTGTTCTAAGGTTAAATAATACAAGCACTATTGATTCTGGTGGTGGAGTTTTTTCCCAAAAGGGTTTCTCCATGTATGTGTTGTGTCACTTCTATAGATTCTTTTCTCATTCTTCTACAATCTTTTGTCTCTTTCTAGAATTGGTAAAATTGATCTAAACAGATAATCATACACAAATAATTTATAACAAAGAACACTTAATTTAGATTTACAATCTCATAGTTTTACAAGTTTTAAAATCATATTCTCACGTAATTATTCTCTTTTAGTCGGGTTAGTGAACCTTTAGACCTTCAGGAAAACTTTAACATTTAACTTTAACTCAACATTGTTACCCGGTACTTGGTACTCGATACTTCAACTTTTACCAACAAATTTTTTTGGACCCTAGGTTTTACCGAAACCTCCACATTTTCCTGGACCTTTGCTCTCAGACTAGAAATTTTTTCCCACAACAGGTTGTGTTAACACTTTCAAAATTTTGGCTTTCCGGTACCCAATATCTGGTACCCTGGAATCACGAAGTACTCAAAAAAAAAATTGACTTTAACTTCCGGTGATCTCCTTAACTAGCTAGCACCTGCCATAAGTGTTAGTTTTCACTTGGGTCCCCAAGTCTTACAGTCTTGGGGCGTGTTGTGAGACCACACAACACTTACCATTTTCAAGTTATTTAATATCCTTTTTTTTGTTTGGATAATCATTTACAATAATTGGGATTTTTTCCCCTATATTTACATGTTTATCCTTCTATAGTACAATCAGCCTTATAGGCATCATTTTGGTCCAAAAAATTTATAGGTACTCAAAGAAAACTTCTTGTATTATTTGTTTCTTTAACCCAAGAAACTAAATATCATTGTATATATTTTATAATCAATATGGAAAGAAAAAATTATGATGTATACACCAATTTAGGCAATTTTATTCTTTCTCAATTTAATGTAAAAAACACAGATTTGTTATTGCTTCCATATGGAGAGTATGTGTCAATAAAATTTCCACCTATAAGATATTATCAACTACTATTTTTTAAGTTCAAATAAATCACATTTAAACATTTTTCCCTCCATGATAATAGTTTTTTTGATGTTTATACTTATCATAGGTAAAAACACCACCTTGTATGTATCCTTGCTTTTATATTTGTTATTTTCTTTGAGATGTTCTCAATCCTTTATTTTAGGAGCTTTGTAAAGGGAAAGAGAGGCATAATATATATCTTTGCATCGTAAATATTTCCATTAATAATAACAAAAATAAATTATGCATACCTCCCATGGATGAGTGTTGTAATATACTCCGATTTTGGAGCAAACAAACCAGACATTACAAACTTACATTTTTAGGGGTTTGAAAGTTGTTATGGTTCTTAGGGAAGTCTTCTTCAATTTGCATAATTTTAGTTTCTTGCCTTATTAGTTATTTCTCTAGATTATTCTCATGAAACCAACTTCTTAATTTAGGAGAAGCAAAATCCAGACTACTTTCTTCAAAACTTAAAATAGCATTTGGGTTATTGCTACGTCTTTGTTCAAAGGTACTACAAAATTCTTCTTCTAATATAGGCTTATCCCATGTATATTGATCAAATTTTGGCTTTTCTAAAGCTTCCTATAATTCATCTATTTTCATAGAGAATTTATCTCTAGTCAATTCTTCTAGGATTACATATTCTCTAAACATTATAGGAGTAATTGAACTACTAGATTGATAATCAAATTGAGAATATGATGAAAATTGATGAACATAATTGTCATAAGAAAAAAGAGATTGTAATATTCCTCTTTCTCTATTGAATAGAGATATTCCCCTTTTATCTTCCTCTATTTTTTCATCATTTGTTCATTATGGTAGAAGAGAGTTCTTCCTCTAGTTTATCAACAAAAGTTATCAAGATCATCATATTTTAGATTTTCTCCTTCTAGGTCTTCCAATTCTTCTAGGGTTGGTTCATAAATATCTTCTTTCATAAATAAATCTTCATCTATTCTATCCCACCATGTTGCTATGTTAGCGGTATAGGTTTCTTTGCCTACCTAGTTTTTGTAGGAATAATTAGGAGCAATATGGCTAGGTTTGTGATAGATGTAACAAATGATATATTTGGACTATGGTATAGGAGTTCTATGTGTGCACATATATTTATACTTAGGGGAATAGTTATGATATTGGTTAAAATATTTGTAGCAAAAAGAATGTGTATGGGCCTTTTTTTAAGCTGCCTTCGCTAATAGCCATATTTAGAAAAAATAATGCAACAATAAGTCCATCAATTTTTATGAATTGTGGGTCAAAGTGTTTGGCTTGATGCTTTGTGAGATTTTCTTGATATTTTTAGTTATTGTAAAATTAATCCATCTTTCATTAGCTAATCTTGTCCAATCTGTAATACATGTAATAGTAATATTTATCCCTTTAGCGTCTAAATACTCCTTTACCTTTTCATATACTCCATAATGGAGACCTTCAAGATATTTGATCTTGATTAAAAAATTATCAAAATATTTTTTTTCATAAGAAAGCTCTCTACAATGAAGAGAATATATATTTTAAAATCATTTAAATCATAAAGTTTCATATTCTACATGACCTTAAAATTAGTTTCAAATTTACTAACAAAAGATAGACATAATTGATGGGAGCAATAGAGTAAGATAAAGAACGAGATCAACAATATTAAAAACTTGGGTCCTTTTTTGTATCCATAGCTTTGGGACCCCAGTATTTGGTTCTGATTCCCCATAGATGTTGAGTTGCTAATGTGGAAAAAACATTTATTTCTAGTAAGTAAGTAGCTTGGATGGTTCCAAAGGTGTTAACCCATGCTTTAATTATTTCTATGAAATTTATTTCATGATCAATATTTAGGTACCAAGGTTGAAGTGGTATGCTTGCTTGGACCATCATTAGAGTAAAAGGAAATGCAAATAATTTGGTCTTCTTTGATCAATATTTAGGTATCATGGTTGAAGTCGTATGCTAGCTCCTATCATTAAATTAAAATGAAGTTTAGATGGTTCAAACTTCTTTAATTTTTTCTCAAAAGAGAAATATTGTTGCCTTAATTTTGACAATAGATCTATGCTATTTTCAACAAAAGAAAATTCCTTTTCTTTTTCTATTTTATTTTCCTTTTCCCTCTCTTTGTAAACATTCTATCCTAGCTTGTAAGGCTGCCAACTTACTATCCAAAGTATTCATTCTTTGGTCAATCTTACTAGAAGGATTTATTTTAAATAATGGAGATTATTCAAAATCTATTATGAGGTAAGTTTGATTTTAGAGCATTATTTCTTTATTGATTCTACATCAATAGAAAACTATTCTTTTTTCACATTTTGAATTTATTTTATCTACAATTCTTTTAAGATGAATCTCTACACAAGTCATCAAAATTCTCTTAGAAATGACTTGAAAATCTTGCTAGATAGTTCTTGTGTTTATAAATCTAGTCTAGGTTTCTTTTCTATGGCCTTTGAAGATTGAAAGGCGTATTGGAAGTGACTTATTGATCCATTTGTAGTTTTATGGATTCCTTTCAATGGTGGCCATCTATCTCCTTTATATAAGGAAATATAATTTCTTTTGTAGAACTCTAGGGTATTTTCCCTAGGTAATGACATTGACATATTAGTAAAAGACAACTCTTCTTTTTTGACATGTGCCTTATTTTTTATTATCTAGATTAGGACCTTGGTTTATGGGTTCTTGTTCTACTTCCACAAATAATTGGTATTTTCTGGTGGATCTACTGCTCTTGCTAGTTTTTGGTCTCTTAAAAGAGGATCTTGTTGAAACAAAACACATAAATGGAGAAATAAGATTATCTAATAGTTGTGAGAAATGATTATATGAAATATTTGGATATAATATCCTTGTACTTTATGGACTAGATATTTTGTTGGACTATCATTTTAGGAACAACATTCTTCAACTAGTCAAGCTTTAAGACAATTGGAATTTCTATAGTATTGATGTAGACTCTTTGTAATTGAACATCTTCATTTAGCATTTTAGTGTATGGAAGTGTTTCTAAAATCCTTAGGTGATTTGTAATGGTCATATTGTATAGGACTTTTATCTTAGATATGGACACTAGCATAAGTAAACCTCCCAAATATTTTTAACCCATGAACTACAGAAAATAAATCTCAATAATCTAAAGAACCATATTTAAGCTCATTATAACCCTTACTCTAGCACAAATAGTTAGGAAGAAATGTGAAGTGGGGGCGGTTGAAGGTAGGAGGCAGAGACGCAGAGAGGCTGCGTTGGTGATGAAAGCTCCAATGCAACCAAAGATGGAGAAAGGAGGCACACACCAAAGAATTTTACATTCAGCTAAAAACAATTCAGACATGTGGGAAGGGAGGAGGCGATATGCTAAGGAAAGATGAATTTCAAGTATAAATTATTGACTACTCAAAGAGGCCAATAAAGAAGGGATTGCGTGGATGAGGCAAATGCATATATATTTATCGAAATGCATATACATAAAGTATATATATCCCATCGATTTCCCGTGTATGTGATATATTCGTGTATGAATATGAGTAAGTATTTCTACCTACATATATGTACACACGCATATGATCATATGCACGAGTTATCCAATATATACATGAATATTCATACATTTGATGTATGTACATATCGATCAATATATAAACATAATTACACAAAGAACATATACATAATACAGAGATCCATTCACGTAATCCAAACTAAGGAACAATCAAGAAATCAAAGACCATAACCAATTTAACCTATTTCAAATCATCCCCAAACAATGACCGAAGGTTTACTTACCAATTCCCGAACTAACTCGACTCAACTTGACCAAACTAGGATGTGAGTGTGTGATAGCTCAAATAGACACATTAAGGGTTACCAAACCAAGCTCTTCTCCTAAGTGATACTCCCCCTCTCTTCCGAAGGCTTGATTCTTTTCTTGCATCCAACTTAGTGCATCACAATAGAAGTTAGCTGATAACATTATATATCATTTACATTATCAAAGCACTAAAAGTATTCACATTGCATTGCACATTCATTCATCACATTTTCCATCCAAAATATACAAAACATAATCATGTATTAAAACATTTTAACTCATCAAAGTAACAGTAAATAGGTAATAACACAATGGGGTGTAATAAAAAAATCCTTCAATTGAGGCACCATTAATCATTTCTATATCTTCATTAGTAGTTGAACTCAACCATTTTAGATCATACACTTGAAAATGAGACTAGAGATGGAATGCCTTCAAGAGATTAAGAGGTCAATAATTAATCAACCAAAGAAACAACAATAATGAATGAATAATGACAAAGGATCAAGCAAATCTCCTACAAATACTCCCCACAAAGTTCAAAGATTTGCACACTTCCCTAAGTCAAGACTTACATAGGTCTAACTTTCTTATTTGACTCTAATACCATATATACTTAAAGGTCATGTAACTACGAAAAATGGATAAAACAAAAATGTTTATATACTCAAAGGTCATGTAGCCAAGTAGAATAGGTGAAACAATGATAAAGGTTGGTGGCAAATTGAATAGTCAAACATCAAAGATTTAGGCGAGCAAGTTCCAACAACTAATTTTTGCAAGGTAATTCCTATGAGTTATAGTTTAGATCTATGAATTAGGTTCAAGTCCACACATGCTTAAATGAATGAGAGCAAATCACAACCGCTTTACATGCTTTAAGATATCTATTTAAAACAATTCTAAAATTCCAACACCCTAACAAATGAATTTCTAATATCTTCAACTTTGTTCTCCCATCAAAATTCAACTAAACACTGCATTCAATCTTAATAATTTCAATTATCAATTTAATTAACCTATATAATTCATGTTTTTATCTTATAGAGTAGTATTCATATTTTTCAACACTCCATGTAAAAGAATCTAAATAGGTTGTATGTTTCCATGTATGATTTACATAAGTAAAATTGTAGTTGGAGAAAGTGGCATAAACATTGATGTTAGTGCTAATGAGGCAAAGGAAGGTCCCTAAGTGCCCCAAAAGACCATACGTGGATTCTAGATTACTAGCTGAAACCCCACGTGACTTTTAGATTTCCTTTTCTCCTTTATATATATATATGTATAAAATAAAGTAATAATATATAATTCAACACTAGCTGCTTAATAATTACCTTCTAGAAAAGAAAATTTACAGTTCCATAATCATATAATCTTTTTTTTAATCTTTTACCGCTTGATATTTAAATGGATGAAGTTTGCGAATAAGATTCAAATTGGAAATTTGCAGAGCTTACAAGGAAGGAGGAGTTTCGTGGATAGCGTAACTGCCAGGTAGCGGCGAAATTAGTGGGCGTGGTCTTAGCTGGCAGAGGGGCAGCCGTACAGGACGTAAGATAGCGACAGGTGATGGCTAGGGAGGAGCCGAGGTGGAATGAATCGGCGGAGAAACAATGTGTCGCAATCACTCGTATGCGTTTTACGGTCTGCGAGTCGTGACGGCTCCTCATTGGGCGCTTAAATTCATGCACCACTCAAGAGGTAGGGCGATGACTATTTCTGTGTGCGAGAGGCCAATTTCAAGGCAGTTAACACGCGTCCATGGAGAACAGGCGCTAAAACACCCAGCGAACAAACCGTGTGATGGATAATCATGGCTGTCATGCTATTCCCCCCATTAATTCCTTGCCACCTTTCACCCTTTCTTCCACGGTTACCTATTCAACCGCTCTCGCTCTTACCCTTAACTCCGCCTCCAACCTTCTTCCTTGTACGCCCGCCTCATTCCTTATAAATCTATAAACTTTCCTCTCCATGCCCAGGGAGGTAGTCAATTTTACCCCTCTACAAAATTCTTTTACGCTCGAAGCTTTGTGGTCAATTTTGATGGCGGCCTCTGTTCAAAGCATTACACATACGAGCAATGCTAAGAGCGGACACACGCATTAATCCCTCTTGCCTTTTGTAACAAGAGAGAGGGCTCTGTAAACCTCTGCAGGGAAATCAGTCTCGTCATTACAATGCCGAACGGATGGACTGATAATGATAATCATACTATGTTTTTCGATCCGGCCATGAAGCGTTCTTGCTTCTTGAATAGAGCGGCATCGACTCCAGCCGGAGCGCTGCAGAGCCTGATTGGTGGCACTGCTAGGGTGGAAATGAAGGCTGAGCCCCAACAGCATGACCAGATGTCAGGTAACAAGAAGGGTGGCGTTTTAAATGGGGATGGCGAGAAGATGAGCGTGAGAAAGGAGCGCTGCCCAGCCTACGGAATGATGGCTATCATGGGCAGGAGAGACGAGATGGAAGACGCGGTGGCGGCCGTTCCGTGGTTTTACAAGGGACCGTCGTCGTCGTCGTCGTCGTCAGGGCTGCATTTTTTCGGCGTGTACGACGGGCACGGCGGGTCGCAGGCGTCGGGATTCTGCAGGGAGCGGCTGCACGAGGCACTCGCCGAGGAGCTGCGCGCTCTGCCCGACGACTGCCGCCGAGATTACAGCGAGTGGGTGAAAGTAATGAAGAATTGCTTCGCGAAGATGGACATTCAGCTGGGAGGGATCTGTCCTAGCGGCAACTGTCGCCACGATGACAAGGTTGATATTTTTTCCACCTGCTGCCGGAATCTCGTGGCACCGGCGAATGTCGGCTCCACGGCCGTCGTAGCGGTGGTGAGCTCGTCTCAGATCGTCGTCGCCAACTGCGGTGACTCTCGGGCGGTTCTCTGCAGGGGAGGAAAGGCTGTCCCCTTTTCTACTGACCACAAGGTCTCATTCCTTCGTTCTACTTCAATTTTAAGCTTCCTGTTTGCATGCAGGCGGACCCCGAGTTCAGACTTATGTTGATATGTTTTCGTTTTAAACGCAGCCTGAACGAGAGGACGAGATGGATCGAATAGAGGCTGCGGGAGGACGCATCATATACTGGAAAGGCTACCGTGTTGGCGGCTTGCTTGCCATGTCCAGAGCTCTAGGTATATTCATATATTCTCTTCCTTTTTGCATTCTGTCCTCTTCCTGTCGGTCGTTGAGGGTTTTTTGTGGGGCTTATGTTCAGCTTTTTGCTCTTGATTGTTTTCCTTTTTCAGGAGACAGATTTCTGAAAAAATATGTGATTTCCGAGCCGGAGGTGAGATTGGCAGAACGCAGAGAGGAGGACGAGTTCCTGATATTGGCGAGCGATGGGGTGTGGGACGTGCTTTCCAACGACAGCGCATGCGAAATGGTGAGCAAATGCCTGGCCGGTTATCGGCCGTCTCGTTTCAAAGGAACGACCGCCACTTCTTCCGCCGCCGTTGCCGCTGCTCTTCTGACCAAAGTCGCTTTTGCGCGTGGAAGCACTGATAATATCAGCGTGGTTGTTATCGACCTCAAAGATAACAGAAAACTGAGCTGCAGGAACAGAAGCCCGCACTCGCTAAATATCCAGACTAATTTGTGACGACAGCATCTCACACAGGCACGCGTAATCTCCATTAATTTAGATCTAAAAATCAAGGTTGACACAGCGATAAAACAGAAACAGCTTTATATAGATATGAATATCTTGTAAATATATGTTTTCCAAATTTTGTCTCATAACTCCTCTGGTTTTCCTATTAAATAAAACGCTCTGTATTACACGCAGGATTCTCTGTTTAAACTGGACTTAACTCCATAAATTCATTCCCTGCATTGTGATTTCTAAGATAATCTTGAAACCTTCTTACGATCAATATCTTTGGGCCTTAAATTTTTTTTGGGGTGTAGAAATTCAAATAGTTTATGTTCTGTTTGAAATTTACAGGCTTTTCTGTTAAATTAATTATTAAGTTTCTTTTTAGATTGCAGAATAATTAGGGTATGTAATTGTCTGATTGCAAATAATTAGTACGAAATGGCATAACGTGTCAAAGAGAATATTAAATTCACCAACTCGAAATCTGATCTTGGGCATTAGGTTAAGCAGATACGGTTTGAATAATAAGCGGCCTAGATGGAGATATTTTGTTCCACGTGCAGTAGGTTTGCTGGATTTCTTAAAGCGGGAATATATGAGGAAAGAAAAAGTAGAGGTGTCTGAATTTGATTGGTGAAGTAAGCATCTATCATAAATAGGTAGAGAGAGGGAGAGGGGGTCATCGGGTATTACGCTGAGAGGAGACTAGGACGTGCTCATCTCTAGTTTTTTGCCAAGTTCGCACGTTTACCCGACAACCATCTTGTTTAGACAAACTACCAAATCTAATCCGCTCTTATTAAACAAATTAACAATTATTAAAAAGAAGAAAAGATGTTTTCAAGCCAAAGTATAGTCCAGTCGGTGTGAATCACCTTCAACGTACCCTTGACACATGGCAGGGATTCAATTAGGTACGAATAACTTTTGACTTCGTGGGAGAGATATTTCTCTACTTTTTATTTAATATTCACCAAATAAATATCATCATTTTTTAAAGAAAAATAGTTAATATTCTTTCTTGGAAATATTATTGTAGATTAATTATAAAAATAGTTCAATATTATTTTTTCGAAATATTATTAGATTAATTTTAAAAGTAGGTAAATATAGGAATACATTACAAAGTCAAATGTTAGGTCAAATTTAAATATAAAATATGGGCGGATTCAAAAATTTGAATTTTTTTTTAACATCATGGTATCATTCTTAAATTTGCCCATTTTTCTTCCAAATATATCTCATCATTGCAAAGCACGATTCCTTTTGTCAATTACGAGGAGTCATCGCAAAATTCCATGTCAAACTACCACCTAAACGTTGTTAGATTATGTCAAACTAAGCGCATCTTTATATGATGTCTAATAATCTAGACATACTTATTAAAACGAGTTGGAACAATAATCATGTACAATGTATTTAGCTACAATTCGAAAGATGTTTAGGTACGATTCATTCCTGAACTAAAAGAATTAGGTATTGTTACATAAATGTTTTTGAGATTTAGAAAATAATTATCTAGTTTATTAGTTTATTTATGTGAGTATATTAAATTTGATTTGCAGAATGATATTGGTTTATTTTTTTATTTTGATTTCTATGATTTGTAAATAAAATATTTTACGTTTCAACATAATACACAACAATCATTTATGAAAGGGTCATTTGGCCTAAAATAAAAAAATTGAAATGGTTGGGGTCATTTATGCAACTTGTACAACTGCTTGAGTAAATAAATGTGTAAATCGGAGATCAAGACTAGTCATTGGTGTGTGGGGCAACTTGAAACAACAACAATAATTGGAATAAACCAAAAGGGGGGTTCGGGGTTCGCCCAACCTTCATCCTCCCATGAGGGAACTATAGCCGAAATGTTGTAGATAGAATCAAGTTAGGCTCTAATTATGTGTCAATTGTAAAGCAAAATTATGCTAGTTGTACATTGGTCATTGCATAAAATACATTCAAGTCAAAATGAGTCCAAATTAAAGGGAAACAGTGCAAGGTATACAATTTTTGTCATTTTATTTTGCCCTCACTTTGACTTGCATGTGAGATATTAAAACATGCATGTAAAAAAACACATAACATGAAAATAAAATACTTATGCTCTCATAAAACAACACAATTATGAATGTTGCTTTAGTGCATTCTCCTCGTAATGAGTGCTCAATTTTGCTACCAAAAAAAAAGTAAAAATAAAATAGTAGCATTTGATAAGAAATTAAAAAATAGATATGAACTATCTATGTTTTTGAAATAAAAGGAAAAGGAGTGGAGAATTCAAAATAAAATTAAAATAGGATACTACTACGAATGCTGCTTTAGTGCATTCTCCTTGTGCATTTGAGTGCTCCATTTTGCAATTTAAAAAAAAGAAAAGAAAAATTTAAATAGCACAACATTTGATAAGAAATTTGAAATAGATATGAACTATCTATGATTTTGAAATAAAAGGAAAAGGATTGGAGAATTCAACATAGAATTAAAATAGGATACTACTAAGGGTAATAAAATTAATAGATTTTACTTGGAGATTGAAAGTTCAAGGTTGTGTCACACTTCAAGCCAATTTATATTCACAAAAGAACTTAAACATTTCAACTAAAAGTTAGTTTGTCAAATATATGGTCTAGTTAGATTCATTCTAGCTAAATTAGATATTGTTCGTAATTTTTTCAATTGGAAGTGTCCATTAAATATATATTTAACATTATTGTGGTTTTAATTTACATTTTTTCTTTGAGAAACTTGTTTTCACCTTTTACTTGTCTAAATAATATTTTTTATAAATATAAAAATAATCTTTTGTAGATCTATAAATGTAGTTTTAAAAAATACTAGATTTTTTTAATAGTTTAATTATTATTATAAATTTTATGAAAAGTAGATTATCAACACTAAAATATAAGATTGATTGTCTTATAAAAAATACTAATATTTATTAAAAGTAAAAAATATATAATGCACTAGAGAAAATATTCTTATCGAGATGATCAAAACAGTTATGCTTTTAATACACAATTTTTTTAATATTTATTTAAAAATATATATTTATTGAAATGGAGAAAAAAATAATCTATGCACTAAAGTTTTAAGTTATAAGTACATAAAAAATTGAAAGAAAAAAATAAAATATACTATATAAGGAGTAACACCTCACTTAATTTTTTTATAACATTTTATCAACAACTAAATTATAGTGTCAATTTTATAAAAAAACTATATATATATAGTGGAAAGGTTGTAGGTGGGTTATTGTAGTGGGCTGACTAATTAAGAGCTATAGTGGAATCAACTATAGTTCCCTCCCACTTGGGATTTCCCTACTATTCTATCGACTGATTAATTAACTGATTCCTTATGAAGATCCAAATATATATATAGTTCTGAATGAAATGGTTTCACCCTAAACAGTTTCGCCCAAAACCACGTGGCTTATACGTGGAAAAGAGTTGAGACATTTAGGTCTCTTCCATGTTGACCCAAAATCTTGTCTTCATCTCTCTCCATGTGTCATTCCTCATTTGTGTTCGGTGTTACACAAGTATTTCAGGAATGATGTCAGTTCCAAGCTCTATTATATCACTGTGGAAAAGACATATGCTAGCCTTGGATCTGTGGATCCCTCTCGTGTACATCTTTCAAGTCTTTTTTATGGCATTACATTTGGGGGCAACCCCTTATCATGATGTAGCTTTATTTCGAAATATATCATTGGTATAAGGCTTTCCAAGTAAGCTCTTGTGATCTTTTGTTTTAAGGAATTTATCATTTTTCTTTCCACTTTAAAGTAATTGCTCACAACATGGTATTTGGCAATTTCTTTAAAGTGGGGGCATACATTGGCATTTTTGCACATTAACATATTTTTCTTGCTTCACTTTGTTCATGAACATTAGACCTAGTGACACAACGTTGACATTTTTCTTCACTTAGTTCACAGGCATTGAACTTAGTGTAGCATTGGCACAACATCTTGATCATTTTTTGGCACCTTATCAGGGTTATAAGGGGGTATAACTCTTGGTTTGGTTGACATGGTGCACACCTAGTGAAAAGCAGTCCTCACTAGACCTTGTGTGTTTCTCATTTTTCCACCTTCTTATGAGTACACCTAATGTGTTTCTCACCCTTGTCTTGGGGTCCCACCTAGTGAAAAGCAATCCTCACTAACCTGTGTGCCTTTCTAGTTTATGGTTCACCTAGAAAATATCATACTTTGCTATTGTGTGAGTTATCAATGCGCTTTAGTGTGGGTCTTAACATAATACAACATGCTGGTCCACACCCTCCTTTTGCATTTCATGTTGACATTGTATGTTTGTGTATCTTGTATTGTTGCATTTCACATGTGGGTGTTCCTTTGTGCCTATGTTGGTTTTGTTGGTATGTGGCAACTGATCATGCTATACTGTACACTCTTCATGTATCCTTGCTGAGGTCCAGGGGCAGCAGCCCCTGAGAATTTTTTTTCCCATTTTTTCGTGTTGTCACCAAAAAAGGAAAAAATCATCGAAAAAAAAAATTGACTTTGTAAAACCCTAATTTTGGAAGCTTCTAAAAATCTTGTTATAAGCGGTTTGGATGGGGGTTGTAGTAGGGCGTTTATTAGCAAGATTGTAATATTTTTTACACTGGCTAATAAAATCATTGGATGGTTGCGGTTTGTGGATGTAGCCCGGATTGGGTGAACCCTGTTAAATTCTCTGTGTTGTTTTGTTTCTGCTATAATTTATGTGTGTGTTTTATTTCTCTATTTTATTGATCAAATATGCATTTAACTGTTAAACATTTTCCTTCTAACCCTAACAGGTTTTTCATGGGATCCTGGTTCCTAGGGGCTTGGCCATCTCCCTTGATCCTTTATCATCCCATATTTTCAACATCTTTACAATTGAACCCCTCTTGACATATAATTCTCTACTTTAGTGTGAGCCTGAGTGTAATTTCGTACTCTTACTAAAGCGAGGGCTAAATATAGTGTAGAAAAGTGTCACCCTTAACAATTTCACATTATGTTTTGTCCCCCTATTTTATTGGACTTAATTAAGCTCTTAATTTTTACCATTTTTTGAGGGATAACAAACATTGAATAAATGCATCCAATTATTATTTTTCTCTTGACTAAGTGTGTCCTAGAAATTTGGGCCAGGACCCTTTTGCCCATGGGAAAATGCCCCCCCCTTCTTAGTCAAGACCCAAATTTAAATATGTTGTAGGTGGCATTTTAACATCCAAAATTCAAAATTTAAGTGTCATCTTTTGGAATCTATTTTTTGGGAAATTAGAACAATTGCATATAAATACCTAGTTATTTTATCATTTGAAATCTAACAAGCACTAACAAGAAAACTATTAAAAAATTTATGATTAAGAGCACTATTGAACAAGTCAAGAGCAACATTTAATAGCTTTATTGCATCAAATCAAGATCCAACATCATGTCAAAGTTTATATGTGTTCATGTTTTCATTACTTTGTGAAGGCTAATATCTTTTTTTAGGTCTCCAAAGCACTCAAACATTCAAGCAAGCAAGATCCAAATCCTTGAGGAGATGTTCATGACTTCAGTCCTTCAAGGTAGCCATTGAAGGGTGGTGAGTTACAATACATTGTGATTTCATCATTCCTTCCTTTTCATTATCATTTATCATTGAAATTTCACCATTGTGGAAGTGGAAACATTTACACGAGGTTTTGATTGAGGAAAGACCCTAAATGACCCAATATCTCTCCTCTTTGTGAATGCGTAGGTTACAGGTTTGAGGAGGATCAAGGAAAGTTTGAAGGAAATCCATTCATTGTTGCATTTGTTGTCATCAAAATTGTCAAGCCACAAAAACTCACCTACAAAATTTACTGACAACATTTCGACAATTCTATAGCTGGGAATTAGGAGCTCAAATCTATCATCAGAGGACTGCAAAATCATTTTTAGGACCCCTCATTAAAGACCCATTTTCCCATGGCCGATTGAGTACCTCTACACATGCTAGATCCAACTTTTGGTGACAGGTACACATCACTCTACCTCCCCTAGGTCCACCTGCAAATTACTATTTCAATTTGTTCATCTTTAAGGTATTACATTTTTTTATATTAGATCATATAGTTAAATTAGGTTAATCATTCCAAATCATTTCCAATTCATTTCTAAGACTCAAAAGGATTAGATCCAAGTTTTATTGGCTCACCTTTGAGGTTGAAAGTTACTCTATGTGTCTTGTTGATTTGCATCCTAATGAAACCATTAGAAACTTGGGATTGATCATAGGTTTAGATAATAAACTTAGCATTCATCCTTTTTCCCTATGTTTCGCCTATAACACTATGTTAAACTATTATTTTGAATATAAGTTATCTATAAACCAAGTAGTGAGGCCACAACCAAATGCATGAAGGCTATGTGGAGAGTCCTTTGAGTGTTGAGGAGTCACTCGAACCTGGTCTTGAGGGCTGAGGAGTTGTTGAACACAAGATGTTTGAAGAAGCCTGATTGGATGGAGCACACAATAGGTTGAATATAGGGCATTGAGGCCAACCCAAGGATTTTTTGGCATAGACATGGTGAATATATCATGCAAAGATGTGCCACACCCCCTTCTCATTCTTTCCAAACTTACTCAATGACAAATAAAATTTTCCCAAAAAAATTGTAGGATGAGTTGGCTAGTGAGAGAAGTCGCCAATGTTTGGAGAAGTGGCATGGGAGGGATGAAGATTCCTTGTAGGTGTCATGAATTTTCTACTATCAATTCCTCAATTGGCTAGAGGTCGTGTGCAAGAAAGACAAGGTATATGGCTACATGGAGATTTCCTCTACAAAAAAAAACCTTAATTGGTCACAGATTGAGGAGTTGAATCCTTGACTAGTGCATAAATGGTGATAACACTTGTGAAAGACCTCAATATTTATATCTATAGAGGATTTATTGTTGCAATGTATCCTTTATCAATGGAGAAGTTTGGTGCATTGCAAAGGATCCATTGCTAACTTTCACAAAAATATAGAGGCCTATGAAAACCATTAGAGCTACTAAAAGGATAATGGAGCTGAGAGTAGGATCATGGGGGACCTTTAGAGATTTTTTGTTTGATTTTTCTTTTCAAATGGTGCAGCCTACAAGGAAGCTCGTGTAGAATGTTCCAACATGCTCACCTCTCACTCTTGTATTATGTGAGATTAGATAACACCTTTGTAAAATAAATTTGGACTCTGATCGTAATTGATGAAACAAAAGGTATTTTTCATTTTTTGAGCCTTTTGGACACAATCTTGGTGTCTATTTGGCTCTATGATGCTCCATTGATAGGGCCATGGGTGGGAGTCACCCTGATGTAGGAAGGAATGTGCTCTCATGGATCTGATACCATGTTAGGGAATTCCAAGATCAGAGAGCTCAAAACAAGCTTCCACAAGTGAACAAAATAAGCACAATAGTATGTCTATCAATATAGAACAAGATGTCACCATCACTGACCTCTACAAGATTAAACAAAGTCAAGGAGAATCCTTTACATCCTACCTACAAAGATGGAGATATAAAGCTAGTAGGTGCAAGTGGCCTATTCTTGACGAAGATCTAGTGGATATCTTTGTTTCCAATGTCCAAGCAGAAATCAATTACCAACTCACCATGTTGTGCCCTGCTAACTTCGAAGAGACTATTGAAAAGGGACTACACATTGAAAGATCTCTCATAGCAAGGGGAGTCATTAAACTAAAAAACTCAAAAGACAACCCTTCTAGTTCAAATGGCAGACCCAAGATTTGGGCCAAAAACAAAAATGTTACCAACGATGGAGTAGTTGATACTAGAGTTGTATGGAATGTGCAAAATCCTAATGTACCACAAAAAAAAGCCCAAGTTGCAGAAACAAGCTATGCTCCCAACAACATACAAAACAATCAACTCAACTATCCCCAAAATAATCAATCGAATAACCAACAGACAAATTAGGGTGGACAAGAAAGGAAATATAACCAACCAAGGAGGAAATTCACAACATTAGGAGAAACACTTGAGATAATCATGCATAAATGGTTCAACAAAACCTCACCAAAGTCAATGATCGCCCAAATTATGAAGAGCCAAGTTTTAAAACACTATGGTACAATGAAAAAGACTTATGTGAGCCCCACAAAATCAAAGGACATACAAAAAATAACTGCATGAGACTCAAACATATAGTGCAAGACTTAATCAACAAGGGAGAAGTTGACATCGAACATCATCTTGGAAACAAAGACCTCCAAATCTACACAAATCCAATTCCTAACCATGCTAAGAAAAATGACAAAGGGAAAGACCAAAAATATCACAACGCTAACTACACCTATGGTGACACCATCCTAGGAACCCTCTCCCAGGAAAATAACACTAGGGTCAATGTGTTAACTATACGAGGTAGGGACCCCAAATGTAACATAACTACACGTCAAGGGAAAATCACAATACAAGGAGTGCCACCTAAACCCACAACTAAGCCATCCAATGACTATAGTATTGTGGAACAACTAAAGAAGACTCTCGCTTTGATCTCCATCTTAGAGCTACTGAAATTATCACCTGTGCATAAGGAAATACAAGAGAAAGCTTTGGAAGCATCGGTCCCTAATGACCTCAATCCTGATCAGTTTCAAGCCATGGTTGGAAAAATCATGACCACTCATCATTTAGTCTTTTTCGAGAAAGACCTTACACAAAAGTCATTCCACAACCAAGCCCTCTATATAGAAGTTGGTGTCCACAAACATATGGTCAAAAGAGTATTGATAGATAACGATGCAGGTCTAAACATTTGTACCTTGAAATTTGTTAAACAACTGGGGTAGTTTGATGATGTAATCGATAAGGGAAAGAGCATCACTATAAGGGATTATGATGACCTCGAAAGAAATTCAGAAGGAACCATCAAAATTCTTGTACAAAGAGGACTGACAACCACAAAAATATGTTAAGTACTAGACCTTGAGCTACCATATAACCTTCTTCTAGGACACCCTTGGATTCATGCACTAAAAGCAGTTCCCTCGATATTTCACCAGTGTCTAAAATTTCCTCACGAAGGAAAGGAGGTTACATTATACGCGGATCTTGAACCATTCCAGTACTGTGCAAAATTGGAGGAGAAATATAACAAAATCTAGTGAATACCTAGTAATGATATATCATTCCACTCCTCATATGTCAACCCATCCACACTACCATCAACCTCAACTAAACACACATCAAGTGAACAACCAAAATTTGATCCTAAGATTCAAGTACTTGACAAAGGTAACGAAAACTATCATTTCATTCAAGCCTTTTGCATTGGAATGCTTCCACCAACACCCAAGGCTTATGGAGGGACTAAGGAGATAAAATATGTTCAAGTAGTGACAATGGTAGTCAAACCCACGATCTTTACCAATTGGGGAGATATGAAGGATGAAGAAATATTCAAAGAGGACTTCTTGTCAATGATCTACAAAGAAGAACAAGAAGAACCTGAACAACTACAACCATTTCCAATTGATCCTAGCAGTAAAGGGTATTAGATGGAAAAACAAATGGGATACACTAGAAAAGGTGGCCTTAGGTGACATAAACAAGGTAGATGGGAACCTATTATAGTGGAACAAAGAAAGAACATGGGACTAGGCTATGGTTCTATAGACATGGTTACTCCAAACATTGGATGTACCTCTTTTAAGAAAGGAGTTCCTTCTACTGACAGTAAGACATTAGATATCTACCATCGTATAAACTTTCATTTACTAATTGAAGACCTATTTAAAAGCTTTAACATGAGAATAGTCCCTACCCAACCTAGAAAACCTATATTTAAAGACTATACTTATGAAATAAACTCTAAGGAGTATGAATAGGTTTCCCTTTCCTCTGTCATCTCTAGCAATGATGACCTAGATAATCAATGGGAAAATGATGTCACAGTTATAATGACCATTTCAACAACTTTTGTAAGCTTTGTAGATAACGATGAAAACCTACCCCTTTGCTACCCACAATTAATAGATTGGGATCAACAACATCATACACCTATTTTGGATCAATTCCAAAATGATGAAGCAATTGTAGAGTTTATGGGACTTCAAACCGATATACCATCAAGAGCATATTTTGGAGAGGAGATTGTGTCCTGATCTAGTTACAAAATTAAAAAAGACAATATAAAAATCAAAATGAGATCCTTGAGGGAAAACCATGATGTGGCTCTATAAAATCTTGAAAAGAGAAAAATAAAGGATGAATCTAAGGGTGAAAACCTCTCCAAGGCACCCGAAGATGGAGAATTCAATCTCCCTATTTTTGAATATGAAGAGAAGTCGACACTCCTAGTTGAAGAAGCCGAACCTATCAATGTTGGCACAACAAAAACACCCAAATTCACATACCATGCAATGTAACTTGAACTTGAAGAGAAAGTGAACTTCTAAGTGTTTATCAATGAAAGGAAGATAAAATTCACATGGACATATGCAAACATGGCAAAAAATTAAGCAAAAACTACAAAAAATGCATCCCTAGATAGCACTATTGGTAAAAGTAGAACTAAAGAAATTACTAGATGTGGGATTCATTCTAGATCAATCGATTATCCTGAATGGAAATTGAATCTAGTACCGGTATCAAAGCCCACTGAAGGCATAAGAATCTGCACAGACTTTCGAGATCTAAACAAGGCCAATGATGCTCAAGACCAATGATGCAATCTTCATAGTGTACACATGAGTCCTTGCTTATATCCCAATTAGGTAATATCCCTTTTCACACCACTAGGACCTACTATCCATAACACCCTTAGTCATGTCTTTGATCTTGACCTTCCATATAATATACTCCTTGGCTACCCATGGATACACACCATGTAGGTTTCTTCATCCAAATTCTATCAATGTATATCAAATTATTTCATGAAGGCATTGGAATTATTATCATAGTATATTAAACCCCCTTCCAATATAGTAAAATGTTGAATGGTCAATTCTAAAATCAAACTATTATCCCATCATTAAAGTTACAAAACCACCATCTCATCTAGATTCCTCTTATATATCACAATAATATACTATCCACCTCATCCAACCTATCTCCATTTATTAAGGTAAAGATTATCAAAAAGGATGGGATGAGTATGAAATGTAGGAAGCCTTCCATATTGGGAAACTTCCATTGTCACCTAAATTAGATGGTCATCCCATCATGAATCCAAAGTAGAAGTGAGAGACCTTGTAGTATGGTTCTACAAAATTTTCAAACATGATTTTCTCTCTAATGAACAAATTGACTCCTCAAATGCATAAGGGTTACACCCTGAATAGTAATATACCTCCTATTTCAAGCATGACTATCTAGTGGCTAGTAAAATATGTAAGAATATGAAGTATAAATTCAAAGACCTAGGAGCACATAAACAAGAAATATTGGAACCTGTCCACTTTAATGAGAGCACAAATAAGTTAGGATTTGGGTATATAACTTAGTTATATATTGTTGATGAAGCTTCATCAATTGTCAATTATGTTAGAATCACTACTTTTCATGACCCTTATGAAGAAATTTCCAATACCGAACTCTTTCTAGATAATTATGTTTTACCATGAGCCTTGATTTGTATCTTAACCTAATTGACAGGAACCAATGTCTCCACATACCATTATATGAGGTCCAAAATGATTAGGTTCTTGAACTACTCTGTACCAAAGGTTGTCATCCTTTAGGAGACCATAAAAAGGTCTTTAAACTTTATCTTCATAATTCAACATCTTTTGGGGAACAAATGAAGTCCTTTTCTCCACATAATAGAAAAATATAATAAAGTAAAGCAATCAAAATTTGAAGTACCCATTAACGACTCAAAGGATTCATCATTTGATGAGAAAATCCACATTCCCCTTACTCCACAAAGATTACAAGATGAATCAACTCTCTTAGTATAATATTTCATTGATATAAGACCTAGGAACTAACCAAGATCAACAATTAAATTGCTATTATATGAACTCAAAAGAACAATTGATAGGTTCATCAAAATATAGATATGGTATGTGAGATGGTTGGTCCTTCCTCCAAGCATCTTGATATCCATACTTATCTCACTACCCAAACTCTCCCACCTAGCTTATCCCATAACCAAAAATGCACATTCATCCAACATACTACCTAGTTCACCCTTACTAGTTGTACACTCTATCATAGGGGTTATGATGGTGCATTATTGTGATGCCTTAACTTAGATGAAGCTAATTCAACACTTACTGAATTCCATGATGGTACTTCTGGAACTCATAATAACAATATCACCCTTATGAATAAATTACTCAAGAATATATGCAAGTTATCTACACCATATGACTAGGAGTTGGATGCACCCATGACCTACCATCTTTGTCTATCAAAACATATTAAAAAGTGAATAGAAAAAAGACAATCCAAGCAAATAATAGAGAGAAAATATCACCCTCTAGTGAAAAAATACCTTGGGTACTCACCAAATTATGAAATTTTATTCACAAGAATCATGTTTGACAACCAAAAAAAAAAAAGTATAAATTGTGAAGAGAAAAAAATGCCCTTTGGCAAAATTTATTTTATGGGACCTCGAGAAAGCATCACGATGAAAACATGTTCACAAGAATCATGTATGATATTCCATAGACCTCTTATTTATAAGTACTTTGCAAAACTAGGGGCACCAAGTTTACTGATTCATCCACTTACCACATCCTTACCTTTGGACCCTTATGCAATGTACATGACTATACCTTGATTAGTGTTTCAAAAAAATCATTGGAATAACACCTATATCTAATATAGAAATATGATCTATACTTTGGACACCAATTTCATTTGGTCCCTTTTAAGTAAAAGATATTTTCATATATTTTTTTACAATAGGCCTTAACATGTCACTCTTGATATCAAATCAAAGAAAAATCCTCACACATTGGTCCGACTATATTCCTCTCGTTGGATGGCCAAACTAATACTATTAATATCATGTCAACTTGAGGATGAGACTCACTTTTGTTGTTTTCATTTTAGCATGCTTGGTTTGGTTCACGTGATATACTTCTATAAGGACATCATAGTTCCTTATACTATGATTGTCTCTTGTGGTTATGATCATTGGGCTATTTGGGTCTTGTCTTTTATTTTTTCTTTATCATTTATTTTAATTCTTTTATCTTTGATTTATTGCTTTGAGCTAGTCCTTTACACATATGGTGCACCATCATCATGATACCTTATATTATGCTACATAATGCCTATAGAAAATAAAAATGTTGCTCAAACACATAGGAATATCTTCATAGATTCTCAACATATATATTTGAGCTCAAATAATTTGGGAAGATATCATAATCATCCATAGCCAACTCCATCATCCTAAGCTCCAATCCAACCATCCTTAACATATCTACCATCCACTCATTTCTTTTCATTATCCTTACTATCCTCCTCCTAGTCTCCATCTCTGCATCATCCTAATTCTCAAGTCATATTCTTGCATACTTCTTATTATCTTTAACTATCTTTCTCAATCATTTATTCCCATTATTCTCATCATATCTATTAAGCTCCATTCATCCATCCCATAATTTCTAATATTATTTTATCTATTCCAAGAACACACTTGCACATTCTTCCAACTTGATTGTCCTCTAGAGGGGACATCATCATTTCATCATCTGGTTTAATCCCCAATATTAAATCAACATTTTGAATCCAAAATATTTCCAAGCATTGAAGCATCCTTCAAATCCAATCATCTAATGAATCAATCAATCTAATCAATTCAACCAATTAGCCCTTAGCATTTGATTCTTGGCACAATATCTCTCATCAATGTCAGCAAAACCTATGTCCATTGCTTCTTTGAAATGACATTGTTGCTTCTAGTCACAACACCATTTTAAAGAAGAGAAAATTGTAGTAATTGAAATCATGTATACACTAATTTCTACAATATATGTCATCATTTGACACACTTATCATCTCTTGATCCATTATAATAATTAATATTATCCTAATTTCATTACTTTAGGATGATTAATTAATTTAGTTTGAATTAAAAATATAATTATCTATAATCAAATTATTTGAATCTTAAATTACAACTCACGAGTTAATTATCTGATCAAAGTAGTTAGCTAAATAATCAATTTAGTTAACTCACTTATCAAATTTGTTGACAAGCCAATCGATTTGGCTAATTGAGGATCACAAATTAATTAAAAAATCAAATAATTATCAATTTGTCAATCAAACGAGTCATCTCCACCCATTTTGCAAATTGATTGTCATCTCTCCCTATTACATGAACCAATCGTGGATCCAATTCATGATCCAATTTTAAATCTCGATGATTATATTCCCTTTCAAAATTTCTATAGATTGAAGCTTAATCTTCTCTTTCACCATCCCAAATTGATGCTATAGCACTAGGCAACAAACATTGGAATTTTCTTGAGTGCATCTACTCCATTGATAATGCTAGATTGCATTAGTTTAGCATTTGTTATTTCATTCATATCATTTTGATGCAAATTATTGTTTTCCTCAATTGAAAGGTGAGAGATGTGATTTTATTTGGAGTTTGAATTATGTTGTTTTATTCTCCTTTTCCTTTTTTGTTTAATTTTTCCTCTCATAGATATAAGTGAAAACTTATATGAAATTGTTATAAAATAACTTGGCATAAAGTAAATGCACTCTAGCATGAGCATTACATCAATGTATACATCAACATTGATCTCATAGACATTATATTGTTTGCTTGATATTTCTTCAATATTATATCATCAAGATAGACATTTAACTCATCATCAAAAAAGTCCTAAACCTTCCCTCTACACACCAAACCCATTGTATTTTTTAACACAACTCTAATTTTAGACATAATTATCACAAACAAAAGTAAAGGTTGCATCACTAAAAAAAAGTCCATAACAAGAGGGCATGACGATGGAAAAAAAAAAAATCTTTATATTAGACCAGAGGTGTGACCCAATCTCACAATGATTTTGATTCATCATAACCCAGTTCCATATTTTTAATTTTAATCATTGATGGCCACATACTACAGAATCTTCATCATCAAGATCAACAAAATAATGAAAAAGCTAAAAAAATTCCTAACCCATTCTAATTTACTATTTATATTCATGAATCTCAATTCTAAAAAACTTAAGATCAATCAGAAATATCCAAGGAATCCTCTGCCACCCCTGCAAGACAAAGACGTCCCTTTGAGAACATTGAGGGAGGGACGTTTGCAGGTTCCATTATTACTTGTTAAATCAGAAACAATTAGTACTAAGTGGAATCACATTTAATTCCGCGAGCTTGGCAAAGTTTGAATGGTAGGCGAGGAGATCTTTCCACGTGTACCAGATTGCTTAATATCTGCAATACAGACAGTTGGAAAATATAAATGTCTTGCCGGAAACAAAAGGTGATTTTCTTTTAGATGCATCAATCTTATGTGAAGACATCAATCCTTCTCATATTGAACGACATGGCAGCAACTTATTTCCGTATTTTCATTTGCAACGTGAGAATGGAATGTGGTTAGTTGGTAAAGTTGCCTACTTTTTGAAAAGTTGATCCACATGATCTCCACATGTATGTCGCTCAAACTTCCCAGAATTTCACATTACTCAGATAAAAGACTTTTGGTTTTGGATGAAGTGCACAACCATAGTAGAAACTGAGTTTTAATTGGAGGAGTGAAAAGAATTTCAATGCAGTTTTTGGTGTTTGAATTACAGCCATTTAATATATCATAAATTGCAGTTTTTGGGTGTAACAGTTATGTCGGCAAGATGACATGTTACAGGAGGAGGAAAGTTATTACATAAAATTATGAAGTGTGAAAGTGAAGTTTTTCTCTTTATTTAATCATGTTTTGATGAAAGAAGAAAAACAGATTTTGAAGGGACGAGAAATCTTTTACAACAAAATGCTGTTGAAACTAAGGATAACACATACTACTAACAGCCAACCAACAATTATTTAATTATGTTATTTTACAATTATTTTATTATTATATATATATATATATATTTTTTTTTTGGTCTCGAAGGGTATCCCCGCGGCCCCCGCCCAATGGCCCACCCTTACACTGGTTCAGGGAGGTGCGAGCGGGAGGCGAGACTAATCCCTACGGTCATGGGATAACCAGCACCGCCCCCCTAGTGTCCGTGACGGGGTTCATACCGGGCTTGAGAGTCGATCCCAAGACCTCGGGGAGCAAACCCGAGACTTGAGACCAACTACTCTAACCCGTGGGGGCTATTTTATTATTATATTTTTAATTATATATTAATTTACAATAATTATACAGCGAAATGTGGAGAATTATAGTTTTGTCAATTGAGTGAGTATTGAAGTTGTCATCAGTACATATGATAATAAAATAGTTAATGTAGTCATATTTTTCTGCCACAATCTTATTTTTTGCATCTATTGAAATAACTTTACAGATATGGATAAGCCTCAACAAAACATAATGTCTTCATTGTCTCTATATTTTCTTCTTATAGTGTGTGATTACTACATAATTTGAGTATCTTCATTGCCTTCTTAATGATAGTTCAATGAGCTTTGTGTATGTTTTGTATGGATCCATTATATGCCATGTGGATTGGTTTTGATCTTTGCAATGTAAGTATCAAATATATTTATGCGCGAGACATAAAAATACATTTTCTTTAGTAAACTATTTGATATGAAAATGATAATTAAAATGGAGCATGGAGCATATGAAGATCACATGGTTTTTAAAATAATGGTGTAATTATAGAATTTCATGTACATTTATAATAATGATGGTTATAATTTGAATGAAGAGAGAAGTTCATTGAGTTTTTGTATAATCATCTTATGTCCTTCCTTACCACAACACCAATGACACACATTAATGGTCATCCTTGAAGTTGTTTGTATTAAAGATTTTTTTCGTCGATGCACTATGCCACCAATCACTTGATCCCACTCAAATATCTGAGTTATGATTACATTTGATAATAATATGAGAATATTTTACTCATTTTAGATGCATAATCTTGACAAAGGGTGTAAAACTAAGCCCTTGGAAAATTGTAATAATTTGGATCGATGAGGCAATTTTTCAATCACCCACTTATTTTTGTGAAAATCCCATTTTGATTTGGTTGGAGAACCTACACATATCATCTTCGAGAACAAATCACTAGTGATCTACATGATTAGCAAATAATCTGGAGTTAACCAAAACTGACATAGGTTAATGTGAAGGGACCCCATATCCACCTCTAGGTCTGGATAGAACATTCCTAGGTTCCACATGTACTCTAACAACTACTCTATCATAGTTTCACAAATTTTTCTCTTAAGGCTCTTAAGAGACTGCATCATAATAGTGTAGCTCTTGAAAGGATCAAGTGACTTGGGGAATCTAAGGATGCCTCCCCTAGAATTCACTTGCCCAACTAGATGTGTTTGAACAGTAAATTTAGCCCCACTACACATAGAACACAAGATATGCCCGTTTCCACATTTGTATTCCTCTCAAATGACATTTTTTTTAAGAAATTATTTTTTGTTAGCTTGGTCAAATGATATAGAGTTGACTAGAACTGAGTGATGTTAATGTGGAGGGATCCCATATCCACCTATAGTCTAGAGGGAACATTCCTAAGTTCCACGAGCTTTGAGAACTACTTCTTCATAATTTGAATTTTTTTTTTCTCTTTGGACTCTTAAGAGACTACGTTGGAATAGTTTAGCTTAGAAGGATTAGGTGACTTGGGGAACAAACGAATGCCACTCCTAACATTCAGCTACCCACGTAGACATTTTGGTGTAGCTAGTTTGGCCCCACAATGAATATAATGTATAGAATTCAAGATATGCTTGTTTCCATGTTTGCAAGTTACTCTTAAATGATGTTTTTTTTTTTAGTACAAATGCATTCATTCTTGGATTGGTCAAATAGTGTATATTTAGCCAAAATTGAGAGAGGTTAATGTGGAGGGACCCCATATCCACTTATAGGTTTAGAAAAACATTCCTAGGTGCCAAGAACTTTGAAATATACTTCATTATAATTTGGTAATTTTTGCTCTTAAGCCTCGTAAGAGATTGTGTTGGAGTAGTGTAGCATAGAAGGATTAGGTGACCCATGGAATGAATGCATGGCTTTGTTAGAATTCAAAAACAAACTCGGATGTGGTGGTGTAGTTAGTTTTTCCCCACCACTCAACAAAAATAAGATATGCCTATTTCCATATTTACACTTCTCTTGAATGACATTTTTTCAAGAATGCATTCATTGTTGGTTTGGTCAAATGATGTGGAGTTGACATAAAATGAGATCTAGGTTAATGTAGAGGGACCCTAAATCTACTTTTAGGTCATTTTTTTTTATAGGCGTCATGAGCTCTGAGAACTCATCCATCATAGTTTGATAGTTTTTTTCTCTTAGGGCTCTTAAGAGAATGTATTGAAATAGTGTAGCCTGGAAGGATTAGGTGACCTGGGGAACAAATGGTCACCTCACCTAGCATTCACCTATCCACCTAGACATGTTGGAGCAGTTGGTTTGGCCCTAAAACACATGTAAAATGAAGTACTTGACACTTCTTATTATTTGAATCTTCAAGTCTAGGAGGCAACATGGACCATAGTAGTAGGAATTTGAGGAGAGGTTTTATATGAGATGAAGAAAATTCTAGACAAGAAGTCACTATTGAAATTATTCTTCTTGAGCTTGATATTAAAGGATCCATTGTTCTTCATCTTGAAGTATTCTTGGACATGTATTTTCCACAACCATAAAATTAAGATCTTAATCCAAAGGAATGAAATGCCCTAAAAATGTAACTTGGGAATGACTTCACTAGGTTCACCAATAGTTTCCTTCCCTTTAGCTTTGAGGAAAAATATTTTTAGTGGGGGGGATGTTAAAAACCCTTAGTACTAGTTAACTCTTTTTTATTTTAATAAAGGCATTGAATGAATATGCTTTGTAAGTCACCTATTAAGCTATTTTGAATAATCCTATATGCTTGGGAATAATAATTAGTTTGATTTAAATAGTATAAATATAGGTCAAAGGCTATTGTTTTAGTACCTATGAATTATATTATAGTATTGAACATTACTCAAAAGAGTCAACATTTAGACTAAAAAGGTATATGATGAAATGAGCCATCTTGTACAAATTATATCATCACATCCTTTTCATGGAGAATAACAACTAAGAAAGAAGTATTAGATTGCTTCAAGATAATAAAATTGGTTTTCAAGGTGTAATTTCTACATGTAATTTAAAGTTATGTAAATGGTTGATGCTAATATAAACCTTGCACTATTGGGATGATCATTTTTCTCCTAGGAAAAAAATGCTATATGCTTTAAGAAAAACACAATGAGCTTTGAAAACGATGAATATCATGTAATCATACTATGAGTTGAATCTTTTGTTGAAATAGTGCATATTAATGTATATCAAGGAGAAAAAATTGGAGGATTTATAGTGTGGAGACTGTGGTCACATGTTTTCTTATTCATGGCTATGTGTTTTGGGTTAACAATTGGGTTGCAATGAAGTGAATTAGCACCATGATGTGTAGCACATGAACTATGTTAAAAAGGTGGCATGAAAAAAGGTATAAAGGTAAAGATAACGTACCTTAAACTCCGAGATTCAAATTCACCAATTGCACAATGTTGTCTAGTTTTTTTTTATTCACACTCCTCAAAAATTTGATTTTTTTCCAATTTTCTTGGTATGATGTTCAGTTATATATGAATCTAATAGAATTAGTACAAAATATGAAAACAACAATTGTATATTATCAAATTCAAACAAAAAACATGATAATAATCATTCCAACACTAGGAATGTAAAAATCTTAATTCATAGAATCAAATATAATCTAAGAGCATGCAATTTAGCTAGCTTCTATATTGAAAAAACAAAAAATATTACCTAGAGGATCCATTGGCTCTTCCATATAATATTCTACATATGTTACTCTACATCTTTTATGCTAACTAATGACCAGAAATGATCAAGCCTCTCATAGTCAATAGTTGGGTGATTATGTCATATTAGAAGCCTTGGCACAAGATGAATCTCCCTTCACTATTCATGAAACATGTGCATATTGTATATATATTATTGTGTTACATCTTATGCTAGAACAATGGGCTGCCAAAAAAAAGACAAGAATTTAAATTTGTGTTCTATAAGAGTAATAAATAATCTATAATTTGCAAAGTATCCTCTACATAATAATGTAGATTGCTATGGAGTTGTTTGGAAGATGATATATAGGTTCTCCAACCAAATAAAAATAGGATTTTCAAAAAAAAAAAGCGGATGCATAACAAATTACCTCATGGATCTAGATTATTATAATTTTCCAAGGTTTGATTTTTACTCTTGTGGTTAGGATTATGCATCTAAAGTGATTATGAAGTATTCTCATATTATTATCACATGTAATCATGGCTCATATACTTGAGTGGGATTAAGTGGATGATGGCATAGTGCATCGTGCAAAATTTCTTAATACAAACAACCTCAAGGAAAATAATTAACATTTTTCTTTGGTGTTGTGATAAGGAAGGATAGAGGATGGTCATACAAAAACTCAATGGACTGCTCTCTCCATTCATTTCATAATCATCATTATTGTAAATATACATCAATTTATATAATTACATCATTACTTCAAAAAATTTGTGATCTTCATATATTGCACACTATATTTTAATGATCATTCTCATATCAAATAGTTTACTAAAGAAGATGTAATATTTATATGCCTCACTTATAATAAAAAATTTCACTTATAGTGTAGAGATCAAAACAAATCCACAATGCATATAATGGATTTATACAAAAGATACACAAGGGTCTTTGAAATATCATTAAGAAGACAATGAAGATACTCAAATTATGTAGTTGTCACATAATATAAGAAGAAAATATAGAGACAATGAATACACAATATTCTATCGACAATTATTCACTATCTATAAATACTATAGTAGAAGCAAAAAATGATTCCCCAATTGTTGTGGCACCAAAATATGACTGCATTGACTATTTTATTATTATATATGGTGATAATAATATAAATATCCACTCAATCTAAATTGGAGGATATATAGTGTGGAGACTTTGGTCACATGTTTTCTTCTTCATGGCTATGTGTTTTGGGTTAACAATTGGGTTGTAATGAAGTGAATTAGCACTATGATGTGTAGCACATGAACTATGTTGAAAAGGTGGCATGAAAAAAGGTATAAAGGTAAAGATAATGTACCTTAAACTTTGAGATTCAAATTCACCAATTGCACATTGTTGTCTTGTTCGTTTTTTTATTCACACTCCTCAAAATTTTGATTTTTTGCCAATTTTAATTGTATGATGTTCAATTATAAATGAATCTAATAGAATTAGTATAAAATATGAAAACAATGATTGTATATTATCAAATTCAAACAAAAAAAATGATAATAATCATTCCAACACTAGGAATGTAAAAATATTAATTCATAGAATCAAATTCAATCTAAGAACATGCAATTTAGCTCTTCTATATTGAAAAAACAAAAACGTAGTGGAATTGTTAAAAAATGTGATATTTTTTCAACACCATGAAAAGTGTGTTCCTATGTTGGATAAAGCACATGTTACAAAGAAAAATAGAGCATGTGATTCTCAAATCATGGGATCTCCATACCTTTTTACCATATTTTATAATTCTAAAAAATATGAGTGTGTTATAACTTGATTTTAGAATTCCAATGGAGAGAGGGAGAGAGGGGGAGAGTTGGAGTTAGAAAGAGAGAGATAGCTAGAGGGATAGAGAGAGAGAGATAGGTAGAGAGAGCTAAATAAATAAAGGGAGAGGGGAGAGGGAGAGATATAAAGAGATATCTAAAGGGATAAGGAGATAGATATTTGATAGAGTGAAGTAGAGAGGGAAGCAGGGAGGGAGAGGTAGAGAGATAGGTCTAGAGAGGGAGGGAGGGATATATATAGAGAGATATAGAAAGATAGAGAGGGATAAGATATGTAGAGAGATAGGGAGATAGCTGTAGAAAAAGATATAGATATAGCTCGATCTAAATCTAGGTAGGTTTCCTTTTTTCTTCACACAAATGTGAGCACATTATGACACTAGCATGTATGCTCATATTTTTATTTAGTTTGTGTATTGACAACCTATAGTGATCATTAATTCTTATGAGATCTACAACAAATCTGCCACCTTTTAAAGCAATATACTTTTGCACCACCTATTTGAACAATTCAAGTGATGATGTTGTATCACCCCATGCCATCTTGCATGTGAATGCCACCCTCGAAGTACTCCACATCTGGCTCAAGATCTTTGGATCTCAACTGCTTCATTGGCAAGAAGGTCCACCTTCGAATTTCCTTTGTGATATGCATGTGTTAACTTGAAGTTTGTGACTTCAGCCATTGAGGAGCCTTAGACACTCCCCTAAATGATTTCTTAATTTCCAATTTTAAATTTGGTGATTTTGAATCACATTAATTATTATCAATGAGTCTCCTTCAAATTTTAATCTCCTTATACCTAACTTTCGTGCTTCCTCGAGACCGAATTTAATTGTCATTATTTCTTCTTCATTTTTTGTTAGGGTAGCTTTTTTTCTTTCAATATCTTTCTGCTATGATCTCTGAAGATGTAGTCGACTCTCGATAGGCCTGGGTTCCCATTGGATGCTCCATCAAAGTTTAATTTTATTCATGCTTCTTCTAGCGGTCACCACTTTTTTTTGACTCTTGAGATCTTGGCCTTAATGCACACAACCCCATTAATGAGGTATTTTGATCTTTATTTTATTTTTGTTAATTTCTCCATTTTTTGTCAAAAACCTATGTATGGTGTTTTTGGTTTTATTTTTTACCCGTTCATCAAAATTTTAAACAAATTACATTTTTACAAACTAGACTCTATTCTATACACATTAAAAATTATTTTCAATTATTTTGTAAAAAAATAGGGGCACATGTTCAATTTTTTATTTATCAAAGTGTCTCCACTTTGAAAATGGGTAAAAAAATTGTGTATTCGTTAAAAACTTGCAAAAAAATGAGCATAAACTACATGGTGTTAGCTAATTTTCATTGAAGTGATTCTTGAAATACTTAAAAAAGTTGAAATTTTAGGACCACAACAAATGCTATGCTATGTTTTTTAACAGAAATATGAAAACTTTGAGTGGCCCCCCTCTTTGAACCCCTTAATCTCCACCATTTAAAAAAAATAGTTTAGAAAGTATATTAGAGCACTGCGACACTTGTTCTTGTTGCATCTTTATTTTGAGGGTAATTATCTTCACTTTTTCATCCAAGATCAAATTTTATTGATTTAAAAAAAATGACCAGTTAAGTTCCTTTTTGGTCCCCCATTTCCATGCACTTACCTATATAGCCATAACCATTTAATAGACATGGTTACACATATGGTCATGGCAGTCATGAGTATCCTTAATCTTAGAAACATGTATTGTATGTTGTCTTATATATGGGTCTTCTCAAGTCAAAAGCATCATAGTAACCAATACTATTCAAGAAATATATAAACTAGCAATCGCATACACATGCATGCAACGATCAGCGGATAGGGGTCCACCGCAAATGGCTATTCAATGGGAAGTAATAAGCTATCAAATAGAGAAGAAGGTGAGGATTTTTTCAATACTCTGCTATCAAACCAACACCACAATGGCTCATTCGACAATGCAACCAAAAACAATATACTTTTCCATACTACAACGTTGAATATTGCATTTACTTCCTCCCGCGCCATCATACAACAATGCCAGGATGCACTAACCCTCACGCAAGCAAACACTTACCATTCCGCTTCCGCGTATTGAGGCAACCAACTCCACCACCGCCAACCCACGTAATTAGTAAACTCCACGTCATTGTAAACAACCTTGGGAAACTCGTTGCCGGCCATCAGCGATTATTAATTTCTGACGTCGAGAAATTCTATTCACGTTTGTGCTAACGAAAATCCCGGCAAAAATTTGAAACAAATAGCCTATCGGCTAATTATTATGGAACTATTAAAATATCTTACCTTATTAAGGGGAAATTTCTATCATCAATACCATTGCTAATCATGGCACTAGGAACCTTGCTACTTTCAATCTCTAACATTGACCTATATAGATATATTGATAATCATGATTACCTCAATGACTACCATAAATGAGAGAAATATTGTCATGATGAATTCCATGCACCTAGTCATTCAAAAGACAATTATCTCTCCATTAACAATCCTCTACTATTGAAGCATTGTCATTAAGGCCTCAAGATTTTATTCATAAAGATGGGAAATCTATTTAAATACAAAACTTTATTAAACATATAAAATAAATTGTCATAAAAAAAGAAATAGCTATTGTAGCATATTCTTTTTACATAATAATAATTATTTTTTTTTTATAAAAGATTAAAGGCCTAAACTATTTATATTAACATACTTAGATCATTGTGCCAGGGGAGAATGTTTATCTTACTGGACTAAAAATTTAACTTGAAATTTAAAACAAACTGATTGCACTCACAGCCCATCAGAAGCAAAAGCAGAAAAATATCTATAAGCTAACTCCCTCAATCCAGCTTGTAGTCTGAATCAACTGCTCAAAATTCATGATGCACAACATCCAACCAAATTTAACATTGTCCTTAGAAACATAATTATTATTTCACTACACAATTACTACTCCACTATAGTCATAAGAATAATCAGAAAATGCAGGTTCCATGAGCTTCCATTATTACTTGGCTAATTTGAATGTTTAATCAGAAATAAATAGTACTAACTGGAATAACATTTAACTCCGTGAGCTTGGCAAAGTTTGAATGGTAGACGAGGAGATCCTTCCACGTGCAACAGATTGCTTGATTTCTGCAACACAGACATTTGGAATACATAAATGTCTTGCCTTAAAGAAAGGGAAAAAAACTGAAAAAAATTGTGATGCACGAATATTATATGAACATGTAGCAAGCAGAGATATCTCTAATTTTAATTTGGAATGTCTAAATGTTTTTGGCAAACGTGAACTGAGAGTTATCTCCGACAAGGATGTGGTTAGTTGGTAAAAGTTTATCCACAACTACGCAGATTGACCAAATTTTGATGAAAGACTTTGGATTTTGATGGTGGCCGCTTGCTTGTGAGATGCAGAATCATGGTAGAAAATGAGTACTACGAGGGGTTTTAATTGGAGGAATGAAACGAATTTGTATGCAGTTTTTTTGGTGTTTGAATTACAACCATTTATTAGTCGACAGGTTATATATAGTGTGAGATTTGAGTTTCAAACAAATTTCAGGTCTGCAATCATCGGAAAATAAGTTTTAGTTGTCACTTAATGGTAAGCCAGCTGTCATTTAATGGTAAAAGTCTCAAAAATGTCAGGTGAAGGCCTCCAAAATCTCACTTATCACAGAAAAGCAAATGAATATTGATTTTCCAATTGAATGGAACATTCTAATTTCCATTTGTAATATTTTTTGTCAATTTGATGGCAACTTTTCTTTTTTCATTCACATTGCTTTATGTTTTAAATCTGTATGCAAATATTTCAAAATCAGATAATACTTAAAATCTTTAAAGAAAAAATCTAGATTTGTCTAAGTTTATTTCATTTTATTATTTAGCACTTATTATTAATTGTTTAATCCAGCCACATACAACTAGAATTTGCAGCACATGGCATCCACATGCACAAACACGTACTCTCTAACATATTAACATACACATAGTTTTCTATTGATGTAATCCTTGAACCTCCTTTAAGAGCAAGTGCTAGTTAAAAGTTGTATAATGTGGGGTGTAACAGTTATGTTAGTAAGATGACATGTAACTATGTTATGAGGAAGAAAGTTATTACATAATATTTAATCTTTTCAATAGTAGATATGTTCATTTATACAATAATAATAAATTAAAATGTAAGGAATTATTCTTTTGTCAATTGAGATTGTCATCATCATATATAGTAATAAAATAGTCAATGCAGTCATATGTTGGTGCCACAACAATTCAGGAATTATTTTTTTCTCCTACTATAGTATTTATAAATAGTGAATAACTATCGATAGAACATTGTGTATTTGTTGTCTCTACACTTTCTTCTTGTATTTTGTGATGACTACACAATTTGAGTATCTTCATTGTCTTCTGAATGATAATTCAAAGAGATTTGTGTATCTTTTGTATAAATCCATTATATGCATCACATGGATTAGTTTTGATCTCTACACTATAAGTGCATTTTTTTTATTATAAGTGAGATGTATATAAATAATACATCATCTTTAGTAAACTATTTGATATGAGAATGATCATTAAAATGTAGTGTGGAGTATATGAAGATCACAAAGTTGTTGAAGTAATGGTGAAATTATATAAATTCATGTATCTTTACAATAATGATGATTATGAAATGAGTGGAGAGAGCAATCCATTGAGTTTTTGTATGATCATCCTCTATCCTTCCTTATCACAACACCGGTGGCACATGTTAATGGTTTTCCTTGAGGTTGTTTGTATTAAGAAATTTTGTGGTGCACTGTGCCATAAACCACTTGACCGGGCCACTATATGAGCCATGATTACATGTGATAATAATACGAGAGTATTTCAAAATCACTTAAGATGCATAATACTAACCACAATAGTAAAAATCAAACCTTGGAAAATTATAATAATCTAGATCCATGAGGTATTTGTGAGGCATCCACTTATTTTTTGTGAAAATCCTATTTTAATTTGGTTGGGAACCTACACATATCATCTTCTAGGACAACTCCATAGCGATCTACATGATTATCTAGAGGATACTTTGCAAATCATATATTGTTTATTACTCCCATATAACACAAATTTAAAATCTTGATTTTTGTTTTGTAGTCCATTGTTCTAGCATAAGATGCAATACAATTATATCTATACAATATGCACATGTTTCATGAATAGTGAAGGGAGATTCGTCTTGTCCCAAGGCTTCTAATATGACATTTAATCACCCAACTATTGAATATGAGAGGCTTGGTCATTTCTAGTCATTAATTAGCATATGAGATATATAGTAACATATGTAGAATATCATATGGAAGAGCCAATGGATCCTCTAGGTATTCTTTTATGGTCACCATAATAATCTTAAAACTATAACTTGTTTGAAGTCTATTTATCAATTTCATGAAAATGAACATGAAAACACAATGCAAAGCATTACATTAACTATAAATATGTTTCCATTATTTAATCTACATTATATTTATAGATTAAATATCATCACTATATTTTAAAATCATAAATTTATACAATAAGGATAGTATTTTCACTTTATTTAATTTACACCAATCTATATATTTATACATCATTGTCTCATTTTGACATATTCAAACACTCACAATAAGTAAAAAGTATTGAAATAAATTTTCAATAATATTATTAATATGAAACTTACCACATAAATGTATGAAACAATGCAAAAGGTACATTTTTAAAAAAAATTATATAGTAAGTTCTCTCCATAGCTATTACAATAATAACAATGATCGTGCACAAAAGATTGAAAATATTATCCACATACTCCATATGCTTCAATATAAAACTAGAAAATATTGAAATAGTTCACATATCTTCACCCACCATCCATATGATTCTATATGTTTTCTAATAAAACATGTAGGATCAATAAAAAATACTATTAAAATATGTGGGATTTACACTAAATGCTCTCCATAGATATCATCTTGTGTGGTAATAGTTCATAATTCATATTGTAGAGAAAAAAATTGGTTTTAATTGAGATATTTGATTTGACTTCTTAAAGAGTCAAAGTGCTTGAGTGCATGCAAATATTTGAATTATAGTGTTAAAAAGTGAATTCAAAATTTTATATAGTGGTTGGAATGGATATGATGTTCAAGTCATTGATGTGTTTGAATAACTTGATTACCTTCTATTTCATTAGCCATCACTAACATTAGAAATTTATCGTGCCCTGCACACATGCCCTGTTCAAAACAAGGACCCCTCCCCTCTTTTTGCTTTTAGTTTGGTTTTAGGGTTTTCCTTCAGTTTGGTTTTCTTTTGGTTCCTCACTTGTTTTGGTCTAGGAGTTTGGTGGCATTTTTCAAGTCAAGAGGGTTTTGCGAAGAATCTCATTTATAGGGATTTTTTAATGGAAGAATTGGTTTAGAAGAAGTTCGCAGGATATGGACTTGTCAAAATTTCGAAAAGCCCTAAAACCCACAAATGAAGACAATGTTGAAATTCCACAATACTTAGATTCCTGAAACATGGTGGAGAGTGACACTTTGCGCATAAAATATTCACTCATTTTTCCTACAAAATTTTGATTCTAACAAACATTAAAGACTCACAAGTTAGGTATAGACAATATGAGCACATCCCCAAATCTGCAAGATAATAAACTTCATTGTGGAGAAATGTGGAGCAATTCCATTTCTCCCAAATAATTTTCTTCACAAATTAGACACTATCAAACACATCTTCCACTATCACATGATCCAAAACTTGAAACTCTAGATATAACACCTTCTAATACTACTAATCATTATATCCAAACTACACAACACAAAACACATCCATGTTAGGTCTTGTACACTCTTTATGAAAATTTTCTCAAAAGCACTTGGAAACCAAGTGACCTTGCTGCATCTGCAACACCTGCTCAACACCACAAAACCTTCTCAATGTATCCACACTAGAGGTTGAATCAATGACAACAAAGTTCAACAAGACTAACGTATATATACCTTATAAAGCCATGTAAAGTCACACAAGGACTCAAGCTCCCGAGATCACCTACAAAATAAAAAATAATATTCCATAAGAGAATAATAAGATAATATATTTCTTAATTATAGATAAAATAATGGTACAATGATGCTCAAGACCAAAGATTCAATCTTCATAGTGTACACATGAGTCCTTGCTTATATAGACAAGGTGAGAAGATAAGTGAACATAGGATTGACATTTTTCACACTTATATGATATGAGACAAAAAAAGATAAGGATCCTAAGTGAAACCTAAGTAAAATTAACTAGCAAGTCATAATATGAACTAGGAGGTGAACCAATTAGGTAATATCCCTTTTCACACTGCTAGGACCTGGGTAAAAGCAAGAAGTTGGGTACATGAAGAGAGGAAGTTTCGGCCAAAAAAAAATTGCACGAAATGTGTACATGTTTACAAAAAATGCATACGTGTTACGGATCGAGTACCCGAGCCTAAATCTAAATGTGTATGCATTCCACATCGGGTATGCAAGCCAAAAACACATACCCATTATGAACGCGTATGTGTTATGAATGCGTATGCGTTTTGAAATGTGTATGCGTTTCCTAGAAGTATTTTTTTTTTAAATTAAAGAGATTTTCTATTCATTTTAACTACAAGTTTTTTCCGTGTCAGAGAAGAGCAGACCAAATTGTGTACGCATTTCAAAGGCCCTGATCGAAGAAAATTTTCACTGCCACCTCCTCCCCTCAACACAACCGACCTCAACAACCTCCAGGTTGGTTGAATTTTTCCCTTTTTTTTCTTTATATCTTGTGTTTTTGTTTTGTAATTGGTATTTAGTTTTTTTTTGTTCAATATTTTATAGTTTCTAAATTGCATTTAAAAAACCGAAAACATCAACGAAACAAAGAACATTAAATTGTAAATCAAAAACCATAAAAACTAAACCTAAATTGGACACATTTTTAAAACTTAGAAATCAAAACCCTAGAAACCCTAGTTTCCAAAAAAGTAGGTCCCTAAAAACTAATTTACCTAGGCTAGTCCTTGGACCTAAACCCTAAAACATAAAGCTAAAACCCTAATTGTTCACATAATTTTAGAAGTATCTAGGGAATGTTACGTAGATTCAGGGCAATTTTCATTGAGATTGAGATTGAGATTGAGATTGAGGCTACGAATAATTCACATTAGGATTTTTCAGTTATTGCTACACTTAAATGACCAAAATTTATAAAACATCCTTATCACATTGTGTAGTGTCATAAATTAGGGTTCCTTGGAGGTTTCGTACATTTTTTATTTGACATATAGATATGTTGAAATCATGTCATCAAATCTCTAAATCTAAACCCTAAACCCCAAATCATTCATTTTGTTGTAAGACCTTAAAATGAAATTTGGTTGCCTTAGGCAACTCCACCAAATTTTATTCCCTTAACCCATGGACCATTTTGTCCTAGGAACTTACTAGACATAGATCCCCTTAAGCCATCCTATCACCCTAAATCATAAATCGATGTCTTAAGGGGTCCTAATATGTCATTTCTTAAGGGGATCAAACAAGTTCTCAAAATTTGGTGAATAGAGGTCAAGCTCATCTTTGTTTATTTTGTACATCGCAATTAGATCACTAGCATATATCTATGCGTCCCTTTGAACATGTGCATTCTATTAATTTTTCATTCTTATCTTTAGTCTTCTTTGAAAACAATGAATGGGATTATGAATTAATGTTAACTTGTTAAACTTATAATTTCTTCTTAACTACTTTGTCCCACTATAGACAACTTGTGTCTCTTATATCATGAAATTTGAAAATTTAGATAAATCAATTTATGTCCTCATATTTAATTAAATTCTATGTCATACTTGATTAATACATGTATTCACAATTGTTATACCTTAGCTCTATAGATATACTCTTGTTGGGAAACAAGAGCTATCTCAATCAACTGTTCCACAAGAAAATATTGCTCACTAACTTGCAAGTCCATTATTCCAAGGGCCACCCAAACTTCACCCTAATTTCCCCAAACCCTAAACCCTAAAGCATTCATTTTGTCATAGGACCTTAAAATGAAATTTGGTTGCCTTAGTTAACTCCACCAAATTTTATTCCCTTAAGCCATGGACCTTTTTGTCCTAGGACCTTACTAGAATGTATAGATCCCCTTAAGCCATCCTATCACCCTAAATCAGTAAATCGATGTCTTAAGGGGTCCTAATATGACATTTCTTAAGGGGATCAAACAAGTTCTCAAAATTTGGTGAATAGAGCTCAAGCTCATCTTTGTTTATTTTGTACATTGCAATTAGGTCACTAGCATATATCTATGTGTCCCTTTGAACATGTATTCTATTAATTTTTCATTCTTATCTTTAGTATTCTTTGAAAACAATGAATGGGATTATGAATTAATGTTAACTTGTTAAACTTATAATTTCTTCTTAACTACTTTGTCCCACTATAGAGAACTTGTGTCTCTTATCATGAAATTTTAAAATTTAGATAAATCAATTTATGTCATCGAATTTTTAAATTAAATTCTATGTCATACTTGATTAATTTACATGTATTCTTGTTCGATATACCTTAGCTCTATAGATATACTCTTGTTGGAAAACAACCATTGGGAAACAACCACACCTATGAGTAAACTTCCCCTCGCCCCAAAAGATAAAGCTCTAGACCAATAAAAATTTAGAAGAATAAATTACTTATTGATGAATTAGTTAATTTATGATAGGCTTGATATTTATGAGCTCCATTGAGCACCCTTGTCTAGAAAAATAATCCAAATATATAAATAGAATATAGTATAATTTTTACTTGAATTAAACTACATGGTTTTCATCATTTACCCATTTTGACACTCATTCTAGAGCTGTTCATAACTTAAATTAGCTTGGGGACTTTTCCTTCTCTTTTTCCACCTTTATATATGTAATAAATGTCACTCTAAACAACCCCTAACCTCCTATTTTAACACCCAATTTGACAAATCAAAGTTATATATCTACACGTATCTTATTTTTCATTATTTAGTCCTTTACCTTAATCTTAAGTCTTTACCTTGATGGTGATTTATTTAAATAAATCTCAATTCTTTACCTTAATCCATGTGGTTTTATTTATTTTTAAATAAATCAATTAATGTATAGATAATCAAATTTGGCTATAGTTTAATTATCAAGTGATATCTAGCTAAAAATAAGTTTATGGGGCCTTATTTTAGGGGATTCACTTAATAAACCAATGACAATGCATGCATTTGAATAGGGTTCTAATAAAACCCCCTAATTTCATTTCTACCCTTCATATTAACAACCACACACTGGACTCAATTTAATTTGTGTACATGCTATGGATTTTTAATGTTATGGATTTTTTAATGTTATAAATCGAATGGTCTTTCAATGAAATGTATTTTGAATTTATGCACATTCAATGTGATTTTTAAATAACTTTCAAATTGTATGTGTTATTTAATTAGTTTGTTGATATATATTTTTTTATTGTTTAACATGTAGTTTCCATTTAATTGCTCTCATGGATCCAAAATTTAATTTAGAGGATTTTATTCCCAATCCACAAATTCTTCTAGATGATCCACCACTAGAACAAAACCCCACACCTCTAGAATCTCCACCGTGTAACCCCCCACCCCCCCTCTAGTAGATAAGGATCAATTAAGAGAGAGCATCTAAGCAAACCCTAGTGTGATTCAAGCAAATATAGATCTGATAAAAAATGAGCCTAGAATCCCTCCCCATCTACACGGTTTGCATCTATGATGCAAACTATTGTTGATTATGTTCGATCCATTGATGTTGACCTAGATAGGTTCCATCAATGGGGAGAAGAGAGGAGACAATTCTATGCAGATGGATTGTCTTACAAAGAAATCAATGACCTTAAAATTACCAAACAAGCCATGTGCCAATATTTTATTAACCCCCAAACAAACCAACTAATTCTTCCAACCAAAAAAGCGAATTTCAATTTTATGGTGTAGGCACCTGTAGATAGTTGCACATTTTTGGGATAGATGGTAGATGGTGTTTGATAATCCACCACATGGCAACTGTGAGGTGCCCCTATACTTTTTAAGAAAGTTATGGGATGAGCTTGAGTTGGGTAGAAAACCCAACTATTTTGATATGAGGTCATTTCAGGGAGTTGGGCGTGGCATGCCCCAACATAGACTAGGAGCACATGTCAATCCTCATCGATGTGCTCCGATTGCTCCTATTGTTCCTCCTCCTCCTGGTGTTCTTGCTATATTTCAACAACAAACCATGTTATTGACATTAGGAGCATTGAGTTCGCTTTCAGGACATCTCACTCATCATACTGCACACACGGCAACTAAAGTTGCCAATAGAGAGCATGGAGGCTCGGGCTATAGGGATACTCGGACATCCACTTCAAGTGACCCACATGCATCTGAGACAGAGTCATACATGAATTTACTATATGAGGATCATCCTTCACAGGTATGTTCATCTTTTGAACTTAAATTTAATTCAAGTTTGAAATGTGAAAAATTCATATAAATAATAACATCAAATTATATATAATATAATATTAATTCAATAAGTATTTGGTGTAGACGCATGATCACACGATGCCTGAAATTCAATATGATTGTCTTGTCTATATGTCGAGTGTTGTAGATATCGGCTCACCTTTGATGTGTACTTGAACTAATATATATTAAATAATTTGTGTGGATATATCTAATTTTTAATTTGAATTTGTACACATATGTGAATTGATATAATATAATATTATATCTAGATGCGGGGAGGTCATATGATACCTAGTACTGACCAACCACAAGTTGTGGTGAGTGCTCTTGAGACATCATCAACTCATGCATGTGCTTTCAAAAGTTTGTTAAGTTTAAATTAAATGCACATCATAGATCTAATTTAATTTGTTCATTTACATACACATGTGTGAATGATCTATACAAACTATTGTACATCTATACATGCAGGGATTTCATGAGATACCCATGGTGGGCGCACTTGAGACGTCATCGAAATTTATGCATGGGTAATCTCAGGTGTGTGATCATGAGGT
>VDFB02193867.1:582698810-582777656 GCA_007258455.2 Sequoia sempervirens | reverse complement strand
GCATGGAGAGGAAAGTTTATAGATTTATAAGGAATGAGGCGGGCGTACAAGGAAGAAGGTTGGAGGCGGAGTTAAGGGTAAGAGCGAGAGCGGTTGAATAGGTAACCGTGGAAGAAAGGGTGAAAGGTGGCAAGGAATTAATGGGGGGAATAGCATGACAGCCATGATTATCCATCACACGGTTTGTTCGCTGGGTGTTTTAGCGCCTGTTCTCCATGGACGCGTGTTAACTGCCTTGAAATTGGCCTCTCGCACACAGAAATAGTCATCGCCCTACCTCTTGAGTGGTGCATGAATTTAAGCGCCCAATGAGGAGCCGTCACGACTCGCAGACCGTAAAACGCATACGAGTGATTGCGACACATTGTTTCTCCGCCGATTCATTCCACCTCGGCTCCTCCCTAGCCATCACCTGTCGCTATCTTACGTCCTGTACGGCTGCCCCTCTGCCAGCTAAGACCACGCCCACTAATTTCGCCGCTACCTGGCAGTTACGCTATCCACGAAACTCCTCCTTCCTTGTAAGCTCTGCAAATTTCCAATTTGAATCTTATTCGCAAACTTCATCCATTTAAATATCAAGCGGTAAAAGATTAAAAAAAAGATTATATGATTATGGAACTGTAAATTTTCTTTTCTAGAAGGTAATTATTAAGCAGCTAGTGTTGAATTATATATTATTACTTTATTTTATACATATATATATATAAAGGAGAAAAGGAAATCTAAAAGTCACGTGGGGTTTCAGCTAGTAATCTAGAATCCACGTATGGTCTTTTGGGGCACTTAGGGACCTTCCTTTGCCTCATTAGCACTAACATCAATGTTTATGCCACTTTCTCCAACTACAATTTTACTTATGTAAATCATACATGGAAACATACAACCTATTTAGATTCTTTTACATGGAGTGTTGAAAAATATGAATACTACTCTATAAGATAAAAACATGAATTATATAGGTTAATTAAATTGATAATTGAAATTATTAAGATTGAATGCAGTGTTTAGTTGAATTTTGATGGGAGAACAAAGTTGAAGATATTAGAAATTCTTTTGTTAGGGTGTTGGAATTTTAGAATTGTTTTAAATAGATATCTTAAAGCATGTAAAGCGGTTGTGATTTGCTCTCATTCATTTAAGCATGTGTGGACTTGAACCTAATTCATAGATCTAAACTATAACTCATAGGAATTACCTTGCAAAAATTAGTTGTTGGAACTTGCTCGCCTAAATCTTTGATGTTTGACTATTCAATTTGCCACCAACCTTTATCATTGTTTCACCTATTCTACTTGGCTACATGACCTTTGAGTATATAAACATTTTTGTTTTATCCATTTTTCGTAGTTACATGACCTTTAAGTATATATGGTATTAGAGTCAAATAAGAAAGTTAGACCTATGTAAGTCTTGACTTAGGGAAGTGTGCAAATCTTTGAACTTTGTGGGGAGTATTTGTAGGAGATTTGCTTGATCCTTTGTCATTATTCATTCATTATTGTTGTTTCTTTGGTTGATTAATTATTGACCTCTTAATCTCTTGAAGGCATTCCATCTCTAGTCTCATTTTCAAGTGTATGATCTAAAATGGTTGAGTTCAACTACTAATGAAGATATAGAAATGATTAATGGTGCCTCAATTGAAGGATTTTTTTATTACACCCCATTGTGTTATTACCTATTTACTGTTACTTTGATGAGTTAAAATGTTTTAATACATGATTATGTTTTGTATATTTTGGATGGAAAATGTGATGAATGAATGTGCAATGCAATGTGAATACTTTTAGTGCTTTGATAATGTAAATGATATATAATGTTATCAGCTAACTTCTATTGTGATGCACTAAGTTGGATGCAAGAAAAGAATCAAGCCTTCAGAAGAGAGGGGGAGTATCACTTAGGAGAAGAGCTTGGTTTGGTAACCCTTAATGTGTCTATTTGAGCTATCACACACTCACATCCTAGTTTGGTCAAGTTGAGTCGAGTTAGTTCGGGAATTGGTAAGTAAACCTTCGGTCATTGTTTGGGGATGATTTGAAATAGGTTAAATTGGTTATGGTCTTTGATTTCTTGATTGTTCCTTAGTTTGGATTACGTGAATGGATCTCTGTATTATGTATATGTTCTTTGTGTAATTATGTTTATATATTGATCGATATGTACATACATCAAATGTATGAATATTCATGTATATATTGGATAACTCGTGCATATGATCATATGCGTGTGTACATATATGTAGGTAGAAATACTTACTCATATTCATACACGAATATATCACATACACGGGAAATCGATGGGATATATATACTTTATGTATATGCATTTCGATAAATATATATGCATTTGCCTCATCCACGCAATCCCTTCTTTATTGGCCTCTTTGAGTAGTCAATAATTTATACTTGAAATTCATCTTTCCTTAGCATATCGCCTCCTCCCTTCCCACATGTCTGAATTGTTTTTAGCTGAATGTAAAATTCTTTGGTGTGTGCCTCCTTTCTCCATCTTTGGTTGCATTGGAGCTTTCATCACCAACGCAGCCTCTCTGCGTCTCTGCCTCCTACCTTCAACCGCCCCCACTTCACATTTCTTCCTAACTATTTGTGCTAGAGTAAGGGTTATAATGAGCTTAAATATGGTTCTTTAGATTATTGAGATTTATTTTCTGTAGTTCATGGGTTAAAAATATTTGGGAGGTTTACTTATGCTAGTGTCCATATCTAAGATAAAAGTCCTATACAATATGACCATTACAAATCACCTAAGGATTTTAGAAACACTTCCATACACTAAAATGCTAAATGAAGATGTTCAATTACAAAGAGTCTACATCAATACTATAGAAATTCCAATTGTCTTAAAGTTTGACTAGTTGAAGAATGTTGTTCCTAAAATGATAGTCCAACAAAATATCTAGTCCATAAAGTACAAGGATATTATATCCAAATATTTCATATAATCATTTCTCACAACTATTAGATAATCTTATTTCTCCATTTATGTGTTTTGTTTCAACAAGATCCTCTTTTAAGAGACCAAAAACTAGCAAGAGCAGTAGATCCACCAGAAAATACCAATTATTTGTGGAAGTAGAACAAGAACCCATAAACCAAGGTCCTAATCTAGATAATAAAAAATAAGGCACATGCCAAAAAAGAAGAGTTGTCTTTTACTAATATGTCAATGTCATTACCTAGGGAAAATACCCTAGAGTTCTACAAAAGAAATTATATTTCCTTATATAAAGGAGATAGATGGCCACCATTGAAAGGAATCCATAAAACTACAAATGGATCAATAAGTCACTTCCAATACGCCTTTCAATCTTCAAAGGCCATAGAAAAGAAACCTAGACTAGATTTATAAACACAAGAACTATCTAGCAAGATTTTCAAGTCATTTCTAAGAAAATTTTGATGACTTGTGTAGAGATTCATCTTAAAAGAATTGTAGATAAAATAAATTCAAAATGTGAAAAAAGAATAGTTTTCTATTGATGTAGAATCAATAAAGAAATAATGCTCTAAAATCAAACTTACCTCATAATAGATTTTGAATAATCTCCATTATTTAAAATAAATCCTTCTAGTAAGATTGACCAAAGAATGAATACTTTGGATAGTAAGTTGGCAGCCTTACAAGCTAGGATAGAATGTTTACAAAGAGAGGGAAAAGGAAAATAAAATAGAAAAAGAAAAGGAATTTTCTTTTGTTGAAAATAGCATAGATCTATTGTCAAAATTAAGGCAACAATATTTCTCTTTTGAGAAAAAATTAAAGAAGTTTGAACCATCTAAACTTCATTTTAATTTAATGATAGGAGCTAGCATACGACTTCAACCATGATACCTAAATATTGATCAAAGAAGACCACATTATTTGCATTTCCTTTTACTCTAATGATGGTCCAAGCAAGCATACCACTTCAACCTTGGTACCTAAATATTGATCATGAAATAAATTTCATAGAAATAATTAAAGCATGGGTTAACACCTTTGGAACCATCCAAGCTACTTACTTACTAGAAATAAATGTTTTTTCCACATTAGCAACTCAACATCTATGGGGAATCAGAACCAAATACTGGGGTCCCAAAGCTATGGATACAAAAAAGGACCCAAGTTTTTAATATTGTTGATCTCGTTCTTTATCTTACTCTATTGCTCCCATCAATTATGTCTATCTTTTGTTAGTAAATTTGAAACTAATTTTAAGGTCATGTAGAATATGAAACTTTATGATTTAAATGATTTTAAAATATTTATTCTCTTCATTGTAGAGAGCTTTCTTATGAAAAAAAATATTTTGATAATTTTTTAATCAAGATCAAATATCTTGAAGGTCTCCATTATGGAGTATATGAAAAGGTAAAGGAGTATTTAGACGCTAAAGGGATAAATATTACTATTACATGTATTACAGATTGGACAAGATTAGCTAATGAAAGATGGATTAATTTTACAATAACTAAAAATATCAAGAAAATCTCACAAAGCATCAAGCCAAACACTTTGACCCACAATTCATAAAAATTGATGGACTTATTGTTGCATTATTTTTTCTAAATATGGCTATTAGCGAAGGCAGCTTAAAAAAAGGCCCATACACATTCTTTTTGCTACAAATATTTTAACCAATATCATAACTATTCCCCTAAGTATAAATATATGTGCACACATAGAACTCCTATACCATAGTCCAAATATATCATTTGTTACATCTATCACAAACCTAGCCATATTGCTCCTAATTATTCCTACAAAAACTAGGTAGGCAAAGAAACCTATACCGCTAACATAGCAACATGGTGGGATAGAATAGATGAAGATTTATTCATGAAAGAAGATATTTATGAACCAACCCTAGAAGAATTGGAAGACCTAGAAGGAGAAAATCTAAAATATGATGATCTTGATAACTTTTGTTGATAAACTAGAGGAAGAACTCTCTTCTACCATAATGAACAAATGATGAAAAAATAGAGGAAGATAAAAGGGGAATATCTCTATTCAATAGAGAAAGAGGAATATTACAATCTCTTTTTTCTTATGACAATTATGTTCATCAATTTTCATCATATTCTCAATTTGATTATCAATCTAGTAGTTCAATTACTCCTATAATGTTTAGAGAATATGTAATCCTAGAAGAATTGACTAGAGATAAATTCTCTATGAAAATAGATGAATTATAGGAAGCTTTAGAAAAGCCAAAATTTGATCAATATACATGGGATAAGCCTATATTAGAAGAAGAATTTTGTAGTACCTTTGAACAAAGACGTAGCAATAACCCAAATGCTATTTTAAGTTTTGAAGAAAGTAGTCTGGATTTTGCTTCTCCTAAATTAAGAAGTTGGTTTCATGACAATAATCTAGAGAAATAACTAATAAGGCAAGAAACTAAAATTATGCAAATTGAAGAAGACTTCCCTAAGAACCATAACAACTTTCAAACCCCTAAAAATGTAAGTTTGTAATGTCTGGTTTGTTTGCTCCAAAATCGGAGTATATTACAACACTCATCCATGGGAGGTATGCATAATTTATTTTTGTTATTATTAATGGAAATATTTATGATGCAAAGATATATATTATGCCTCTCTTTCCCTTTACAAAGCTCCTAAAATAAAGGATTGAGAACATCTCAAAGAAAATAACAAATATAAAAGCAAGGATACATACAAGGTGGTGTTTTTACCTGTGATAAGTATAAACATAAAAAAAACTATTATCATGGAGGGAAAAATGTTTAAATGTGATTTATTTGAACTTAAAAAATAGTAGTTGATAATATCTTATAGGTGGAAATTTTATTGACACATACTCTCCATATGGAAGCAATAACAAATATGTGTTTTTTACATTAAATTGAGAAAGAATAAAATTGCCTAAATTGGTGTATACATCATAATTTTTTCTTTCCATATTGATTATAAAATATATACAATGATATTTAGTTTCTTGGGTTAAAGAAACAAATAATACAAGAAGTTTTCTTTGAGTACCTATAAATTTTTTGGACCAAAATGATGCCTATAAGGCTGATTGTACTATAGAAGGATAAACATGTAAATATAGGGGAAAAAATCCCAATTATTGTAAATGATTATTCAAACAAAAAAAAGGATATTAAATAACTTGAAAATGGTAAGTGTTGTGTGGTCTCACAACACGCCCCAAGACTGTAAGACTTGGGGACCCAAGTGAAAACTAACACTTATGGCAGGTGCTAGCTAGTTAAGGAGATCACCGGAAGTTAAAGTCAATTTTTTTTTTGAGTACTTCGTGATTCCAGGGTACCAGATATTGGGTACCGGAAAGCCAAAATTTTGAAAGTGTTAACACAACCTGTTGTGGGAAAAAATTTCTAGTCTGAGAGCAAAGGTCCAGGAAAATGTGGAGGTTTCGGTAAAATCTAGGGTCCAAAAAAATTTGTTGGTAAAAGTTGAAGTATCGAGTACCGAGTACCGGGTAACAATGTTGAGTTAAAGTTAAATGTTAAAGTTTTCCTGAAGGTCTAAAGGTTCACTAACCCGACTAAAAGAGAATAATTACGTGAGAATATGATTTTAAAACTTGTAAAACTATGAGATTGTAAAACTATGAGATTGTAAATCTAAATTAAGTGTTCTTTGTTATAAATTATTTGTGTATGATTATCTGTTTAGATCAATTTTACCAATTCTAGAAAGAGACAAAAGATTGTAGAAGAATGAGAAAAGAATCTATAGAAGTGACACAACACATACATGGAGAAACCCTTTTGGGAAAAAATTCCACCACCAGAATCAGTAGTGCTTGTATTATTTAACCTTAGAACAAGATTACAATAACACTTTATCAATCCTTGATTGATATGCTTCCTTGCCTTCAACAATCCTTCTTCACAACCTGCACAAAAATCTCATACACTTTCTACAGCACAATCTATCCATGCATTCCATGTGACCAAGCATGAATCCACACATCCCATGCCATGCTTCAAACCCTCACACATGCACAAGCTCAACCTGCTAAACTGCTACCTCTACTACAAACTCTGATGCACTTGTTGCAATTAATAGAAAATTATTGAGCATTGTAAACTCCTAAGAGTTATCAAATACAAGAGCATAAATCTCCTCACAAAAAACCACGCCTAGATTGTGCAAGTAGAGTTCCACACTATAACATGAAGTCAAAACCAAAGTCTCCTTAATTTAGGCGCCCCAAACTGAACACTTAACTGATCGTTGGTCAAGAAAATATCTTGCAAGCATCACCTCAAAGTTGGTGCCCAAGAATGGGCCCAGTTAACTGAGCCTTGTAAATATATTCTCATGCAAAAGGTGTTAACTCAAAGATGCCAACTTGGGCGCCCAAGGTGGGTCCAAGTCAATCTTTGTTAACTGAAACATATCTCTCCATCAATTCATGCAAACATTATGCATGATTGATCATCCCCACTTAACTAAATGTATCCACCTATTATCTGTCATGCAACTAAAGTCATTAGTCATGCAACTCAAGTCAACTGAAGTCAACAAGCATTTAATTCAAACTAACTACATGCAATTGAAGATAACTGAACCATAACTGAACTAAATTGAACTCCACTCATGTAAATATTAATCCATAATTTGTAGGATCTTTGCATGCATTACTGAAGTGTTATCTATCCTCCAAATAGCTAACTTAAGCAAGGCAGGTTCCACATTCCATGTGGGTGCCCCATGTGCTCCTATTTTGTAGGAGCTCTTCTTGGGCATCCCCACATGTTCCTCTCATTTAGGAATAATTACAAATGTCAATTTACATGATCATTTCATTTGAATTTAATCTCTTTCTAATGCTAGTGTTGGGGAACACTTTCCAAGGACTTAGGATATACATGAAATATGTTTAGGATTGCAATTAAATAGCTTCCTATTCCCAACATTCTCCCACTTGACATTATACATTGCAATTATTCTAAACAAGGAATCATTATTATACAACCTTCTCATTAGGCCTATGATGGACTCACATCCATTTCAAGGTGTAGGCTCCTCGGTCTATACTATTGAAATTTTTTTATAACAAGTAACCATTCCAACGCATATCTCTTAACATAAGAAATATTTGGCCTAACCCAAGTCTCTCTAGTATCCATAAGCACCCACCAATCAATCCATTCCAACTTCAAATGCAACCTCATAATCATGAAGCTCCAAGCAAATGATTAATACTCAAAACCAAAGCTAACTATATCCTCTCCAAAGGAAGAATAATAACACCTTTACCAAATAGTCTAAGGGTCCTCCATGAAACAATATGTTAAAACCTCTTCAAATCACATGAAGATAACCATATCCTACCAAAACTCCCACTGAACTGTGATACCAAGCTATACATGGAAACAAGATAAACATCAAACCATCATTGTCAAAAGCTCCCATTGAAACATGTAACCAAGCTATCCATGACATAGTGATAACCATCTCCTAACTAGATCCATTGAATCTTTCAATATCTAAACAAGAAGTAGAACTCATTGTAACATACTTCTTTTACAAATTTGTAATAACATAATAGTACAAGCTCCCATGATAGCCAAAAAACCTTCAAACTTTTAAGATAAAGGCATCCCAAACTCTATCCAACCATTAACTTTGATACCAAATGTTGAAAATGGAGGTAATTATGTAGCTTAAAACTTGTAAAACTATGAGATTGTAGATCTAATTTAAGTGTTCTTTGTTTCAAATTTTGTGTATGATTATCTGTTTAGATCACTTTTACCAATTGTAGAAAGAGACAGAAGATTGTAGAAGAATGAGACAAGAAGATAGAAGTGACACAACATATACGTGGAGAAACCCTTTTCTAAAAAGGCTCCACCACCAGAATCAATAGTGCTTGTATTATTTAACCTGAGAACAAGATTAAAATAACACTGTATCAATCCTTGATTGATTTGTTTCCTTCCCTTCAATAATCCTTCTTCACAACCTGCACAAAACTCTCATACACTTTGTACAACACAAGCTATCCATGCATTCCATGTGACCAAGCATGAATCCACACATCCCATGCCATGCTTCAAACCCTCACACATGAAAAAGCTCAACCTGCTAACCTACTGCCTTTGCTGCAAACTCTAATGCACTTGCTGCAATTAATAGATAATTATTGAGCATTGTAAACTCCGAAGAGTTATCAAATACAAGAGCATAAAGCTCCTCACAAAAAACCACACCTAGATTGTGCAAGTAGAGTTCTACATTGTAACATGAAGTCATAACCAAAGTCTCCTTAATTTAGGCACCCCAAACTGAACACTTAATTGATCATTGGTCAAGAAAATATCTTGCAAGCATCAACTCAAAGTTGGCACCTAAGAAAGGGCCCACTTAACTGAGCCTTGTAAATATCTTCTCATGCAAAAGGTGTTAACTCAAAGATGCCAACCTCGGTGCCCAAGGTGGGTCAAAGTCAATCTTTGTTAACTGAAACATATATCTCCATCAATTCATGCAAACACTATGCATGATTGATCATCCCAAATTAATTGAATGTATCCACCTGTTATCTATCATGCAACTGAAGTCATTAGTCATGCAACTCAAGTCAACTGAACTCAACTCAAAGCATTCAACTCAAACTAACTACATGCAACTGAAGATAACTGAACCATAATTGAATTGAATTGAACTGAATTGATACTGAACTGAACTAAACTCCACTCATGTAAATATCAATCCCTAATTTGTAGGATCATTACATGCATTACTGAAATGTTATCTATCCTCCAAACAATTAACTTAAGCAAGGTGGGTTCCACCTTCCATGTGGGTGCCTCATGTGCTCCTATTTTGTAGGAGCTCTTCTTGGGCATCCCCACATGTTCCTATCATTTAGGGATAATTACAAATGTCAATTTACATGTTCATTTCATTCGAATTTAATCTCTTTCTAATCCTAGTGTTGGGGAACACTTTCCAAGGACTTAGGAGATACATGAAATATGTTTAGGATTGCAATTAAATGGCATCATATTCCCAACATTCTCCCACTTGACATTATACATTGCAATTATTCTAAACAAGGAATCATTATTATACAACCTTCTCATTAGGTCTATGATGGAATCACATCCATTTCCAAGTGTAGGCTCCTCGGTCTTTACTATTGAAAAACTTTTATAACAAGTAACCATTCCAACACATATCTCTTAACATTAGAAATATCCAGCCTAACCGAAGTCTCTCTAGTATCCATGAGCACCCACCAATCAATTCATGCCAAATTCAAATGCAACCTACATAATCATGAAGCTCCAAGCAAATGATTAATACTCAAAACCAAAGCAAAATACATCCTCTCCAAAGGAAGAACAATAACACCTTTACCAAAGACTCTAAGGGTCCTTCATGAAACAAGATGTTAAAACCTCTTCAAATCACATGAAGATAACCATATCCTACCAAAGCTCCCACTGAACTGTGATACCGAGCTATACATGGAAACAAGATAAACATCAAACCATCATTGTCAAAATCTCCCACTAACATTTAACCAAGCTATCCATGACATCATGATAACCATCTCCTAACTAGATCCATTGAATCTTTCAATATCTAGACAAGAAGTAGAACTCATTGCAACATACTTCTTTTACAAATCTGTAATAACACAATAGTACAATCTCCCACTACAACCAAAAAACCTTCAAAATTTTAAGAGAAAGGTGTCCCAAACTCTACCCAACCATTAGATTTTATACCAAATGTTGAAAATGGAGGTAATTATGTAGCTTAAAAATTGTAAAACTACATGAGATTGTAGATCTAATTTAAGTGTTCTTTGTTACAAATTCTTTGTGTATGATTATCTGTTTAGATCAATTTTACCAATTGTAGAAAGAGACAGAAGATTGTAGAAGAATGAGACAAGAAGATAGAAGTGACGCAGCATATACACGGAGAAACCCTTTCGGGAAAAAACTCCACCACCAGAATCAATAATGCTTGTATTAATTAACTTTGAAACAATATTACAATAACACTGTATCAATCCTTGATTGATATGCTTCCTTTCCTTCAACAATCCTTCTTCACAACCTACACAAAACTCTCATACACTTTTTGCATCACAAGCTATCCATGCATTCCATGACCAAGCATGAATCCACACATCCCATGCCATGCTTCAAACCCTCACACATGCACAAGCTCAACCTGCTAACCTGTTGCCTTTGCTACAAACTCTGATGCACTTGCTACAATTAATAGATAATTATTGAGCATTGTAAACTTCTAAGAGTTATCAAATACAAGAGCATAAATCTCCTCACAAAAAACCAAGTTTCACACTATAATATGAAGTCAAAACCAAAGTTTCCTCAATTTAGGCACCCCAAACTGAACATGTAATTGATCGTTGGTCAAGAAAATATCTTGCAAGCATCAGCTCAAAGTTGGCGCCCAAGAATGGGCCCACTTAACTAATCCTTGTAAATATATTCACATGCAAAAGGTGTTAACTCGAAGATGCCAACTTGGGCGCCCAAGGTGGGTCCAAATCAATCTTTGTTAACTAAAACATATCTCTCCATAAATTCATGCAAAAATTATGCATGATTGATCATCCCAACTTAACTAAATGTATCCACCTGTTATCTGTCATGCAACTGAAGTCATTCGTCATGCAACTCAAGTCAACTGAAGTCAACTAGCATTCAACTCAAACTAACTACATGCAACTGAAGATAACTAAACCATAACTAAACTGAACTAAGCTGAACTAAACTAAACTAAACTGATATTGAACTAAATTTAACTTAATTCCACTCATGTAAATATTAATCCCTAATTTGTAGGATCTTTACAAGCATTACTAAAGTGCTATCTATCCTCCAAACAATTAACTTAAGCAAGGTGGGTTCCACATTCCATGTGGGCACCCCATGTGCTCCTATTTTTTAGGAGCTCTTCTTGGGAGTCCCCACATGTTACTATAACTTAGGAATAATTACAAATGTCAATTTACATGTTCATTTCATTCAAATTTAATCTCTTTCTAATCCTAGTGTTGGGGAATGTTGATTTCTACAATAGTGGTTTACAATTTCTGGGAGATCCTGATTTTTGCTGAAATCACATATTTTTAGAAAATATAATGATTTAAGCCTTGAAATGTTCCATTTAAAGGATTCCAATTTAAAATGGTTTGATCAAACCACCTTATACCAAGCCCCCTTAGATAGAACCCCGCTAGTTTTAAACCATACATGTAATGGAGTCTCCTTTACACCTCTCAAAATGCTAATAAAAAACCACTTTTGATTTACCTTTTGGGGGATCAAATGAATTCATTTAATTAATTTATTTTTGTAAGTATGTAGTCCTTATTATAAAATTCCAAAAAAGTATAATTTTAATAAAATTTAATTTGATTATTATATTTATTTTTTATTTCTTGTGAATGTAGGTTTTTCACCAAAAATCAAGCTCTTTGTTCTGCACATGTGAAAAAATAGCAGATTATCAAAAAAAAACATTGGAAAATATGAATGCATCAGATATTGAAGTCCTTGATCCAACAAAAAAAGAAAAATTGAATTTTGATACATACAAAAAAAGTTACGGGTTATACGGTCGCGCTATGTCTGAATTGTAATTGGTTTGACTTCGAAACTTGATTAAAGAAAAAATATTCAATAAAAAACTATCTAACCAAATGGAAGCACTAGATATTTGAGTGAAAAATATAAATTCAAAAGAATTAGAATTTTATCCTTCATGGAAAAAAAGTTGTGTTATACGGTGAGCATCACTTTCAAAAAATGTTATTTTCTAAGAAAAACTAGTTTTTTAGGGAGATGGAAAAAGAAGTGCAATCTAATTCAAAAAAAATTGAAAAAAATATATTTAGAATCTACAAACAAAATGACACGAAACTCTAGTTTTCATCATCTTCAAATTCCTCATGGTTTAGCCTCTATAGGTGCTTGAAAGTGAAGATTTAGTTTAAAAAAATTATTTCAGTGTCCAGTCTAACAAAGTTAAAAGTGAAGACAGGCCCGAAGACTCAAAGAATCCTGAAGAGAAGAAGAATCAAGGAGTTAACACAGTCGTTCATGGAATTGAACAAAGCAAAGACAAAAACCATGAACCAGGACTGGAAAAAGGTAGAGTATGGAGGAATCAACAAATGTTTGTGCAATTGATCTTTCACGAGGTCATTTTCATACATATGACCCAACTTATTAGTAAGTACATTTTTGAATTTACGTTTGTTATATGTAGAAAAATTAAGATAATTCATTGTTGCAGTAGGAGATATAAAATGTATTCAAGTGAATTTAAAGACAAGCCTGTTTTAATTTGTACGAAAATTGTTATGAAGATAGTGATAGAGATTAAGTATATTTCTTAGTTAGGGTTAATCATTTGTTAGGGTAAATTTAGGTTAGTTAGGTTAGTTTTTTTCGTAGGGTTTGTTTTTGCTTTTTCTTTCTAGTTTGTTCTCTTCATTAACAAATTCTGCTTAACTTAATACACACATGAGAGTAAATTGAAATATTCTAAAAATATTGCACCGTGAAATGAAGAAATAAAACCATGCACAGTAAATACACGCTTAAAAGTACGAAAAAAAATTCATATATATATATGTATATTTTGTATATACATGGAAATACAAAATTTCTTGCCATAAAGTGCACAAAGAGCAAAAGGAAGGAGCCAAGTTTCACCAACAAGGTGTCCATTCAATCAATCTAAGACACTTCATCCATAAGAGTAGTATATCCCAAGTAAGCATTGTCCCGGTGAGCATCAAAGTCAGGGGTATGGAGATCAGTCAGAAATGGTCAAAGAGGAACTAATTCTCCTCATTCCAAAAATAGAGGAATGTCATCAACAGAGAGAATTCTGATGGTCGGATGTGCAATAGATAGGACATAGTCCAAATTCCCCAAGAAATCAGGTCGCATTGTCATATTTGTAGCCCTACGAACTTCTTCAATAGAAAGTACAAGATCTAGGAGCGAGGCTACAAATTGTGAAGCCAAGTCTGAATTCAGCTGGTAATATGCTCTACATTCTACAAAAGTTTTCCCAAGGACCAGGCATAAATTTGGTGCAATAAAGCTAGGAGTCTGAAGAAAGAAAACCTTGTTAAGTCGTTGGGTAGTAATACAACCCATGAAGCCATTGTGGCAGCAAATGTAGGTCAGGAAAATTGGAGTGTCCATAGCTTGGAAGCAAAGAAAATCACAAGAAGAGAAAAACAACTAAACAACAATTGAGAGAAAAGAAAAGATGTGAAGAATTTGAGAGAGAAATGCAGAATTTATAGAAAACCGCGAGGAAGTTGCAGTACATAGTTGCCTAGATTGAAGTCTTGGAAAATACAAGTTGAGGTGGCAACCAGATGAGTTTCTCTAGAGTGAAAAGTTAAATCTAATTAATTGTCACATAATTGGTGGTCATTTGCTTTGAAGTTTGCCAGTATGAAGATCACAAATCGAGCAAATTGATGATTTCAAAATTAATTATGGTAATTTCATTATGTTTTATTGATCTCTATTAATCATGAAGGTGTCCATGTGTGCAATACAAAAAGAAAAATCAACCCGGTAAGGTAGCACATGTCAGCATCTGGGAATTGAAAAGAAATAATGCGTGCATGTTAAGGTGTGCGAATTAAATATAGAGTATTATGGTCGGAATTAAGTGTCATCATGACAACTCTAATGCATTAATATGGTGTAGCGTTGTCAAGTCGGAGTTGCTACCCAATTATTTTAGTGGTTGCCATAAAAAAATCAAAATGGAAGGGTGGTAACCAGTTGTTCTAAATGTAGATTTAATCTGGCAATTAAATTGTTTGTTGCTAAATTTTAACTTATGCATATTTGTTAATAGATAATGATTTGCAGTTAGTTGGGATTTGGCATAAGGGTGGTACAATTTAGCTGGAAATTCACACTTATAGGGAATAACTAAATGAGTTTCTAGGGATTGGTGAAATGATGAAGAGATTTGCAATGAATGAAAAATCAAAAGGTAGCCTTCACTACCACTATAATTGCCAACCTAATAGTGGGCTTCATTGCCTACAAGTTTAAGCAAATGAGCTTACAAAGAAATATCAAAAGAAAAAAGAAAAAGAAAAAATGAGTATCAAAGAAATATCAAAAGAGAAAAAATTCAACTCTTTAGGTTATCCAAATATCTCTACCAGGGCTATGGACGCCCGACTGGTTGTAGAGCTATGTTTGGGGGAATTACAGAGATAACTTTGTCGGGGCTATGGACGCTTGACTGGCAACAAGGCTATATCCATGGTTGGCTTTGGAGGATTACCAAATTATGTAGTTCAATGTCAATGAACTAATTTTTTTCACTGAGTTCCGAAAACTGGAATTGATCAAAGCACACATTGATACTTTCCAGAGAAATTTTATTGTCTTTATGTCAAAATCTAGGTAAAGGTAAGGTATTATTGTTTGAAAATATGTATAAGTTATGATTTTTAGCAAGTGATTTAATCTCGAGTTTCTTTTAAATTTGGTTTTATTGGTTGCAAGTTGTTGTGTGGTCTCACAACATGCCCCAAGAGTGTAAGGCTTGGGGACCCAAGTGAAAACTAATGCTTATGGAAGGTGCTAGCTAGTTAAGGAGATCACCAAAAGTTAAAGTCAAAAGAAATTTTTTGGAGTACTCCGTGCTTCAAGGGTACTAGACATCAAGTACCGGAAAGCCAAAAATGTGAAAGTGTTAACGCAGGGTTGTGAGAGAAATGTTCCAGTTCAAGAGAAGAGGCCTGGGAAAATGTGCAGGTTCTGATAAAATCCGGGGTCCAAAAAAATTTGTTGGTAAAATCTAAAGTATCGGGTACCGAGTACCAGGTAACAATGTTGAGTTAAAGTTAAATGGTAAAGTTTTCCCAAAGGTCTGATAACTTGACTAAAAGAGAATAATTATGCGAGAATATGATTTTAAAATCGTGATATTTATGATGAGTTTAAAATGATGATTTATTAATAATGGTTTTGTTTTCATGAGAGTTTTGTGAATGTTTTATAAGGGATTTAATATGTGGAATTTCTTCTTGCAAGAGAAGCATATTACAATGCAACATTCGGGTATGGATAGTCAAAAAATTTGGATCATGAATAGAATAATATATAGATTGAGTGATACGTTGCGAGAGTTTGTGTGAAGGAGGAGCTTGCATTGTCAAAATATCGGGAATCCTGGTATTATGAATGAGGCAAAAGAAAGTGCCAATCTTTGGTGTGATTCATTCCCAGGACTATAAATCCCAAGGAAAAACCAGAATGTAAGAACATAATGATGAAGCAATCATTCTGAATATATGGGAAAGTTCCTACATCCTATTTGGATTCAAGTTATTATCATGACGATAATAAAGATTAAAAGACCCAAAAGAGTTTAGTGTGTTGAAGAAGGTTGACATTCATTGACTTCGTCAGCAATTCTCCTTCCCGTTGACATATTCCACGTTCCTTGTTGTGATTCGTCCCTTGTATTTCTTCTCATGTATTTGTCTTATCTTACCTATGTCTTGTTCTTATAAAAGGTCGGGGGATGTTTCATTTTAAGTTACGTTTAGAATTTATGGATGTCAGAAGTGCCAAAACTTCTTTAAGTTTTGTTCTTTTTTCCTATTTTATGAATCTTTCCAGAATAAAAACTTGTATGCACATAGAAGCTAATCAATATCAAAGCTAATTTGAAAGCTACCACTTGGTATGAAATCCTTTGTAGATGGTTGTTTGTTCAGTTGGACAAGACTGTATGTTGCACCATTTAAGGGTGCATACAGAACCTACCCAGTGTCCAAATAAATCCCCTTTCTTTAAAATCTCGCATTGTTCTATGCCTAGCTCTAAAGCAATCTAGTAAAGTATAGAGTGGTTTGCTTTGATTTGGTTAGTTCTTGGGGGATGTGTGGATAATACCTAGGAGCCCTTTTACTTTTAAAGTATTTTTGATGCTTTATTTTAGAATAGATATTAAATTTTAGAAAATGTTCCAAAAAAGAGATGAATGAATGAAAATTTTATGGAAAATCTTTCGTTTCCATAAAATTATTGAATGCTTTAAGCTAAATTTACTTAAGTGATAGCAAAGTTGTTTGAAATTCATGAAATGTTATTGCATATTTGTTGATTTCATGAAATTGTCTGATGACCGGATTGAGAATATCTTTTATTGATTCTTATGATTCCTTTGAGAACTAGAAATTACTATTTACCCCTCATGATTAACAACATTATCACAATGAACCGTAATGCAAACCTAGTATGGTCAAGACCTGACACAAACGAGCCTTGGGATTAAGCTGAGTCATCCTTAAGATTTAGGTTGTCCTGGTTTAGTCTTTCAAGTAAAGATGGGTTCTTGTGGTTTGTCTGTGAGGATTTATCTACACTATTGGTGTGTGACTAACATTGTGATCAACAAGAAATGGCACTAGAAGGAGGGCCTTCATTTTTTTCCCTCCAGTTGTATTTCGAATCAATAGTGTTGTCTTGGTTTCGGTTTGAGAGTTGCTTGTAAGATGATAGTCTATGCAAGTTGGTAACATGAAAATGGAAGTTGATAAGCTCTAGGAAATCCTTAACCAGAGATTGCATCCTTTGAGTTTTTTCACCTTTGGTAAGGTCACTGAGTGTAGAATTCATGATACAACTGACCATGGTGAACTTGATTATGATTTTTTTCTAATTAGGGTAAGTTTGGCCACACATAAAGTAATTTTGTTAGCGGAAGAGGTTTTAACTGCTAAAAGAAAGGACCCATTAATGAGAATAATTTTGAATTCTAAGAAATTGCGTAACCTTAGTAAAACCAAAAATGTTAAAAAATTAATTGCTAAATCAAATTAGTTTGTTAACTGTAATTATCATGAAGAAAATCCTAAAGTTTTGCAGGAAAACAGGAAATAACGTCGAGACTTGGAAATATCGCATCGAAAACGAGAAAATATAAGTGATAAGTCATCAACCTTTTCACACGTGGAAGATGACGATGAAGAGGAAAAGCAGAAAAATGGAGTGAGAGACGTGTGTTTCTCACTCCAAACTAAAAGTCCATAGGTTAAAAAGGGAAATTTTCTCGATTTCATGTGGAATATAGAATATCAAGTTTTTACTTTCTCTCTCTCTGATGATAATGCAAATTGTGTTATTACTTGGTCTAATGAAGTTAAAAGTGAAGACAAGGCTGAAGACTCGAAGAATCCCGAAGAGAAGGGGAATCAAGAAATGAACACAGTCGTTCATGGAACTAAATGAAGTGAAGAGGAAAACCATGAACCAAGATTGGAATAAGTTAGATTATGGAGGAATTAGCAAAGGTGTGTGCAATCAACCTTTCATGAGGTCATTTTCATACATATGAGCCAACTTATTGGTAAATACGCTTTTGAATTTATGTTTGTTAAACACAAAAAAATTAAGATAATTCATTGTTGCAATAGGAGATTTGAAACGTATTCAAGTGAATTTAAAGACAAGCCTGCTATAATTCATACGAAAACTATTATGAAGATAGTGATAGAGATTAAATTATATTGCTTAGTTAGGTTTAATCATTTGTTAGGGTAAATTTAGATTAGTGTAGACACTTTAAAATGTCTCGATGGATCACATTGGCTAACTAACATCATTTCATCCTAAAACCCTTCATCTTTTCACTTAATTGATTAAATTAGCCTAGCTATTTAATTAATTGTTTCATTTTCATCTATTAATCTAATTGACCTAATTAGGTTAATTCATCCCCTTTCATGCTAACATTTCATCCTATTAAATTGAATAAATCAAATTATTTAATTTAATCCCTAAAGTCCTCTTATTTAATTAAATAACCCTAAGTTATTTAATTAAATATCATATCACTTTCCCTCTCCATTAAATAAATTAATTATTTAATGAATATCCTAATTCCTCTAATTTGCATAATTGAAACTTTATTTAATTATCAAATTACTAATAAATCTAATTCCCCCCACTTGCAAGAGAATATTCCAAGGGAATATTCCTCCTTTGCACATTCCTCCAAAAGGAATATTCCCATGAAATATTCCTTCCCCTTTTGCACATTAAAATTTAGTTTTAATTAATTAAATATCTATTTCCCTCACCCATGAGAATATCTTAAAGAATATTCTCTTTCTTCACTCATTTGAAAAAAAGGAATATTATTCCTTGTAACAAACTCACAAGACTTCATGTGCAAGTTAACTTACAAAACTTCATGTGCAAGTTAACTTACAAGACTTCTTCTGCAAGTTTTGAAAGTGTGTTTGTTTGGATGAATGTAAGCCCTTGATTAAATATCATCTTGCATCCTCAACCCTTGATGGGGATCCTTGATCCATTCCTCCAGCTTCCTCCATCCTTGACCATTGATTAGACTTTTTAATCTTAACCCTTCATTTCTCATTTGCTTTCCTATAAATAGGTCACTATTTGGAGACAAATGGATCCATCTTTTAACAACAAACTTATGTTGTTAAAATCATTTGCACTTGCACTCACATTTAACATCATTTTAGCTTTATTTACTTGCATATTAGCTTAGCTTTCATTAATGGCTTCCATGATAACATAGATGCATACATTTAGTTTATTTGTTAATTAGGATTTTAATCTTTTGAAGCTTGCATACATTTAGATTTGCATACATCCATATTGATCATCTTAGCATAAATCATGTTAAAATAGCTTGCATCATGTTCATTTAGCTTTAAATCATGCTTTCATACACATCTATCAATGGTTTCATCAGTTTTCCTCAATAAAACTGATTGAAACAAGCTCATTATCCAAGGAATTGGGAAAAGGTTGCCATTCCACATCAATGCGACACCACTCCCCCAATAGGATAAGTTTCAATGTCTTAGATTAGAGGTTTGTCAAGATTTCATGATTTATAATGTTAGTTTTAATGGCTTCTTTGTCTTTGTTTATAGTGAATGATCTTATTGGGATTGACACTTAGTGGGTTAAATATGCCTCGAATTTGTATGGATCAGGTGTAGTTAACCTATGCTATGTCATTGGTCACAATTAGTTAGGTTAGTTTTTTTTCGTAGGGTTTGTTTTTGCTTTTGTTTTCTATTTTGTTCTCTGCATTAACAAATTCTACTTAACTTAATACACACACATGAGAGTAAATTGAAATATTCTAAAAGTATTGCGTTGTGAAATGAAGAAATAAAACCATGCATAGTAAATACACGCTTAAAAGTATGAAAATAATTTTTTTCATATATATATAAATATATATTTCGTATATACATGGAAATACAAAATTTCTCACTATAAAAGTGCAAAAAGAGCAAAAGGAAGGAGATGAGTTGCAACAACAAGGTGGTCATTCAGTCAATATGGGACACTTCACCCATAAGTATATCCCAACTAAGCATTGTCCTAGTGAGCATCAAAGTCATGGGTATGGAGATCAGTTAGAAATGGCTGAAGAGGAACTAATTCTCCTCATTATAGAAACTGAGGAATGTCATCAGCAGAGGGAATTCCAACAGTCAGATGTGCAACAGATAGGACATAGTCCAAATTCCTCAAAAAATCAGGCTGCACTATCATATTAGCAGCCCTACGAACTTCTTCAATAGAAAGTCCAAGATCCAGGAGCGAGGCTATGAATCATAAAGCCAAGTCCAAATTCAGCTAATAATATGCTTTGGATTCTATAAAATTTTCCCCGAGGACTAGGAGTAAATTTAGTGTAGTAAAGTTGGGAGTCTGAAGAAAGAAAACCTTGTTAAGCCATTGGGTAGTAATACGACCCATGAAGCCATTCTGGTGGTGAACACAAGTCACACAAATTGGAGTGTCCATAGCCTAGAAGCAAAGAAAAGCACAAGTAGAGTAGAAAAGCTAAACAATAATTGAGAGAAAAGAAAAGATGTGAAGAATTTGAGAGAGAAATGCAGAATTTATCGAAAATCATGAGAAAGTTGCAGTACATAGTTTCCTAGATTGAAGTCTTGGAAAATGCAAGTTGAGGTGGCAACCGTACGAGTTTCTCTAGAGCGAAATGTAAATCTAATTAATTCTCACATAATAGGTGGTCATTTGCTTCAAAGTTTTCCAGTACGAAGATCACGAATCGAGCAAATTGAAGATTTCAAAATTAATTGTGGTCATTTCATTATGTTTTATTGAGCCATATTAATCATGAAGGTGTCCATGTGTGCAATGTAGAAAGGAAAATCAAGTCGGTAAGGTAGAAAATGTTAGCATCTGGGAATTGAAAAGAAATAATACGTGCATGTTAAGGCATGCAAATTAAATATAGAGTATTATGGACGGAATTAAGTGTCATCATGACAACTCTGATGCATTAATATGGTGCAGTGCCATCAAATCAGAGTTGCTAGCCAAGTATTTTAGTGATGCCATTAAAAAATCAAAATGGAAGGGTGGTAACCAATAGTTCTAAATTTAGATTTAAATTGCTGATTGAATTGTTTGCTGCTAAATTTTATGCATATTTTTTAATAGATAATGAATTGCAGTTAGCTGGGATTTGGCATAAGGGTGGTAAAATTTAGTTGGAAAGTCATACTTATAGGAAATAACTAAATGAGTTTCTCGGATTGGTGAAATGATGAAGGGATTTGCATTGAATGAAAAATCAAAAGGTAACTTTCGCTACCACTGTAATTCCCAACCTAATAGCGGGCTATCCAAATATCTCTACCAGGGCTATGGACGCCTGACTGACAGTAGAGCTTTGTTTGTGGGAATTATAGAGATAACCTTATCGGGGCTATGGATGCTTGACTGGAAGAAAGACTCTATCCATGGTTGGATTTGGAGGATTACCAAATTATGTAGTTCAATGTCAATGAACTACTTTTTTTCACTGAGTTCTGGAAACTGGAATTGATTAAAGCACACACTGATACTTTTCAAAGAAATTTTATTGTCTTCTTGTCAGAATCTAGGTAAAGGTAAGGCATTATTGTTTGAAAATATGTATAAGTTATGATTTTTAGTAGGTGATTTAATCTTGGGTTTCTTTTAAATTTGGTTTTATTGGTTACAAGTTATTGTGTGGACTCACAACACACCCCAAGACTGTAAGACTTGTGGACCCAAGTGAAAACTAACACTTATGGAAGGTGTCCAAATAAACCCCCTTTCGTAAAAATCTCACATTGTTCTACGTCTAGCTCTAAAGCAATCTGGTGAAGTATAGAGTGCTTTGCTTTGATCTGGTTAATTCTTGAGGAATGTGTGGATAATACCTAGGAGACCTTTTACTTTTCAAGTATTTTTTATGCTTTATTTTAGAATAGATGTTAAGTTTTAGAAAATGTTCCAACAAAGAGATGAATGAATGGAAATTTTATGGAAAATCTTTCATTTCCATAAAATTATTGAATGCTTAAAGCTAAATTTACTTAAGTGATATCAAAGTTGTTTGAAATTCATGAAATGTTATTGCATATTTGTTGATTTCATGAAACTGTCTAATGACCAAACCAAGAATATCTTTTAGTGATCCTTATGATTCCTTTGAGAACCAGAAATTACTGTTTAACCCTCATGATTAACAACATTATCACAATGAACCCTGATGCAAACCTAGTATGGTCAAAACCTGAAATAAACAAGCCTTGGGATTAAGCTAAGTTAGCCTTAATATTTAGGTTGTCCTAGTTTAGTTTTTCAAGTAAAGATAGGTTCCCACGGTCTGTCTGTGAGGATTTATCTGCACTATTGGTGTGAGAATAACATCGTGATCAACAGTAAGTTTGAAATAAAATCCAAGTGTTGAAACACTTCCCTAATGGAAATCAATCAGGGAAGAGGTTGCAAAAATTTATTTCAAATCTTTAATTTTATAGGTAACTTAAGAATGCACATGCAATTAAATATCATTTTCAGATTTAAAACATTCAACACATAACACAAAATTTTACATGGGAAAACCCTTTTGGTAAAAATCCCACACACCAAAGCACTGATCAATTGTATTACAGTAATATAGAAATTGCATACAATATTCAGAGTCTATGCTCTTATAGGTGTTGATTCATTGTGATACCATTCTAGAGTGAATTTGACATCATAACAACTTACAAATATTACACTCACATTACAATATAAAAATGCATTAAGGAATTAGTATATATCCTTCTTAGACATGAGCATTGATTTTTATCCATGTGTCAATCTGCCAATCTCTGCATGCATGCAAAATAAAACTCAACAACATGCATGAATCCCAAGTGACCCAATTAGCAACCTGTCAAACATCACGTGCATGCAACAACATGCAAGGCTTGCAAATCCAAAAATCAAGCAACCTCACATGCCAAGTATCCCATAGAGAAAATCATACCTACTACCAAAATATAACTCACCCACAACTCCTATTCACTATGAGTGACAACTCAGTCTCCATTAAGAAAGTTTCCTCTTTAAGCTCCAGTCAACAAGTCAAAAACATGCCACATGGCATAATAGTGCTCCTCCTTGAGGATTTTACAATTTACAATGTTCAAATGTGCCCCAAGATGACAAGTGCCACCTTTCCTTGCTTTCATTTTTTCAAAGAGATAAACTAGCACACAAGTGGACCCTGCCAATACTTATTTCTAAAATACATTGCCACATGTCAACATGGTGTCCAATTTTGATGTAGAAACAAATGACTTTTCCCAATGAAGTGACCATGTGACATGTGCCATAATTTTTCCTTTCCACACCTTGCATGTGGGATGCAAACTCCCCACTAGGTCCCACAAAGTGACATAGCAATTTGGAACAAATATTATTGCATTTTTTTTATTGATTATCATTTACAATTTTTTTCTCATATGAGAATCAACATGAGATAAACACAATCTCTTACAAGCACAACCATGAGACTAATTGTGATTGTAATCATAGTAATAGCTAAATACACTAGATCCATACGAATTTAAGCCATATTTAACTAACTAAGATACAATCCCAATGAGATGTTTGAAAGCTTCAAAAACAAGTAACCATTAAACTAAGCATGAAATAAACCATGAAAGCATAAAATAAACCTAATATAGAACTCCAAACCTTATCCCATTGGGGGATTGGTGTCATATTTATATGGAATGATGACCCTTTCCCAATTCCTTAGATAAAATGAGCATCTAGTCAAACTCCATTGATGAAAGCTTAAGATAAAATGGATGAAACTATGCTAAGAATGGATGAAAAATATGAAAAAAAACTTGATAATGGATGCAAGGATGAATAAAGATAGTATTCAAATGTGCAATATAACTTTGCTTTGATGGAAGTGGATCCATTTCTATCCAAAATGTGAGGTATTTATAGGAAGAAATGGTGAATCAAGGGTCAAGATCAAATGGATCAATCAATGTTCAAGATGGAAAGAAAGGTGAAGACATGGATCAAGGATTATCATCAATGGATGAGAATGCAAGATCACATGGATCAAAGAGTCAATCAATGGCTCACACTGATTCAAATAAACACACTTGTTACAAAGTTTGTTAGGAAAGAATATTCTTTTTTTGGAGCCAAATAGAATAATATTCCTTTGGAATATTCCCTATGCAAGTGGATGGGTGAGGGAAAATAGGAATGAATTTAGGATTATCACTAAATAATTAATTTTTTTAATGAAAGGGGGATGCAAATGGCATTTAATTCAATAATTTAGAATTATTCAATTAAATGAGAGGACATAAGGTGTTAAAATTAAATAATTTGCATTATTCAATTAAATAGGATGAAAGGTTGATGTGAAAGGGGTGAATTAAAACCTAATGGAATTAATTAGGTTAATAGATGAAAACGATGCATTTTATTAAATAACTAATCTTATTTAATTAAATAGTCAAAAAAAGAGATGAATTTTAGGATGAAACGACGTTAGTGACCAGATTCAAGTGTGTAATATCATTCAGATTTTACCCCTCTTTGAAGTGAGGTACTTGTTACATTGGTTCAAAGACTGACGCTTTAAGGATTAATGTTGCCGCTCAGATCAAAAATTTAAAATTCTTGATTTTTTGGATGCCCCACTATTGCCCCAATGGAAGGAATTAAGCTGGTACCTTGCCCCCTCAAGAGATCGAGTGGAAATTTTAATTTTTGGGTTGAGATCACGGCAAAGGTTCAACATTAGGTCAACTCGGGGAGGAAAAAAGATACTTCTTAGAAAGCTCAAATATTTGATGTAGATAGATTTTATGATGTATAGACAGTCATAAGCCATGTGAATATCCTCATGTATATTTTGATATATCATACAGATTCAATACTTGGATAAAAATGTTAGTAAAGATAGTAGAATAAGAAGAATAAGATGAATGGAAGAATTAGATGGATTAGCCATTGATTTTGAGATTGAATTAGAAGTCCAACAAGCCTATGAGTTGTCAAGACTTTATTAGATATGGTGACGTGAGATTGATGATATGCTCATTTTAGGGATTGGGATATGTCATCATTCCTTATTTTTGATATAACACATAGACACGATGCATCAAGGTATTGATAACCAAGATGGTGTTTGATCTAGTGTGATGGACTTTGACTCTACAAATAGATAAGATAATTCTTGCTTACACCTTGACATACGAAAACATCATCAGAAGGTAGTTTAGAAGTTTAGAACATTTTGGACCAAAGCATATGCAATAGTCAACAATCTATTCCAAACAACATCCCTACACAAAACTAAGCAATTATTTTCCAAGATTATTTTACAAGAATATCCCACAAGCACAACAATTAAAAGATAATGATTGATGTCCCATTCCTTTCTCTCTAAATCATTTTGATAGACATCACCGAGATGTCCTTAGAATGGGTCAACAAGATAAATCATAAGACAAGATCAAAATGAACAAACAATCAATGTTATTTGTATCTCTTGCCTAAGGTGTAATGTTTTTTGAGGATAAATATCCAAAGTGATTACCAAAGATAATTCCCATTGTAGGAAGGATGCATCCTAGGACATGTTAGTGGATGGTGGCAGGTTGATAGGCTTTTTTGAAAGGCCGTTGATATAAGGTTTTATTGGCATGTTTGATGATGATCAAGAGTTTGATTTTTCTGTTGTGTTTAAGGGTTTGCTTTTGTTGATTGTTGTACTTGTTTTCTTTTTGTTTTACCAAAGGTTGAGTGTGACAATTGATTTATTATGAATGATATTATCACGGGTGAAAGCGAAATGGGATGGGTTATTTTGGACTTTTTGGAATATTTCAATGTTTTTGGTATTTTGCAATGTTTTGAGGCTGTTTTTGGTCTTTTTGGGTGTAAGTGAATGTTTAGGTTTTTTAGTTATTTGAGGTTGTTTGAGGTTTTACAAATTTTTCCAATGTTTTCAGTTTTCTAATTTTCAAATGTTTTTTTGTTTTCAAAGTTTTGACCAAGACCTAAAAGGGACTGAGCTAGGGCCTTGGGGGATTATCAAAGATTAGTCTTGCTTGCGTTATACATGTAGAGACCACATAGTTCGACTAACTTGGACTCACAACCGTTTATTGATGAGATATGAACACTTGATGGATTGCTAATTTATTATGATGGACTCCTAAATGATTGACCTAAAGCATCTCAGGGGCACATCAATGATGGCCTTGCCTACGTTCAAGCTCAGAGATATTGTAGTTTGACAAGGTAATGCTTTTGATTTTTTTTTCTTTTTGGCATGTTTAGGGATTTTGATGTGTTTTGGATGTTTTAGATTTTTTGCACGATGTTGATGAGTGTATGGATATGTGATGATTTCAATGATCTGTTTTGGGATTTTGTTGAAAACCAAGCTAGGATTGATTGATCTGATTGATAGATTACCGATAGTGATAACATTGTTGAGTGTGCACAATAATGCAAGGATAATGTTGAACAACACTCAGGATTGGGAAATGATATATCTCGAGATGGTGATGGATTGATTAGATAAGATAGATCAATATTTTGAAGCTAGGCTTGAAACAAAATTTATTGGAATGATTTGATGTGACATTGAAGTGCAAGGTAGATGCAACTGATATTGATTGTTTGGATTGATGTTTGGTAAAAGATAAAGCTTGATAAGGAACATCTTCTAGTCAAAATGTGTCATGGCTAGTGGTTTATATTTTTTCTTAAAAATTATTTGAACAATTTGATTTTGTGTTTTGAAAATGTTTAGATCACCACATAAGTTATAGGATACAACCCAAGATTTATTCTGAAAGCAAGATGTAAGTATCTAACCCCAGTGTCTAGCAATGTATGGAATGATATGGGTGGATGCATGGATAAATGAATGGATTGATGGATGGGTATGCGAAGGATGCCAACGATTATATTGTGATAGGACAACATGTTTGGATAGAGTATACCTCTTTGGACAATGCCTCATAGCTCAAATAATGTTGGTTAGGATAGGATCAATGATAATGACCCATGTCAAGATGTTTACCATAAACAAGTGTGAAGTACATACCGAACCTTTTCCAAGATAAAGATAAGTTAGATTGGATGAAAATGGATTGGATAATGAAGCATTCCTAGATTTATTATAGATAAGATGGATGGTGTAGAAGAGGGGGATTCACTACTCATGAATTCTCTTCATTTGGAGAGCCTCACAGGGCAAACTGCCCTAAACTACCTCAGGAACAACAACGAGAGTTTCAAAGTCAGAAAGAGAAGGTCACGAAGATTTTATGGACAAACTGATGAGCTCTCAACCAAAGGACATCAGCGCATAATATGGATGACAACACGGCGTGTTGGCATCCTAGATGCGCGTTGGCGTCTCATACAGACTAGAGAATGAGTTTATCACTAAAAATGCCTAAATGACTACTAACTATCTGATTGCTAAGAGTTGACATAATGCGATAAAGAGATAAAATGCAATAGAACTTAAGTAAAGTGAAATGGAAATGATAAGGAAGAGGAGAAGAAAGGAAGGAAATACTTACAACCATGCAAGTGATGAAGCCTCCACCAAACGAATGTCTTCAAAACCTATGTCTATAAGGTCTGGAGAAAGTGTTGGGGCTATATAGGGGTTTGCCTCAGTCCCACCTCCACAGACAACCAAGAAAATAGAGAAAGAGAGAAAGGAACAAAGTGTGTGGTGAAAGAAAAACCCGTTTAGGAGTAGAACACACACCACCAAGTGTAAGTGATAAAAACAAACATTGCTTGAGGAGGAGAACCCGTATCAAAAAAGAGGTGATAAAATCAATCCCTGCTCAAGAAGGAGAACCCATATCACAAAGCAAAGATGCAATAGGATGGGAATATGGAATCCCAGGAATGCTCACAAGCATAAGGAAAGGGATATGGAGCTGCAAGAGCTAAGAGAGCTACAAAGAGCTTGAAGCTGCTACAACAAGCTGTATAAAATTGAGTAAGTGATGGAGTGAAGTTAAAAACTAGAACAAAGCTAGAGAAGTGCTTAGCAAGACTTGGAAGAACTTAAAGGAAGAAGATTCTGCAAATGAGGTGAAAAGATGACATTTAAGGAGAGAGAGGAAGCTTCTTGAGCCATTTTTGGGCGTTCCTAGCCGTTACCACCGACAAAACTCATTGACAAGTGGAAAACATGCACGGAAATGGTTGTTTGAATGTTGAAATGTCGTAGGGCGCTAGCGCACCATGCGGGCATCTACGCGTTGCAGTAGTGTTCGGACACATCATGCTATGAAACAACAAAAATGAGAAAGTGACAACTGAAAAGGGGTGTTGGAGCATTCTGAGAGGGGAAAAAGGGTGATGCAAGGGCTAAAATGAGCCTACTCAAATGCTAAGGGAGTGGACACTAAAGCAGATACAAGAATGTACGTGAAATTGTGAGGGGTACAATTTTATGACTATACACTTTGCCCCCACTTTAGTGGGCATATGAATATACATTAATATGCATGCTAAAGGAAATATACTAAACATAAATAACATCATATGCCAAAAGGATATTGTAGAGGAAGAAAATATCTCTTCGAACCACGGAAGCATGCCCCCAGGCTGAAGACTTGCAACAAAAATGCATTAGACAAGAAAGACCTGCACCAGACAACAATGTTAGAACACAAAAAGCTAAAGGATTTGAGTCAAAAAAGTAAAGAGACCTTGATGTAAAAGGTTGTCTCAGTACTATGAGTCATCCCCAAATTGAAAAATAGAAGAATTCTAAAATGAAGAGAGGAAGGGTATATACACAGGATGAAGAAGATGCAGATCTTTGATCTAGTATATATAAGTTAAGAGATAAAAAAAAATGAAATGAATGCAAGAGTGATAAAAGCAATCCCTACTCGAGGAGGAAAACCTGTATCACAGAGTAAACGTGATAAAATCAATCCCCGCTCAAGAAGGAAAACTCGTATCACAAAGTAAAAGTGATAAAAGCAATCCTCGCTCGAGGAGGAAAACCTGTATCATAGAGTAAAAGTGATAAAAGCGATCTCCGCTCGAGGAGGAAAACCTGTATCACAGAGTAAAAGTGATAAAATCAATCCCTGCTCAAGGAGGAAAACTCATATCACAGAGTAAACATGATAAAAGCAATCCCTGCTCAAGGAGGAAAACTCGTATCACAGAGTAAGGATATAAAGGAGCTCTACAAGTTCTCAGTCCTACAGAGCAAGACAAATCAAAGAATCCTATGGCTGCTACAAGCTGCGTTGCAAGATAGTCACAAAAAAGATAGGTCTAGTTAGGCTGCTCCCAAGCTAGACGCGATTGTATGAAATAGGTCTAGTCAGGGTACCCCCAAGCTAGACGCGAAGATATGAAATGGGTCTATTCAGGCTGCCCCCAAGCTAGATGAAAAGAATTCATTTGAGAGAAAGAATTTCAAAGGGGGTCCCTCAGGAACCCTTCAAAAGGAAGAGGGGGTCCACTCAAGGGACACTTCAATTGAAAGATAGGGAGAAGAGAGGGGGTCCTTAAGAAGGACACACACCTCTGGAACAAGTTGTCACTTCTCCCAACAAATAGGGGTGGAGAACCATGCAAGATACTTAGAACAGGATAGAGATAAACCTTGATATCACTTGTCATGTGAAGTAAAGGGAGGTGCATCAATAAAATGGTAGTTTGATGGCACTTGAATCAATAAGTTATTGTATTTTATCTTTCAAGGCTTTGCATTCACTAGTGGAATGGCCAAGCACCTGATGGTATGCACAAAAAGAATTTTTTCCTTCATCATGTTTGTGAAATTTATTACGTGTAGGAGAAGGAAGAGTGATTAAGCGGGCTTTTAGAAGCTGCAACAAAGTACGCTCTTGCTCAGATACAGGAGGAGGAGGAAGGAACCCTTTCTCCTTTAGAGAAAATTTTAACTTCTTACAAGAAGAAGAAGAAGGCACAAAGATAGAAGACAATGGAGGAATAATCTTCTCAATAGAACGAGGTTGAGAAGAATTCATGTCACTCAACCATGGCTTATGTCTAGATTGTTCCTTCGAGCAACCAAGTCCCAAAGTACACTTACAGGGTGTAAATTATATAGGGACCTCAATGCCTTGTTTGTTACGCCCACAACCTTTACGCTCATAGCCATATTTAGAGACAAGCTTAAAGTCGGGGCCATAATGTGTTTGCAAGTCTTGAAAGGAAGGAGGATCCTCATAAAGAGCATTGTCCCAACAACGGGGATCACACTCCTCTATGGGATCATCATCATTCTTATTAATAGGACTGCCAACACTGTCTTCTTTTGTAATCCTTTTCTTCAGAAGGAGGATTTCTACTAAGGACATTACAATTTATGCTCACACCATTTGACACTACAAAAGAACAATCATCTTTGTTAGCGGGTGTGGATGAAATTATCAGAAGGTTTAAGTGGATTGGTTCAAATTTATATTCCTGGATGAAGGAATCTGTAAAATTTAAGGAACCCCAATCATCACCATGAAATGCATTCCTTTGGGAAGGGGAAGACTTAGTATTTCTTGCTTCAAAAGGATCTTCCTCAAGGACATTTAACTTGAGAGTATCCTTTGTAGTAGGTACTGTTGGAGTAAACATCAACACATTGGAAGATATTGAAGGAATAAGAGTAGGCACAACTAAAGCTTGACTGACAACTGCTATTTCACATAAGCGCATAGCATCAGGGTCAGCCTTGACTGTGACTACTTTATTATTACAAATAAACTTAATAGATTTATGCAAGGTAGATGGGACAACACCCATAGCGTGAATCCACGGTCTACCAAGAATAAGGTTATATGGTAATTTTTTTGACATAACATATACAAGGGTAGGTACAATACCGGGTCCCAACCTCAAAGGAAAGACTATCATGCCTAAAGGTTTCCGACCAACATTATCGAACCCACGAATGACAACAGAAGAAGCATTAAGAGAAGACAAATCAATATTAATTTTAGGCAATAGATCAATGCTACATACATTGAGCGCTGAACCAACATCAACAAGAGTACATCTAATGCCAATTTTATTAATATTGACTATGATCATTAGAGGATCCTCTTGCTTCTATACTTTCAGAGGTGGGAGTTCTTGCGGACAAAATGTAATATTCAACGAATTTGCACGAATATATGTCATCAATGCATTAGCATCCATTGACCTAGCGGAAGAAGGAAAGAGGTTCTTTTGCAAAGCTTCCTGAAGCATACCTTGATAAACTGAAGCAGACTGAAGCAAGTCCCATAGTGAGATCTTATATGGAGTAACCCGAGGTTGATCGACAAGATCGTAATCACCAGGGGCTTTAGTTGTAGGTTTAGGAGCTTGAAGAAGTCTTGGTTGTTTATTCATATTATTCTCATAAGTATGGGATACCACTCTATAAGAGGGAGTCTTAGAAAAATTAGGAGGGTCACTATCAAATGGAACACCATTAATAGAACAAACCCTTTTAGGAGAAGGACTAGCTGGAGTCATGTAAATGACCGGTCTCTTATGCATTTGAGAGGCAGCAGAGACATAGACTGCATTTATAGAATCATCACAACTAGTAGAACATTTATTTGAATACATATTCTCAACATCAATCCAAACAAGATCAAATGTGGAATAATTATTTGAAGAAACATTCACAACATTGAACCAGGGAGAATTAGATGCGGAAGGAGGTTCATCATTCACTAATGCTTCATCTTTATAGGAGAGTGCATTGGAATAGATAAGAAGTTCATCATTCAAAAATGCAACATCTCTAGAAGAGAGTGCGTCAAAAGGTATAATAGATTCATCATTCATGAACGCATCATCTCTAGAAGAGAGTGCATCAGAATGAAGAGTAGATTCATTATTCTCAAATACATCATCTCTAGAAGAGAGTGAATTAGAATGAAGAGAAGGTTTATTATTCACAAATGCATCATCTCTAGAAGAGAGTGCATTGGAACAAAGATAGGACTCATCATTCACAAATGCAACGTCCCTAGAAGAGAGTGCATTGGAATGAGGGGTAGATTCATCATTCAAAAATGCATCATCTCTAAAAGAGAGCGCATTGGAATGAATAGAATGCAGAGTAATATTAAGGAAAGTATCAATGATTTCATCTTCTTGCAACAAAATATCCTCTAAAGTAAGAGGAATTTCGTGAGAAGGATCAAAGACACCAAGTGACATGGGTAAAGCCAAGTCACTATCACATGCATGAAATGGAATATCATTAAAATTTTGAATAAAATTAGATACTGAATTAATAAAAGAAGATATTAAATTCATTATGATTTTTTGGAATTTTCTATGTTCTAGTAATTCGTGTTTTCAGAGGTCTTCGGAGCAGAATTTGAGGTCGAAACTTGTGTCAATCCCTAAAATTCAATTACCAAGGGTGCAAACGGTTTTGAATTCCAAGCACCGAGTTAAAAGTTATGACCCCGCCAAGTAAGGGTAAATAAATTCCTAGTTTTTTTGAAAGATTTTCTCTTCACGTCAGGTTCACCAAAATGTAGAAGAGGGGGATTTTCTACTCACTAGTTGTCTTGATTCAGAGAGCCTCATGGGGTGAACTACCCTAAACTACCTCAAGAACAACAACGAGAGTTTCAAAGTCGGAAAGAGTAGGTTACGAATATTTTATGGACAAACTGATGAGCTCTCGACCAAAGGATGTTAGCGCAGAATAGGGACAACGCGGCACACTGGCATCCCAGAAGCGTGTTGGCATCTTGTGCGGACCAGAGAATGAGTTTATCACTGAAAATGCCTAAATAATTGCTAAGAGCTGACAAAATGCAATAAAGAGACAAAATACAATAGAACTTAAGTAAAGTGAATTGGAAATGATAAGGAAGAGGAGAAGAAAGGAAGGAAATAATTACAACCACGCAAGTGATGAAGCCTCCACCAAAAAAAGTCTTCAAAACATGTGTCTGTAAGGTCTGGAGAAAGTGTTGGGGTTGTACAGGGGTTTGCCTCAGTCAAACCTGTGTTTTGGTGTCCCCACCTCCATGGACAACCAAGAAGATAGAGAAAGAGAGAAAGGAACAAAGCGTGTGGTGAAAGAAAAACCCACTTAGGATTAGAACCCGCACCTCCAAGTGTAAGTGATAAAAGAAAACCCCGCTTGAGGAGGAGAATCTATATCACAAAAGAGGTGATAAAAGCAATCCTCGCTCAATGAGGAGAACCCATATCACAAAGCAAAGATGCAATAAGAAGGGGATATGTAATCCCAGGAATGCTCACAAGCATAAGGCAAGGGATTTGGAGCTGCAAGAGCTAAGAGAGCTACAAAGAGAAATTCTAATAGAGCTTGAGAGAGCTTGAAGCTGCAACAATAAGCTGTATAAAGCTGTGTAAGTAAGTGATGGAGTGAAGTTAAAAACTAGAACAAAGCCAGAGAAGTGCTTAGCAAGACTTGGAAGAACTTAGAGGAAGAAGAGCCCGCAAATGAGGTGAAAAGATGATATTTAAGGAGAGAGAGAGAGAGGAAGCTTCTTGAGCCATTTTCGGGCATTCCCAGCCGTTACCACTAACAAAACTTGCTGACAAGTGGCAAACATGCACTCAAATGGTCATTTGAATGTTGAAATGTCACAAGACGCTAGCACGTCATGCAAACGTCTGCATGTTGTGGTAGTGTCCAGACACGTCATGCTACGAAATGACAAAAACAAGAAAGTGATAATTGAAAAGGGGTGTTGGAGCATCCTGAGAGAGGAAAAAGGTTGATGCAAGGGCTAAAATGAGCCTACTCAAGTGCTAAGGGAGTGGACACTAAAGCGGATACAAGAATGTACGTGAAATTGCGAGGGGTGTAATTTTACAACTATACAAATGGAGTGCAAGATTTATTATGGATGGGATGAGATGCTTCCACCTAAAATGGTGCACATAGATGCTTGATTCTACTCATGATGCCTATTTTCCAGGTTTTCATCATGGTGCTTGTCCAAAGCGCCACAAAAGTGGTTTTCACTAGAGGACAATTTTTCTCTTGACTATTTTCTTGATTTTTTGACTTTTTGAAAGTTTAGGCTCATGTTGAACCACCTAGTGGTTCTAATGTAGGTGTTGTTGATTTTGATATAGATGTTGTTGCTAGCATGATGCACCAATTATATCCTACTTGGAGGAGTTTTTTTTCTAAGAAACAAGCACTTTAATGTAACCTCTAGATTTTTTCATCTTCTTTATCAATATCGAAGTTAACCTTACCCAGATACACACATCGCGATAGAGTTCCATTAGAGTCCTTATGATAAAGAGTTTTTGCCAATACATGATCAATATGAGAGTTGGATACTATGGATATCAAAGTGGATGGTGGAATGCATTGAGGGATATGAGATGTAGATGGATTGGTCAACATTTTGGAATCTTTTATTCTCCAAACCTTGGATGATGAGTAATGATGGGTGGATATGGAGATTCGATTGGGAAAAACTTCTTGATATACCTTGTAGGTCTCTCTTGAAGCCTTCTTTTGTATTGATGGAACATTTTGATGGATGAACTTCCCTTTTTAATTTTGCCCCATAGTTTATTTGACTAGTGGAGTGTGATAGGGATGATTTTCTTTATTTTTCTTTGGTATCCATTTGAATTTTTTTTGTCCATTTTTCTTTGTCAATTCTTTTTCTTCAATAATTTTCTCTTTTCTTTGATATAGACCTCTTTCTTGTGGTTGGCCCCAATCAGTGGGTGGAAAGATGTGTGGATGACGATTCATGGTATGAATGGTTAGAGTGTTGGTATCCATTTCATCATAAGGACTCTTCGTGCTCCCCATGTTGGTCTTTGTGCTAGATAAATTTGCCCCCAATATTATGGTATTATTGACATGCTTTGATTTTGCTGCTGACAAACCATTTCCTTGTTGTTCAAGATTGTTTAGCTATGTTGATTTTCAATAATGCTTGATATCCTCATACTCACCTTCAATCTGTATGGAGGATGTGTTTGATTTTGATGCTTTAGAATCCATATAGGATTCTTCCTCATGATCCATTTCTGCTTGCTCTTCAAAGGATATTTGTGATTCATCATCTATGTAAAGGTCTTATTCATGATCAATTTTTGATATGTTTATGATTTTTTTTATGCCTTAATCATGTGTAAATATTTTAAGAGGAGGAGACTCTTGTTCCTTGGTAATGATATCAAGAGTATGAGACTCTTTTTTTGGATGAAGATCATCTACATGTCCATTAGGAGTAAGAATATCTTGGGTAGATGGAGGGGTAGGTGGTATATGGATATGATCATTATTTGAGACATCTTGTATGGATTGGAGAATACCCATTAGATCATGGTAGTATCTTGGAGAATAATTGAAATTGCAATTGTATAACTAATTACATAAGCATTTCATAACAAACTCATTTTACTATTTGAACTAAAAAGAATAAACAACTTTTTCCTTGTACACTTTCCACATGAATGATTTTAAATAAATAAGATATAATATTTAACTTTTAAGAACAAGGTTAGAGATCCTATATATGGATACTTTCTATCTATTAAGACTATATATGTCATTTGTAAGAGGGAGAGCATCACCTAGTTGTTTTACCTCCAACCACATACCGGTGGTCCCCCACACACCTTCCTAATTGGAAGTGGCCCTACCCTTCAATGAAGAGTATAGTTAAGAACTCCCTATATTTCCATTTGAGCTCTAGTGTTGTGTCCTACTTAACCAATATTGGCATACAACTATAGATTCCTTCTAATTATGCTTGACAACTTTGATTAGTTAAGCAACTTTGGAGCATAGTGAATCAACAAGTGCAAGAAAAGACTATTGCACTCACTTTGGCTAATTTTTTTAAAATATATTCAACCACTACTTGCGAGTGGATTTTTTCATTTACCCACATATACTCAACTTGGAGAACCTTATCTAACCTTATTTTAGTCCAAACTTATTGTTGACCAATGGTTAACTCTTCATACAAATTTTCATTTAAAAAGTGATGTCTTCACTAAAGTCATAATTCAATTAGATTGGTTAAATCTTCCTAACTTTGAACACCCATTTTACTTTCACATAACAACTTGGGCCTTGGTAACTACCACTTGTTAAAGTCCCTACTTACTAAGTCATTAAACGACTTGATTGATTATACTTTTTTGACATTGAATACCCAAGCTACGTTCTTGTAACTTCTTGGTACTTGGAAACTACTGCTTATTCGAGTCCTTAGTATTAACCTTGAGAGTATCATCTCTCCCACTCTATGCACAAATAGTTGATATTGATGACTCACTACCATTGACTAGACTCACTTAGTCACAAACTAAAAGTACTGACAAAATGTTCAACATATATAATAAATAAATATTATTCTTAAACTGAAGATTTCTTCTTCGTATTATAGTCCTAGATGTCCATTGTTTAGTTTTATTATAGAATCCTTTCTCAGAATGTGAAGTTTCACTAAGTAAATAACTAATTTGGGTTAGTTATTTCTGACTCGAACACCTGAGTTACATTCATGTAACTACCTAGGTCTTGGCTATTACCACTTGTTTGAATCTTTACCAGAACCCTTGAGAGTAACTACTCTCGAGATGTAAACTTCAAGCAAATATTGACACATAACGATGATATCTTGACCTTCCTGGTCATAATATAATTCAAAGATTACAAATAAGAACCCCATGGTGATGGGTATTTCTCCATTACAATATAAATTTCATTAGGTTTTAATCTTTCTTGGTAGACATTATAATCTTGTTTACTAAGGATAAAATCAGTTGTAGACCAACTAGTTCAATCTTTCAATATAATCACATTCATAAGTGTTTACTCAATAAGATTCATAATATTATTGGTTTGGTAAAATATCTTGGACATTGAATTCCCTTGTTACGTTTTGTAACATCTAGGGTATAGGCTTCTACCTCTAATTCAAGTCCTAATACGAACCAATAAGGTTTACCTTCTTACCTAAACTTAGGTTTCTTTGGTAGATATTGATGACACTATGTCATCATTATGAGATACACATGGTCATATAGAAAGTACAAGCATTACAACAATCACATAATGAAATAATAATATATAAACCAAATAGAGGATTACATCCTCTTACCCAAGTTTTAAACCTCCATTATTAAGTTATATGGTTTCTAGTTCACAAAAATATCATAAGAAATAACGGGGTACCCAATATGTAATATCATCAAGATTTGAGCAACTTATTATCATGCTCAACCTTGAATTTTCATTAAATAAACAACATAATACACTATTTAATCTTATTCGACTCTTTTAAGGAAACACTAAATTAGTCTTGTCATTTATCTAACATTTGAACTATGTTTTCCTTTATGAATTCATATATAATAAACTCTATAAAGATTACATAAATGTATCTCTCTCACTCTCATTTCCAAAATTGATAATACAAACTTTAATTTAATGTTTTTCTATTTCAAATTGTACGTATTCTCATTATCTGAGACAACCAAAATAAACTATTTTCTTTAACATGCACATCAACCCCTAGCATGACATTAACTGACAGTTCCTTGCTTCATGAAATTAGCATGATACTATCTCTTATTAGCATGAAATTAGCATGATACATTATTTCTTGCTCTTTGAATGGAAGAAATAACAAGTTTAAAATAGAGAAAGGCATGCCTATTAATCTAACTCTTGGATGCGAATAATTTCTTCTTGGATCCTCTAACTTACAAATGCACAATATTTATCCTCCAGTCCAACTAACAACTACTTAGAAAAGATAATGTTTCCCATTTTCTTTTTTAATCGCCTCTATACTAATAATTCTAAACACTAAATACTTTGAAGATAATAAAACTTAGATTTTAAATCCCAATCTTTCAACCAATGTCTAGTAGCAACCAAATAAAGAGAATACAACTAGCTTATATAAATTCTTTCTTTTGACTTCATGAACATGAGTTGATCTGTTTTTACTTTAAGAGATAAATTTCTTTTTCTTTTGTCTAAGGGGAGTTGTAAACACACTTCTACAAAATTTGGCTATATGGCCATAATTGTTATAGTTATAACAAATGTCATTTAGACCAGCGAAAGGAGCAAAATGATTCTTGCTTCCAAAATTATGTCTATCATTTTAAAAAGATCTAATCCAACAATCTATAGCTTTATGTCCATACTAATTACATGAAAAACAATAACCATGAAAATCATAATTAAACCTGGTTTGTCTTGCATGTTGGCCTTTGAATCTCCTATTTGGATTGTGCACTTTGATGAATCCATAATCCATTTTCCCATGCTCTTAAGTATTCTTATTCTTCATGAACTCTTCAGGCTTCCTAAAAGTGGTTGCATTATTTTTAGAGACAATATCCTTGAAACTCTTGTCTTCCTCATATCCTAAAGCAACAAACTTATTGAAAATAGATCTTTGACTACCAATAATTCCATTAAGAACTTCATAAATTTTTCCAAGCTTGATAATTATATTTAACTGCAGATTTCTCTTCTCTAATTCCTTCCTTAAAGAGACATCTTTAGCCTCTAGTTTATGACACTCTTCTAGTTTATTCTTCAAATCCAAACTAATTACTTAATCTATTCTCTTTGATTCAACTAACTGTAGTTTTAGATCAACAACAAGTTTCTCATATTCTTCAATCCTTAACTTGTTCTTCTCATTCTATTTTCTTTCATCTCTCAAGTCTTCTAAAGAAGATATCAATTCACCTTCCAAATCTAGCCCACCTTCTTATTCCTCTTCAAAATCTTCACATTCTTTAACTTCTTCAGCCATAAATGCAGTTTCATCTATTTCACTTGTAGAAGAGAAATCATCTAAATAATTGATATCTTTATCAACATAAAGTCTCTTCTTCCTTTATCATAGTTTCTCTTTTTATATTTGAAAACTTCTTGACTCCTAGAACTGTCTCCCTTTACATTTTCATTTAAAATAAATTTTGAGGCATAGTGACCTATATTTCCATAGTCAATGTAAGAGTTGGTATAGAATAACTCTACACCCTACAAGATTTGGATAAATATTATAGCCACCCAAGATCTAGGAACTTCATGAAAGCACAAGAGAGATCAATATGCAATGCTCAAGATTGCAATGCAATTAAATACAGAATTCAATATTACAATATGATTTACATATGAGATCACTTGGGCATATAGCCAAGGTGAGGCATAGGATTAAACAGGATTATGACAAGTTTCTTAATCCTATGTCATGTGACAACATATCATAACTACGTAGGACACATGTGTTAAAAGTAAAAAGATAAGATAAGATCTAATGAAAACTAACACCTTCTAGAAAGATTCCCTCCTAAGATCTAAGTAAACTTAACATGTAAATAAGTCCCCTAGTAATGAATTAACTAGGTACAAGACTTTATTTACACCAACACCCCCCTTAAGTGCAACTTAGGGAGTAGTTGATTATTATGTAAATGACACAAAGATGGGTCTCAACTAGAGGCCATGTTAGGTACCCATGTACAAATAAAAATGCAATCTCTCACAAAGGGAGAAAAGGAGAAAACCCAGTAGGAAAAAACTCCTCCCCAAAAGAGAGATGAAAACAAAATTCTCTCAATGATGCATGAGAAGGAAAAAACCCCATTCAAGGAAAAAGTGTTATAATTGGCTAAAGATTCCAAGATCTTGAGACCAAATGGAAAGCACAAAAAGAGAGAATAGAATTTGACAAGAATAAACTATATTCTTATCAATATGATTCAATGATATGTGATTGTACAATGTAGTAGAGACCCCTTGGTTATATAGCCAAGGTGAGATACACGATGCCAAAGGATTATGACAAGTGTCTTAATCATATGACATGAGACAAATTATCACACTTACCTAGGTTCACATGTGCTACAAGTCAAAATATAAGATAACAATTAATGAAAACTAACACCTAGAAAAATTCCTAGGACCTAAGTAAACTTAACATGTAAATAAGTCCTCGAGTAATGAATTAACTAGGTACAAGACTTTATTTAAACCAACACCCCCCATTAAGTGCAACTTAGGGAGTATAAAATTATTATTCAAATGACACAAAGATGCAAGAATGGATCTCGACTACGGGGCCATGTTAGGTACCCATGTACAAATGCAAAGAAATCTCTTACAAATAGAGAAAAGGAGAAAACCCAGTGGGAAAAAACTCCTCCCCAAAAGAGAGATGAAATACAAAATAAAAATGATCTCAATGATGTATGAGAAGGCCAAAACCCCATGTGAGGAAAAAGACCCCGCAATAAGAGAGAAGTCGAAGAGAGACAAGGCAACCACCCCTCAATGTTGAGTCTCCTACAATGATGGTAGAAGCTTGACATTGAATGCTAAAGATGATCCAATAGTGTCAAACAACATTCCTCCCCTTAGGAAGAAACAAAACCATGGATGTATGCAGGATGTCAGGAAGATGGATGATGGATGATGATGTCTCTGAAGCATGCTCAAGTGTCTCCATGTTGATGTTGAAAGTTGACACACTCCAATCAGGCGTTCTAGGCCACACTGTTGAAGAAGATAATCCAAAATATAGTAGAGATTAATTTAGAACTTAATCCAAATACAAATATATCCCCTATGAAGATAAAGAAGCCTCCTCCAAATTTTTTCATCCAAAAGGATCTACAATCATGTCAAACTGCAAAGAATGATCATGTAGAGATTGAACAAGAGGGCCAAAGTGTTCCCTCACAACAATTGAAGAAAGATTTTCTCCATAAAAGAGAAGATGTATGTCATTAATGATGTCTCACAAATCTACAATATGTGACTCCAAAAACAAGTCTAAAATACCTGTCAACAAAGTAGCCAAATATGAAAGATAATGAATATCTTGTTGCACTGAATCACAAGTATCCTCAAGTAAAACAGTAGATGGAGGAGATGAAATGCATGAATCAAGAATTGGATCTTATGTGAGAACTCCCAAGTTCAAGAAGCCAAATGTCTCCTTTGAATCATGGTTCATACTAGAAGTGTGATCAAAAGTCGAAGGAACAATGTCACCATCAGAAGAAAAATTTGCAAAGGTATACAACTGAGATGAATGATCAACCATCCTAGTAACAATGATCTCTTGACTTTTCAAGTCTTGAATGATGACTGAATCAGGTGTGAACTCTACAGTTCTCCCATTTCCACCATGTGTAATATGATATATGGAAAGAAGATTGTTCATCAAATGAGGAACACACAAAATATCTTGGAAAGTGTTGTCCCCAAAACTAATAGATCCCTTCCCAATTACACTCATGCATGTATTATTTTGCATCAATATAGGAGACATAGTACAAGGCTGAAAAGAAGAGAATATAGACTATGAATATGCCATATGATGAGATGATCTTGAATCTAGAAGCCATCTCCCTGATCCATGACCTGAAAGAGCACAAAGAGCATGTCCTTTGTATTCTGATGTAGATGCTTTACCTTTGTCCTTTTTAGACTACTTTGAAGAAGAAGGAGGTGATTCAAACATTCTAGAAGGCAAATAAATTTGATTCCTTTTGGGAAGATGTTTCAACTCATCAATATAATTATTATAAAAATAGTTTTCTTCATGTCCATCCTTCTTGCAATATGCACAAGTATGCCTCTCCTTCTTAGATGATTCTCCTTTTGAGGATTCTGATTCTTTATGTGGCTTGTTGTTTTTCTTCTTTTTCTTATTATCAAGATTCCCTGATTTTTTTTTGTACCTTAGACTCACTTGCCAACAATGCCTGTGACTTGGAAGACTTGATTAGCCCCATGCTCATTAACTTAGCTTCCTCAGATTTACAAAGTCATCAAACTTAGGATCACCATATGATGCTCCCATAGAAAGTCGATGGGTATGAAATCTAGAAACAAACACTGAATACTTAGGACCAAGCTTGGATAACACATTCATAATCGATTGTAAATCCTCTTTATTAATGTTGCATTATTTCAACTGTGTTCTTAGTTGCTTAACTTTTGAGATGTAGTCTTGAATGTGGTCAAAACTTTTAGGATCAAGATTCATGAAATCATTATCAATCTAATATCCCCTAATCTTATTTGTTTTACCATATAATTTTTCAAAAGTATCCCAAGCCTCTTTAGGTGTTTTACATGATTCAATATGAAATTGAAAATCAAATGAGACTAATGAACATATGCATCCAAGTGTTTTCTCACGATTAATCTCCCATCTTTCCAATTCATTAGCATTAGTAGGTTGAGAAATGGTTTCCTTTAGATAGCCTATTAGACCTTTTCCCATGAGATAGTTCCATACTGATTTTCTCCATGTAACATAATTATGTGGAGTTAAGAGTTTGATTTGAGATTTACCCATTGCAAGAACACAAACCAAGCAAAAGAATGCAATCAACCACTACAAGATTACCCCCCCAAATTACTCAATCATGAAACCCCCCCAAGCAATATCTGATTTGTGACACTTTATATTTAGTGCATTTACAGTATTCACTTGCCAAAAATAGCAAAGTGGTCTTGATCTTGGTACATGCAAATGCCAAAATAGGCCACAAAATCAAGTACAATTTTTGGTACAAAATAAGATCAATCTAATCATACCATTGAAAATTAATTACACAAAAAATTATGCACTTTAAAAAAAAATGCATCCAAAAATGTTACCGTAGGAGCAAGATATGAGCTCCCAAAGTTCCTAAAATGAGGATGAAGCAACAAACACCTATGAGAATCTGTAAATTCTAGAAAAAACATTCACCAAAACTGAAAACCGATTGCACCACTATGAAGAGCATGAAAAATTAGCCCAAATAAAAAAAATCACTCAAAAAAAGGAATCAAAACGACCGAGATATGAGCCTTAAAAGTTGGACTGGAAAATCAAAAATGCCAATGGTGAGGGGGGCAATTTTTTTTTTAAAACTGCTAATGCAGTGCTGACTTCAGCCGACATAGAGGCTAAAATTGATGGTCTCTTTCTCGTCACGTAGGAATATACCTCTGGTCATGGAATATTCTCTCAATCTGTAGCATAAAATTGATGTCTTCTAGAATGTTACAGTCAACCTAGGTAGAATAGAATCTATGACCGTATATTGGAATATTCCTTTCCTCTGCTAGTGGAATCTTTTTTTGTTGCTAGTTAGAGAATATTTGTTGGAATTTTATATTTATCAACCTATTTTTAAACCTCCTGCCACTGATTTTATTTCAAAAATGCTTGAAGCCAATTTTTTTTGTTGACTTCCAACTATACATGGGTCATGCAAATGAAGATGTGCCAAGTGGTGAAAAATGGGTCTGATTGGGTACAACTATACCTTGTACAATTGCAGACTATGTTTGCGAGATTTTTTTTAAAGAAACCTATAGAATTTTTTTATTTTTGAATAAAAAAACTTTACAATAAAATTTGATCGCACAAATTTATTTTTCTAAATTTATTTTTGAAAAATTTCCTTTTTTTTGGAAAGAATTGTACTTTGTCATAATGATGACCTGGGGGGTCGTACGACGCTCTGGACGATTTTTTTTTTGCCTCACCAGACAATTTCTCTAAATTCGATGAATTGACAATTGATCTTAAGGTTTTATAGCCACCCAAGATCTAGGAACTTCATGAAAGCACAAGAGAGATCAATATGCAATGCTAAATATTGCAATGTAATTAAACCCAAGAATTCAATATTACCATATGTTTTAGATATGAGACCACCTGGTTATATAGCCAAGGTGAAACATAGGATTAAATAGGATTATGGCAACTATTTTAATCTTATGTCATGTGACAACATATTGTAACTACGTAGGACATATGTGTTAAAATTCAATAGATTAGATAAGATTTAATGACAACTAACACATTCTAGAAAGATTCCCTCCTAGGACCTAAGTAAACTTAACATATAAATAAGTCCCCTAAGTCCCCTAGTAATGAATTAACTAGGTACAAGACTTTATTTACACCAACAGTTAAAAAATTTGAAAGGATACTTACCTTTATATTTGCCAATGCCCTTCTTCAATCTTCTGACAAATTTACTTCTTCATTTGAATTGGTATCAGGTTCTGAATCATCTTCAATCTTCTTGATTTTGGAAGTCTTGAATGTTGCTTCACTCTTTGTTGAGATTGTACTTTCATTTCTCATTTCATATGCAGTTAGAGACCCAAAAAATTCATCCATAGAGAACTTGTCCAGATCTTTTGCTTCTTCTATTGCAAAAAATTTAGAATCAAATCTTTGTAGGAGAGACCTCAAAACCTTCTTTACAACAACCTTATCTTCAATATTCTCACTAAGACGTCTGATTGTATTCACTACCTCATCTACCCTGAGCAAGTATGCTACAATATTTTCTTCATCTTTCATCTTAAGAGTCTCAAACTTTCCTCTATGATTTTGTATTTTTTCTTGTTTTACTTTTTTATCACCCTCATAGATATTGTTCAGTTTCTCCCATACTTCTTTGGCAGAACTACAATGCATGACTTTTACTATTCTGAGTTGGTTAGACCACATAAAATAAAAAAATTATCTTTTACATTGTATTCACAAGCTTTCTTATCAATAGTGTCAGAGGGAGGAGTTGTTGGTGCTTTGTAGCCATCTACAACATATTGCCATACATCATATCCAAGAGAAGTAAGATAAGTTTCCATTCTAATTTTCTAGAAAACATAATTTGTTCCATCAAACAAAGGTGTTCTAATTGAATAAGATCCTTCTTGTTCAACCATAGTGTTTTTGAAACCATGTCTACCTCAAGTTGTTAAACTTTCTTCAAGGAACCCTGTGCTCTGATTTCAAATTATTGAAAGAACACCAATACATTAAGAGGGGGGTGAATCAGTTTATGCAAATTTTTACCAAATTAAATAAAAAAAAAAAAGAAAAATATCGCACATAAACATCACACACATAAGAAGACACCAAATATATGTGGAAAAACCAATGTGGGAAAAACCACAATGAAAAAAGCTGCTAAGATCTACTGTCCTAATCCAACCTCACAATAATAGATTACATATGTTTTGTGAGCACCAACTTACAAGTACATTGGCACCCAAGACAATGTCTTGAGGCACCAACCTCCAAGTACATTGCACACCTAAGACAATGTTTTGAGGCACCAACCTCAGGTATACTATGCACCTAATTGAACACCAACTCAATCTTTTTGAGGCACCAACCCCTACAACATTACAAATTCATATATGTTGATACTAGTTCTTCAACCTAAGAATGCACCTTTTTAATTCATTGGTCTAGACTATATTCCTCTAATATATGCTTCTATCAACTCACCATTACCATGATCATCATTTTGATATTTTCATCACAAACCATATGTTTTACCACCGACCTGAACAACCATCAATTTAGTAACCTCTATGAATTCCAGTAATATGCAATTATGTCTCCACAATGTACAAGATATGATAGAATTCTATATTCAGTATCCACTCATGCCACCATACTAACCATGATAATAAATATTTTTATAGTTACACAAACCCTAACTTCTTCACTTTTCCTTGAAACTGTTGCTTTTATGATTTTTCAAAAATACATTTAAGTCGGCTTCAACTCTATATTTTCCCATCAAATTTTATCTTTAGAAAGTAGTTGTTTGCCTCACTTTGAATATTGACCATTGATCTTTCCTTTACTGCCATCATTCGATGGTCTTCATCAATAATTCTTCAACTTTAAAATGTGATTGTTTGATTAAATTTCCTTTAAATATGTATCATATATTTGACGAGTGAGATGGGCTTACATCTCACCAACGTCATCATGGAAACACATCGACATATTGTGTTATCTCAGATCCATCATAGGGACCCACCAATCTTTCTGTGAAGAAGTGAAAATATGTTGTCTATCTCACTAACATCATCTTAGACATGTGTCATATTTCTGCATTTATGTAAAGCTAAAATGAGGACCCACCATCCTTTCTACGAAAAATCAGAAATCATCTGATCTTCCTCTTGCTAATCGCAATTGTTAGTCTTTGTAATGCAATGTAAAGAACATTGAACTTGGTCCCACTGGACACATGGCATGAACTCACAGTTTCACAAGCAAAAAGATTGGGCCTACCACAAGTCTTGCAGTCATGCAGAAACTATTCAATCTACTTGAAAATATCTTGGTCGTTTATGTTGGAAAAATATTAAGCCTGTGGGCTTGGGAAAACCTAAAGTCCTTACTATTCATTTAGCTAGTAAACATTTGAACAAAGGGGTTGGTAACATGACAACCCATACGACTTAAGTTATAACTTAGTAACTGATTACCGCATGTTTTAAGTCAACACAAAAATAGAAATTCCTATGAATACCATGACTGAAACACTTAGGGTTTTGTAGAGAAACCCTAGTAATGGTCAAGAGCAATGATTATTTAATTCTGAGCTCATCTCATATCATCTAAACTTGTAGACCATATTTTTGAAAAGATCTTAAAAAACCCATATCAGATCTACTATTAGATTCCTTTGCAACCTTACGAAACTGCCTGCACCAAGATTGTGCAACATAAGAGAAAATTTTATAATATTGCTTGATAACATTTGTAACTTTTTAGGACATGTACTAAGCAACTGTAAACAATCTTCTTGGTCTATTCCATTGACATCAGTGATAGCATGACTACCCTTTGACATGAATGACAACAATTACAACAAGTAGTATGTCATGAACATGTTCACAGAACCACAAGATCAATACTTCAAATCCAGAGGAATGCGGATAATTCTAGTAAGCCTTCAACAACACAGTACTCTGCTAGAGCATAGATCAGAACACTATTACTTGCAAATTTCACTACAGAAGGTGTGATAGATTGATTTCTTGGATGTGGCACCTTCACAATTCAATTACCTTTTCTTAAGAACTGTGAGACAAAATACTTCTCTGTAGAAGAATGTGGATCAACATACCATGAATTTTCCTTATAATTAGCTCTATGAGTGCTTTAGCAAAACTTCTTCAACTTAACTTTGTGTGTGGTACATCAAACTAAGACAATATCAATGTAAACACATTGTGGACATATCTAAACATGAGTATCATCCTTCACATCACACTCGGTTATCATATTGAACATTAATCTTCCTCATATCACATCAAATTAATTATCTCTGGAGAATGTACATACTTCAAAATCACTTCTGACATCAATTGAACCCCATATTGGGTTGATAGCAATGACAACATTTATTGCCAATATATCTTCCTTATTCTCAAGGAAGAAGTAGATAAGTTGGCAAAATACTTTAGTAGCAATGAGAAATATCATGGTTTGGTATTTCCCAAACCCGAGGCCATTCATAAGATCCCCAAAAAAATATTGATAAAGGAAGGTATCCTAAGTAAAGAGAACGTTAAATAACCCCATTACTAGATACATGCCATGAAGTTCCACAAGGAAATAATTTGGAAGATTGGTTAGGAGATGAGCAAGATTGATGCTCAGATAAATAAATTCTTCACTTCTTGTGGCCAATTTTTGAAAGAATTAATAAAATCCGAATTAGACTTCACGAAGGAAATAAACGAGCAAAATTTAAAGTATCAGTTGAAGAAACAAATTCACAAAGAGTCCATAGATGAATTATCGATAGCTTATATGGATTGAGTTGCACAAATTTTAGTAAAAATACAATTTTTTCAACCATGAGGCTTCCTAGATGGCTTTGCACCATCAATTAATAGATCGTTATATGTCTAGTGTTATAAATTATATGTTGTTATTGGTTCACCCAATAAATAAGTCACCCTTGTCTTAACAACTTTTGTAAAGTTCATTTTCAAGGAGAAATCAGAGGGAAGGAGTGCCATTGATGAAAAAAAATTGTGATGCACCAACTAGCTTGATTTTGGATATGTTCATAGGAAAAAAAATTTGGGAACTTGTGCCCCATATTTCTTAGGATTTTATAAAAATAATTTAATGATGAGATATGTTGTATTGTATTTTTACATATCCCTAGGGAATTTGTAACAAAATTTTGTTCTAGACAAATGATGAATATGTAATGAACATTTAATGATCTCGAAATATTAAATACAAATGTAATCTTAGCCTTTGGTGTTGAGGTAATCTCCAACATTGATGGTGCCTTAGGTATTCTTGTCCTTACCTATAAAAGGAAAAACTCTCTCATTGTAAAGTGGTTGAATTGGAATTGTTGTAACTGGCCACTTGGAAATCAATACAAGGAAAACATTGAATTGTGGTGATCTACTTATGGTTTCTTATGTTTGCACGGTTCCATTCTTCAATGTTACATATAGTTCAATTATAATGATGATGAAGTGTGAAGATATTTGATAGATCTCTAGTTCATACCATGTGTATCTTGTTAATTGTAAGTTGCTTTGCATGGTTAGACTGAACCTTATTTTAATATTAGTTGAATTATTAGAATTTGTCTAAGTTACATCAATATTGGGTATTTACATGAAGGTTAATGATATGAAAATGTTGGATGTTGTGGTTGTGTTTTTGATATGTGGTTTTCATTGATGTCAACACTATTAGCACTAGTGCATTTGAAGCTGTATATGTCGAGGATATTGAGAAAATTGTAATAAATGAGTTGTAGGTTGTCAGTGGTGAAGTGATGTTCTGTCTATCAGAAAATTCCGTACATTTTTGATCAAAGGTTGTGGACTAAAGGGTTTGTTGCTGAGTGTATCTAGTTTATCCACGTTGAGTTTTAGAGATCTGCGTGAAGATTTGATCGAGTTATGAAGATTTACATTCTTACAGTTTTTCTATTGCTCTAGTTGGTGTTTTTGATTGAATATTATGTGATTCTAGTTAGTTCAGTTGTTGCGGATGCTTCTTTGATGTTTTGTAATGTTTTTGGATGTTTCTAGATCATGCTCTATCTTTGTTGCATGTTTGCATTGATCGTTGTGCTCGTGGATGGTGATTTTCTCTTGCGTGTTCATGTGTTTCATGTTCTTGGCTGACAAGGTGTTGAAGCATGTTGTGGATCTTCGAGGAAAAATTAATTGAAGTGTTTTCATGTTGAAATTGTTATTTTGGGTCTTCACTATGTTGTGGCCAACCTTGGTTGATTCCCATTGAAAATTATCTATTGTTTTGGGTCGACAGTTTGTATTCATTTTATTATTACTTTGTGGCCGACTTGTAGCAAATTTAATTTCATGTTGCAAATATATAAGAGCGATTGTTTATTTGAATTGAAGTGTGCAAGGGTGTGCTTCTGTGTGTGTGTGTGAATATTGTTCAAATCATTCGAAGGCAAAGCAGAGTGTGAAGAAAAGTGAAGAAGAGTGAAGAAGTGTTCATGTGCTTAACCGAAACTGTAATCAGGAATTAACAGATGCTATTTTCTCAATTCAAAATCCGGATGGTTGTAATCCAAATCTTTTTGTAAGACAGTGTGTCTTCCTTTGTAATTGATCAGTCAGCTCTAGGCAGTGTGCCTAAATGCATGTGCATTCCCCACTTATTCTTCTTATACTTTTAACAGGGTATAATCTTGTGGATTGACCTCCACCGTGGTTTTTCCCCTAACAGTGTTTCCACATAAAAATCTTGGTGTTATGTGTGTTTCTGATGTGTTGTTGATTCATGCTTTCATTGATATTGATCAATCTAAGAATAAGGATTAATAAGTTTAATAAGTTTGAAATTTGGTGACAACTGATTCACCCTCCCCTCTCAATTGTTTGTCCTTGTGTTGCCAACATAAAATATTTCATTTCCTTTTAAGATTGCATTGTTCTTGTGGCATTGTGAGTTAATCTTTGATTAAATAGGAATTGGTTTTGTGAGGGATTTGTCTATTTGAAGCATTTAACCATTATTATCACTGTCCTTAGGGTTTCTTAAATTAATCTCTTCTTAACTTATCGTATAAATTTTATTTGAAGATTTGAGTTAGTTTAGGAGGTAAGCATCACCTAGATTACATTATCAAATGTTGAAGATTATTTTCAGACCTTAAATATGAAAACCTAGTTAGGGTCTCATATCAAGTTCATATCATTGTAAACCCTTATGTTTTAGTGAGGTAATTGTAAGGCCTCTTGTAAAACAACAAAACATTGAACCACTAAGTTGCTTTTGCAAGGTCAAGACCTAACTATCAAATCCTTGGGGTAATATTTATGAAGTATTAGAGGTTATAATTCCTTTCATGAGAGATAAAATATGGTATTTTTTCTGTGTTGTAATGTGCGAAAACACTCGTCAACAAGTAAGAAAGACAACTATAATAAAAATAAAATATTAAAACAGAAAATGGAATAAAATAATAGCTCATAGGCAATTATCTCTCAGAATGATAAGTACACATGTATAATGGGAAAAGATTTAGTTTTAAAATGATAATAAACACATAGACTAGTTTACTAACTTAAAATAAATCCAAGAGTTGTGAAGCATAATAATAAATAATATGAGACTATTAAACATTCAAAATAGCTATCACTCACACAAGAAATAATAAAACAAAATAATAGCAACACACAAACTTTCAAGATTCTTTTATTTTGAATGCACAATAATTACAATGTTGATGAAGGGTACTCCCCAGGTTACAATCTAAAACTCACAAAAAAAGAGAATTGCACAAACAAAATGCAATAAAGAAGAAAAGATTTTCTATATCACTAAAATGAAAATAAAATTACAACAATACAACTGACATCACATGGGCTTTCTAATTACATAAATTTGTAAATCTACAAATTGGAGCCACAATCTACTCTGCTCTGCCCCCTCCTCTGTAACCCCCATTCACATGCTTTATTTGGAATGTGTAACCACCTTGGAATCTTTTGGAAAGTGTAACCCCCACAAGAAGATATTTTGAAATTTTATCCAATTTGGTAGTGAAACTTCGTGGGGTCATAACTTTTGATACAACCGTTGGATTTTCAATTATAATACATTTTCATAAAGCTCTCTCAAGACACTTGGTTGTAAAATAGTACCTAAACGTAGACTACTTTGGTTTTCCACCAATTTGCAGTCCCATTTAGAGCCTTTAAGTGCCTCAAATTTGGCTTCAAATATTTTAACAAGATTTTTGGAAATTGAAATTTTAATATATCACAAATGACAAATGATATTGAAGTGATTTATTCACCATTGGCTTCAATTCACCATTCTGGAGCTCCATGTAAGATTTTGTATCTAATTGTACATAAATGCAAACTTACTAAAAATAGCATCTTGCCAAATTTAGCCCTTATTGAAAAGAAACAATATTATTTTGGTTGATACAAGATTTCTCTTACACCCTAGATGCTCCTGCATCAAATGTTCACAAACCTACAACCACTTCCATATCATAAACCTATCCAAAATTTACTACCCTCCATTATTCTAGTCTAGCCATGCTTGAAAAAGATATTTTTCTTGTCTATCAATTACATATACATAATATTCAAATGGTAATCAAAACTTTAAAGTAACAGTCCATAAAAAAATTTAAAAGAATGCCCTAGAAAATTTAGGAAACTTCTAACGTTACAAATTTTAAAGTCTTTGAATAACATATTAAAGATTTTTTGTGGCGATACAACTTATGCATCGATTCCATTTGCGTTCTTCGAGGGAGATTGAGGCATCTAAGTAATGTTCTTGGTCTTGTATGCTTGAATTGCTTTGATAACAAGTCCCAACTCATTGCGTCTTAAAGTGATGACATTGTTTGATCATAACTTCCATAATTCCTTGTCACCAACATATTCCAACCTATCTTGATAATCGATGAGATGACATAATTTGAGTGAGAAAATTGTTGATAGAATTTAACTTCTCCATGTTGTCTACACATAATGTTTTTTTACTAAACAATTCTTTTATTTTTTCTTTAAAATTTCTTTTTCTAGCATAAGCATTTGTTACTTGTAAGCTCCCTTGATCATCTAAGTTAATGGATATGAATTCATCTTTGAAATCTGCCTTAATTTGATCACAATATTTTGACAACTTTATTTGCTCTTCAATAATTTTCTTGAGATTTTTTATCTTCCATTCTATGCTCATTTTCCATTTAATGCACTTGATGTCATTGGCTTGAGCTAGGATTTTCTTGATGACTAAATTATCCATCTCTGGGTCTATCATTTCCTACAAGTTCTTATCTATTTTTAACCAATTAGTCTCTTCTTGTTTAGAGGTTGTGATGTCCACATCAATTTCCTTCTTTCTAAATTCTACACCATCACATATTTTCTTCATTTCTTTAATGAATCTTGATGCTTTATCTATCATTCCATTAATCTAATATTCAATGGTTTGACCGTAAAATTTATACTTTTGAACTTTTTCAATAACTTATTTCCCATTAGTCAAACTAGGATCAAACATAGAGTCAATTTGGCATACTAGTCTAGTTATACTTGCGACCGACGGATTCGTATGGGAAGATTACGCTTGATCCATGAAGAATCGAAGCATAATTAAGCCACTAATGTCAATCTCAACATGATCAATCAAATGAAAATTAAACCAAGAATCCATTAAAACCGAGCATACTAAACTATGAAAGCTTCAAAATGCCTACTCTAATCCATTGAAACTTATCCCATTGGGGGAGTGGTGTCGCATTGATGTGGAACAACGACCCTTTCCCAATCCTGTGGATAAATGACCCTGTTCCAATCAGTTTTATGGAAGAAAATTGATGAAATTGATAAGAAATGTGTGATGAAGCATGATTTTGAGCTAAATGAATATGATGTAAGCTATTTTAATTGTTATGGATGTATACAAGCTTAATCTAAATAGTTCTAAGCTAAAATATTCAAACCCTAATTAATAAACAAGCTAAATGTATGCATTATGTTACCATGGAAGCCATTAATGGAAGCTAAGCTATTATGCAAGTAATTAAACTAAAAATATGCTAAATATGTGCTAAATATGAGTATGAGTGTGAATTATTTTAACAACATAAGTTTAATGTTAAAAGATGGATCCATTTATCTCCAAATAGTGACCTATTTATGCAGTTTAATGTTACCATGGAAGCCATTAATGGAAGCTAAGCTATTATGCAAGTAATTAAACTAAAAATATGCTAAATATGTGCTAAATATGAGTATGAGTGTGAATTATTTTAACAACATAAGTTTAATGTTAAAAGATGGATCCATTTATCTCCAAATAGTGACCTATTTATAGGAGAGCAAATGAAAAATGGAGGGTTGAGATCGAAAAGGTTAATCAACAGTCAAGGATGGAAGAATTTGGAGGTATGGATCATGGATTCTCATCAATGGATGAGAATGAAAGATGAGATTTTAATCAAGGGTTAATATTCCTTCAAACAAACACACTTTTGACCTGTACAAGAGGTCACAAATTAATTGCACAAGAGGTCATAAGTTGACTTGCACATGAAGCTTTGTAAGAATATTCCCTTGTGCAAAGGAATATTCCATGGGAATATTCCCTTTTTGAAGGAATGTGAAAAGGAGGAATATTCCCTTGTAAGTGGGGGGAATTAGATTAATTAGTAATTGTTAATTAAAATAATGTTAATTATGAAATTAGGGGATTTGAAGAATCACATGATATTCATTAAATAAAGTGATTTAATGGAAAGGAGAAAAGGTGATGATATTTAATTAAATAACTTAGGGTTATTTAATTAAATAAGAAGATTTAGGGATTTAAATTAAATAGTTTGATTTATTTAATTTAACGAGACAAAGTGTTAGCATGAAAGGGGGTGAATTAACCTAATTAAACTAACAAGGTTAATAATGCAATTAATTAAATAGCTAGGCTAATTTAATTAATTAAACAAAAAGAGGATGGATTTTAGGAGGAAATGATGTTAGTATACTTGATTCAAGTGTATGATATCATTCAAGACATTTTTCAGTGTCTACATTTTTCCCCTCTTTGAAGTGAGGTACCTGCTACATTGGTTCAAAGATCGATGCCCTTCAGATTAAAAATTGTTGCCTAAATAAAAATAAATTAAAAAAATTAGATGCCCCAATTTTTCCCCAACGGAAGGAATAAGTTGGTTTCCTACCCCCTGAAGAAATTAGGCAAAAATTTTGAATTTTGGGTTGATTTCTCAACAAAGGTAAAATGCTGCCCAAGGGGTCCAAAAAGGCTTTGGTTGCAAAAACATACCAAAAATGCAAAAAATGATGTAAAATAAGCTTCATTTTGGAAAAATTGGTGAAAATGGTGAAAAACCCTAGCTTCATGGTTAAATTAGGGAAAAATCCCCTAATTTTGCAAGCTTAAATAGGTGAGGAAGGGTCACTTTCAATTTATTTGTGCATTCACACCTTAGAGAATTCTTGCACTTTGAGTTGTGACCCTCTAACAAAATGGCACAACGAGTTCTCCCACAACACATTTTTGACTAGGTTTGTGAGTACCTAATGCCTCCAGGCATAGGACCACCGGTATGTGATTTGAAACTTGATTTGAATTTTGAATTTTAGGTGCATTTATTGCAATTTGAAATTTGAATTTTGGCAGAATCGCTATATAGCAATGCTATTTTCAGAATGAACAATGCTATTTTGATTTATAGCAATGCATATGTAAATAGCGAGGTAGTTCACGATTTGATTTTAGGGTTTCAAATTTCAAATCACAACACAAGTGTAAATAGCGACACACCTTGCAATTTGGAATTTAGGATTAGGCTTTTCCCAGTTCAAATAGCGATGCATGTGTGTTTAGTGATGCATATTGTGATTTGCAATTTGAATGATTCTAGTGTCAATGTTTTGAATTTGAATTATAGTGACGCTATTGTGAATAGCGACGCTATTGTCATTTTGGGTGATAAAAACTCCAAACTTAGCCAATTTGTGTGAATTTTGATGTCATGTGCTTCTTGGGTGCAGGAGGTTATGCAGCCTTTGATGTCCCACGAGCACCGTCCTTCCATTTTATCCAGACTTGGTGATTTGTCTGAATTGCGACATGAGCACTTCAGAGAGATTAGATTATGGTACATTGCATACATGCCCATTGTTCAGACACATTTAGCGATGATGAAAATGTTATGCAAGCGATGGCATAGTGAAACCTCATCTTTCCACTTACCTATTGGTGAGGCGACAATGACGCTGGAGGATGTATGGCAGATTTTGTGATTGTTGATACATGATGAGCGCATGATCTATGATACTGACGCTGACTATGATGCCTAGAATGAGGTTCTTGACCAAGAGTCTGTTGTCCTAGTAAACTCCTAGTAAACTCCTAGATAGACCTTGAGATGTACAGAGGTCGGGCATCGACATTCAGATTGATCATTGCGGTGGTGATCTCAAGTTTGGTTGCTCTAGATCGATGGAGCAAAGGATTCAATTAGGGATGGGTTATGTCTTAGCACATGATGCTCCTCAGGAGGACCCAGTATGCAAGGGAGGTAGTGATGTTGGCCTCCCTTTACCATGATATACATGAATTTGTTTACTATGATGGGAGAGTGATCAGTACAGGGGTCACCCTACTTCACATTCGGGCATGGGAGCACATTATCATGTTTCGACCTATAGTTCATATGGCAGATGTAGAGCCAGATGATCCTGTTGTTTGGAGATACAGTGGAGCCATCAAATTGCAGCACACAACACAACTCGACATTCCCTACTGGGGTTGAGTGATCGACAATATGATAGTATTCAAATGGTGGTCGTGGCTTCAGATGCTAGTGTTGATGGGTGTTTTTTCACCTTCTCAACATACGTAGCACACAAGTGCACTAACTCTCTTGAAAGGAAATCTCCAGCAACAAGTTGCTGAAACTACCCCAAGGTCTCTCAGGTGTCAGGTCATGACATGCTTGGAATAATTCAGTTGGTTCAATGTGATTTTGTTGGTAATCATAGGCTAGCCTTACGTAAGTTAAGTTGGAGGGGAATTGGCTCTTTGAATGGAGTTTATAAAATTTCTAAAGTGTTGTTCTATTACTGCAAGTTTAGGACAGTAGTCTAAAACTCCACTTTGATCTTCAAATTTGGCTTTACTATGTGCAATGAACTTTTTCTAAAGCTACTATTAAAAAAAAAGGTCAAAAGGGCAGGGAAGAGAGTAAGTTCCTAGACCTGAAACTAAGTCTTATGAGGCTAGTGACAACGGAGGATGCTACAGTGGACAACCTTCCTAAAACTAAGTCTCACTTAACCATATTAGTTCATAGTCTCATGAGGCTAGTGTAATCTTCTAAGGTCTGCACATGTTCAACCATTCATTCACCATAAAGCATGAATAAAAGATAGAATTTAAGTGCAACATTCAAACAATGTTCAGACTAGCTTTACACTGTAGTTTATCATCAATAAACAACAAAAAGCATGAACAAGGAAGGGCATCAACACAACAGAATTCTTCACCATCAATGAACAACACTAACTAATCTACTCAAGCATGCTAAAAGTACAGAACAACAAAGTAAATATATTCAAATTCACTAATTATGAGGAGAAGAATCATGCAACATGAAATGGAACTCAAGAATCCACCAAATTAATGAATTTCTACTAAAATTCCAGCAATATGTCTTTACAACAACTCAACTCTCTCTTGAAAATGAGAGGAGACCCCCTATTTATAGTGTCCAAAAAGAAAAATGAATGGCCAAGATTCAATCTCATTGTGTGGCCAAGATTCACTACAAATTAGGGTTTCACCTACCCCCAAATATTTTACAATATAAAATAATCTTTTTTCTTCTAGCCTATTTTGTCTTCTTTTGGGAAGCATTGTAGTAAGTTGATTTCTCTTTGTTGCAACTACTTTGAGAGGAACTCATCATCAATTACCAAATTTCCTTCATGTTTCTTCATAGTACTGTATTATACGAACTTTCTGATCAATGCCTAGAGCTTATTCCATTCCATAATATCATATTGGAGCACCTGAAAGTTCAGTTTCTTGGATCGACCGATAATCACATCCCAATATTTTTCACATTTGGGAGTATTCTTTATCACTTGTTTAGATTGAGCAAAGGCCCGCGCAACAAAATCCATGAATTTTGGCGTGAGGGCATCAGTAGCTCAATCGTCCATCTTCTTCAGGAAGTGTGGCTTTATCTTTTCCAGATCCAGCTTGATGGAGGGCATGTCAAAATTTGTCATTAGCTTTAGGTACTCCTCACAAGCCATTCTAGTTTATTTAGCCCAATCAATATCAAGCTCCACTTCATGGAGCACCCATTCCAAGATCTCACATCTGTGATCGAGGCCCATCTTCCACGTTTCCATGAGCCAATGGTCATTCTTTTCCAGTGCAAGCTCCTTTTCCTAGGTTCCCTTGGGCATATTTAGAATAGCCTCAAGCTTGGGGTATGTGATTCTATATAATTATGGGAAATTAGTGCAAAATTTTCTTGTGTTTTCATGTTGTTTTTGCACTTCCCTAAATTTGTTGGTTGTTCTAACAATGTGGTTGATACCCATATGCCCATTGTAGATGACTCGTTGAAATGAATCCTCGGTGACCTTGGTCCAATTATTTCTCCTTTCCAATTTGTTGATATCATCTTTGGATAGTAGCAAAGGAGTGGCCGATGATGTCGAGGGAAACTCTTCAATAGAGGACCATTTTTGTATATAGGTTGTTAGCTCCACCACATGTGCTTTTAATTCCTCCTTAGAGGTCTTTTCCTTATGCATTTGATGCACAATAGTAACAATTGATCCCTAAAGATGGTCAATTTTCTACTCTCTTGTGGTCGTTCCCAAGTCAATAGTTGAAATATTATAGCTGTCTCCTTCTCCTTCCACCACCAGAGTAGCTATTTGCACAGTCCTTAATCCCGAGGCATCCATTGTTAAGTGGGATATTACCCTTGGTTTCTTCTCCTTCTTTGTGCTGATTTGTGCCCATGCCAAAATGGCTTATAGCCTTGCCTTTGGATCTATAAGAGTAGGGGTCTTCTTCTCTAATTTCTTTTCCAGCCATTCAGGCATATGGGGTCCCTCATTTGGTGATTCATAATCACCCTCCTCTTCTTGAGTGTGTTGAATTTCCATTTCTTTGTTGCCCAGAGCCTCTTGTTATGTCTTTTCTTCCTCTTCTTCATCTAAATCTCGGATAAATACAATTTCCTTCTCTGGAGATTCAGTGGCTATATGTTCCTTGGGGATATCTTCTCCTTTGGATCTCTTCTCTTCTTCTTATTGTTCATGTTCTTTGTGAGGCTCAGCTTTTGGGCTCTTTCTTTTTTTAGCCTCCTTTTGAAGCTTTTCTTCTTCTTTCTTTTCTTCTTCCTCTCTTGAAGGAGGAATTTCCTCATTGTGGCTGGGGCTTTTATCTTGTTCCTCGATTGGAGGTTATGTATTTACCTTATCTTCTTTGTCTGTTTCTTTCCCTTCTCCGGAGGGCTGCTTCTCAACTTCCTCACCAACATCTCTGAGTTGTTTGGCAAGTTCCTCCTCGAGTTCTTGATCGAAGGTTTCTATGTTTTATTTTGCATTGGGTTCCTCAATGTCTTCCTCAGAGGACTATTTTTCCTCTTCTTCATGCACCACTTCATCTATAACCATGTGCTAATATTTAGGATGTTCATGATAATCATCAGCCGCTTCTTCCATTTCTTTGGTTGCTTCCCTTTCTTGACTTTCCAAATCCTTGGAAATCTGCATTGTCGCCTCCATCATGGATGGTTCAGTCGAAGGAGGAACAAGAAGACCAACAACTTGTGCTAGGGCAGCCTACACTACAGGATTCATCAACACTCTATACAACTCAGTGGATATGTTATGCATGTACTGAGCAAGGGCTTCTGGGAGCGAGAGGGTAGGCATTGTTATCATTGTAGTGGCCAATGAAATGGTTGTTGTTGGAGACATGGAGGAAGAGGAGAGTGGAGAAGTGGTAGCAAATGAAGAATCTACCTCCAAGATTGGTGTAGTGGGTGAAGTGGAAGCAAGGTGAACTGAAATGTCCACCGCGGGCAGAGAAGAAGTAACCATTACTTGAGAAGTAGGCAGAGGAGTAACTATAATGGTAGTAATAGGTGGATACTTTGGCTACTCATTTTCTCCTTCCTCTCCCTCATGGTTTGGGTCCTCCTGAATGGTGGGCATCTATGTAAAACCACACGACTTCTTTGATTTCTTGGAAGGCTCACCTTCTGATGCCTTTCTTGAATATACTTTATGTTTAGGCTAACGTTCAACCGCTTCTTTTCTCTTCCTGGATATGGTAGTTGGAGGAGACTTTGAAGTCTCTCCAGACAAGGTAGTATGAGAGGCACTATCGGTCTCGCTTTCTAGCTCATCCTCGAGCTCACCGTAAGTTAAAGTAGCTCCTTGCAATTTCAATTGAGCTATCTGTCCATCACTCCATTGATTTTTTGTTGCCTCTGTTGGCTTCATCAAAATATTGAGGTCATTAACCTCTTCCTCATTCCAATCGATCAAGGGTAATGGTAGGTTGACGATGACATCATATCTCGAATCTATCACCATGTTCTCATCTTCTACAACCTGATCCGGCACTGGAAACAAGTTGACTATTTTAACAAAATATGTCATCATGCACATGTAGTGCCTCATGCACACTTCTTTATCATCTTTGCAATTTTCCCAGAAGTCGACATTGTGGAGGTGGGCATATTCTTTAATGACCATCTTCTTTAGTTTTCCATATGGGTCCATCCATGGCCTGGTAGTGTGGAGCTCCAAGTTATATTCATTCAACTCCTTAGAATATTCCACACACTGGGATGTGAGGATTTCATATATTCCCTAGACGAATGTAAGGGGCTAAGGAATTCCTAGCCTATGCTTGTCACTCAATAGCATGTGAGCATGCTGCAATTTCCTAGAGAGTTCAAGCAGTATCAACCGGTTGTTTGGGTACTTGGGCAATTTATATTGTCTCTTTGAGAAACCTTTGGTTCTGATGTATCTAAACTTGGGAAATTGAATAAACAGAAAGTCAAACCAACGGATGAAAGCGTTAGCACTATGTGTGACTCTCCTTTCAGAGTCACCCCCAAGCAATCTGATTATGTGCCCAATGAAGGCATCATTAATTCTGTAGTAGTCCCTTTTGAAGCTTCTAAATTGAAGCTAGGGATATCTGTCATATACCTTCAATTCCCTCCCTGGAGTTTGGCTTGGTGCCACCAATAGTCCTCTGTATTGAGCATGGTTGGCGAGTAGATAGACTAGATATGAAGTCATGTAGAATTGGGAGGCTTTCTTCATAGCTACAAACTTCTCATGTAGGTAGTTGCTAATTATCCCTACCCAATGGAATTTGGTCTTTCCTATGATGATTTCTTCTATAAAATAAAGCATCCACTCTTGGAAGAATTTTGCAGTGGGGAGGCCCATGACCTTGCTCAATAAGGTCACCAGATCATTGTAATCTTCATATAAATCACTCCTAAAGAGCTCCTGGGGTACCTTGTTTGCACTACCCCTCTTCTCCTTTAGCCAGTACTGTTTAATCAACTTTTTTCACTTGAGGGGGTCGGCCTTCCATGTGCTTTCAGCATACTCCTTGGTCGTTTCTTCCATTTCATCAAAGGTGGGTATATGGAAATTTTTCCCAATGGAATTGGAGGACAAATTAGCCAATATGTTGCCATCCCTATACATTATTCTCTTGGTGTTTTCCTGGTATGCCTCTCTATAGCCATTACTAATTTAGGAGCTATGAGGGCAGGCGATAAATTGACAGCCTTGGCCAACCCTACCACAGAGAATGTCAATCTATGATGACCTTGGTATTGATTTCCACCCCTTGAAACTTGTATTTCATTTGATCTTTATCTTCTTTTCCCTTGGGTGCTTTGATTGGATTCTTTCCCTTTTCCTTTTCTACGGACGCTTCTGCAGGTCTCACAGCTAGTTCCATATATCCTGCAAGCAAGGGAGTAGTAAGTACATTCAAGTGTAAAACATGAGAAATGTTAGCAAAATCCTACAAAAATGACGTTAGATCAAGTAATTCATCATTCAAGGATCCTAACATTTCTTTCAGATCACCTTTAGCCTCTCGTTTGAAGGAGTTATGACAATGCGGGCCTAGGGGTGTGGACTTCCCTGTGCTGGCAAATGTTTTGAAGGAAGTTGCAAAAGGATGACAATCAAGGCACGATGACCCACATGGTTCTACCTGCATTAGGATTTTGGTCACAAGGTGGGGTCCACTAAGCATATCAGGCCATTTTAGCATGTGGGTCGAATCAATTTTGAGGTTTTAGAGTCATTAAGTCAACAATTTTGGTATACAGGCTCTAGACATGCGGGTGCAAGGAGCCTCTTGGCTATTTGGAAGTTTTGTCATTTGAGATAGCACTGGAAAGGTGGCACCTCGCGTTGCAGACCTGCAGTCTTAGAGGATGGTACCCTTTTTCCTTTGAAGCTTTCACCATTGAACCGGGTGCGGGTGAGGAGCCGTGGAGGGACATTAAGCGTCAGCCATTCAGAATGGCGAGAAGAGGACAACGATCTGTATAGAGCGGCCCACATGGTTGAGCCCGAAGGAGTCTGTGTCATAACTTATATGTTCATTGTTGATTGGATGAATCTCGTGTAGTCGGGTTTTGCATAACGGGAAGGTGGAGCTCATTGGCTATTTGAAACGACGGTCGCAGGATGGAGTTCTGCAAACGGCCACCTGCATGGCGCAGCCCGCAAGGTGCTTTATAATTAATCGTTTATGTTTCGAGCTCAACAACGTTGGAGAGTGTGGGGTCCACAAGGTGGATAGATGGTTGAGCGGGACTATTTAGAATGAAAAACATAAGATGGAAGCCTGCAGACGGAAGCCTGCAATGGGGAACCCGCAAAAGAGTCAACACTTAGTCATTTTCAATGCAGGGGATCGGACAAAGACAGCCGGGGCAAGGCCCGACCATCGAGATGATCTCTTTTTTTCACCATTTGGGAATGGTAATTTATGTGTCAACAGAAGGATGGTAGAGGTCTGCATTGTACTTTTGATCGATATACATACATTGGCTCAGATATTGTATCATGATAGTGAATTTTTTTTGATATATATATGATATGATTGGATTCAATATGATATGAGGTGATGTGTTTGTTTTATTTCATGCTTTATGAATGTATGGATGCATTTGATGTTGATACAATGTGATGCAATATGCCTATGCATGGATGCAATTCTTTTATTTATGTGATAACTGATGACGATCTATGACGTGATGATATGGGATGGATGCATTTCTTTTTGTGTATTTTCTTATGCAATTTTATGAGATGATGTTGTATGCATATGGATGTATGTATGGATAATGTAGATGTTCATACTTATGATATGCTATGATTATGCAAGATGTATGCATGTTAATAATTTGCGGATGCAGAATGGATGCATTGATGATGTTTTTGTTGACTGTCATGATACCAGGTTAGCGCGGAGAGAAGATAGAAGAAATAAGATTACAATTTGACCATTGATTTTGATGATTGATTCAAAAGATCCAACAAGTCTATGATCTAGTGAGACTTTATTAGAGATGGTGATGATAAATGCATAACGATGATGATTTTATCATATCTTGGGATTGGGATTTTTTGTCTTTCCTTACTGTTTGATATAACACATAGACATGATGCATCAAGGTATTGATAACCAGGATGGCGTTGTATCTAGTGTAATGCACTTTGACTCTTTAAACAAATAGGATAGTTCTTGTTCACACCTTGACTTATGGAAACCTCATTGGAATGTAGTTTAGTAGTTTCGAATATATTGGACCAAAGAATACACAATAGTAAACAATCTACTCCAAACAACCTCCCTACACACAACTATGCAAGTATGCACCAATATTATTTTACAAGAATACCCACAAGCACAACAAATGAAAGATAATGATCGATGCCCCATTCCTTTCTCTCTAAATAATTTTGATAGACATCATCGAGAGGTCCTCAGAATGGGTCATTAAGATAAATCATAAGAAAATATTAAAGACAAATAGTCAATGTTATCCATATCTCTTTCCAGTTTAACTTAGCTAAGGTGATTTCTAATATTGATATCCATCACAGGAAGGATTCATCCTAGGACATGTTGATCAAATGGTTTTATTAGGATAAGGTTTATGATAAGTCATTGATACAAACTTCACCTAGGTTCTCACTTTACAACTTTTTATACTTGCTTTCTACTTGTTTTGCCAAAGGTTGAGGGTGACAAATGATTTATTATGGATGGAGGGTTATTGCGGGTGAAAGAGAAATGGGATGGATGGTTTTAGATTTTCTGGAATATTTCAATTTTTTTTGGTATTTTAAAATGTTTTGAGGTTGTTTTTGGTCATTTTGAAAGTTTATAAATGTTTATGTTTTTTGATTATTTGAGGTTGTTTAGGTCTTTTTAATATTTTCTAATGTTTTTGGATTTTGAATTTTCAAATGTTTAGGGGTTTTCTAAGATTTTGAATGTTTAGGGGTTTTCTAAGTTTTTTCGACCAAGAACCTAACCTAAAATATCTATCCTAGGGGCCTCGGGCACTGATCAAAGATAAACCTTGCCTACATTATACACACAAAGACCACGTAGTTTGACTGACTCGACTTATTGAAAATGAGATATAAACACTTGATGGATTACTAGTTTATTATGACAGACTCCTAAAGGATTGACCTAGGGTGTATCAAGGGCACATCAATGATGGCATTGCCTATGTTCAAGCTCAGAGACTCGTAGTTCGACAAGGTACCATTTTTGGATTTTTGATGTTCAATGTGTTTGGAGATTTCGATGTGTTTTAGATGTTTTGGATTTTGACTTTACAATTTTCCAAATGTTTTTGGATTTTAGTTGTACAAGATTTGGATGTTTTTGTATTTTCTGATGAACATTTTACAGATGTTTTTTGATATTTTCGATGAGATTTTGTGAATGTTTTTGGGATTTTCCATAACCTTAAGATATACAAGAACTCGATCTGATCCATAATGAATTGTGCCTAGTATGATATGATGGACTACCTTGATATAGGTAGGAAAAACTGACCGTTGGATTATGCCAAGTAGTACTAAGGGGATATGATACTTCACAACACCAAGCTATGATATGGACATGGATGGGTGATGGAATAAATAGGATGCATGATGCGATGCGATGGATGGAATGATAGGATAAAGAGCCAAAGAATAGATGGAGGTGTTTTATTTACACAAGGTGCCTATTTTTCAGTCACCAAGGTACTTGTCCAAAGCTCCACCGAAGTGGTTTTCACTAGCTCGGACAATTGTATTTTCAGATTTATACCCTTCAAGAGTAGGCATAAAACTTTTTAAGATGCAAGTTGTTGTTTGGTTCCTACAATGATTTTCCTTCAGGTGTCAACAATTGATATGCTCCTGATCCATAACTTGTTGTGATGACAAAGGAGCCCAACCAGTTAGGTTCAAACTTTCCTTTACTGTCCTGATCTGGAAAATTCTTCTAATTCTGCTTTAAGACAAGATCCCCTACTTGGAAAGACCGAAATTTGATCTTCTTGTTATAGCTTTGTTTTAGTTAATTTTGATATACTTGCAAGTGATTAAGAGCATCAATACAACGCTCATCCAAGAATACTAGCTCATTTAGCTGAGATACTCTGTAGTCTTTATCAGTGATTAGGTTTTGAAGTGACACTTGCAGTGATGGAAGTGTTGGCAAGAGACACTACAAATGCTTTATGGTGTTGTCATTGATGGCAACCCTTGTCAACTAGTCGATCCACGCATTGCAATTTGCTCATACCGGTAGACAAATTGAAGATCAATAGTTATCTATTTAGTTGGAACAGGGCATCCGGTAACTTCATGTTCTTTGATTCATATGCAAATTTTCTATTATTATTTTATGTTGTGGATCTCAGGGAGTATTGTTCAATGGATAATATGTGTTATCTATAAATCTTGGTGCCTCGTATCAATTTTGGTGGAAGTTAGAAAGTCCGATGAACTAATTTTTTGTTCTTCAGTATTTGGAGGCCTTGGTGAATATGGTGTGTCATAGATATTTGACGAGTTATTGTTTAAGTATTTTTGTGTTTGAACATTTTTTTTGGTCCCCACTATGTTGTGGCCAACTCTTGTGGATATGCATTGAATATTATGGATGATTTGAGCCGACTGTTTGTGAATATTTTCTTATTTTGTTGAAGTTGACATGTAGCGATTGAATTCTTTATGGAGGATATATATAAGTGATAAATTATATCATTTTGGTGTGTGTTTGATGTAAGTTGATGTATGTTGAAAATTTCAGAAGGTCAGTAGAGCGATTATGCACAGTTTCACTTGTGCATTAAGTATTTTTGTGAAGCGAATTAAGGCAAAGCAGAGCGAAGTGCAAAATCAGACAGAAGGTCCAAAATTTGATTATTGAGCCTAATAAAACTGTAATCAGGCATTTTTAGATGCTACTCTATTAGTTCAAATCATTGGAAGTATTCCAAACTTTTTTAAGATAGTGAGCCTTCCTAATTTTGAGCAGTGAGCTCTAGGCAGTGTGCCTAAATGTAAGTACATTCTCATTTTGTATACTCAAAACAATATTGTGTATTAACATCCACCTTGGTTTTTCCCCTAATAGGGTTTCCACGTAAAAATCCTTATGTTATGGTGTTGTGGTTATTTTTCTTATGTGCATGCATCTTTATTTTGTTTGAATGTTATCAACACTTTAATGATCAGGTTAATAAAGTTAAAATTTGCACAACACTTATTCACCCCCCCTCTTAGTGTTGCTTGATTCCAACAATTGGTATCAGAGCTTAGTTCCTCAGAAGAAGTTTAAAAGCTTGGGAAAGATATTGGAAAGTGTTTCAATGGATTCAAGCAGTCTTCAACAACTTATGGTGGCCCTAGATGATATTGATCAAGAAAAATCTGAAGTCCGGGAATTACAATCAAATCTCATGAATGTTGAGAGATTCATTGAGTCATTGAAAGAAAAAATCAAAAAGTCCAAGGAGAAGAGAAGGGAACTTTGTGATCAGATCAAGTAGGAAGATAGTAAATGCATTGAAGATGAACAACTGAGACTAGCCCCGAAGGAAAAAGACAGAAGAATGTGAAAAGCTTGCCAGGGATAATGCAGTGTAGAAGCATGAGATGGAGTCTATCATGATGAGAATGACTAAGGAAATTGAAGAAAGGAAGAAGAATGAAGAAAATCTTTCCCAATCCCTGAAAGAGAAAACTGAAGAATGCAGCTGAATTACTGATGGATTCATTCAGTTACAACTTGAGTTAGAGAAAACCAAACACAATGAGAAAGAGCTTGAAAAATACATAGTTGATCTCAGAGATGAACTTACTACAGCAAATGAATTCAAGGAGAAGTTCAAGATTAGCTCAACCAAGCTTGATGAACTAATTAAGAGTCAGAGGAATGATGGAGACAAGTGAGGTCTTGGATATGAAGAAGGATAAAGTTTTGAATCTGGACAAAGGAGGTTCAGACAAGGAAATCAGATGAACAACACTGGAAGTTATCCGGTAAGAAAACCCAATTCTCAAAGGTTTAATTGTATATGTTATGTTTGCAATAAATTTGGTCATATGGCAGCTCAATACAGAAGTAGAATGAATTCAAATGGTCCATCATTCTCTAGTCAGTGTTTTAATTGTAACAAGTATGGTCATAAGTCAAATGAATGCAGAAACATGATGAAAAACTTTATAGGAACGTTAGATGTTATGCATGTAATAGATTTGGCCATATTGCTAACTAGTGCAGATCAAGAGAAGACAACGGAACAAATGGTCTGGACAAAGAAATATGGTGTGCTATAATTGCAACAAAACTGGTCATATTGCTAGATTCTGTAGAAGAGGTCTGGTAAATCAGAGAAGAAACATGTAGAATGATGAAAAAGGAAAAGGGAAAGTCACTATAGATCAGATCAGGAGGCAGATGAAGAAGACATGGGTGAATAAGAGTCCCTCTGTTACAGGAAATGATCCAGCACCAAAATTAGCTTTTGGTAATTCCTCTAGGAATTAGGTTAAGGCCTCTGGCCTAGGGGGAACTATCAAGAAAATCCTTCAAACCCCCTGCAAGAAATCGACATTTGGAATGTGGATGAGTTCAGTGATTGCATTGATAACCTACAAATGTTGTTGAACAATTGGATATAGTATTTATGTAGAATTGAAGGTCCGCAGAGGTGTTATCTTTTACAGTGCATGGAATAGGGTATCTGGATGAGTTAGGGGAAAAGCATTTATTACGTCAAAAGGTTAGGTGTGTGAATGATAAAAGGTTATTTCTATCCTTCATTTGTCACTTCACATTTTGAGAAGAAGAAGTTTGAAGAGCTCTAAAGCAAACTTTGGAAAAATTTGGCAAGAATTCAAGTGTGAAGGCGATTCGAAGTTCAAACCCTAATCTGTGAAAATGGCTAATCCATTGGTAGTTGAAGTCAAGGATAGACCCCGTATGAAGTTTAAATGGCATTCATTCAAGTCAAGGATAGCCCTTAGATGCATTTTCATTTGTTTGGTATGACGTTTTGCACATTGAAGATATTAGGGCATACATTCATGCCAATATTGAGGAGTTAGGAAGCTCGCAGTTGCTAAATATGTATTCCAAACACATTGTTGGAGAGGATTTCTATGTTAAGCCCAAATTCAAAACCCTAGAGGAAAATAAATTCATGCAGATTGTGAAATTCCCCGTGTTTGATGAAAGTGAATTGGTCTGGTACATATTAAGTCGAGTTCATGCAGAATTCATGTGGTTGAATCAACCTTTCAAGATTACGAAAGATGTTATAAGTGTTGTTATAGGATTAAATTCCTTTGGTGGATTGTCGATTTTGAAGTCTATGAAGAATCAAACCGTCACTGATGCAACTGGTTCAGTATTTGATAGAAGAGCAATGAAAATTGATGACATCATTGATGTGGGTGTGAATTTTTCCTCAATGGTCATTGGTTATAAGATATCTCACTCCAACCGAGAAAATTTTGTATCCGATACAGCCATATATGCAACCTATCAAATGGTAAAGGCAAATGTAGAATATGATTTGTGTGAATTGCTTCAAAGTCAGTTGATGGAGAATCTTGGCAAGATAAAGAGAGATAAGAAGAATTCTTTTAAATACGGTAATTTGTTACTATGTTTATTCTTTTATTTCATGGGTGATGTTCTGGGAGTAGGGAAGGTGCATTGGCAAAATGATAAGCCTGTTGTTGTTCATATTAGAGATATGTTATTTAGCCTTGGTGATTTACAAGCCAGGAAAATTGCAATTTGGGGATATCTCAAAAACTTTCAGAATGTAATGCAAGCAAGGGAAATAATTCCCACTTCTATTGTAGAGAAGTATAAGGATACAATATGTTTTATGGTGGATATTGATCAGTGCTTGATGGAAGCAATAGAACCTAGAACCGTTTGGATTATGCCAATGGGTTATGAAGTTGAGGAGAGAATCTTGGAGTTATATGCACAACATTTGTTGAGTAAGCCTGTGGATTCTTTTGAAGAAAGGTTTGGAACATATGCAAAGAAATATATGCAAGTCCATGAGAAATTAAAGAAACCAATGATAGTCAAGAGAGTGAGGAAAGAAGTGGAAGTCTTTGCAGAAAGCATGGGCATACCTTAAGAAGCTATAAGAGAAGCCAGAAGGAAAAGAGAATAAGCTGAAATTGAAAAAGGTAAAGAGCCTGTTAAAATTGAATCTACTAGTCCGGTAGTATCCACTACTCGAACTAGATCAACAAGGAGCTCAGTACCCCTATTTTGTCATGCAAAGAAGTCAGCCCCTGCAAAAGCTCAGGTTAAGGAATCCGGTAAAAGGAAGAAGGATAAGAGCACAAGAGTGTATAAAGCTATTTCAGATGATGAAGAGACAAAATCTGATGAAGAATTTAGAGAAATAAAGCATATGAGCACCCCTGCAACAACTACAGTCAAGCCCTCCGGTGAAGAATAGAAAAAAAGAAGAAGATGAAGCTTGACAAACCAAGTATGACAGTAGAGGAAGTTGAAAGAGGTATAATTAAGGATGGAAATCTTAACCCCCTGTGTGGAGTGTATGGTACTTTTGATATTGTTGGTCAAAGAGTCCTTGAGGAGGCTACAATAAAATATTTGAAAAATTTCAATGACACTTGTTGAGATAATGGCAGAGTTGCCTAAGGAATTGTATGATATTTTGGAGATAAAAAGAGTTAGTGCCAGAATTGAAGAAGAACAACTAAGAGAATGAATTCTTGCAAATCTATGTCCGGTAATGTCTTTAGAGGAGATGCAGGAAATTCTAAAAGAAGCAAAGAAAGAGTTCAAAATTAAAACAAGAATAAACAAGCTTATGTTGGGAAAGACTGAAGAAGTAGAAAAAGAAACTAAAGGTATTCTAAAGAAAATTCTATTAAAGAACAGAATTGATGTTGTTTTTGATGAAGAACACGTGGAATACATTTCATCTGGTCTGGTTAATGAAGAGATTACAGTTGAGGACACTCAAATTCCTCCTAAAGTGCATGATACAAAAGAACCTATGGGGATTGAAGCCCCTAAAATTGTATTTGTTGAAGAAAATGAGATATCAATTCAAGAAGTTGAAGCTCCAAATGTCAAGAAAAGTTTGTGGTTGAGGAAACAGTGCTCGAGGAAAAGAAGGTTGAAGTTAAGGGAGTTCCAATAGAAGCAAGAGACACTGCAGAGGTAGTGATGAAGTTTCTAGAAGAGAAAAAGGAAGAATTTGATTTTGAGTTGGGAGATGCCCCTATTCATTTATCCACTTTGTCCCCAATTCAAAAAATGAAAGTTGCATCATTTGCACAAGCTAAGGCTAGTGAAGAAATTCTGAAGTCTCACATTGAGGACATCGAGTTATTGAATCTTGCATCTGATATTCTAGAGAAGATCATGCCTACACATCTTAAAGATCCATCCAGTTCTTCCTCTAGTGAGCCGAAGAAACTTATAAACTCAGTAAGTACTTATTTTGAGTCACTTGAGAAGTCAACTCTAGTCAAAGTGCAGAAGGAATTTTATGCTAGGAAGATCAATAGGTTGAAAGGATTGATAGCTAATGATAAATATTTGTTAGCTACCTATGTGAAAAATGTTCAAAGTGCATTATCAGAAGGTGGAAGGATTCATAAGTTGTGTTTGTCTCTATCCAAACTAATTGAGGAAAATGATCAGAAGGTTAAGGATTAAGAAAAGGAGTTAGCTATTATTTCTGATGCTTTTGATCCTTTAACCATTTGTATTGGAAGACAAGAAGGTCAAGTTATATCCTTACTTGAAAAAATCAAGAGTATGAAGCGTGATAATGATAGAGTTGTGGAAAGAGCTGGTGAACTTAGAGGGCTAATTGGTCCAAAGATGGAAACCATGTTGAATACTTTGAAAGAAGCACAAGATGCTATGGCGGTTAGTGATCCAGTGAATCTTGAATCTGTAGAAGTAAAATCTTATTTACTCTGTGGTCACATAACTATTTTGGAAAGTCTCAAGAAGTGTTGGGACATAAGCTTGAACCTGTTAAAGATGAATTTTGCAGATATTTTCAAGTTTGTGTAAGTTTCTTGAAACAAAGTTTGTACATATGCAGTTTTGTATGTGGATTCCCCATCTTTTCCATTGATGTCAAAGGGGAAAAATAGATCAGTGAAAAATGTATATTCATCTAAGGGGGACTCGTAGTTTTGAGCTGTGATAAAGATCTTTTTGGAGTTTTGGATGACAGTGTATTTTTTTTTGTACTGATCTGACACTTAGTCATTTTTCACTAAGTGTTGCCATCAATACCAAAGCAGGAGATTGTTGGAAAGAGACACTACAAATGCTTTCTAGTGTTTTGATTGATGGAAACCCTTGTTAGGTATTTGATCCATGCATAGCAATTTTCTCATATCGGAAGACAGATTGAAGATCAGTAGTTATTTGTTTAGTTGGAACAGAGCATCTGGTAACTTCGTGTTCTTCAATTCATATGCAAATTTTCTATTATTATTTTATGATGTGGATCTTAGGGAGTATTGTTCAATAGATAATATGTGTTGTCTATAAATCTTGGTGCCTCGTATCAATTTTGGTGGAAGATTGAAGGTCTAGTGAACTAATTTTTTGTTCATCAGTATTTGGAGGCCGACTTGGTGAATATGGTGTGTCGCAGGTATTTGAGGAGTTATTGTTTAAGTATTTTTGTGTTTGAACATTTTTTTTGGGTCCCCACTATGTTGTGGCCGACTCTTGTGGATACGTATTGAATATTATGGATGATTTGAGCTGACTGTTTGTGAATATTTTCTTATTTTGTTGAAGTTGACATATAGCAATTGATTTCTTGGAGGCGGATATATATAAGTGATCGATTATAACATTTCGGTGTGTGTTCGATGTAAGTTGATGTATTTTGTGAATGTCAGAAGGTTAGTAGAGCGATTATGCATAGTTTCACTTGTAAATTAAGGATTTTTGTAAAGCGAATTAAGGAAGAGCAAAGCGAAGTGCAAAATCAGACAGAAGGTCCAAAATTTGATTGTTGAGCCTAACCAAAACTGTAATCAAGAATTTGTAGATGCTACTCTATTAGTTCAAATCATTGGAAGTATTCCAAAAAAATTTAAAGCAGTGAGCCTTCCTGATTTTGAGTAGTGAGCTCTATGCAGTTTGCCTAAATGCAAGTGCATTCTCATTTTGTATACTCATAACAATATTGTGGATTAACCTCCACCGTTGTTTTTCCCCTAATAGGTTTTCAATGTAAAAATCCATGTGTTATGGTGTTGTGGTTATTTTTCTTATGTGCATGCATCTTTATTTTGGTTGAATGTTATCAACACTTTAATGATCAGGTTGATAAAGTTAATATTTGCACAACAATGATTTACCCCCCCTCTTAGTGTTGCTTGATTCCAATAGGAAGCTTGACCTCAATAGGGAAGATTAATTTTGATCCATAGACTAGGGAGAAAGGGGTTCCACCTGTAGGCATGCAAATACTAGTTCGATAGGACCAAAGAGAAAGATTTAACTACAAATTCCAATCATGACCAGCTTCATTCACCATTTTCCTTAGGATCTTCAAAATGGTTTTGTTTGTAGCCTCAACTTGACCATTGCCCTGGTGGTAATATGAGGTAGAGAATTGGTGTTGGTTATTGAATTTTTGACATAGCTCCTTCACATTCTAATTCTTGAAGGGTGTTTTGTTGTCTGAGATAAGGGTTTTTGGAACACCATAATGATAGATGAGATAATTTAGGATAAACTTAGCAATTTGCTTTCCCGTGATGTAGGTAATAGGAATGGCTTCAACCCACTTGGTAAAGTACTTAGTGGTCGTTATGATAAACTCATGGCCATTAGATAAGGTTGGGGTAATATTTCCTATGAGGTAAAGCCCCCACTACGAGAAAGGCTAAGGTGTGATCATTGGTTGCAATTCTTGAGCCGTAGCATGAATTAGATTTCCATGTTTCCGACATTGGACACACTTCTGCACATACTGATGGGTTTCTCTTTCCATGGTTGGCCAATAGTACCCCATCCTCAATAATTTTTTAGCTAAAGTCATACTGCTAGAATGGGAATCACATATGCCATCATGTACTTCTGCTAAAGTAGTCAAGGCTTCCTCTTGGTTAATACATCATAGTAATGTCCCTTCGATGTTATGGTGATATAGGGTATCACCTAGGATCTTGAATTGAGATGCCTTCTTAACAAAGGTCTTTTTAAGGTTGGAGGTGATATCAGATGGGAGGGTTCCTCTACTTAGGTAGGTGAATATGTCATGGTACATGGGGATCTAGGACCAACAATTACACACAAAAATTCAGATTCTGAGACTTATGTGGATAAATATTTTGGCACCACAAGATTCCCTAACACTTCTAGGATTTTTCACCTAAAAGGAGAGAGGTAGGCAAAAATGTGCAATGTCCCCACTCAAGACCAATGCAAATATGAATGAAATATGCCTAAATATAATGTCCTAAATGAAAATAATGGGTAAAAGAGATTGATTATAAAAGAAAAACTATTGAAATGCAAGATGTTTGAAAACACAATGTTGTATGCAAAAATGATCTAAGAATGAAAACAAACAATAACATAAATGATAGAAACTAGATAGGTGCACTTGGAAACTGGAATGTGATGCAGAGAGGCTCTAGAATCCTACAGAACTTACTATTGAAGCCAAATGGGACACTTACGCCAAGCTGGGCGACTTAGTCCTATTTCAGGGAGATTCTAATGGAACAACTTTCAGCCAACAGGGTATCCAAAAATACGAAAATCACTGACAGTGAGACTAATTCGCCATAGATGGTGATTTAGTCCACCTATGAATCTTGAGAAATTCGGGGCAGGAATCTATAGCCTTCAATCTGTACTTCTATTCTTGACATGTGTCTGGTTCTGAATCTACAAAAATCGGTCTATAGATGGTCTCCACGCTTCTTTTAGGGCTTTGTTGACTTTGAATGAATTTGATGAATTGATGAAACCTTTTAACACCTTTCTTTTAACAAATTTGCATACAAGACATGCAAAACATACATGCAAAGAGGGGGAAAAGGGTTAAGGGTTAGTGAATAGGGGTTTTCCTTGGTCAAACCCCAATTTGGTAATCAAACCCTTGAAAATGAAGTGAAATAAAGAGAGAATGATGAATGAACAACATGCAATGCTACAACTCACCAAACCCTTGATGTAGAGATCTGAAGATATGCAAGTAGATGCTCCAATGAAGACTTGATAATGCCTAGAATGCTTGAGAATGATTAATGAGTGAATGAATGTATGCTAATGTATGAATGAATGTATTGGGGGTGAAAATGAGAGGAAAACACTTTATTTATACTTGATTTTACAAAATTTCCTAAAAATAACACATAATAAGTTGACCTCAAGGTTAAGAGAATAACATCCCACCAAAAATTTAAAATAATTTTGATTTTTATGTCCAGTGGGACTAAGTCGCCCCAGGTGGCGTCTTGGTCCCACCAGGGAAATTTTAATGGGTGTCGAGAATTAAAGTGTATTTAATGATGTTTAACGGGATTATTCTCTGAAAAACACTTAAGTAGGGCCAGAAAGTGTATTAAGGGGTCATTTAAACATAAGAAAGGGTCAAATTATTGATGACAAGCCTAGAAAAGCATGAAAGTTTGTTACAACACTTTGAAATAAGACTTGGTAAGTGATAAAAAGAGGTTATTTAGGTGAATTATAATAAAAGGGTCTTAGAAAAGTGTGAAAATATGTTACAACACTTCACAACACTTTTATAAGACATCATAGAATTCTTATTGATTCACAAGAACTCAATACCTAATGTGAATGTGTTGACCACATTACAACATTAAATCAAGGAAAAATCAACCCAAAATCACCAGGAGGGCCTAAACATGAGAAAAAGTAGAAGGGTTAATTTTTCCATGTCCACATTTAGCCCCCACTTTAATGAGAGGATGAACCTACTTCAAACTCACACTAAAGTAGCTGACCATGCAATCAAGAGGGGTTCCAATGAACTAATGCTAGCAAGATGAGCCAACAATGATCAAGAAGGATGACCAATCCCCTAGGATGAAGATCCCATGGAAAACTAAACATGAGCACAAAGAAACACACATGATAATGATGTAAATGAAGAGGGAGAGAAGGAGAAGGAAAAAGAAAGAGATTCAGATCAAGCTTCGATCATTTGTCCATTCCATTATGGATCAGATCTAGGCTGTTTGTCTAGAAAAATAAATGTATACTCACTCTGAGGTGATGAAACTCATGGTTGTCTACCGGGTGAGAAGGCCCAAAAGATGAGAAACATACACTCATGGCTGGTATGCACTCACACACACGCAGGTGGCTATGGGGAAATTCATGCCTCGGAATGGGCTTCCCACTCAACCATACCAAAGTTATACCTTTTGATAACTTTAATAAGGTGTCACAAAAGAAAATGACTTTTCGAGCTTCACGAGACAATAAAAACTTTGTATGCTTGGAGGTCATGAACAAACGCGATGGCACCATAGGCATGTAAGTTGTGTTATGCAAGGAAGCCATATAAATGAAAAATGCAACATGCAAAGAATTTTCAAAGGGTTCTTGCTTAGTTCATGCGAGGTCTTAGCTTAGGGAACATATTGTCTAATGTCTCCAAGAGAGGACCAATCAAAGAATAGAAGATTCACAACTTAGGGGATGCAGTGCATCGCATCAAACCACCAAGAGGAATGTAATATACTAAGATAGATCACACTCATGAAAGTAATCACACCCAATGTCATCCACAAAGCAACAAACACATCATATGAAGTAACAAGGATGCACTAAGAACCAAGAAAAAGGAAAATGCAAATGAATAATGCCAATGTATGCCCCCACTTTAAAGGAATTGCTACACACAATACTATTAGAAATTACTTTAAAGTAGCAAATGAAAAATGTAAACAAGAAAGAAGACATGAGAGCCAACTTGGAAATCCCTATGCCAAGTCATATGCTTCCGAGTAAGGCTACGTCATGTGAAGAAAAGGAAAAAGGAAAGAAAGGAATGGGTTGCCCCAAAAAGGAAAAACCAAATGCATAAGGGATCTTATGGATTTGGGGTCAGTATGTTCTTTGCTACAATGTTGTGTTAGAGAGCTAAGAACTATCATCATCCCCCAAATACATAGAGCTGGAAGAATGACACAAAGAGAGTGAAAATAAAGAAAAAGAAAGATCTGTTTCGGTCAACATGGAAGAGACATAGAGATGAATGAAGGTATAAATAGAGGAATGACAGAAAGAGAAAGAGAACATCAAACATTACATTATATGGGAACATGTTACACACATGCAAACACTCAAAGTAGAAAGGAAAAGAACATGCAAACGACTAGTAAGGAAAATGTGAGTCAACCATCAAGCAAGTCATCCGCCTCCTAGTCTCAATTAGTCTAAGCAGAAGGTGAATAACGCTGCTAAGGGACAACAACAAATGCATTACTAGGACAAGGCTAGCAACTTCTTTCCCCCACTAAGTGCAAGACAAGAATGAGCCGACACTCATCACTTCTATGTACAAGAGCGTGATGATATGCACAATGTAGAAAGCTAGCATCTTTAGGATAGATCACCAACCTATTCATAGGTGATAATAGCTATGAGTCCTTTGTTTAAAATTATTTGCAATTTCCTTCCACATTCAAGTGGTGGATGGAGAGAAAACTTTAATTTTTGTAACTTGTAAGGCCTCTTGCATTTGCTAGATTCATCGTTTTCTCGAATGGAAGGAGGAGGACCCAAAGTGATCCTTCCATCCTTGTAATTATTATTAGATAAGGGTTTCTCTCAAGGAAGGAGGACATTTAGATGATGAGGGGAATCAAATATCATCATGACATCATCATGAAGTCTCCAATATTCTCTAGGAGGCTTGCTGTTATGAGGTAGATCTTGATAACCTTACCCTATTGTATTATCATCTTTTGGATTTTTCTCTAAGAGTTGACGAATGCCATGTTTAGTTTTTGTGTCACATCCTTGTTTGGTCAAGATGGTAAAACCTTTTCCATAGGTTTCTTCAAGCTTTATTGGAGTACTAGTGACTTTGATATCATAGAATGGTTGAGGGGTTGCTTGTTTAGAAGAACTAGGTTCACCTGATGGAGGGAACGTAGGTCCTTCATTTATTTCAGGATGTAAGTAACCAAACATATCAGGAGGTGGTATTGTAGGAAGGTCATGTGGTTTCATGGATGGATAAAAGGATGCATGAGCTTCAAGGTCGTCAAGGCATTCATTTGGGAACTTATTCATATTGTCATCATCTTCTCCAATGATGTCAACATCACAAGGAGGACATTCATGAGGAGTTGAAGGAGCATGAAGAAGCTCAATGTCATTAGGATCAATTCCAAAGGCACAGCTTGAAATGTCAACTAAGGATTTTAATGACATCCAAAACTTATTAAAACACATAGCCATGATGCAAATGAATGAAAGCAAGCTAAATGCAAGAAATGGAATGAAACAACAAATCTAGAAACTGTAACTGAAATGCAATAACAGAAAATAGAAACATAGAATATGATCTGGAACTGACAGAAAGTACAGTGCAAAATGTGAAAGTGGACTATGTTGCCCAGTGTGGTGAATTAGTCCAGGTAGTGAATTTTTTGAAAAAAAAAGATTTTTCAGATGCAGGTACAGTATGAAAATGTAGATTTTTTTGAATTTCTAATGAAATGCAATGCAAAAATCCAAGCTATATGAGATTTTCACTCATCAATTTTGAAAAAGTTGGGATGCAATGTAAACAATGGGTAAGTGCACCAAGATGGTTCCCAAAAAGAGGGCTTAAGTGGCCACTTTTTTCTGAAATTAGGAAATGCTGACCTTGGATGTGAAATTGAGGATAGTTACACTCAAAGTTTTGAGATGGAACCAAAACAAGGATCGAAGTGCTCTGAGTCTACTTTCTAAACTACTAATTTATCTTGAAAATGGTTGAGATTAAGGGGTTCAACAGAGGGATGTGCACAAATTGGTGTTGTTTTTGTCAGAAAAACATAACATAGCAACTCTTGTACGACCTGAGCACGGTGAACTTTTTTTTAGTATTTTTAAAATCACTATGGTCAAAAGTTAGCTAATAGCATCTAGTTGATGCACAAATTTTCTGATAATTTTTTAATGAATATTTGATTTTTTACTAATTTTCTAAGTGGGCACTTCATAAAAAGCAGAATTTTGGCCGTGCTCCCCCTACAAATTTTTGAAAGTAATAGATTTTTTTAAATTTTTATTTTTTTAAATTTGTAGAATGGATTCTAGTTTCTAAAAATGTAATTTATTTGAAATTTTGAAGAACAGTTAATTTATAACGAAAAAAAAACCAAAACTGCTTTTTGACAAAAAAAAGACATACAAACAAAATAAATTATGGATGAAAGGCCTAACATTGTCAGAAAGTGAAAAAAATTATATCGTTGGAAAGCTAAGACAAAACTTAACATTACCCATGTGTTCGATTTTGTCGATATTGAACCAAATGCAATCTTGACGGTGAGCACGAACCCGATTATGTGAAAAATTGTAGAATTTACAAAAAAACACGTCTCTGGTCGTTGGGAATGCCCTTCAAGCCTTTGGGTTGGTATTCCAAGGAAAATACCAAAGCTAAGGCTCGGGGATTCCCAAAGCAAAATAAAAGCTAAGGCTCGGGGATTCCCAAAGCAAAATAAAACGCGCTCGCGTTATTTATTCCTTTAGTTAAATGCCAATTTTTTGAATGTTTGTTCATATGTTTATATGTATATGTACGTTGGTGTGTCATGTATGTATGTATGCCTATATGTATGTATTTATGCTTATGGGAGAGAGGGCGAGAGAGGGTGGGAGTGGGAGAGAGTGTGGGAGGGTGGCAGAGTGTGGGTGGGTGGGAGAGTGTGAGAGATG
>VDFB02193867.1:582679985-582695033 GCA_007258455.2 Sequoia sempervirens | reverse complement strand
GGTGGGAGAGGGTGTGAGATATTGGGAGAGTGTTGGAGAGGGTGGGAGAAGGTGGGAGAGTTGAGAGAGTCGGAGAGTGTCAGATAGGATGGGAGAGGGTGGGAGAGTGTGGGAGAGAGTTAGAGAGAGTCAGAGAGTGTCAGATAGGGTGGGAGAGGGTTGGATAGAGTGGGAGATGGTGGGAGAGCATGGGAGAGGCTGGGAGAGAGTTAGAGAGAGTCAGAGAGAATCATATAGGATGGGAAGGTTGGAGAGAGTGGGAGAGAGGGTTAGAGAGTTGGAGAGCATGGGAGAAACGGTGGGAGAGTTGGAGAGAATGGGATCGATTTGGAGATACTGTGAGAGTGGGAGAGAGTGAAAGTGTGTGGGAGATAGGGTGGGAGTGAGTATACCATATAAATCTTTAAAAAATTAAATTTATGATAATGCAAGCACGTTATTGATAAATAGAGGTATTTTGTCAAATAGTTATACAAACCAGCTGATTGCATTGTCTATGATACCAAATTTTCCATACATTTCTCTAAAAAATTTCAATATACTCCTAATGCATGCTCAAATATGTATCCAATACAAAAACCCTCAATTTGCTCATAAATATCTAGGGTTTTCTATATTTCACAACTCCAAGGCCTTCCTGATGCAGAGCCAAGGTGAAGATTAACTCATAAAAACCTAATTTCAATTCAAATACTGATGTAGACAAGGTGGAGCAACACAACAACCAACCCAATTTGATGAAATGCATGCAAAGAAACAACCTTCAAAACTTCAATCTCCCAAGCTGCCCAAAATAATATTCTTTGCTTTCTAGGTCTCAAAATTCATCCAATGGACCTATCTTTTAGAGAAGGCCATAAAAGGTCCAACACATCATCCATTTAGCATCCACTCAGACCCCAAGTATAATTCCCAACAAATCACATAAGGTTCCCTTGCAACAGTATGGAGTTTCAATAGGTTACCCTGCCCAAAGGTTACTAGATTAGCCCCATTTTACAAAGGAGGTCCCTCTTAAAGACTCTATTTTTACTCCAAACCAATGGACAATCATTTTATATGTTCTAAAACAACAAAATCCATGGTTAGTTCCCAGACACAAACATTCTAAAGTGTTGTCTCAGCAAACCCTCCTTTTACATGCTAAAACCCAAGGGTTTATTGAAAGTCATATGCCCAAGACTTTCTAGACCCCCACAAAGTATCAAACACCTTCCAAATACCCTGCACAAACTTAAAAGTTCATTAGATAAACAAGTTCATCATTTTGACAAACCCCACCATCTAGCCTTCAAATTCACAAGGAAAAATGACTTTTCCAGCCCTAGGCATCACTTCTACTCACTCAAATGAACACACGTGCACAAAATAGACCCCCAAAAATTTAACCCTACCTATTATGATCCATTCCACCGAGTTACAATACCTATATAAGGTGGAATGGATCAAGCTTGCATTCTTTGTACTCTCAAACCCTTAATTTCTAAGTCACACAGGCAGTCTTTGAAAATCTACTCTAAAACCCACAAAACTAAATGGTTAAGCCTCCAATCTGATGGAAATCATAGTAGACTCACTCCACTATCATTCCAAATTCATTTCATGCCACAATATTCATTGTACGGACTGTTTATTGCCAACAAAGTTCAAAAAAAAGGGAAAAACGTGGAAAAAACAAAAGATTTCATTCAAATTTTCAAATGGAGTCATGCCAACCTCCCTCCAACATTTACATGGCCTTTTTTAAAGGAACTCCTACCTGTACAACAACCTAAAACCACCTTACTACTTTGACCTTTACATTGCCATCTTATAGGTTTTTTCATGTTTATGCCATTGAAGGCTTCATTCCATCATATTGACAACATTTTCCAAGACATGGCAACTTTATAAAACTATCAACCTAACATGACTCAAAACACTTCCTAATGCTATTTTGAGACCTTATTACATCACACTCATGATTACAAAGAAAAAATTCATCACTTGACCACCTAATGTTCCTAGCTGTCCTTGGTGCTCCTGCACCATAGATCCAGCCATGAAAGCTTTTCAAGTCTCTTGGAATTTTGCAACACCTTGACGTGCAACAAATCTCTGATGATTCTCCTTGTTCTTGCCATTGCTCACTCTTTCCTTCATCTTCACCTTGGGCTTGGCCTTGTCCTTGCAAAAAAATTCCTCTCTTGATTGATCACATTGAACCTGCACCTTCCTGCTCTGTCCTATCATCCATGGTTGCATCCAATTGCTACTAACTTGTTCCATGGTGTCACTTACTTCCAAACAATCCACTCTTTGTCCTTATTCTTTTATTTTTCACCCTTGGCTTCACCTCCATTAACATGATCATGAAAAAAAGGAAGTAATAAAGCACTCCCTTCACTCTTTTCCTCTTATCCATCCTCTTCACCATCTGCTTCAGGTTCTCCCATCTAGGAGCCATTGCCACAACTGAATACAATTTCCACATCAGTACTCTTACCCATCTAGAACCATCCACTATCCTAGCCTCATCTTTTACTTTCTTCTCCATTTCATTTGGAGATCCCACTCTCACCTTTCCTCTAGCATTCACTTGGCCAACCTTTATAAACATCTCTTCCTAAGTCTCTTCCATCTTTGAGTCATTCAAACACTTTGTATTTGCAATTTCACCTTGTATGGTGATTCCACCTTCTACAAACCCTGTCTCAGACCTTTCCTTTGCTTTTTTCCATTCCACTTGATATATCACATCCTATGATCTCTTTACCTCTGTATCTTCTGATTCAAATGTCACTGTTTCTACAATGCTTGTCTACTCCTTGTCTCTCTTTATCTGCAGGGGACACAACACTGCCCCTATCATAATTTATTTATTCTTGACAAGCCCTTCCTGGCTTTCCTCAATCCATCCACACTCTTTTACCTCTACCTTCTTTCCCTTTTCCTCTGAGACCTCATCACGTGGTTTGTTAGAACTGTAAAATTTTGGATATTTTACATGTTCATACTCATAATTTTGCAAATAAGTCCTACCATGAGCATATTTTCCCCATTCTGGCAATATAATCCCAAGAATCCATCTAGGTCTGAGTATTTTACATTATAGTCCATATCGGCATGAGATTATCAAGCTCTCCCTGACCCATAATGCATTCTTGTTAATAAACGTTTGTTGTTGCCTATCGACAAGACCTCAGGTATGTCACAACGATCAAAATTTACCTACAGGCACCTATCGGCAGGACATACATATTGTCTTAGCGGCAGAAGATTCATATCGGCTTGATAAAGACTTCGGGGTGAGGTCTTACCGATCGCATTATGTCTCATCGACTAGCTTTGAATGATGTGTCACTAGGAGTTATGTCTTCGGTATGTGGTCTTGTTGAACGATTCATGCCTTATTGACCGGCGATAGAAGGGGCTTATCGGTGCAAATTTTTCATCGGAGAAAGGTCTTGGTGAGTGCATTGGGTCTCGCCGAAAAAACACAAAAAGATTCTATCGATGTGAGGTCTCACTGAACGCCTCTGGTCTCGTTGACAAAGCGCAAGGGAGTTATATCAACAGCTATCGGGGTGAGGTCTTGCAGTCTTTCTGATCTATTTTGTCATGCTGACATGCTGCTTCATCGGTGAGAGAATGGTTATGTCTTGGCGACCGGAACATACATTAAGGAGATTTCTTGGTGAGACATAAGGTGTCTATGGGATGTCTCCCTAACAACAGAATGTTATAGCGACCAAAAATTATATAAAAGAACATATCTCGGTGAGACTTAAAGTGTCAACAAGATGACATGACTTCATTGCGATGACCAGAAGGATGCCTGTTGGTGTAACATTGAGGATCGGTATGACTACAGTGTGTCTCGATGAATGTCTCAGCGGTTGTTAATTGAAGCTCGAATGCAATTGTTCGTCAACATGTGAATGCGAAGCGATGCGTCTCTTCAGATACCAATGTATAAATATTCATTCTCAATTGTAAAAGGATGAGAGGAGAGATAGATTAGTAAGTAGGATAGGAATATAATTTCCACAGAATAGGGACTATGATGTATGATTTTAAAATGGAGATATCAATGAAAATCAGTTGATGTGGCAGCTCGTTTCTGGTGTCAATTGTCTGTTGTGCTTATTGAAAGTATTACTAAGTTGTCTCCAAGATTGATGCTTTTTGGTTGTTTAAATTGATATAACAAGTTTATATTCAGTTTATCAGTGCACATTTGTTGTATCTGTATGGTCAATTGATCAGTTCTTTCAAGAAAAGATTAAACCCTTTTGATTAATCACAGTAATTAGGGAAATTCATCTGGATCATTAAGAAGAGCTTAGTAGTCACAATCTTGCATGTTTATACAAGTTATAAACAGAACATATGCCAAACAATTTGAGTGTTCTCCAGAAAGAGGTTTCCCATTTCTATTTCATTTGACTCCGCATACCCAATAAGGCACTAGTCTCTGCATTTCACCATTTAGATTCATTCATTTTCTTTACATCTGTTAACTGAACATATTAGGATTTAGCTTTGAATATCGCTATAGAATTTATACCAAATTTAGTTTTATTTGTCCACTTCCATCAGCCATCATGGACAAATCACTGCAAGAGAGAAGATCATAATTCAAGTTTTCCCAATTCGTATAGGTACACCCGCCTAGGTCTGGAAGCACCTGAAGAGTAGAAGGTTCAATTCATTTGACCTTGTCTATTACCCTAAAATGTACCAAGAGATTGGCATCCTCTTGAGGTTTTTTGCCTGCATTTTTGAGAGCTAACATGGTCTTTCATCTTTTTTGTCATCAGTCTGTTGCTTTCCATCTTTCCCTTTAATTAGAAAATCCATCTCTTCCACCATGACCTTACTAGGCCATTCTCACATCTTATCTATCTTGTCTCCACTTATCTTTCCCTTTCCTTGCATTAGGGTCTCTGCCCCAAGGTTCCTCACCTCACATTTCTTTTCATCAAGTCTACATACCTCTATTTTGACAGTATTAGACTGTCCTACACTTGTTCCTACCTTTTCTTGACTGAAATCAGTCCTTTTCTTTTCTCCAACCTGCTTTGCAAACATTTCTATCTCCTGTATAAAGGATTCCCTTTCTCTTATCACTGGAACTCTAGCATTTGGTGGAAGAGGAAGAAAGATGACTGGAACTCTAGAGGCCCATGATGCTAGATTTCGGTATTCAACCATGAGAGTAGAAGAGAGATCTGATATCATGTATCAAAACATTAAGCATGCATTATTCCAACCAATGGAGAAGGAGATTATTACTTTGCTTCATTTTCATTTGCATAAGCATATCATCTTGATGAAATTGAGGAAGAATAACAAGAGAGGGACAGGAAAAATAAAATCAATAAAGAGTTTGAAGGTTTTGTCAAGCAAGTAAGAGAGCTATGGGAACATCCTCATCTAAAAGATTTTGAACTAGACTTTGATATGTACCATTTAGAGAGCTTGGTTTTCATGGAGTTAACCTTGAGAGAGTAGGACTTGGGCAAAAGGAATTTGATATGGCTATTGCTTTCAAAGACTTCAAGCGGGATGTACTCCGCATTGACACCATTCCTTAATCTTCACTTGATGGCATCAAGGAATGGATGAACTCCATGGTTATACAGTATTATGAAAGTAGAATGAACTTGTACTAGCAGCCAATTTTGAAGACTATTACTGATGATTCAAAGCACATCAACCATGTGGTACAGATGATTAAATCCCAAAGATGATTTGTAGCAATGAAAGAGTTTGAAAAGGTAGAGAGAGCTACATTGGTGACTTAGGAGAAAGTTTAGCTTTCAAAAAACAAAGCCAATTAGGCTGGGAGATGTGTGGATCAGGCCAGCATTTGGTGGAAGAGGAAGAAATATGACTAGAACTCTGGAGGCCCACCATACTGGATTTTGATATTCAACCATGAGAGCAGAAGAGAGAGTTCATATCATGTATCAAAACATTAAGCATGCATTCTTCTAGCCAATGAAGAAGAAGATGATTACTTTGCTTCATTTTCATTTGCATAACCATATCAAGGCATGGGAACTAAGAAGACCAAGGATGCCAAGTTTTATGTGGAGGTAATGGATGCGGTCCAAACTTTAGAAGGGACAAGAAGGTTGATGTACGATTGGTGTAGGAGCACCATTCAGTAGGTTTTGTTAATCAAGGCAAATAAGGAGTAGAATATCATCAATTTACTAAAACCGGACAGAACTTGTACATTTGAAGGTTTTGAGTCAATAAAAATGGATTTTTCACCCATTCCTCTTTCTGTAGCCTCTATAACTTGAGGAATGGGTCTGCGCTAACATTATTAAGGTGTGAGAATGATGTGTTTGTGTTGGGGAGGTTTAAAAGTGAGATGGGTGTGAAACACATGTGTGTAAACGTGAGTTTTCTTTAAGAAAAAATGGTGGTTTTGAAGAGTTAAATTGTGTTTTTGTGTAGGGCAGCATTATTTTATGATTTTTTGAGCTTGTGTAGGGTATCAAAAACTCTTTTGAGTAATTTATAGGTTGTGGTTAGCTTTGGAAGTATCATTTTCAATAAACCCCTAGGGTTTAGGCTACAATAGAGGGTTTTGTGGTTTACCCATTGTACGGTGGTATAACTGAGGTCTAATTGTGGATTTTGAAGTTTTGATACCTTAGAATTTCTGCCTCAAGATTTGGTAAGGTTTGGATAAGTTTAGAGTATAGATCCTTTGTTCAACTGGATCGATCCCTTAAGGGTCCAAAGGGAAAAATGGCTGCAAAATTCAGCATGAGGTTACTCAGACACCATGATGCTTAGAAACTTCTTGTCTAATCCAATGGGATCATGTTGGGCCCCTCTACAATAACCTCTCTCGGTTTTCGTTATCTCGAAGTGGTTTTCCTGTGGTGTCCAGATTTTAGTTGATGTAAAAAGTGTCAAATAGAAGTAATTAAAAGTTGCCAAGTGGTGCAACTTTCATTTTGCAACTCGTGTGACCAAACAAACTATTCCAACGTGTCCGAATAGGCATGTTTACACTAGGCATGGTCCTCTTTCACACCCAAAAATGCGGAATCGCTCTGAACTACGTTCAACCAGATCGATCCCTTAAGGGTCCAAAGGGAAAAATAGCTACAAACTTCAACATAAGGTTATTTAGACACCATGATGCTTATAAACTTCTTGTTTGATCCCATGGGATCGTGTTGGGCCCATCTACAATAACCTCTCTCGGTTTTCATTATCTCGAAGTGGTTTTCCCATGGTGTCTAGATTTCAGTTGATGGAAAAAGTGTCAAATGGAAGCAGTGAAAAATTGCCAAGTGGTGCAACTTTCATTTTGCAACTCATGTGACCAAACAGACTATTCCAACAAGTCTGACTAGGCATGTTTACGCTAGGCATGGTCCTCTTTCGCACCCAAAAATGCGGAATCGCTCCAAACTATGTTCAACCGGATCGATCCCTTAAGGGTCCAAAGGGAAAAATGGTTGCAAACTTCAACATGAGGTTATTCGGACACCGTGATGCTTATAAACTTCTCATCTAATCCCATGGGATAGCGTTGGGACCATCTACAATAACCTCTCTCAGTTATCTCGGAGTGGTTTTCCTGTGGTGTCCATATTTCAGCTGATAGAAAAAGTGTCAAATGAAAGTAGTGAAAAGTTGCCAAGTGGTGTAACTTTCATTCTGCAACTCGTGTGACCAAACGGACTATTCCAACACATTCGAATAGGTATTTTTACACTAGCAATGGTCCTCTTTCATACCTAAACACGTGGAATCGCTCTGAACTATGTTCAACCGGATCAATCCCTTAAGGGTCCAAAGGGAAAAATGGCTGCAAACTTCAGCATGAGGTTACTAGGACACCATGACACTTAGAAACTTCTCGTCTAATCCTATGGGATCATGTTGGGCCCCTCTACAATAACCTCTCTCGGTTTACATTATCTCAGAGTGGTTTTTCCGTGGTGTCAAAGTTTCAGTTGATGAAAAAAGTGTCAAATGGAACTAGTGAAAAGTTGCAAAGTGGTGCAACTTTTATTTTGCAACTCGTGTGACCAAACGGACTATTCCAATGCATCCGAATAGGTATGTTTACACTAGGCATGGTCCTCTTTCATACCCAAACACACAAAATCGCTCTGAGCTACATTCAACCAGATCAATCAGTTAAGGGTCTAAAGGGAAAAATGGCTGCAAACCTCAACATGAGGTTATTCGGACACCATGATGCTTGGAAACTTCTCGTCTAATCCCATGGGATCGCGTTGGTACCATCTACAATAATTTTTCTCAGTTTTCGTTATCTCATAGTGGTTTTCCCGTTGTGTCCATATTTTAGTTGATGGAAAAAGTGTCAAACGGAAGTAGTGAAAAGTTGCCAAGTGGTGCAAATTTCGTTCTGCAACTCGTGTGACCAAACAGACTGTTCCAACACATCCGAATAGGAATTTTTACAGTAGGAATGGTCCTCTTTCACACCCAAACACATGGAATCGCTCTGAACTACGTTCAACCGGATCAATCCCTTAAGGGTCCAAAGGGAAAAATGGCTGCAAACTTCAGCATGAGGTTACCAGGACACCGCAATGCTTAGAAACTTTTTGTCTGATCCTATGGGATTACGTTGGGCCCCTCTACAATAACCTCTCTCATTTTACATTATCTCAAAGTGGTTTTCCCGTGGTGTCGAAGTTTTAGTTGATGAAAAAAGTGTCAAATGGAAGTAGTGGAAAGTTGCAAAGTGGTGCAACTTTTATTTTGCAACTCGTGTGACCAAACGAGCTATTCCAACGCATCTGAATAGGAATTTTTACACTAGGAATGGTCCTCTTTTGCACCCAAACACGCGGAATCGCTCTGAGCAATGTTCAACAGGATCGATCCCTTAAGGGTCAATAGGAAAAAATCACTGAAAACTTCAGCATGAGGTTACTCGGATACCGTGATGCTTAGAAACTTCTTGTCTAATGTCATGGGATTGCATTGGGTCCCTCTACAATAACCTCTCTTAATTTTCATTATCTCAAAGTGGTTTTCCCGTGGTGTCCAAATTTTAGTTGATGGAAAAAGTGTCAAATGGAAGTAGTGGAAAGTTGCAAAGTGGTGCAACTTTTGTTCTGCAACTCGTGTGACCAAACAGACTGTTCCAACGAATAGGCATATTCACACTAGGCATGGTCCTCTTTCTCACCCAAACACATTGGTTTGGCCAAAAAATCTTGGAGGGGGGTTCAATTCGTTTTGGGTTCATTGGTACAAAAAACATGTAAAAACAAAATATATATCTATGCAACCTAGAAGCATGAATTAGGATTAGAATATCACATATGATCATCTAAACAAAAAAATCACCATAAACTTGAATGTCATTTAAAACAATAAAATTGGCCAAAAAAAAGTGTTTATAACCTGCAAAAAAATGTGAATAAAATCACACTGATTTTCGCGTGAAAAAAAAACCATCAGACCATAGCTTGTTGCTTACTATTATGCTTTGATAGATTTTTTCCAAGCATCCATAGCTTGTTCAAAAGTACTTTTAAGGCTTTAAAGCCCTTTCCTGATAAGGAGCAGTAAATTGTTTGATAAAATGCGTTATGGTGAATAATGTATGAAAAATGTGGTAGCATAGACAAAATGAGTGGAGTGTTTGAAAGTAATGCCTCCAAAGAAATGTGGTCTCATTGGTGATGAATGGCATGGCCGAGATGCCATGACAAAACAAATTCTATGGATTGTCATGGAGTCCCACCACCATTGAGACCACATTTGAGGCTTTTATTCAAAGCGTTACATGACCCTTGTCTATATGCTATTGCTTATTAAATTATGCTTTGATAGATTTTTTCAAGAAGCATCCATGGCTTGTTTAAGATACCTATTTTAGGATTTTAGCCATAGGAGCAAGGAGGGTGAACTGTTTGATAAAATGCTTTGGTAAGCATAAGAAAAATGTGAGTAGCATAGACAAGACCCGCAGCTACATTTGAAAAATACCTCAAAGAAATATGGTCTCATGGTGATGGAATGCCGTAATGCCGCTGACAAGCAAATTTCTATGGATTGTCGTGGAATTCCACCTGCGATGAGACAACATTTATTTTGAACTTTTATTCAAAATAGTTCTTGAGCACTAATCTATGCTATGCTATTAAATTGTCTTTGATAAGATTTTTTTCCAAGCATCCATAGCTTGTTTAGAAGCACCTATTTTAGGATTTTAGCCATAGCAACAAGGAGGTGAACTATTTGATAAAATGCTTTGGTAAACATGTATGAAAAATGTGGTAGCATAGACAAGGCATTGAACTGTTTGAAAAAATGCCTCAAAGAAATGTGGTCTCATGGTGATGGAATGCCATGGCGAATGCCATGACAAACAGAATTGCTATGGATTGTCATGGCATTCCCTACCTAATGAAGACTACATTTCTTTGGGGCTTTTATTCAAAAGCGGGTTCCTGTACCTTATCCTATCACTATTTCTTATTAAATTATGCTTTGATAGATTTTTCAAAGCATCCACTAGCTTGTTTAGGCCCCACTATTTTTAGGCTTTTAGCCATAGGAGCAGGAAGGTAAAAGCATTTGATAAAAATGCTTTGGTAAACATGTATGAAAAATGTGGTAGCATGAACAAGACAAGAAGCGTTTGAAAAAATGCCTCAAAGAAATGTGGTCTCCTTGGTGATGGAATGTTCATAGCTTGAATGCCATAACAAGAAAATTGCTATGAATTTCATGAATTCCTACCAGTGAGAACCACATTTCTTTAGAGGCTTTGTGTAATAGTTTGCTGCCTTATCTATGCTATTGCTTATTAAATTAATGCTTTGATAGATTTTTCCAAGCATCAATGGCTTATTTTGAAACACCTATTTTGGGATTTTATGTAGCAAAGAGGTGAACTATTTGATAAAGTTCTTTTGCTTGGTAAACATGTATGAAAAATGTAGTATAGACAAGGTAGAAACTGTTTGAAAAATGCCTCAAAAGAAATGTGGTCTCATGGTGATGAATGCCACTTGACAATCCATAACTTGTTTAACATTTTAGGCTTTTAGCCATAGCAGCAAGGAAATGAAGCTGTTGATAAAATGCTTTGATAGACATGTATGAAAAATGTATTAGCATAGACAAAGTGAAAACTCTTTGAAAAAAATGCCTCCCGAAAGAAATGAGGTCTCATGGTGATGGAATTCCATGACAATCAAAAGCATTTCATTATCCATGGCATTCCCATCACCATGAGACCCTCATTTTATTGAGCATTTCAAAAATTCATTATGTCTGTTAATACTATTATGCTTTTGATAGATTTTTTCGAAGCATCCATAACTTGTTCGAAAGCACTTGTTTTAGGCTTTCAGCCATAGCAACAAGGCAGTGAACTATTTGACAAAATGCTTAGGTAGACATGTATCAAAAATGTGGTAGTATAGACAAGGCAGTGAATTGTTTGAAAAAATTCCTCAAAGAAATGTGATCTCATAGAATGCCATGACAAGCAAATGAAATTGGGAGTTGCTCCTAGTTATTAGTTATGCAATGTGAAGTAATTGCATAACTGCTTAGGTTGACTTTGTAAAAACTATATATTGTAATTGAAATTTTGTCATCTCTCAGCATCTAGTTATTAGTTATGCAATGTGAAGCAATGCTTTGAATTTGAAATATGTGCAATGCAATGTAATCAACGATATGAATATAAACTACAAAAATCTATTTTTTACAATTTATTAGTTAAACTCTTTATTTTATTTTCTCTCTATATCTCTATACTATGGAAATGCCTTTAATTTTTTTTTAAAAAGCTTTTATCTCTTGTTCTAATTTTTTTTACCTTTTTTAAAATCTGATTTTTCGATTTTCTGAACTTTTCCTGATTTTTCAAAAATCTTATACTTTAGTTTTAATCAAATTTTTCCCAAAATATTTTTGTTGCTATGGTATAAACACATATATTTTTGTAATATCAAGGATACTTTTAAAACTTCCATGCATTTACTAATCTAAAAGGAAAAGTCTTTTTACTAATCATGCAACCATGCTTTTGACATTGTCAAAAACAAATATGGACACCATGTCAGATAAAAGATTTGTATTAACAAATAGCCATGTACACATACATCAATGTATATGTCGATATAAGTATAAGATATAGTTACAAAATAACCCATTATAGGCTTTACTTTCGAATGCCATATAGGCATACAATGCCAAATATATCAATACAAGATATGTACAAAGTACCATGTCTGGGCATACAGCAAAGGGCTGCGGAATCAAAATTCATTTTCTCTCCATGCTACTGGAAATAAAGTACTTTGTTGGCCACGATGGTGACAATTCTCTTTCGTTTACATGCTGTGCCGAGAGTGTCTCTGCTACTGCACCTCTATAGTTTAGCTCCACAGTGAAGTCTTAAGCTGTTACAATAAGAAGTAAAGACATTAATATATAGAATTACACTATAAGAAGTAATTATATTTAACAAAATAATCACTAACGCCATCCTCATGATCACTCTCCACGATGGAAATATTTGCATGTCGATGCTCAGGCATGCTCAAGCCCTGTATAAACCATCCAAATAGGAATTAAACTATGAATCAATAATGGTTTGATTTTTCACTAGAATTAACATCTATAACAACAAATGTAAATTGAAATTTAGTAATTTGCCTCATACCTCCTCTATCAGAGCCATGGAGGATTGTATAGCGGATGAAACACCGATATCCATTGCCCTTGTAACATTTGGAGGTGTTCCACAACCAACATCTAAAAATAAAACAACAAATTATTCAATCACAAAAAAGTTACAATAGCGAGATACATGTCATGACTTATAATGTATGAGATCTAATGAACAAAATTTTGAGTACAAGTATTAAGCTATATATTTCTAGTAGGCCTTGGCACTTTGATAGGAAGACCAAGAATGATGGGGAGAAGAACACATACTCCATTTTGAAGGATGGGAAGACTTACAACCTTTCACCTCTCCTAGAAGAAGACAAGGCAAAGCATGAAGGGCCTAGTGTTTTGATGGTGGGTGAGAAGGAGTTCATGAAGACCTTGAATGAAGTAGGAGGAAGAGGATTCTTCCTGATAATGAAGACAAAAAGTGAAGCAAATCTGCCCACAAAGAAGAAGGAAGATACACCAAACGAAGTCCAAGAGTTGTTGGAAAGGTACAAGGACATAACGGTGAATGAATTACCTAGTTCCCTACCTCCCATTAGGGATATAAGCCATCATATTGATTTGATTCCAGGGGTTGCATTTCCTAATAAGGTTGCATACAAGATGACACCTACTCAAAATGAGGAGATTGCAAGACAAGTGCAAGAGTTGATGGATAAAGGGCTAGTGAGGAAGAGTTTGAGCCCATGTGTTGTTCCTACTATCCTAGAACCAATGAAGGATGGGAATTGGAAACTTTACACTAATTAAAGAGCCATTAATAGGATCATGCAATTAGATATAGCTTCCCGATGCCAATAATGGAGGACCTCATGGATTGTCTATCAAGAGCATCTTACTTTTCCAAGATTGATCTAAAGAGCGGGTACCATCAAATAAGGATCAGAGAGGGGGATGAATGGAAGACAAATTTTAAGACTAATGAAGGGCTCTATGATTGGTTGGTGATGCCCTTTGGGTTATCAAATGCCCCTAGTACATTTATGCACCTTATGAATGAGGTATTGAGACCTTTCACTGGAAAGTTTGTTGTAGTTTATTTAGATGGAATCCTTGTGTTTAGCAGGTCTAAAGAAGAACATTTGAAGCACCTTGACATGGTACTAAGGAGGTTACAAGAGGAGAAGTTGTTGATCAACATGGAAAAGTGTGAATTCATGAAGGAAGAACTAGTCTACCTTGGTTTTTTCATCTCCAAGGGAAGTTTGAAGATGGATCCTTCAAAGGTGCATGCTATTCTTACTCAAGGCCAACACCAAAATCCATGGGAGATGTGAGAAGCTTCCATGGACTTGTAAACTTTTATAGAAAGTTCATCAAGAACTTTAGCCAAATTTGTGCACCAATCTTGGACACCATTAAAGGAGGTAACAAAGGTAAGTTTTCTTGGACCAATGAGGCTAATAAAGGGTTTGAATATCTAAAAATGAGAGTATCACAACAGCCTATAATTGTGCTCCCTGATTTTGATAAAGTTTTTACCATTGAGTGTGATGCTAGCAATCAAGCAATAGGGGCTATTTTGAGCCAAGAAGGCAGACCAGTTGCATTTTATAGTGAGAGGCTAAATGAAGCAAAGAGGAAGTATTCTTCCTATGATTTGGAATTGTATGCTATGGTCCAAGGCCTCAAAAAGTGGAGGCACTACTTGTTACCTAAATAATTTGTTGTTTATACTGATAATCATGCCTTGAGTTCTTTGAATGCATAGGACAAACTCATTCATAGGCACATGAGGTGGGTAGAGTCTTTGCAAGCCTATACTTTCACAATAAATCATAAGAAGGGCCAAGCAAATAAGGTGGGAGATGCTCTCAATAGAAGGTCACTTGTAGTGCAAGAGATCCAACTCCAAAGCATGGGGGTTGAAGCATTGAAGGATATGTATCATGAAGATTCATATTTCAAGGAGGTATACAATTATTGTGAGCAGCATTTGAATTCTTTTCATGGTGAATTCTCTGACTTTTTATTGCAGAATGGTTTTCTCTTCAAAGGAATCCAATTTTGTGTGCGTAAATGCTCAATAAGGGAGAATATCATCAAGGAGAAACACAATGGGAGTCTTGGAGGTCACTTTGGCCTTGACAAGACCTTAGAACAAGTTAGGAGATTTTACTATTGGCCAAAGTTACAGGTGGATGTGAGAAGGTATGTGGAAGGCTGCATAATATGTCAAAGGGAAAAGGGAACTTCATCAAATGCAGGACTCTATCAACCACTGCCCATTCCCAATAGGCCTTCAGAGTGTGTAAGTATCGACTTTGTCTTGGGGTTGCCTAGAACCCAAAAAGGTTTTGATAGTATCTTTGTGGTAGTTGATAGATTTAGTAAGATGGCACATTT
>VDFB02193867.1:582587782-582679885 GCA_007258455.2 Sequoia sempervirens | reverse complement strand
ACATCATCCATTTAGCATCCACTCAGACCCCAAGTATAATTCCCAACAAATCACATAAGGTTCCCTTGCAACAGTATGGAGTTTCAATAGGTTACCCTGCCCAAAGGTTACTAGATTAGCCCCATTTTACAAAGGAGGTCCCTCTTAAAGACTCTATTTTTACTCCAAACCAATGGACAATCATTTTATATGTTCTAAAACAACAAAATCCATGGTTAGTTCCCAGACACAAACATTCTAAAGTGTTGTCTCAGCAAACCCTCCTTTTACATGCTAAAACCCAAGGGTTTATTGAAAGTCATATGCCCAAGACTTTCTAGACCCCCACAAAGTATCAAACACCTTCCAAATACCCTGCACAAACTTAAAAGTTCATTAGATAAACAAGTTCATCATTTTGACAAACCCCACCATCTAGCCTTCAAATTCACAAGGAAAAATGACTTTTCCAGCCCTAGGCATCACTTCTACTCACTCAAATGAACACACGTGCACAAAATAGACCCCCAAAAATTTAACCCTACCTATTATGATCCATTCCACCGAGTTACAATACCTATATAAGGTGGAATGGATCAAGCTTGCATTCTTTGTACTCTCAAACCCTTAATTTCTAAGTCACACAGGCAGTCTTTGAAAATCTACTCTAAAACCCACAAAACTAAATGGTTAAGCCTCCAATCTGATGGAAATCATAGTAGACTCACTCCACTATCATTCCAAATTCATTTCATGCCACAATATTCATTGTACGGACTGTTTATTGCCAACAAAGTTCAAAAAAAAGGGAAAAACGTGGAAAAAACAAAAGATTTCATTCAAATTTTCAAATGGAGTCATGCCAACCTCCCTCCAACATTTACATGGCCTTTTTTAAAGGAACTCCTACCTGTACAACAACCTAAAACCACCTTACTACTTTGACCTTTACATTGCCATCTTATAGGTTTTTTCATGTTTATGCCATTGAAGGCTTCATTCCATCATATTGACAACATTTTCCAAGACATGGCAACTTTATAAAACTATCAACCTAACATGACTCAAAACACTTCCTAATGCTATTTTGAGACCTTATTACATCACACTCATGATTACAAAGAAAAAATTCATCACTTGACCACCTAATGTTCCTAGCTGTCCTTGGTGCTCCTGCACCATAGATCCAGCCATGAAAGCTTTTCAAGTCTCTTGGAATTTTGCAACACCTTGACGTGCAACAAATCTCTGATGATTCTCCTTGTTCTTGCCATTGCTCACTCTTTCCTTCATCTTCACCTTGGGCTTGGCCTTGTCCTTGCAAAAAAATTCCTCTCTTGATTGATCACATTGAACCTGCACCTTCCTGCTCTGTCCTATCATCCATGGTTGCATCCAATTGCTACTAACTTGTTCCATGGTGTCACTTACTTCCAAACAATCCACTCTTTGTCCTTATTCTTTTATTTTTCACCCTTGGCTTCACCTCCATTAACATGATCATGAAAAAAAGGAAGTAATAAAGCACTCCCTTCACTCTTTTCCTCTTATCCATCCTCTTCACCATCTGCTTCAGGTTCTCCCATCTAGGAGCCATTGCCACAACTGAATACAATTTCCACATCAGTACTCTTACCCATCTAGAACCATCCACTATCCTAGCCTCATCTTTTACTTTCTTCTCCATTTCATTTGGAGATCCCACTCTCACCTTTCCTCTAGCATTCACTTGGCCAACCTTTATAAACATCTCTTCCTAAGTCTCTTCCATCTTTGAGTCATTCAAACACTTTGTATTTGCAATTTCACCTTGTATGGTGATTCCACCTTCTACAAACCCTGTCTCAGACCTTTCCTTTGCTTTTTTCCATTCCACTTGATATATCACATCCTATGATCTCTTTACCTCTGTATCTTCTGATTCAAATGTCACTGTTTCTACAATGCTTGTCTACTCCTTGTCTCTCTTTATCTGCAGGGGACACAACACTGCCCCTATCATAATTTATTTATTCTTGACAAGCTCTTCCTGGCTTTCCTCAATCCATCCACACTCTTTTACCTCTACCTTCTTTCCCTTTTCCTCTGAGACCTTCTCATCACGTGGTCTGTTAGAACTGTAAAATTTTGGATATTTTACATGTTCATACTCATAATTTTGCAAATAAGTCCTACCATGAGCATATTTTCCCCATTCTGGCAATATAATCCCAAGAATCCATCTAGGTCTGAGTATTTTACATTATAGTCCATATCGGCATGAGATTATCAAGCTCTCCCTGACCCATAATGCATTCTTGTTAATAAACGTTTGTTGTTGCCTATCGACAAGACCTCAGGGATGTCACAACGATCAAAATTTACCTACAGGCACCTATCGGCAGGACATACATATTGTCTTAGCGGCAGAAGATTCATATCGGCTTGATAAAGACTTCGGGGTGAGGTCTTACCGATCGCATTATGTCTCATCGACTAGCTTTGAATGATGTGTCACCAGGAGTTATGTCTTCGGTATGTGGTCTTGTTGAACGATTCATGCCTTATTGACCGGCGATAGAAGGGGCTTATCGGTGCAAATTTTTCATCGGAGAAAGGTCTTGGTGAGTGCATTGGGTCTCGCCGACAAAACACAAAAAGATTCTATCGATGTGAGGTCTCACCGAACGCCTCTGGTCTCGTTGACAAAGCGCAAGGGAGTTATATCAACAGCTATCGGGGTGAGGTCTTGCAGTCTTTCTGATCTATTTTGTCATGCTGACATGCTGCTTCATCGGTGAGAGAATGGTTATGTCTTGGCGACCGGAACATACATTAAGGAGATTTCTTGGTGAGACATAAGGTGTCTATGGGATGTCTCCCTAACAACAGAATGTTATAGCGACCAAAAATTATATAAAAGAACATATCTCGGTGAGACTTAAAGTGTCAACAAGATGACATGACTTCATTGCGATGACCAGAAGGATGCCTGTTGGTGTAACATTGAGGATCGGTATGACTACAGTGTGTCTCGATGAATGTCTCAGCAGTTGTTAATTGAAGCTCGAATGCAATTGTTGGTCAACATGTGAATGCGAAGCGATGCGTCTCTTCAGATACCAATGTATAAATATTCATTCTCAATTGTAAAAGGATGAGAGGAGAGATAGATTAGTAAGTAGGATAGGAATATAATTTCCACAGAATAGGGACTATGATGTATGATTTTAAAATGGAGATATCAATGAAAATCAGTTGATGTGGCAGCTCGTTTCTGGTGTCAATTGTCTGTTGTGCTTATTGAAAGTATTACTAAGTTGTCTCCAAGATTGATGCTTTTTGGTTGTTTAAATTGATATAACAAGTTTATATTCAGTTTATCAGTGCACATTTGTTGTATCTGTATGGTCAATTGATCAGTTCTTTCAAGAAAAGATTAAACCCTTTTGATTAATCACAGTAATTAGGGAAATTCATCTGGATCATTAAGAAGAGCTTAGTAGTCACAATCTTGCATGTTTATACAAGTTATAAACAGAACATATGCCAAACAATTTGAGTGTTCTCCAGAAAGAGGTTTCCCATTTCTATTTCATTTGACTCCGCATACCCAATAAGGCACTAGTCTCTGCATTTCACCATTTAGATTCATTCATTTTCTTTACATCTGTTAACTGAACATATTAGGATTTAGCTTTGAATATCGCTATAGAATTTATACCAAATTTAGTTTTATTTGTCCACTTCCATCAGCCATCATGGACAAATCACTGCAAGAGAGAAGATCATAATTCAAGTTTTCCCAATTCGTATAGGTACACCCGCCTAGGTCTGGCAGCACCTGAAGAGTAGAAGGTTCAATTCATTTGACCTTGTCTATTACCCTAAAATGTACCAAGAGATTGGCATCCTCTTGAGGTTTTTCGCCTGCGTTTTTGAGAGCTAACATGGTCTTTCATCTTTTTTGTCATCAGTCTGTTGCTTTCCATCTTTCCCTTTAATTAGAAAATCCATCTCTTCCACCATGACCTTACTAGGCCATTCTCACATCTTATCTATCTTGTCTCCACTTATCTTTCCTTTTCCTTGCATTAGGGTCTCTGCCCCAAGGTTCCTCACCTCACATTTCTTTTCATCAAGTCTGCATACCTCTATTTTGACAGTATTAGACTGTCCTACACTTGTTCCTACCTTTTCTTGACTGAAATCAGTCCTTTTCTTTTCTCCAACCTGCTTTGCAAACATTTCTATCTCCTGTATAAAGGATTCCCTTTCTCTTATCACTGGAACTCTAGCATTTGGTGGAAGAGGAAGAAAGATGACTGGAACTCTAGAGGCCCACGATGCTAGATTTCGGTATTCAACCATGAGAGTAGAAGAGAGATCTGATATCATGTATCAAAACATTAAGCATGCATTATTCCAACCAATGGAGAAGGAGATTATTACTTTGCTTCATTTTCATTTGCATAAGCATATCATCTTGATGAAATTGAGGAAGAATAACAAGAGAGGGACAGGAAAAATAAAATCAATAAAGAGTTTGAAGGTTTTGTCAAGCAAGTAAGAGAGCTATGAGAACATCCTCATCTAAAAGATTTTGAACTAGACTTTGATATGTACCATTTAGAGAGCTTGGTTTTCATGGAGTTAACCTTGAGAGAGTAGGACTTGGGCAAAAGGAATTTGATATGGCTATTGCTTTCAAAGACTTCAAGCAGGATGTACTCCGCATTGACACCATTCCTTAATCTTCACTTGATGGCATCAAGGAATGGATGAACTCCATGGTTATACAGTATTATGAAAGTAGAATGAACTTGTACTAGCAGCCAATTTTGAAGACTATTACTGATGATTCAAAGCACATCAACCATGTGGTACAGATGATTAAATCCCAAAGATGATTTGTAGCAATGAAAGAGTTTGAAAAGGTAGAGAGAGCTACATTGGTGACTTAGGAGAAAGTTTAGCTTTCAAAAAACAAAGCCAATTAGGCTGGGAGATGTGTGGATCAGGCCAGCATTTGGTGGAAGAGGAAGAAATATGACTAGAACTCTGGAGGCCCACCATACTGGATTTTGATATTCAACCATGAGAGCAGAAGAGAGAGTTCATATCATGTATCAAAACATTAAGCATGCATTCTTCTAGCCAATGAAGAAGAAGATGATTACTTTGCTTCATTTTCATTTGCATAACCATATCAAGGCATGGGAACTAAGAAGACCAAGGATGCCAAGTTTTATGTGGAGGTAATGGATGCGGTCCAAACTTTAGAAGGGACAAGAAGGTTGATGTACGATTGGTGTAGGAGCACCATTCAGTAGGTTTTGTTAATCAAGGCAAATAAGGAGTAGAATATCATCAATTTACTAAAACCGGACAGAACTTGTACATTTGAAGGTTTTGAGTCAATAAAAATGGATTTTTCACCCATTCCTCTTTCTGTAGCCTCTATAACTTGAGGAATGGGTCTGCGCTAACATTATTAAGGTGTGAGAATGATGTGTTTGTGTTGGGGAGGTTTAAAAGTGAGATGGGTGTGAAACACATGTGTGTAAACGTGAGTTTTCTTTAAGAAAAAATGGTGGTTTTGAAGAGTTAAATTGTGTTTTTGTGTAGGGCAGCATTATTTTATGATTTTTTGAGCTTGTGTAGGGTATCAAAAACTCTTTTGAGTAATTTATAGGTTGTGGTTAGCTTTGGAAGTATCATTTTCAATAAACCCCTAGGGTTTAGGCTACAATAGAGGGTTTTGTGGTTTACCCATTGTACGGTGGTATAACTGAGGTCTAATTGTGGATTTTGAAGTTTTGATACCTTAGAATTTCTGCCTCAAGATTTGGTAAGGTTTGGATAAGTTTAGAGTATAGATCCTTTGTTCAACTGGATCGATCCCTTAAGGGTCCAAAGGGAAAAATGGCTGCAAAATTCAGCATGAGGTTACTCAGACACCATGATGCTTAGAAACTTCTTGTCTAATCCAATGGGATCATGTTGGGCCCCTCTACAATAACCTCTCTCGGTTTTCGTTATCTCGAAGTGGTTTTCCTGTGGTGTCCAGATTTTAGTTGATGTAAAAAGTGTCAAATAGAAGTAATTAAAAGTTGCCAAGTGGTGCAACTTTCATTTTGCAACTCGTGTGACCAAACAAACTATTCCAACGTGTCCGAATAGGCATGTTTACACTAGGCATGGTCCTCTTTCACACCCAAAAATGCAGAATCGCTCTGAACTACATTCAACCAGATCGATCCCTTAAGGGTCCAAAGGGAAAAATAGCTACAAACTTCAACATAAGGTTATTTAGACACCATGATGCTTATAAACTTCTTGTTTGATCCCATGGGATCGTGTTGGGCCCATCTACAATAACCTCTCTCGGTTTTCATTATCTCGAAGTGGTTTTCCCATGGTGTCTAGATTTCAGTTGATGGAAAAAGTGTCAAATGGAAGCAGTGAAAAATTGCCAAGTGGTGCAACTTTCATTTTGCAACTCATGTGACCAAACAGACTATTCCAACAAGTCTGACTAGGCATGTTTACGCTAGGCATGGTCCTCTTTCGCACCCAAAAATGCGGAATCGCTCCAAACTATGTTCAACCGGATCGATCCCTTAAGAGTCCAAAGGGAAAAATGGTTGCAAACTTCAACATGAGGTTATTCGGACACCGTGATGCTTATAAACTTCTCATCTAATCCCATGGGATAGCGTTGGGACCATCTACAATAACCTCTCTCAGTTTTTCGTTATCTCGGAGTGGTTTTCCTGTGGTGTCCATATTTCAGCTGATAGAAAAAGTGTCAAATGAAAGTAGTGAAAAGTTGCCAAGTGGTGTAACTTTCATTCTGCAACTCGTGTGACCAAACGGACTATTCCAACACATTCGAATAGGCATTTTTACACTAGCAATGGTCCTCTTTCGTACCTAAACACGTGGAATCGCTCTGAACTATGTTCAACCGGATCAATCCCTTAAGGGTCCAAAGGGAAAAATGGCTGCAAACTTCAGCATGAGGTTACTAGGACACCATGACACTTAGAAACTTCTCGTCTAATCCTATGGGATCATGTTGGGCCCCTCTACAATAACCTCTCTCGGTTTACATTATCTCAGAGTGGTTTTTCCGTGGTGTCAAAGTTTCAGTTGATGAAAAAAGTGTCAAATGGAACTAGTGAAAAGTTGCAAAGTGGTGCAACTTTTATTTTGCAACTCGTGTGACCAAACGGACTATTCCAATGCATCCGAATAGGTATGTTTACACTAGGCATGGTCCTCTTTCATACCCAAACACACAAAATCGCTCTGAGCTACATTCAACCAGATCAATCAGTTAAGGGTCTAAAGGGAAAAATGGCTGCAAACCTCAACATGAGGTTATTCGGACACCATGATGCTTGGAAACTTCTCGTCTAATCCCATGGGATCGCGTTGGTACCATCTACAATAATTTTTCTCAGTTTTCGTTATCTCATAGTGGTTTTCCCGTTGTGTCCATATTTTAGTTGATGGAAAAAGTGTCAAACGGAAGTAGTGAAAAGTTGCCAAGTGGTGCAAATTTCGTTCTGCAACTCGTGTGACCAAACAGACTGTTCCAACACATCCGAATAGGAATTTTTACAGTAGGAATGGTCCTCTTTCACACCCAAACACATGGAATCGCTCTGAACTACGTTCAACCGGATCAATCCCTTAAGGGTCCAAAGGGCAAAATGGCTGCAAACTTCAGCATGAGGTTACCAGGACACCGCAATGCTTAGAAACTTTTTGTCTGATCCTATGGGATTACGTTGGGCCCCTCTACAATAACCTCTCTCATTTTACATTATCTCAAAGTGGTTTTCCCGTGGTGTCGAAGTTTTAGTTGATGAAAAAAGTGTCAAATGGAAGTAGTGGAAAGTTGCAAAGTGGTGCAACTTTTATTCTGCAACTCGTGTGACCAAACGAGCTATTCCAACGCATCTGAATAGGAATTTTTACACTAGGAATGGTCCTCTTTTGCACCCAAACACGCGGAATCGCTCTGAGCAATGTTCAACAGGATCGATCCCTTAAGGGTCAATAGGAAAAAATCACTGCAAACTTCAGCATGAGGTTACTCGGATACCGTGATGCTTAGAAACTTCTTGTCTAATGTCATGGGATTGCATTGGGTCCCTCTACAATAACCTCTCTTAATTTTCATTATCTCAGAGTGGTTTTCCCGTGGTGTCCAAATTTTAGTTGATGGAAAAAGTGTCAAATGGAAGTAGTGGAAAGTTGCAAAGTGGTGCAACTTTTGTTCTGCAACTCGTGTGACCAAACAGACTGTTCCAACGAATAGGCATATTCACACTAGGCATGGTCCTCTTTCTCACCCAAACACATTGGTTTGGCCAAAAAATCTTGGAGGGGGGTTCAATTCGTTTTGGGTTCATTGGTACAAAAAACATGTAAAAACAAAATATATATCTATGCAACCTAGAAGCATGAATTAGGATTAGAATATCACATATGATCATCTAAACAAAAAAATCACCATAAACTTGAATGTCATTTAAAACAATAAAATTGGCCAAAAAAAAGTGTTTATAACCTGCAAAAAAATGTGAATAAAATCACACTGATTTTCGCGTGAAAAAAAAACCATCAGACCATAGCTTGTTGCTTACTATTATGCTTTGATAGATTTTTTCCAAGCATCCATAGCTTGTTCAAAAGTACTTTTTTTAGGCTTTAAGCCATACCAGTAAGGCAGTAAATTGTTTGATAAAATGCATTGGTAGACATGTATGAAAAATGTGGTAGCATAGACAAGGCAGTGAATTGTTTGAAAAAATGCCTCAAAGAAATGTGGTCTCGTGGTGATGGAATGGCATGACGAATGCCATGACAAGCAAATTTCTATGGATTGTCATGGAATTCCACCACCATTGAGACCACATTTATTTGAGGCTTTTATTCAAACAGTTAGCCTTGTCTATGCTATTGCTTATTAAATTATGCTTTGATAGATTTTTTCCAAGCATCCATAGCTTGTTTGGAAGCACCTATTTTAGGATTTTAGCCATAGGAGCAAGGAGGTGAACTGTTTGATAAAATGCTTTGGTAAACACGTATGAAAAATGTGGTAGCATAGACAAGGCCACGAACTGTTTGAAAAAATGCCTCAAAGAAATATGGTCTCATGGTGATGGAATGCCATGACGAATGCCATGACAAGAAAATTTCTATGGATTGTCATGGCATTCCACCACCATTGAGACAACATTTCTTTAGGCTTTTATTCAAATAGTTCACTGAGCCTTGTCTATGCTATTGCTTATTAAATTATGCTTTGATAGATTTTTTTCCAAGCATCCATAACTTGTTTGGAAGCACCTATTTTAGGATTTTAGCCACAGCAGCAAGGAGGTGAACTATTTGATAAAATGCTTTGGTAAACATGTATGAAAAATGTGGTAGCATAGACAAGGTATTGAACTGTTTGAAAAAATGCCTCAAAGAAATGTGGTCTCATGGTGATGGAATGCCATGACGAATGCCATGACAAGCAAATTGCTATGGATTGTCATGGCATTCCACCACCATTGAGACCACATTTCTTTGAGGCTTTTATTCAAACAGTTCCTTGCCTTGTCTATGCTATTTCTTATTAAATTATGCTTTGATAGATTTTTTCCAAGCATCCATAGCTTGTTTGGAAGCACCTATTTTAGGCTTTTAGCCATAGGAGCAAGGAGGTAAACTGTTTGATAAAATGCTTTGGTAAACATGTATGAAAAATGTGGTAGCATAGACAAGGCAAAGAACTGTTTGAAAAAATGCCTCAAAGAAATGTGGTCTCATGGTGATGGAATGCCATGACGAATGCCATAACAAGAAAATTGCTATGAATTTTCATGGAATTCCACCACCATTGAGACCACATTTCTTTGAGGCTTTTATTGTAATAGTTTGCTGCCTTATCTATGCTATTGCTTATTAAATTATGCTTTGATAGATTTTTTCCAAGCATCAATAGCTTATTTTGAAGCACCTATTTTAGGATTTTAGCCATAGCAGCAAGGAGGTGAACTATTTGATAAAATTCTTTGGTAAACATGTATGAAAAATGTGGTAGCATAGACAAGGTAGAGAACTGTTTGAAAAAATGCCTCAAAGAAATGTGGTCTCATGGTGATGGAATGCCATGACAATCCATAACTTGTTTGAAAGCACCTGTTTTAGGCTTTTAGCCATAGCAGCAAGGCAATGAACTGTTTGATAAAATGCTTTGATAGACATGTATGAAAAATGTGTTAGCATAGACAAGGCAGTGAACTCTTTGAAAAAATGCCTCAAAGAAATGAGGTCTCATGGTGATGGAATTCCATGACAATCAAAAGCATTTCATTATCATGGCATTCCATCACCATGAGACCTCATTTCTTTGAGGCATTTTTTCAAAGAGTTCATTGCCTTGTCTATGATATTGCTTACTATTATGCTTTTGATAGATTTTTTCGAAGCATCCATAACTTGTTCGAAAGCACTTGTTTTAGGCTTTCAGCCATAGCAACAAGGCAGTGAACTATTTGACAAAATGCTTAGGTAGACATGTATCAAAAATGTGGTAGTATAGACAAGGCAGTGAATTGTTTGAAAAAATTCCTCAAAGAAATGTGATCTCATAGAATGCCATGACAAGCAAATGAAATTGGGAGTTGCTCCTAGTTATTAGTTATGCAATGTGAAGTAATTGCATAACTGCTTAGGTTGACTTTGTAAAAACTATATATTGTAATTGAAATTTTGTCATCTCTCAGCATCTAGTTATTAGTTATGCAATGTGAAGCAATGCTTTGAATTTGAAATATGTGCAATGCAATGTAATCAACGATATGAATATAAACTACAAAAATCTATTTTTTACAATTTATTAGTTAAACTCTTTATTTTATTTTCTCTCTATATCTCTATGCTATGGAAATCCTTTTAAAAAAATTTTTAAAAGTTTTTATCTCAGAAATTGTTCTACTTTTTTTTACCTTTTTTTTTTTAAAATCTGATTTTTTTCCGATTTTTTCTAGACTTTTTCCTGATTTTTTCAAAAAATCTTATACTTTTGGTTTGTCAATTTTTTCCCCAAAATATTTTTGTTGCTATGGTATAAACACATATATTTTTGTAATATCAAGGATACTTTTTGAAACTTCCATGCATTGCTAATCTAAAAGGAAAAGTCTTTTGCCTAATCTGTATGCAACCATGCTTTTGACATTGTCAAAAAGAGCAAATATGGACACCATCGATAAAAAAGATTTGTATTAACCAAATAGCCATGTACACATACATCAATATATGTCGATATAAGTATAAGATATAGTTACAAAATAGCCATATAGGCTTTTACTCGAATGCCATATAGGCATACAATGCCAAATATATTCCAATACAAGATATGTACAAAATTGCCATGTCTAGGCATACAGCAAAGGGCTCTGGAATCAAAATTCATTTCTCTCCATGCTCTGGAAATAAAATTTTTCCCTTTGTTTGGTGATCTGATGGTGATAATTCTATCTATCGTTTATGTTGTGCTCGAGGAGTGCTCCTGCTGCACCTCCTATAGTTTAGCTCCTGGTGAAGTCTTAACTGTTACAATAAGAAGTAAAGACATTAATATATAGAAATTACACTATAAGAAATGATATATTTAACAAAATAATCACTTACTGCCATCTCATGATCACTCTCCATGATGGAAATATTTGCATGTCGATGCTCAGGCGTGCTCAAGCCCTGTATAAACCATCCAAATAAGAATTAAACTACAAATCAATAATGGTTTGATTTTTCACTAGAATTAACATCTATAACAACAAATGTAAATTGAAATTTAGTAATTTGCCTCATACCTCCTCTATCAGAGCCATGGAGGATTGTATAGCAGATGAAACACCGATATCCATTGCCCTTGTAACATTTGGAGGTGTTCCCACAACCAACATCTGAAAATAAAACAACAAATTATTCAATCACAAAAAAGTTACAATAGCGAGATCCATGTCATGACTTATAATGTATGAGATCTAATGAACAAAATTTTGAGTACAAGTATTAAGCTATATATTTCTGGTAGGCCTTGGCACTTCGATAGGAAGACCAAGAATGATGAGGAGAAGAACACATACTCCATTTTGAAGGATGGGAAGACTTACAACCTTTCACCTCTCCTAGAAGAAGACAAGGCAAAGCATGAAGGGCCTAGTGTTTTGATGGTGGGTGAGAAGGAGTTCATGAAGACCTTGAATGAAGTAGGAGGAAGAGGATTCTTCCTGATAATGAAGACAAAAAGTGAAGCAAATCTGCCCACAAAGAAGAAGGAAGATACACCAAACGAAGTCCAAGAGTTGTTGGAAAGGTACAAGGACATAACGGTGAATGAATTACCTAGTTCCCTACCTCCCATTAGGGATATAAGCCATCATATTGATTTGATTCCAGGGGTTGCATTTCCTAATAAGGTTGCATACAAGATGACACCTGCTCAAAATGAGGAGATTGCAAGACAAGTGCAAGAGTTGACGGATAAAGGGCTAGTGAGGAAGAGTTTGAGCCCATGTGTTGTTCCTACTATCCTAGAACCAATGAAGGATGGGAATTGGACACTTTACACTAATTCAAGAGCCATTAATAGGATCATGCAATTAGATATAGCTTCCCGATGCCAATAATGGAGGACCTCATGGATTGTCTATCAAGAGCATCTTACTTTTCCAAGATTGATCTAAAGAGCGGGTACCATCAAATAAGGATCAGAGAGGGGGATGAATGGAAGACAAATTTTAAGACTAATGAAGGGCTCTATGATTGGTTGGTGATGCCCTTTGGGTTATCAAATGCCCCTAGTACATTTATGCACCTTATGAATGAGGTATTGAGACCTTTCACTGGAAAGTTTGTTGTAGTTTATTTAGATGGAATCCTTGTGTTTAGCAGGTCTAAAGAAGAACATTTGAAGCACCTTGACATGGTACTAAGGAGGTTACAAGAGGAGAAGTTGTTGATCAACATGGAAAAGTGTGAATTCATGAAGGAAGAACTAGTCTACCTTGGTTTTTTCATCTCCAAGGGAAGTTTGAAGATGGATCCTTCAAAGGTGCATGCTATTCTTACTCAAGGCCAACACCAAAATCCATGGGAGATGTGAGAAGCTTCCATGGACTTGTAAACTTTTATAGAAAGTTCATCAAGAACTTTAGCCAAATTTGTGCACCAATCTTGGACACCATTAAAGGAGGTAACAAAGGTAAGTTTTCTTGGACCAATGAGGCTAATAAAGGGTTTGAATATCTAAAAATGAGAGTATCACAACAGCCTATAATTGTGCTCCCTGATTTTGATAAAGTTTTTACCATTGAGTGTGATGCTAGCAATCAAGCAATAGGGGCTATTTTGAGCCAAGAAGGCAGACCAGTTGCATTTTACAGTGAGAGGCTAAATGAAGCAAAGAGGAAGTATTCTTCCTATGATTTGGAATTGTATGCTATGGTCCAAGGCCTCAAAAAGTGGAGGCACTACTTGTTACCTAAATAATTTGTTGTTTATACTGATAATCATGCCTTGAGTTCTTTGAATGCATAGGACAAACTCAGTCATAGGCACATGAGGTGGGTAGAGTCTTTGCAAGCCTATACTTTCACAATAAAGCATAAGAAGGGCCAAGCAAATAAGGTGGGAGATGCTCTCAATAGAAGGTCACTTGTAGTGCAAGAGATCCAACTCCAAAGCATGGGGGTTGAAGCATTGAAGGATATGTATCATGAAGATTCATATTTCAAGGAGGTATACAATTATTGTGAGCAGCATTTGAATTCTTTTCATGGTGAATTCTCTGACTTTTTATTGCAGAATGGTTTTCTCTTCAAAGGAATCCAATTTTGTGTGCGTAAATGCTCAATAAGGGAGAATATCATCAAGGAGAAACACAATGGGAGTCTTGGAGGTCACTTTGGCCTTGACAAGACCTTAGAACAAGTTAGGAGATTTTACTATTGGCCAAAGTTACAGGTGGATGTGAGAAGGTATGTGGAAGGCTGCATAATATGTCAAAGGGCAAAGGGAACTTCATCAAATGCAGGACTCTATCAACCACTGCCCATTCCCAATAGGCCTTCAGAGTGTGTAAGTATCGACTTTGTCTTGGGGTTGGCTAGAACCCAAAAAGGTTTTGATAGTATCTTTGTGGTAGTTGATAGATTTAGTAAGATGGCACATTTTCTTCCTTGCAAATGCACCAATGATGCATCTCATATAGCAGGTCTCTTTTTTAAGGAGGTTGTTAGATACATGGACTACCTTTAAGCATTTTTTTGAAAGGGATTCTAAATTCATTGGTCACTTTTGGACGACCTTGTGGAAGAACCTCAAGGAAAAAATCTATCCTTTAGTTCAGCATACCATCCACAAATGGATTGACAAACTGAAGTGGTGAATAAATCATTGGGAAACCTCTTAAGATGCCTTACCAAGGAGCATGGACAAGCTTGGGATCTGATTTTACCTCAGGCTGAATTTGCATATAATGACTCCATGAATAGGAGCATTGGTAGAAGCCCTTTTGAGGTAGTCTATGGAATGCACCCTAGAGGGGTCTATGAACTAAGAGATCTACAAGGAGTTGCTAGGAGAAGTGCTCAAGGTGAGGACTTTGTTGTTACAATCAGGGATACTCATCAACAAGTGAAGGAAACCCTTCAAAAGAATGTTGAGAAGTATAAGGAAAAGGCAAATTTAAAGAAGAGGAATGTCCAATTCAAGGTTGGAGACTTAGTGATGGCACACTTGAAGAAGGAGAGATTTCCAAAAGGAAAGTATACCAAACTCATGATGAAGAAGATAGGACCTTGCAAGGTGGTCTACAAGTTTGGCCAAAATGCTTATGAAATAGAGCTACCTCCTGGGGTGGCAATCTCTCCTATCTTCAACATTTCTGACTTGTATCCTTTCAAAGCTTTTGTGATATGATTGAGTGCTTGGTTACTATCAAACTAATGATATGATTGATGTTACTAAATTTGTTTAAGGTGTATAAGACAGGTTTGGTGACTTTGATGGTTGGATGGGTGACTATTATGAAGCCCTTTGAGCAAATTGGTGATTAACCACAAGATGATAATCAAGATTTTGTCATAGCAGGAGTTTGTAACCTATAAATAGATTGTTGTTGTCAAAATATGGTGAGTACAATGCTTGATAATGGACTGATAATAGTGAGGTATGGTTTAATTGATTTGTTGCCTTGGTGAATAAATGAAAGGATGAATTGTTCAAGTGTCAATAATCATGTTTATGTTGTTTTTATGGTGGTTGAGAATGATGTGAATCTAATTGATTAAGTCAAAGTTTTCTTTAATATGGTTTTTTCTTTGAATGAATCAATTGGAATACTGATTAGTGGAATGATGAATGATGGCCTATGTAATGGCTAAGAGAATTTGAGTGGATTTCGGTTGAATGAAAAGTAGATTTATGATGAAATTATATTTGATCTTCTCCTGATTCTATTTGGGATTGAAATCCTTTGAAGAAATGATGTTAATGGTGTTTGTTGGATGCTCTACATCAGATGTACCCTGATGATTGAGTGTTTTGATATGATGCTCTGCATCACTAACTGCCTTGTCTATGCTATTGCTTACTATTATGGTTTCATAGATTTTTTCCAAGCATCCATAGTTTGTCATGGTGGTGCACCTTTGCAAGCACATGCCTCCATGTGAAGTAATTGCATCGTGTTGCTTATGTTGACTTTCTAAACAACTATATTGTACAGTTGAAATTTTGTCATTTATCAACATCTAGTTATTAGTTATGGAATTTGAAGTACTAATGCTTTGAGTTTGAATGATGTGTAATGCAACGTAACCAACAATATGAATATAAAATACACAAATATATTAAGTAGAATTCATTAGTTAAGTTCTCTTTATTCTATTACCTTCGTGTACGTTTGAGTGAATCCATTGGCACTAGGAGGTGTTTGCTTGAAACCACCAATATTAGCATGTTCAACATCCAAAATCACATGTATTAAAATACCATTCGTAAAACAATGCTATTAACATGTAATAAATTTATAATTGTTTACTAGTTACATACCCCACTGATAGGTGTACTGCAGAAATAAGTAGGTGGAGGACTGGTGTATCCAGTCTCAACACTGTGACCCTACAATTTTATTAAAATAATAAAACTAAATTAGTTAATCATGCATTTCAGAAACAAAATTTAATAAATTAAATTCAATAAACATGCTGACTTTTACCTGACTATCAATGCCATATGCACGATGCAAAATGTCAGCCATCCTCTCCATCCCCGTAGCAGCATTCTGATCCTGTGTAGCAGCATACGGATCCTGCGTAGTAGCATACAGTGTGCTGGTGGGGTCATATGAACAAGTCGCCCCACAAGATTGACACACAAGGGTTCGAAGGCTACTACCCGAAGACTCCCCTGGATGGCATTGTACAATAGGGCTACTATGATGGATGACACTCTGGGTCAAAGTGTTGATCGCTTGCAATGTCTCTACGTCAGCACTCTCCATTGCAACAATAGGCATAACAATGTGCTCATGAGGCGGCCTAGCGAGAAGTCATCTCCCTTGCCGTGTAGGATCTGGCTGTGCACCAGGCCTATCCTGAGCCGACCCCCCACCTCTCCCCTGGAACTCCCTCATATCAAAATAATTTGGGATTTTGTTCAATACGAACTCATTGTATAGTTTCCTAAGAAAATATTGGGGGACTTCACAATTATTGCATGGTGGGTAATCAAAGACCAAATACCATCTATCATAAAAATGGTTCCTAATATCTTGGTGGTGGCAGCAATGAATAGGAAACCTCTTTTCATTGAGGGTAAGATTTTTATTTTTTTTAGGGTCAGTGAATAGAGAGCACAAATCACCTTTAGTAATTTTTAAATCTTTTACTTGTTTATATGATAATTTTTCTACATAATATGCCCTGGTTTCCTTCCTCTTATCTTGCCATATAGATATTTGTTGGGTAATTGCATCTACATTTTTTAACATCTCTTTCAATGAATTTGCTAGACGCATTCTTTCTATGGTTGAAGCATTTGGATCACTCAACCTACTGATAAGATCCTCAAGTTGTTTTCTATTGTTGTCAATTTCACTCCTCAAATTTTCTTGAGTTCCAAGAGGGTATTGAGTGATTGGTGGGGGAGGTTGATTTTGTTTTTGAGGTTGATTTTGTTGAGGAATTGCCTCCTCTTCTTGTTGAGGATTTGTAGGATTTCTTACAAATTTAAAAAAAACAAACAAATCTAACCTAAAACAAACAAAATCAATTTCAAACTAAGAAATTCAAAACAAATAGTAGACAATACTTACCTCCCGCACCTCTTTGTCATCGTGGCACCATATTTGCAAAGAAAATCCAACTGTTGTTGATAAAATTTGTAGAAATCCTTCCTCCTAGAACACGAGCGCGAAAGTGAGGGTTTTTGGCTGCAGGCAGAGCTGAGAAATAGTAAATAGAAAATGATAGTTTTAACTTCTTTTTTTTGCTTTTAAAACAACATAACGCGGGCGCGTTATAATGTGCTCGCGTTATCTCTTTCCAAAAACTTTTTTGGACACAAAAGTGCGACCATCTTCATGCACCTGCCCTAATGCAAAACCTAATGCAATGTTGATGCAAGCAATTACTAGGATGTAAATGCATTTGAAAGAAGAAGTAAGATGTTCTAAAGTCCCATTCACCAAAATGTGGACAAAGATTTTGGCACCACAAGACTCCCTAACACTTCTAGGGTTTTTCACCTAAAAGGAAAGAGGTAGGACAAAATGAGCAATGTCCCAACTCAAGAACAATGCAAATATGAATGAAATATTCCTAAATATAATTTCCTAAATGCAAAGAATGGGTAAAAGAGATTGATTATTAAAGCAAAACTATTGAAATGCAAGATGTTTGAAAACATAGTGTTGTATGCAAAAATGATCTAAGAATGAAAACATACAATAACATAAATGAAAGAAACTGGAGAGGTGCACTTGGAAACTAGAATGTGATGTAGATAGGCTCTATAATCTTGTAGAAATTATTGTTGAAGCAAACTAGGACACTCGCGCCAAGCCAGGAAACTTAATCCTATTTCGGTGAGATTCTTCCAAAACAGGATTCAACCAAAAGGGTATCCAAAAGCACAAAAATCACTGATAGTGGGACTACTTCGCAACAAATGGAAACTTAGTCCACCTATGAATCTTGGGAAATTTGAGGTAGGAATCTGTAGCCTTCAATGTGTACTTCTTTTCTTGACAGGTTTCCATTTCTAAATCTGCAGAAATTGGTCTATAAATGGTCTCCAAGATTCTTTTAAGGTTGTGTTGACTTTGAATGACTTTGATGAATTGAAGAAACCTTTTAACACCTTTCTCGTTGAAAAATCTGCATACAAGACCTAAAAAACACACATGCAAAGAGGGAAAAAGGGTTAAGGGTTAGTGAATAGGGGTTTTCCTTGGTCAAACCCCAATTTGGTAATCAAACCCTTGAAAATGAAATCAAATAAAGAGAGAATGATGAATGAACAACATGCAATGCTACAACTCACCAAACCCTTGATGTATAAATTTGAAGATATGTAAGTAGATACTTCAATGAAGACTTGATAATGCCTAGAATGCTTGAGAATGATTAATGAGTGAATGAATGTATGTTAATGTATGAATGAATGTATTGGGGGTGAAAATGAGAGGAAAACCCTTTATTTATACTTGATTTTACAAAATTTTCCAAAAATAACACATCACAGGCCGACTTCAAGGTTAAGAGAATAATATCCCACCATAAATTTAAAATAATTTTGATTTTTATGCCCAATGGGACTAGGTCGGCACAGGTGGTGACTTGGTCCTACCAGGGAAATTTTAATGGGTGTCGGGAATTAAAGTGTATTTAATGATGTTTAATGGGATTATTCTCTTAAACACACTTAATTAGGGCCATAAAGTGTATTAAGGGGTCATTTAAACATAAGAAAGGGTCAATTTATTAATGACAAGCCTAGAAAAGTGTGAAAGTTTGTTACGACTCTTTACAACACTTTGAAATAAGACTTGGTAAGTGATAAAAAGAGGTTATTTAGGTGAATTATAATAAAAGGGTCTTAGAAAAGTGTGAAAATGTGTTACAACACTTCATAACATTTTTATAAGACATCATAGAATTCTTATTGATTCACAAGAACTCAAGACCTAATGTGAATGTGTTGACCACATTACAAAATTAAATCAAGGAAAAATCAACCCAAAATCACCAGGAGGGCCTAAACATGAGAAAAAGTAGAAGGGTTACTTTTTTCATGTCCACAATTTTGAAAGTTGGTACAAGAAGTTGTTATACCAAGAATTCACATTGCAGGATGTTGTTCGGCATGTCTAACAGTGATCTGATTGTTTCCATAGCATTTATTGCTCGGTTGATCATGTGAGGAATCTACTCAAAAGTTATATCAATAAAAATTTCTTTGAGACTCTCTACCATCTTTTTGTAAGGAGTAAGCTTGTCAACCTCATTTTGATAGTCATCATTGACTTGGTTGATAACCAGTTGTGAATCTCCATAGACTTTTATCTCTTGTATTTGCCACTGAAGTACTATCCTTAGACCTGTGATTAGGGCTTCATACTCAGCAATGTTGTTATTACACGGAAATGATAGCCTACATGAACTTGGCATGAAATTACCTTGAGGAGTGATGAAAAGAATAACTGATCCTGATCCATCTTGGGTAAATGATCCATCAAAGTACATCTTCCACTGACTTGTTGTATTGCCAAAAAATATTGATTCATTAGGGAATTCAGATATTAATGGATTCTCTGCGTAAATAGGTGCCTCTACCAATTGGTCTGTGATCACTTGTCCTTTGACTTCCTTGCGCTCCACATACTCTATGTAAAATTCAATCAAGATATTTACCCATTTGGCCATTCACCTAGTGAGAGTTGCTTTGGATAACATGTATTTCAAAGGGTCGATCTTTGCAATAAGTTTGATTTGATGTGACAGCATGTACGTGTGTGAATTTTTGTGAGGAAAAAACCAATGTTAAACATGCTTTCTCAATGAATGAATAGTACATTTCATAGCCCACTAAGGTCATACTGATGTAGTAGATAGCTATATCCTTTTCGTTTTCATCATGTTGTGCCAGAAGAGCCCCTAGTGTTGTTGATGTTGCTAAGATATACAGGATCAATGGTTTGTTCGATATTGGTGGCATGAGTACCGGAGGTGTCAATAGATAGTACTTAATCTGTTGGAAGGATTTTTCAAACTTCTCATCCCACTTGTAAGTTATTCTTTTATGGAGAAGATGCGAGAAAGGGTGGATTTTGTCTGATAGTTGCGCTATGAACCTCCTGATGGATTGCAATCTTCCTTGTAACCCTCTCATCTACTTAAGTGTTTGTGGTGGTTGCATGTCTAGGATGGATTTTACCTTTGTTGGATCAATTTCTAGCCCTCTTTTCGATATGATATAGAAAATCAGTTTCCCTGATGTAATCCCAAAGACACACTTTTTTTGGATTCAGCCGCACCTTATACTCTTTGAGCTTGTCAAAGATGGGTCCTAAGACTTGTATGTGTTCACTTATTTTACAATGATTTTTCCAAAATATTGTCTACATAAAATTCAAATGTTTTGTGGATTATGTCATAGAATATGAGGATCATTTCTCTCTAATAGGTTGCTCCTGCATTCTTCAGACCGGATGGCATTACGTTCCAGAAATAGGTTCCCCATGGACAAGTAAATGCAGTTTTGTGTTGATCTTCCTTAGCGATCATGATTTGATTATAGCTTGAAAAATCATCCATGAGTGATAGCATTTCATGCCCAGCTGTTAATTCCACTATGATGTCGATGTTTGGAAGAGGGAAATCATCCTTTGGGCATGCTTTGTTCAAGTCTCTGAAATTAGTGGATATTCTAATTGCCCCCAGTGGGTTTTGAACCTAGTACTAGGTTTGAAACCCACTCAAGATAATTAATGGGTCAGCTAAACCCAACATCAAGAAGCTTTTGTAACTTAAGTTTGACCAAGAGTTCTATATGAGGATGCATCTTAACTTTTTCTTTACTGGTTTGGATTTAGGATAGACTGCTAGATGATGCACAACCACTTTTGGATCAAGCCCTGACATATCTATGTATGACCATGCAAATTTAGCTCTGTGCTCTTCCAAGAATTCTCATAGGTTCTTTTGTTCTTCATCCAATAGGGATTCAACATAGAAAGTGATATTTGGTGCTTCTTTTGTTCCTATGTTGACTAGAGTCGCCTTTTCTACTAAAACTTTCAAATTTTCTGGATGCATTGCACTAAGGGGGAGATCGAATCCCTCATCTTTGAGCACCTCAAAGAGCTTTTCACCCTTGGATATGTCCTTTCTTTTTACTATTTTAGGATCAGAAAGTGTCGCAGTGAGGTTTTCACTCAAGGATCTACAAGTTAGTTGCATGTAATCAATTTTGTAAATAAAGGATTCAATCATCTCCCATAATACACCCTTGTGTCGAGTTCTATGTCAAAACCAACTTTTTGATCTACCCATGGTAAGTTGTCACAGAGCCCCATGAATGCTAAGATTGCTTCATCATTTTTGAATAAATCTAGAATCAGTGGTCCTTGTTGGTCCAAGTCAATGAGTTGCAGGTATACTAGGCGTATTTCATTTGGTCAGTTGCTTGGGGTGAAGGATGATGTTGATATCATGAAGAGGGAGTTATTTTCAAATAGGTTAGTAACATCGAGGGTAAGTCATCTAGGGTAGTATCACATGATGTTGGTAACCAAGAGGAAGCCTCAGCCCATTTAGCGAAAGTACCTTTGCCATTAAGGGTAACCTTGGTTAGTATAACCTAGGCCAAGATTCTTTGGACGTTTCTCAGGAACAATAGGTTCTAGCAAACCATTGTCATTTTTTTTCCAGTCTCTCATTCTTGGTATACCCCATTCCTTTCATTAGTTGCAAGCCTTTGTTGTCATCTTCAATAGGAAGAATAGGGACGTGCCGTTCATCTTGATAGAGCAGTTTAGAGATATCCTCCTCATTGACATCTTCTTTATTTAGGTCACCCCATTTGGTGAAGGAAGTAGCTGCCATTTTGATAGTTTTAGGGGTGTTGTTTCTAGGTGTAGGATTCCCATGAGATTTAGCAGAAAGAGGCAACTCTCCTAAAACAAAAGTGTTCTTCGTTATCTTATAGTTTCCACAACCATCATCTTGGATCACTGCTTTGATATCGGGTATGCTCTGCACAATGGGTATTTTTATTTCTAAGGTCAATGCAAGGGATGATGGGTCAAAAAATGAGGAGGATGGTGTAGGCCCTTCATTGTTCATGGGTATTTGGGGGATCTTATAGAACTTGGCCTCGATATTCTTGTAGTAGTAAAAAGGCTCGAGATCTCCATGAATGGTAACTTCTCTACCCTCAAAAGGAAACTTTACACACTAATGGTAGGTGGAGGCTACAACTTTTAGGGCATGGATCCATGGTCAACCAAGTAGGATGTTGTAGGGAAGATAAAGGTCTAACACTTGTCATTTAGTTTCTACAATGAGGGGCACCACTTGGATGGGTAGTGTGACGATGCCTTGTGATACTCGTTCTTGGTCGTCATATGCCCTAATGGTGGTACTCTTTGATTTCTCAATAGTATCATCTGAATAGCCAAGATTTTTGATCAACTGAATGGTGCAAATGTTTGAACCAGCACCTCCATCTACTAAGACTCTTTTAAACTTTTTTTTATGAATGATGACCTCAAGGTGTAAAACACAGTTATGAGATAGCTGTGATGGTAGGTCTTTTTTCGAGAAGGTGAGAAGATGATTGGTGATATGCCCTACCATAGCCTGAAATTGTTCGGTATCTATATCTTCAAGAACAAAAGATGTAGAGAGAGCTTCCTCTAAGATTTCCCTATGCGTGGGGGATAGCCTTAAGAGTTATAAGATAGAAATTTGTGTGAGAGTCTTCTTAAGTTGATCTAAGAGAATGTACTTGCTAGTGCTTGATGTTGGTTGAGTAGGGTGTGCCCTAGATTGAGATGGGACTCCTTGGATGGTGACTTTACCATGTCATGTGGTGACTCGAGATTTTGCACTAGTTCCTTTGATGGTGACAACAGTAATGACACTATCACAGGAAGTGACTACATTGGAATAGGTATGTTGCACATTTGTGTAATATTTTTCTTTCCCATTGTTGTTTCCTTGGTTAAGTCTGGCATGGGGGTCTTGTATATCTTAAGGTCTTGATCACCAGCTGGTACCTCAACAGATATGGTTTCACTTTCCATAAGATCTTAGATTATTTTTTTGAGCCTTATGCAGTTTGTCGTTTTGTGTCCTTTGATTTTGTGAAAGTCACAAAGATATTTTTCATTGTACCAGGGTGGTTTATCCTATAGTTCTTGGTAGTTTTCAAACTTTGGAAGCATTATCAAGTTGGAATCAACCAATTTCTTCATGATAGTCTCAATAGGTTTTGACAACTATGTGTACTTGTGTTTTAGATAGTTGTTCTTGTGAGGGGTTTGTCTCTGTTGAATTTTGGTGTTGTTAACCTAATTTTTTTGTGGTGTTGTTGTTTGTTGCATAGTTGGTTGAATGTTAGCAACTGTATTGTTGTTCGACCTAGGATCATTTAGGAATACCTTAGCATATACCACACCATCATTCGTCACATTTTTTTTCTTGGCCCATACACAAGGCTTTTCGCTTGAACTAGTTGATGGGCAATTGTCTTTCTAAGCTTGAGTATTTCCGTGTGAGATTAGAGCTCTCTCGATTTTAAGGGCTCTAGGGACAAGCTCGTCGTAGGATGTGATTAATTGCATTTTTAAGTGGAAGGATAGATTTGGATGTAGATTTTCTATTATGATCCCCACTTGTTGTTCATCGAGAAGGGGCCACTTGCTCTGACTAGCTCTTTGTCTCCACCATTATAAGAAATTAGCAAAAGAATCTCCTTTATTTTTCCTAAGAGTGTACAACTCTTCTAGAATTACGTCCATGTCAATGTTAAAGGAGAAGTGATATATGAATTTATCAATGAATTCTTGGAAAGTTTTAATACAAGGAGGCAATTGAGAAAACTAGTCCATGGCAGGACCTGTTAAACTTCGGGGAAAGAGGCGCATTAAATAAGAATCATTGTAAGCAACCTCTATACACATGACATTAAAATATTTGACATCATCTGTAGGACTTCCTCTCCCTTTGTATTTATCAAATTTGGGGATTTCAAAGCTAGGAGGGAATGGTACCATTGCGATGTTTCAATCGAATGGATATGGGCATAAGTTCTATTATGAGGTTTCTTTGTCTTGCCCATTTGAAGGTCCTGCATTTCTTGTGACAACACCTTGAATTCTGATGCTAGATTTTCTTGCGGGTTTGGTGGAGGAACATATGTTGGGATGACAGATGGGTTGTATGAGGTATTTTGATATGATAAAGTATTAGATGGGGTGTATGGTGGTGTGAGATTCTGTGGAGGCGATTAAGGTGTTGATGTATATGTTCCTAACGTGTTTGTATTGACAATGTTTTGTTGAGGGTTATAGTAGGTGTAGACATTGTAAAATGTCCTAATCGATATCATATAATTGAAACAGGTTTACTAACATCATTTCCTCTTTAAACCCATCTAATTTTTTCTTGATTAATTAGATTAGCCTAGCTATTTAATTAATTGCAGTATTTTCATCTATTTGACCTAATTCATCAAATCGGGTTAATTCATTCCCATTTCATTTTAACATTTCATCTTATTAAATTAAATAAATTAAAGAATTTAATTTAATTCCCTAAGTCATCTTATTTAATTAACTCTAAGTTATTTAATTAAATATCATTTCATCTCTCTCTTCTCCCCATTTATTAAATCATTTAATTTAATAAATATCACTTTATTCCTCCAAATCCCCTAATTGCATGATTAAACCTTGTTTAATTTGAAATTAAACTAATTTTCCTCTAAAACAAAATATTCCCATAGAATATTTATTATCTCCTTATTTTGCATAATTAAATTTTTCTTATAATTTGAAAAATGCCTTTTTCCTCACCCAAAGGAATATTCTTATTCCTCCATGATTTGAAAAAGGGATATTTTCACTTGGCTTCTTGAGCAAGTTTTAAACCTTTAACCTTTGAACAAGTCACCTTTGACATGTGTGAGCAGGTCAAAAATCTGTTAGTTTGAGGCAAGTGTGAACCCTTGATTAAATCTCATCATGCATTATCATTCGTTGATGAGAATCCATGATCCATGCCTCTCATCTCCTTCATCTTGGACAATTGATTAATTTTTTTGATCTCAACCCTCCATTTCTCATTTGCTCTCCTATAAATAGATCACTAGTTGGAGACAAATCAATCCATATTTTTCAAAGCAAACTTATGTTGTTGAATATCATCCATCTTTCACTTGCATCCACACTCACTTTTAGCTTGTTTTAGTTAATTTTAATTGCATAATAGCTTAGAGCATCCATTAATGGCTTCCATGCATCCATCTTAGTTTGTATATGAATTAGGGTTTTCATCTTTTAGCTTATAATTAGCTTAGATTAGCTTAGCAATAGCATAATCAGTTCATTTTTAGCATAAAATCTTGGTAACTTAGCTTGCATCATGTTCATTTTTAGCATAATCTAGGTTTTCATACACCAATCATAATGGTTTCATCGATTCTCTTCCATAGAATTGACTGAAACAGGCTCATCGATGACGAGATTGGGAAAGGGTCATCGTTTCACATCAACACGACACCAATTCCAAAATAGGATAAGTTTCAAATGGGTTAGAGTAGGAATTTAACTATTCTTGTAGTTTGTAAATTTCAATTTTAGTAAAATACTTAGTTTAATCTTTTCAATTTGAATGATCTTGTTTGGTAGATGTACCTTTAATTGGGAAAATTGTGCTTTAATTCATCATGAATAAAGCGTAATCGATCCAAACTGACAATCCTCGTCTCATGTTTTTGCGCTAAAAGGAGCGAAAATTGTTAACTTAACATTTTTTTAGCTCAAATTTTGTTTGTTTGTAGTTTTGTAGGTTATAGTGACACCCAAATATCAAATAGCGATGACCTTTGAAGAGCATCGCCATATAGCATCACCATCATAATTTGAAATCCTGATACTGAATTAATGCACCAACATTGATTTAAATCTGGCAATGCTTATTTAATCTGGAGTTATCAAAAATCTCAAACGACAATGTCGAAACTTCACTAGAGCGGCACCAAAAAATTTCAAACCGTGACGCCACTACGAGAAGTGACACCAGATCAAATCCCAACGCTGTCATGCTCATTGTTTCTACTATAGAGCAATGCCCATACTTCAAACTGTGACACTATTGTGTTCAGTGTGGATGCCCAACCAGGGTAAGGAATTTTATGCTTGTTTTTTTTGACATGTGATTTAATTTCTTGAATTTATCTAACCACTGATGTGCTTCTGACTAAATTTTGGTTGTTAGACTAACAGGGTTTTGCAGGTTCAAATACATGGAGCTAAAGTGAAGAAAGCCTTTTCTATCTTGAATTCTATAATTGTAACAAGTGTTTAATGCTATGGGGCAATTATAACCCAACTTTATGCTTTCTACTTTTTTCTTTAGGAAACACACTAAATTTCAATTGGGTTTAAAATGAACACTCAAAGTTGGATAAAATTGAACCTTCACATCATCATTTTACTTTGGGTTTAAAAATGAACAAGGCAACTTCATATTTCAATTCGTGCTTAAAACAAAATCATCATTGCTTTGAAGGGTTAAAATTTACAACCGTTTGCTATGTTTTGTGGTTTTCAACATTATTAGTGGATGCATATGCAATTCTCTCATGCCATTTGGTGATCTTGAGAAACAAAAACATTCCTTAACACTTTGAAAAATCACCTACATCTTTCAATTTGGATTAAAACTAAACCCCCGTGTGAATGTGAGAAAAATCCATAGCGTGTGTTCTCTCTTTGTTCCTACGAATGAAGATGATTGAACTACGGATGTACTTCCTCGCTATTTTTTATCTTTAGATGGCCTTCCTTGGTAGGAAAAATTACTCACCCCAAGGGAACAACCCAAGTGGTAATGAGCTAATGCCAAGCTCTTCCAAACCGCAATATAAATGTGTGGTTGCAATGAAAATTGTGATCAATGGGAAGCGGTACATGATAGCTCTCCCCTAGTATCTTTATGATCCGTAAAGCCCTTGTTCTAAGGGTCAGGAGACCTCTTGACGAAGTTTATCATTGCATTCCCTAAACTGGAGAACAAACAAATCTCATTAGCAGTTTGAGAAGCTTCACTTTTGAAACAAAGGAAACAATTACATAGTGGAGAAATGCAACAACCATTTTAGACAAAGAAGAGGAACAAGTTGATATTGAGACCGGAAGGCCAATATTACCACCTCCCTCATGGCAATAAATATCTTTCTTTCTTCCATAAACTTGAACTGTTTGTAAATGATCTCATGCAAAATCAAGATCCCTAAGGTAAGGTCTACAGGTTGTCATTTTAGAATTATGAATCTCACTCTAAAAGCTCTCAAGAAACACCTTTTAGCGCTTCACAAAAATAGAAACAGGTTGGTAGCAAACTTTTATAGAAACGCTTCAAGGTACAGTCCCGAATTATATGCATTCTTTTGGAGTCAAAATCCTGATCTTTTTACATGATACCAAACTCCCATAAATGATTCATTCCACAATCAAAATCCATAGGGGAAGATCTCCATCCCTTCATTGCAAATGTAGATATCATAGTGCATAGTTTAGTAGGAAGTGGACTTAAATACCTTACCACAATCGCTACCGCTTGTTGAGAAACTTTTATGCTCAAGCTAGGAGGATCCGAACAAGTCTAAACATCCCCATCCATCCTCTCATTTAAATCAACATTGGGTCTTTAGGATTGGAACATTTTAGAGGTCTAGCATCATTCTCACTACCTTGTTCTTGTCAAAAAAAATGTTCACTCTAAATTCAACATTGGGTCAAACACCTCACTCACCCCTTCATCAAAATTCATCTTTCACTTCATCCAACTTTGCAAAATTTTGAGTACACCAACACTTTATGACTTAAACATTAATCAAACCAACTACTAACTTAGCTTTTTTTAATGTGAAATGTATCCTTTTCCATGCACTTAGCTAAGTTAGTTATCATCTGTGAACTAGTTTATCTTGAAGGTCACAAGTCTACCCTAAATATTTCTAAGTTCATTAGAATCCTTTATCCTAACATCAAAGCATCAAACTCAAGGAAAAAGTCTTGTTCTAAAATGTTTGCAAATATCACTCCCCATATCATCCATCTTTTCATCCCCCATTATCATCATTGCTCCCAAAAGACTTAGAGCGTCCCTTTTACCTAGATTTGAGTCAACTAGAAATTTCAAACATTACAAAACTCAACACTACTCCCCCATAGGTGACACAAAATTTATGGTAAAGACAAGATCACAACACAAGAGAATCATGGAGAAAACCAAATTTGCATTTACTTCAAGTGGTCCATATCCTTTAGAATTTGATCCTAGAAGTCACATTACCCCATCACAACAACTGTCATCTCCTTCAAGACCATATGAGATTGAAGATATCACAAATAACCCATTTGATCTTACTAGGGAGGAAATTATGGAACATCAAACCTTTTAAAATGTAGCTCCTGTCTCTCTGACGTTTGTAGCACAAAATTTAACACAAGGTTTCACAACACCATCACTAGCGCTAAATCAAACCTACATTCCTAGTCTTGCAGCTAGTCTTGCTAAAGACTTTGGTCACACTTTACCATTTGAAAATACTACACTTGTGGGTACCCTTGTCACTAATCCTCCACCTCCAACAATCACTTGGACACCTACTTTTGGTGCTCCTCCTGTTCCTGAAGCTCCAAACTAGCTACACACACCACTTGAACTTCATTATTCCACAACCACTTGGGAATTTCAGGGACACCCTTCTTCATGCACACCTATGAGTACCACAAGTGTTCCCACCATCACGCAAAGTGGTATAGATCAAGTATATCAAAACAACACACAAGGGCATGTGAATACCATATCACAGAACCAACCCTTAACGCAAATAGACACATCTTTATCCAACCCTCTAATGGGTTCATCCATTCCATCTACTATTTCCACCTCATCCACTATCAATCCACCTCAAAACAATCCCTTGGTTATGAGTTCTATCAATCTAGGAAGTACCTTGTTTACATCTTTGGCACAAGGAAATCCTCAAAACATGGGACAAGGAAATATTTTCAATCAATGGACTCAAGGTTCTAATGTGTCATTTCCATTGAAAAATTTAATGACATCATCTTTTCCCATAGTCCCCTTTACTATGCCAAATCAATCAGGACCTCAAACATACATTCCTCCACCTCATCCTACCATCTTACAAGTAATATTAAATCAAGGTAACCCCCTACCTCTCATCAACAATCCATTACCCACTTAAAACATCAATATTCATAATCCTTCATAGATGACTCAACAACTAGCTAATCCCACATTACAAGCACAACAAGCCTATCAACAAGTCATCCAACAACAACAACAACAACTAGCAGCCTTGGCACAACAACATCAAGCGCAACAAGCAGCCTTGGCACAACAACAACATCAACCACAACAAGCAGCCTTAGCACAACAATGACAACAACAAGAAGCAAATTTAGCAGCACAACAAGCAACTTTATTAGCACACCAACAATTATAGGCCCAACAACAATCCCTAGTGGCACAACAACAACAACAACAAGCTCAACATCAAGCCTTACTAGCTCAACAATATGCTTGATAACAACAAGGTTCTTATTATCCTCACTTGAACATCATCAATCTAAATGCATTAGGAACATATACATCAATACCCCCATTATTTTCACACAATCTCATACCACCATACACCCCATACAACTCATTCGTCATCCCACCATATGTTCCTTCACCCAACCCGCAAGACGATCTAGCATCACAATTGAAAGTACTCTCACAAGAAATGCAGGACCTTCACATGTGCAAGACCAAAAATCCTCATACACAAAATTTTTGTCCTTATCCATTTGACTGAAACATAGCAATGATACCATTCCCTCGTAGTTTTGAAATCCCAGAATTTGACAAGTATAAAGGGAGAGGAAGTCCTGTGGACCATATCAAAGAATTTAACATCATGTACATGCAGGTGGCTTACAATGATTCATATCTAATGTGCTCCTTCCCTCAAAGTTTAACAGGTCATGCTATGGATTGGTTTTCTTATCTACCTCCTGATATCAAAACTTTCCAAGAAATTACTAATAAATTCATTGATCACTACTCCTTCAACCTTGACATGGATGTCAATGTAGAAGAGTTATACACTCTTAGACAAAATCAAGGGGAAAATTTTACTAATTTCTTGCAAATATGGAGACAAAGAGCTAGTAAAAGCAAGTGGCCTCTTCTCGATGAACAACAAGTGGGAATCATAATTTCCAATCTAGATCCAAATCTATCATTCCACTTGAAAATGCAATGCATCACATCATATGGCAAAATTTTCCCTACAACCCTTAACATCAAAAGAGCTCTAATCTCAAAAGGAAATACTCAATCTTACAAAGACAACAGTCCTTCAACTAGTTCAAATGAGAAACCTCGTGTCTAGAAAAAAAACAAAAACATAACAAATGATGGTGTGGTATATGCTAAGGTCATACAAAGTGCTCCTAGACCTAATAACAATCAAGTTGCTAACATCCAACCAACTGTGCAACAAAAATCACCTCCTCAGAACAACCCGATCAATAACACCAACATGCAACAAAGGAAAACCGCTAACAGGAACAGTTATCCCAAACACAAGTACATACAGTTATCAGAACCTATCAAAAAAATCATGAAGAATTTGGTAGAGTCAAATCTGATAACACTTCCCAACTTGAAAAATACCAAGAACCACAAGAGAAACCATCTTGGTAGAACAAGCGTGATCTCTATGACTTGCACAAAATCAAAGGACATAAAACAAAAAACTACATGAAACTTAAGAACATCATCCAAGACCTCATAGAAAACAATACCATATCTGTTAAGGTACCAGCTGGGAATCAAGATCTTAAGATATACAAGAACCCTATGTTGGATCATAACAAAGCAAATAACAATGGAAAAGCTAAGGATTACACCAATGTGCAACATACCTATTCCAATGTAGTTTCCTCCTACGATAGCGTTATCACTATTGTTACCATCAAAGGAGCTAGTATGAAATGTGGAGTCACCACACAACATGGAAAAATAACCATTCAAGGAGTCCTATCTCAATCTAGGACACAACCTACTTTTCCCACATCTAATCCTAGCAAGTACAATCTTCTTGATCAGCTTAATCAAACCCACACACATATATCTATCTTAGAACTCTTAAGGTTATCCCCCGCACATAGGGAAATATTAGAAAAAGCCTTGTTTGAGTCATCTATTCCCGAGAATATTGATATTGATCAATTTCAAGCTATGGTAGGATATATCACCATCCATCTTACCTTCTCCGAGAAAGACCTATTGTCACAACTATCTCATAACCGTGCTTTACACCTTGAGGTTGTCATTCATAAAAACAAGGTCAAAAGAGTCTTGGTAGATCGATGTGTTGGTTTGAACATTCGTACCTTGCAGTTGATCAAAAATCTAGGTTATTTAGAACATACTATTGAGAAGACAAAGAGTACCACCATCAGAGAATATGATGACCAAGAACGGGTATCACAAGGAATCATTGCACTTCCCATCCAAGTGGGACCTCTTATTGTAGAGAGTACATGCCAAGTGCTTAATATTGATCTTCCCTATAACATCTTACTTGGCCGACCATGGATCCATGCTCTAAAATTTGTAGCCTCGACCTATCATTAGTGTGTGAAGTTTCCTTTTGAAGGCAGAGAAATCACTATCCATGGAGATCTTGAGCCTTTTTACTACTACAAAAGTCTTGAGGCCAAATTTTATAAGATACACCAAATACCCAAAAATGATGAAGGGCCTACGCCATCAAGCTCATTTATTGACCCATCATCCCTAGCCTCTACTTCAGCATCAAAAATTCCCATTGTACAGGGTATACCCGACGTCAAAGCAGTGATCCAAGATGATGGTTGTGGAAACTAAAAACTATTGAAAGAAACCTTTGTCTTGGGAAAGTTACCTATTTCTCCTCAGTCACATGGGAAACCCACGTCTAGCACCAAATAACTTGAAACAATCAAGATGCTAGCTACTACCTTCACCAAGAGGGGGGATTTGAACCAGGAAGATATCTCTAAATTCCTCTATCAAGATGAACAACCTATCCCTATTCTTCCCATGGAAGATGATAACAAAGGCCTACAACTCATGCAGAATTGGGCATATAACAAGAATGAAAAGCTAGAACAAAATGATAATGGTTTACTATAACCCATCATTCCTGAGAAACGAATAAAGAATCTTGGCTTAGGTTGTACTACTAGCAAGGTCACACTTATTGGCAAAGGTATTTCCGCTAAATGAGATGAGGCTTCCTCTTAGTCACCTACATCATTTGATACAACCTTAGATGACTTTCCCCTTGATGTTGCTGACCTATTTTAGAACGACACTCTCTTTATGATATCCATAACATCCTTTTTCCCAAGCAACCAACCAACTAAAATGTGCCTAGTATACACACAACTTATTGACATGGACCAACAAGGACCATCAATTCTAGATTTATTCGAAAATGATGAAGCAATCTCATAATTCATGGGACTCCATGACAACTTATCATGGGAAGATCACAAAGTAGGCTTCGACATGGAGCTCAACATAGGGGCATACTATGGGGAGATGATTGAATCTTTCAGTTGCAAAATTAATGAAATGCAACTAACATGCAGATCCTTGAGTGAAAACCACCTAGTGGCACTCTCTGATCCTAAAATAGTAAATACAAAGGATACATCCGATGGTGAAAACCTCTTTGAGGCACCCAAGGATGAGGGATTCAATCTCCCCCTTAGTGTAATGCATCCAGAGAAGTCAACAATAATAGCAGAAAAATCCACTCCAATCAATGTGGGAATAGAGGAAGCACCTAAGATCACTTTCTATGTTGAATCATTGTTAGATGAAGAACAAAATAACCTAGAAACATTCCTTAAAGAGCGAAGAGCCAACTTTGCATGGTCATACATAGATATGCCAGGCCTTGATCCAGAAGTGGTTGTCCATCACTTAGCAGTCTATCCTGAAGCGAAACTACTTAAGTAGAAATTAAGGAAGATGCATCCTTAGATTGCACTCTTGGTTAAACTATAATTACAAAAACTTCTTGACATTGGATTCACCCGACCAATAGATTATCCTGAGTTGGTTTCAAACCTGGTACCAGTCTCAAAACCCAATGGGGGCATTAGAATATGTACTGACTTCAGAGACCTAAACAAAGCATGTCCAAGGGATGATTTTCCTCTTCCTAACATTGATCTCATTGTGGACTTAATAGCTGGGCATGAAATGCTATCACTCATGGATGGTTTTTTAGGCTATAATCAAATCATAATCGCCAAGGAGGATCAACACAAAACTGCATTCACTTTTCCATGGGGAACCTATTGCTAGAATGTGATGCCATTTGGGTTAAAGATTTTAAGAGAAACCTATCATAGAGCAATGACCCTTGTCTTTCACGACATGATCCACAAAATATTCAAATATTATGTGGACAATATTTTGGAAAAATTAAAGAATAGAAGTGAGCACATACAAGTATCAGGACCTATCTTTGACAGTCTTGAAGAATAAAAATTAAGGTTAAATCCAAAAAATTGTGTGTTTGGGGTCACATCAGGAAAACTTCTTGGCTTCATTGTCTCACAAAGAGGGATAGAAATTGATCCAACAAAGGTAAAATCCATCCTAGATATAGAACCACCGCAAACATTAAAGAAAATGAGAGGGTTACAAGGAATATTGCAGTTCATCAGAAATAGCACAAATATCAGATAAAATCCACCCATTTTTGCATCTTCTCCATAAAGGGATAACCTACAAGTGGGATGACAAGTGTGATAAAGCTTTCCAATAGATCAAATATTATCTACTAACACCACTAGTGCTCATGCCACCAATACTGAATAAGCCACTGATCCTGTACATCTCAACAACACCAGTAGCACTAGGAGCTCTTTTAGCACAACATGATGAAAATGGAAAGGAAAGAGCCATCTACTACATCAACAGAACCTTGGTGGGCTATAAGATGAACTATTCACCCATTGAGAAGGCATACCTAGCAGTAGTTTTTGGTTCACAAAATTTTAGGCACTACATGTTGTCACATTAAATCAAGATCACTGGAAAGATTGATCCATTAAAATACCTATTATCCAAAGCAACTCTTACAGGATGAATGGCTAAATGGGTGATGATCTTAACAGAGTTTGACATAGAGTATGTGGATCGCAAATAAATAAAAGGATAAGTGATCACAAAACAATTAGTAGAAGCACATATCTATGCTGAGAACCCCTTGATATCTAAATTCTTGATGAATTAGTTTTTCTTATCAATCTCATAGCTTAGTGGAAGATGTACTTTGATGGATCATTCACCCAACATGGATCCGGAGTAGGAATTCTCTTTATCACCCCTCAAGGTGATTGTATCCCAAAGTCATATAGGCTATTATTTCCTTGTACTAACAACATTTTTTAGTACGAAGCCTTAATCAGAGGTCTAAGGATAGTAGTTCAGTGGCAAATTCAAGAAATGAAAGTCTATGGAGACTCACAACTGGTTATCAACCAAGTCAATGAAGACTATTAAACTGAAGATGACAAGCTCACTCCTTACAAGAAAATAGTGGAGAATCTCAAGGATCTCTTTATAGACATAACTTTTGATAAAATTCAATGCATCAACAATAGAGCAATAGATGCCATGGCAACAATCGGATCATTGTTAGACATCTCGAACAATGTCCTCCAATGTGAATTCTTGGTAGAACAACTTTTCATACCAACTTTTGAAATCCCAGAATCTGAATTCACGTGTGTCATTGTTAGTCTTGGATCCCCATGGTATCATGACATATTTACTTACCTAAGTATAGGAACCATCCCATCAGATATCACCCCAAACCTTAAAAAGACCTTTGTTAAAAAGGCATCCCGGTTCGTGATCCTAGGTGATACCCTTTACTGTCGAAACATCGAAGGGACATTACTATGATGTCTTAACCAAGAAGAAGCCTTAACTGATTTAACAAAAGTACACAATGGCATATGTGGGTCCCATTATAGCGATATGACATTAGCTAAGAAACTGTTGAGGACAAGGTACTATTGGCCAACCATGGAAAAATAAGCTCATCAGTATGTGTAGAAGTGCATCCAGTGTCAACAACATGGGGATATGATTCATGCTCTAGCTCAAGAATTACAACCAATGATCACACCATGGCCTTTTTCACAATGAGGCTTGGACCTCATAGGAAAAATCACCCCAACCTCATCCAATGGCCACAAGTTTGTCATAAATGCCACTGAGTACTTTACTAAGTGGGTAGAAGCCATTCCTATGACCTACATAACAAGGAAACAAATTGCCAAGTTTATCCTGGATTACCTTGTCTGTTGTTATGGTGTTCCACAAACTTTCATCTCAGATAATGGAACCCCTTTTAAAAATTAGGATGTAAAAGAGTTATGCCAAAGATTCAATATCCAACATCGATTCTCTACCCTGTACTATCCCCAAGGAAATGGTCAAGTTGAGGCTATGAACAAAAATATCCTGAAAATCCTCAAGAAAATAGTTAATGAAGCTAGTCGTGACTAGCATCTACAGTTAAATCTCACTCTTTGAGCTTATCAAACCAATATCCACAAGCCTACAGGTGCAACCCATTTCTCTTTGATCTATGGATCAAAAGCTATCATGCCTATTGAGGTTGAGCTCCCATCATTGCGAGTATCATTATAGAACTTGATTACTAAGGAAAAATACAGAGTGTCTCGGCTGAATGAGCTAGAATTCCTGGATGAACGTCATCTTGACACCGTCAATCATTTGTAAGTATACCAAAATTGACTAAAATGGAGCTATAACAAGAGGATCAAATGTCAGTCATTCCAAGTCGAAGATCTTGTCCTAAAGTAGAATCGGAAGAATCTTCCAAATCAAGATGGTAAAGGAAAGTTTGAACCTAACTGGTTGGGTCCCTTTGTTATCATAGCAAGCTACAAATCAAGAGCATACCAACTGTCAACCCCTACAGGTGAACCCTTCTAGGAGCCAACTAACAACTTGTATCTCAAAAAGTTTTATGCCTAGTCTTGAAGGGTGTAAATTGGAAAATACAAAAAAATCATAAAATGATCAAAATCCAAAAAAATGAGAAAAAGGATTGAAAAAGTAAAGAAAAAAATTGTCCTCTAGTGAAAACCACTTCGGTGGCACATTGGGCAAGTACCTTGGTGAAAACCTGGCAAACAGGTGCCTTGCATAAATAAAGCACCTCTATTCTTTGGCTCTTTTGTCCTATCATTCTTTGCCTCGCCATTTATCCATCATCCACATCCTTATCATGGCTTGAATTTGTGAGGTATCATGAACCCTTTAACACTAATTGGTGTATTCCAAAGGTCAATTTGTCCTGCCTTTATTGAAGTAGTCTAGCATGTCACACTGGGGGTATTTTGTTGTGGTCCATATCAGGTTCTTGTATATCTTGAGATCATCGAAATATTATCTCAAAAATCCAAAAAAAATCATAAAACACTCATCAAAAAATCCAAAAAAAATCAGAAAATTGTAAAGTCAAAATCAAAAACATCCAGAAAACATCAAAAACCCTAAAAAGGTCAAAAATTGAAAATCCAAAAACAAAGCCCTTGTCGAACTACATCATCTCTGACCTTGAACATAGGAAAATTCCATCATTGATGTGCCCCAAAGACACCCTAGGGCATTCCTTTAGTCGTTTGTCATAATAAACTGATGTCTCTCACCTGTTCATATCTTCATCTCGTAAATGGGTCGAGTTAGTTGAACTATGTGGCCTCTACGTGTATAACATAGGCAAGTCTTATCTTTGATCAACCCCCAAGGCCCCTAGGATAGCTCTTTAGGTTAGGCTCTTGGACAAAACTCAAAAATTCTCAGAAAACTGCTAAACATTTGTAAAACTCTTCGAAAACCCAAAAACATCCAAATATTTTGAAAATCCCCAAAACATCCAAATATTAGAAAATCCCCAAAATATCCAAATATCTAGAAAACACAAAAACATTTGAAAATCAAAAACACAAAAACAATAGAACCATTCAAAAAGACCTAGAAAGCCTCAAAACATTCAGAAAACCCTAAACAACCTCAGAAAATCTGAAAACCCTAAACATTCACATAAACTTTCAAAAAGACCAAAAACAACATTAAAACATTAAAATATTCCAAAAAATCCAAAACCACCCATCCCATCTCGCTTTCACCCGCAATAAAATTTCACCCATAATAAATCGATCATCACCTTCAACCTTTGGCGAAACAAGTAGAAAACAAGTATAGCAAGTCGTAAAGTGAGAACCTAAGTGTCAAAACCTAAAGTCTAGATCATAGGTAAATACGCCAATGAAGTTTATATCAACGACTCATCTTAGCATCATCATCCCAACATCAAACAACCCCTGATCAACATGTCCTAGGATGTATCCTTCCTGTGATGGACATCAGTATCAAATATCACTTTAGCTCAACTTAAACTAGGCAAGAGATATAGATAACACTGACTGTTTGTCTTTGATCTTTTCTTATGATTTATCTTAATGATCCATTCTGAGGACCTCTCGATGATATCTAACAAAAATATTTAGAGAGAAAGGAATGGGGAATCGATCATTATCTTTCATTTGTTGTGCTTGGGGGTTCTCTTGTAAAATAATCTCAGTGCATACTTGCTTAGTTGTGTGTAGGAAGGTCGTTTGGAGTAGGTTGTTGACTATTGCATATGCTCTAGTCCAATATGTTCTAATCTTCTAACTTACATTCCAACAAGGTTTATGTATGTCAAGGTACAAACAAGAACTATCCTATCTATTTGTCGAGTCAAAGTCCATTACACTAGATACAATGTCATCCTAGTTATCAATACCTTGATGCATCGCGTCTATGTGTTATATCAAACAATAAGGAACGACAAAAAATCCCAACCCTGAAGTGTGAGCACCTCATCATCCTGCATTTTACATTGTCTCGTCACCATCTCTAATAAAGTCTCGATGGATCAAGGACTTATTGGATCTTTTGAGGCAATCATCGAAACCAATGTTCATTCATTCTTTATTTTTCTATATTTTCTCTGTACTAACCTGGTATCATGTCAGTCAACAAAAAAATCATCAATGCATCCACCCTGCATCCATAAACTATCAACATACATAAATCTCATAATCATAGCATCCATCTCATAATAATTGCACATAATACATTTTGCATTATCATTTGAGTTGTGATGAATAATATACATTTGTTATTATAAGCATCTCAAATCATTGCATATCATGAGCATTTTCATCCATACATCCATATGCATACATCATCATCATAAAATTGCATAGAAAATACATAAAAAGAAATGCATTCACATCATTTGCATCACATATTATTCATTCCATGGCATATCATGAAAAGATACTGAAAAAGAACATAACATTGATCATTGCATATCATATAGACATAAGTAAAGTGAATCCAGACATCATCAAATATAAACATCTCATCCATCCATGCATGAAATAAAGTGAACACATCACAACATAAATCATCTGTATCCATATCATATATATCAAAAAAATGAATGTCATGGTACAAAATTTGGATCAGTGTATTTATATCAATGATAAGTACAATATCCATGAGGCTATCAAAAAAGATCCCATGAATGTATATCTATGATAAAGAACAGGGCAAAAAAATCAAAAAGTGTTTGCACATCAAAAAGCTAGCCCTGATGGTCGCTACCCTCTCCAGCCTGTCTTTCAGGTTGATCTTTTTCTCGCAGTAGTACATCACTGCATTGTGAAAAATTAGGTTGTCTCAATGCCGCTGGTACATCATGATGATAATGTTGTCTATAGTATGCGGCCTCTATAACTGCCTCTCTATACAACCTCACAGAAACAGTCTGACCATGAGTAGCCACCATCATAGCCTCAATCTGTTGGTGCCTAGAAACCTCCTGGTCTCTCTCAGCGGTCATGGCATGTACCCGCTGTAACGTCTGATCTCTCTCCATCGTGACGGCCACCACCTACTTCCATGCTTGGTCTTGCTCAGCAGTAATACCCTAAATCTGTTGGTGGGCTTGATCCCACTCACTAGTCAATGTTTGCATCTATGGCTACAACTATTATATCTATGCATCCCTCACATCTGGTGGTGACGGTGCTACCTATGGTTGTACCTATGGATGAACCTATGAAGGCTGTTGTACAACTGAGGGAGCCCTCAGAACTTTCCCATCCTAGTTGTCCTAGTCACCCTGTCCTCTACCTCTCCCTGCTCCCCTGCCCCTAGGCCTCCCTGGCAGAGGAGCACCTGTTGGATCTATCAATCATTGTGGGGAAATGAACCAAGCATCATATGCAAGCATAGTTTGTGCTACTTCCTATCCCTGATCATAGGCCTAAGGATGAGCTGCTAACTGCCTAAAGCTCTCGACTACCTCGGGAGCTAGAATGCTCGGTCCCCATGTGGGAACCTCTATAGCCAACCTAACAAAAATGGCCCTATATGCATCATCAGCCCTATCTTGGACCTCTTCAAACTATCAGGCTACCCTATCTGGTAGATATCGCTCAATGATATGGTGCTCACAACCCTGCATGTATCAAGTCTTCTTGACAAAGTATAGCTGTTGTATATCATCAAACCATGGTGGCATCTGAAGCGACGGGTGCCAGCAGAAAACTGTCATGTCATCAATCACTTGTCACCAATACAGGAGCCCAATATATTTGGTGTGCCTCAAAGTAATGGTGCCTTTCTAACTCAAAATGACGGGATCATCTGGCTCCATGTTTTCCATTTGAACAATAGGTCAGAGCACGACAATGTGCTCCCACACCCAAATGTGTAGCAGAGTTACCCCTGCACCAATTTCTCTCCCATCACAGTAAACAAAATCATGCAAATCATGATACAAGGAGGCTAGCATCATGGGCCCCCATGCAAAGAGTGTCCTCCTGTACAACAGGTGATTCCATGCCAAGCCCCATCCTAGGTTGAATCCTTTATTGCATCTGTTCGGGGAAACCAAACCCGAAATGATGGCTGTGATAATTAATTTGAAGTTTGACACACGACCTTTGCATGACTCGAGGTCAATCTATGGTGTAACCAAAGCAATCTGATCCATTTCCATAACCTTAAGGCAGGCATCAAATCTGACATCAACGTCATATATCACATGGTCACCATGTATGGGAAAATGTAGTATACACCATACATCCTCCAAGTTCAACATCGCCTCACCTGTCAGAAGGTGGAAAGACGACATCTCACTATGCCATCTCTCAGACAGAGCAGTCATCATGGAAAGATGTGTCTGAATCACGGGCACATACACAACATACCAAAGGTCGATCTCTCCCAGGTGCTCCTAGCACAACTTTGAAAAATTGCCAAGTCTCTCCAACATAATGGGCATGTGCTCCCATGACATCAGCGGTGCAATGACCTACATCCATGAAGTGCACAATGTCAGGAAATTGAGAAAATTTGACTCAATTTGAAATTTACATCTTGGAAATCATAAAAGTATCGCTATATTCAAATTTAAAATTGTGATGCCCAAAGAATTTAAAATTGCAAATCACAATATGCATCGCCAAATATAGAGGCGTCACCTTTTAAGCTTTGGCATGCCCTAACACTAATTTATAAATTGGCAAGTGCATCGCTATACAAGCATGTGTCGCCATGTAAAATTAGAAACCCTAATTTTAAATCGTGACTACCATCACCATATAAATATGCATCGCTATAATTCATTTGAGCGTTGCCGATTTCAATTTGGGTGTCGCTATATAGCAACACCGCCAAAGATCAAATTTGAAAGCATAATAAATGCATCTAAAAGTCAAATTTCAAATCAAGTTTGGAATTTCATACCGATGGTCCTGCACTTGGAAGTCGCTAGAACTCTCGAACTCGGTCAGAGATGTACCTAGGAATCTCTCAGTGTGCCATTTCGTTAGAGGGTTAGAGCTCAAAATAGCAAGAATCTCTTAAGTGTGAATGCAGAAATGAATTAAAAGTCACCCTTCTTGGCTTATTTAAGCTAGAAAATTGGGGTTTTTTTCCCTAATTTAACCTTGAAGATAGGGTGACTAGCAATTTAATTTTATGTAGTTGTGAGGATGGCATTGTCAAGATGGAGATTATGGTTGTAGCTGAGAGATCTAAGATATTTTCATTAGAAATATCGGCCCAGGTTTCATGTTGTGCTTGTGTCTAGGTACTAGTCTAAGCCAAAGTGGGATTGGGAGGATCATAATAGGAACACTTCTCCTCCTCCTTTTAGGAAGGAAAATGGTGGCTAGAAGAGGGGTCATGGGTGGAGAAGGAACGTGCATGCACCGGCCTTCAAGGTCCTTCATAGGTTTTCAGAAGACGGGAAAATGGCTTGGTCGAAGGCTCGAGAACTAGAGCCAAAGACGTCTTTTTTTCTTGATAATCAGAGCTGGAATGATTCGGTCTCTTTCTTGAGGGCATGGGATTTTTTCATCAAATGGATATGAGATTGGCCTACCTTTTTCCGGGTAAGGAAATGGTGTAGTGATAATTTTCCTTTCAATTATGACATAAAGACCATGCCCAACGACTATTTTCTAGTGATTACAAAGAGTAGTGAAAATAAAGACTGGGTTTTAAAAAATGGCAATTTCCTTATGGGGGGTAAGGGTCTGTATGTTAAAGACTGGGAACCTAATTTTAATCCCCTCAATTCCCACTTGGAAGAAGTTTCGGTTTGGTTGATATTGTATAATCTGCCTCGTGAATACTGGAATGAAGAAACCATCATGACGATTGGCAACAAACTAGGGTTTTATATCAAGTCTGATGAAGCCATGAGGAGAAGTATTTTAGTATGTATGCCCACATATGTATTGGTCGGAAACCTCATTTCCCACTTTTGAAAACATTGGAAATTAATACTAATGTAGGGTATTGGTATCGACAAATTGAGGTCGAAGAAAGTGTGGAGAGATGTAAAAATTGTAACAAAGAAGGGCATTCGAAGGAGGTGTGATTTGTGGGACCAAAGGGGAAAGACCTTGAACCTAATGGGGAGGCTGCTCAAATGGATCTTGCTCAGCATGGTAGAGAGATCTTGGTAATCAAAGATTCCATTGGAGGCCTTATTTTTCCGGCTGGTGATCTCGAGTCATTAAAGGACAAATCCTATAATTCTAGGAATTGTTAAGTTGAACATGACCCCATCTCAGGTTGGTCTATCCACAAGGTTGGGGGGCTTGGAGGATAATCCCCCCACATTGGACTTAGATGCCCCCATCACTAATTAGGAGGTGGTTAATTTAGTAGGTGAATCCATAGTCAAAGTAGAGAAAGTTATGGAAGTTATGGAGGTTGGGCGGCTAGATCAACAAGGAAATCATAATAATTTGGGTGTCCAGACTGATGGGAAGGTTGTGGATGTAGGCAAGGTTTTGGAGGAGGGTTTGGTAGAGGAAGATTCAAATAGGTTGTCTGTGGGAAAGGATGATGATGAATGGGGTCTAATGGATGAGGAAGGTATTGTGGATATCATAATCGTAAACCAATCTGATTCTTTGGTGCGAAAGGTGAATTTTAGGGAAAAGAGATCATGAGGGAGGAAGTTCCAAGGGACAAAGAAACTTGTAGTAGGGAAGGGATCATCCCTTCCTGAAGAGCAATGAAAATCATTGGTTGGAATTTCAGGGATTGCAATTCCCCTAGCAAGAGACGTTTGATCAAGAGTGGGCTTGATCAAATGAAGTCGGATTTGATTTTCTTTCAGGAAACTAAATTGAGTAAGGAAGAATTTGTTTCTCTTTTGCGGCAGTGGAGGTTGTAGTCAAGGTTTCTTTGTGGGCGTTGTCGAGGTTGCTGGTGGATTGGGAATTCTTTGGAATTCGTCTTCCTTGGATGTTGTGGAATTGGCTAACTCCCCCTCTTGGTAGGTGTGTAAAGTTCATTCCTATAGGATGAACTATGATTTCTTTGTTCTAAATGTCTATGGTCCTTGAAAAGTTAGACTATAGTTGGAAGTGTGGAAAATAATTTATGGGGTTATGCAAAATTTATCTGAGGATCTGATTATAATTGGGAGAGACTTTAATGCTACTCTTGAGCTGGCAGACAAGATTGGTGGGGTAGTGGGCTTCAAGAGCTCTTAGGTGGAATTTCATAATTTTGTCTCTTCTAATGGATTGTGTGAAGTTAAGACTAATAGTGGAACTTTCACTTGGTCTAACCATAGGTGGGGTTTGGGACATATTGCTGAAAATATAGACCACTTCTTCTTGGGCGGGAAGTGGACGAATAAACCTTTAATTTTTCAAGCAGTCATTAAACCTTTGGCTGCTTCAAATCATTTTCTTATCGAGCTCCTTCTTCAGCTAGATAGTGTCCCTATTCGATGTCCTTTTAAATTCAAAAAAATATGGCTTCGGGATTGCGGCCCCTGTGATTGGGTTAATTTATGGTGGAGTGAAGCCCCATCCATGGAGGGTTCATGTGCTTTCAGGTTCTTAAAAAAGCTACAATTTCTAAAGGAGAAATTAAAGGAGTGGAACAAAACAAATTTTGGCAATATTTTTATGTGGAAAGCCTCCTTAGAGGAAAAATTGAGAGTGGTTCAAGAACAGATAATGAATCATGGAATGACATCTGATCTCTTTGATAAGGAGAAAGAGTTGAAATCTAAATCTAGTGAAATTTTGACCCAAGAGGAGGTCTATTGGAGACAAAAGTCTCAGGAATGTTGGCCGAAAGCGGGTGATCGTAATACTAAATTTTTTCACAGTTCAATAAAAGTTAGGAGATCTTGGAATAGAATCACTGAGATTAAAAGTAGAGATAACATCAATTTGGACACCATGGAAGCTATTAATAAGGAGGCAGTTGACTTTTTTACTTCATTTCTAAATATTAATTGGGAGGTAAATCATCAACAACAGAACCTTCTACTTGCTAACATTTCGTGAATCATCACTAATTGTCATAATGCTTCTCTTTGTCGATCGGTCACTATGGAGAAAGTAAGAACGGTTGTTTTCTCGATGGATGGGGATAAAGCCTCAGGGTGGATGGGTTTCCTACTTTCTTCTACCAAGTTTTTTGGAATTTTATTGGTCCTAAAGTGTGGATGGTGGTGGAGAAAGCTAGAGATAAGGCATGGGTTGTGAAGGAATTGAATTGTACTTTCATTGCTTTAATTCTGAAATTTGAAATAGTAGAATCTTTTAATGACTTTCGTCCTATTTCTCTATGTAATATCCTGTATTAAATTATCACAAAGGTCACGATGCAAAGGATGAAATCTATCCTAAGGTTGATTACCTCAGAAGAACAAAGCGGTTTTTTCCCAAGGAGATCCATTGTGGAAGGAATCATTATAGCATATGAAGCTATCCATACTGTTAGAAAAACTAAGGTGGACCGTATGCTAATAAAGTTGGATATAAGGAAGGCGTATGACATGGTTGATCTCCCTCTTTTGGTTAAATTCCTAGAACGTTTTGGTTTTTTTGAGAAGTGGGTATAATGGGTGAAAGCTTGCATTGTTTGACCTTGGTTTTCAGTTCTGGTCAATTGTAGTCCCCAAGGTTTTTTTCAATCTTCAAGGGGTATGAGACAGGGTGTCCCTCTCTCTCCTTTCCTCTTTATCGCTTTAGCAGAAGCTTTGGGTAGATTGATTCAACATCTGAAGAGTGAGGGCAAGTGGAAAGGTATTAGCATTGTTGATGGTCTGGAAGCCTCTACTCATCAATAATTTTTTGATGACACTATTATTTTTGGGGATTCTTCTTTGAGGGAAGCACAGGTCATCAAGAAGGCTTTTTGTTCTTTTTGTGAAGCCTCAGTCCAGCAAGTAAATTGGGCAAAGTTTGATATTTTATTTTTTAACACTCCTTTGGTTAGACAAAGAGATATTGTTAGGATTCTTGGTGTTAAAGCTAACAATCTTACAGGAAGATACTTGGGAACTCCCCTCTTTGGGGCAATCTGCAAGGTGGATTTGTGGCATAGGTTGGTGGATAGTTGTGTTAACAAGTTGGAAGTTTGGAAAATTAAATGGCTTACCTTTGCTGGTAGGCTTTTGATGTTGAAATATATGCTCTTTGTCATCCCTGTCTATTCAATGATGTTCCTTAAAATCCCTGAGAAAGTGGTTAAGGTAATTAATAAAAAAATGTGTAAGTTTTTCTAGAATAGGAAGAATGATCAGGATAAAATTCCTTTAGTTGCTTGGGATAAGCTTTGTAAACCTAAAGATTCTGGGGGAGCGGGTCTCAAAAATTGGAGCTTATTAAATGATGCAATGGGAGCCAAATTGATTTGGAAAATGTACTTAAAGCCGAACCAAAAATGGGTCAAGATATTGTCTCACAAATACCTAGATTCTCAAAATAGGGAGCACATTCTTTCTATTCGGGACTCCCCTAGGGGTTCTGCAGTTTGGAATTTTCTTCTTTCATGTAGCCAAGTAATCACGGATCACATTACTTGGCAGTTGGGGAATGGTCAGAAAGCCAATTTTTGGAAGGATTCTTGGGAGGGCAGACCTACGCTCATTTTACGTGATGGAGTGGAAGTCATAAAACAAGTGACTAAGGTTCAGTGGGGAACTAAGCTTAGAGACTGTATGGAAGTTACACAAATGAATGGTTTAACTCTCTAGAGATGGAAGGATACTAATACCCTCCCACTGTCACCTACCCACAAGGCTGTTTTAGATGGAATTCTAAAGGAATTTAGCTCGTATCTCTCAAACAAGGAAGATGAATTGAAGTGGTGTGGCTATAATTCAGGCATGTATTTGGTCAAAATTGGTAATAGGGTAATTGAGGAGGTTGTGATTGTTGAAGACTGGCCAAATCATCTTTGCTAGAACAATCATTGCTTACCAAAGGTAGATGTTTTCGCTTGGTTGGTGCTGAAAGGGAGTATATTAACAGGGGAAAGGCTCAGTAAATTAGGTTTTAATGGTCCTTTCCAATGCGTAATGTGTAGATATGACAATGAATCTTTGGATCATTTACTTTTGAATTGCAGTGTGGCTCAGAAGATCTAGAATTTTTTGAAACATAAGCTTTCTAGGGAAATTCCATTGCCGGCTAAACTTTGTGATCTTTTCAAAAGTTGGTTTGTTGAACCTAGGAAATTAGTCTATTCAAGAAATTGGACTATTACTCCCTCAATTGTTATTTGGGAAATCTGGAAAGAGAGGAATTGGCATATTTTTCAGGGCAAGGAGGAATTAGATGTTTGTTTATGTGGCAAAGTTTAACGGGCCATTTTAGAAGTGGTGTCCTTGTCAACTAAGAGTCATAATTTTTTGAAATATCCTTTAACTATGGAAGATAAGGTAATTCAATTGCGTTGGCATCTTCTAAATTTTAGGCCAGTTGATCGGCCTCTGAGGGTTATTCCTTTTGTGAGTATTTTATCTAATGTTGTTTGGAGCAAACTAAAGAAGGGATGGGTGAAGATTAACTTTGATGGTTCCTTGAGAGGCAACCCGGGCATTTCAGGAGCTAGTTGCAAGGTTTGTGATGATGAAGGGAAGATCTTGTTCAAAGGTGCTTAGAGATTGCAGAATGGGATGAATAATGAGGCAAAGGCTCTAGCGGCATTACTAGATGTCGAGTTAGCTCGAATTCTAAATATTCCCAAATTGCATATGGAAGGGGACTCCAAAATAATTATAGATGCAATTTCGAAGGAATCCACCCCATGTTGGTGAATTAATAAGTTCATATCGCTTATCTGTGCAAAACTGAGTGCCTTTCAAGATTTTAAAATTTCACATATCAAGCAGGAGGGAAATGGTGATGCTGACTTTTTGTCCAATGTGGCTTGTGACTTGGACCCTAAACTATCCAATGGTGGGAAAGCTTAGATGTGGAGGTGGTGTGGCAGGTCTAATTGATAGATGCCTTCTTTGCTTACAAACTTTTGGTTCTGCAACATCTCTTCATCTCATGTGCCTTGTTCATGGGGCAGATTTCTTGCATATTTCAACTCTATGTCGCTTCCTTAACTTTCCATTATAATAATGGCTTTTGGCATTGGTTGTAAATGTGGCGACACTTTTCACAGAGTGGGTAGAGGCTGATGGCTTCCATTTTTTAGACATCTCCAGTTTTGACATTGTGAGCAGTGAGGATTTGGTGTGGGCCAATGGGGGATCAAGCAATTACTCCTTTCTTTTACCCTAGTCTTAATGGTGCAGGGTTACTAGGCGCTTTGCTTCTTTCTTACCTTTTTTTGTCCTGGATCTAGAAGGTTTTGGTTATTTTTGAATACTTGTATATGTGTTTGTGCATTTGTATCTTTTCTAGTATTTGTAAATTTGGTGGAGATGTCAGGTTCATCATTTTTGGCTTGTTAATTTAAGTAGGATGTTGTGGGTTGGTATTTGGTCTTGGGCCAGTGGTGTGTAAGTAGCTTTGGGAAGTTGGTGGTGGGCGCCTATGCTTTCAACCTTTTTAAATCTTATGTAAACTTTTTTTCCTAATTTAATACAATACCTATATCATCGATAAAAAAAAAACCTTGAAGATAGGGTTTATCATCATTTTCACTAATCTTGCCAAACTGGACCTAATTTTGCATCGTTTTTTGCATTTTTGGAATAATTCTTGCATCCTGAAGCATTTCTAGACCCTCGGGGTAGCTTTTCACCTTTATTGAGAAATCAACCAAAAATTCAAAAAAATTGCCCACTTTCTTGAGGGGGTGGTGAATCAGCTTTATCATTTTGTTGGGGCATCTAAAAAATTTAAAATATATATTTTTTTATTTATTTGAGTAGCATTTTGAATCAGAAGAGCATTATTCTTTGAACTGAAGTAGCAGGTACCTCGCTTCAAAGAGGGGAAAAATGTAGACACTGGAAAATGTCCTAATCGATATCATACACCCAAAACAGGTTTACTAACATCATTTCCTCTTTAAACCCAACTTCTTTTCGCTTGATTAATTAGATTATCCTAGCTATTTAATTAATTCCATCATTTTCATCCATTAACCTAATTAATTTAGTCGGGTTAGTTCATCTCTTTTAACGCCAACATTTCATCTCATTAAATTAAATAAATTAGATTATTTTATTTAATTCCCTAAGTCATCTTATTTAATTAAGTAACCTTAAGTTATTTAATTAAATATCATTTCATCACTCTCTTCTCTCCATTTATTAAATCATTTAATTTAATAAATATCACTTTATTCCTCCAAATCCCCTAATTACATGATTAAACCTTGTTTAATTAGCAATTAAACTAATTTTCCTCTAAAACGAAATATTCCCATAGAATATTCCTTATCTCCCTTTTTATTTGCACAATTAAAGTTTTCTTTTAATTTGCAAAATTCCTTTTTCCTCACATAAAGGAATATTCTTATTCCTCCATGATTTGAAAAAGGGATATTTTCACTTGGCTTCTTGAGAAATTTTTAAACCTTTAACCTTTTGAACAAGTCACTTTTGACCTGTGTGAGCAGGTCAAAAGTATGTTTGTTTGAGGAAAGTGTGAACCCTTGATTAAATCTCATCATGCATTCTCATCTGTTGATGAGAATTCATGATCCATGCCTCTCATCTCCTTCATCTTGGACCATTGATTAATATTTTTGATCTCAACCCTCCATTTCTCATTTGCTCTCCTACAAATAGATCACTATTCAGAGACAAATGGATACATCTTTTTCAGAGAAAACTTATGTTGTTGAATATCATACATCTTTCAATTGCAAAGTCATGTTGTTGAATTCACTTGCATCCACACTCACTTTTAGCTTTTTTTATTTAATTTTAATTTCATAATAGCTTAGAGCATCCATTAATGGATTCCATTCATCCATCTTAGTTTGTATATGAATTAGGGTTTTCATCTTTTAGCTTAGAATTAGCTTAGATTAGCTTAGCAATAGCATAATCAGTTCATTTTTAGTATAAAATCATGGTAACTTAGCTTGCATCATGTTCATTTTCAGCATAATCTAGGTTTTCATACACCAATCACAATGGTTTCATTGATTCTATTCCATAGAATTGACTAAAGCAAGCTCACTGATCATGTGATTGGGAAAGGGTCGGTGTTTCACATCAACACGACACCAATTCCAAAATAGGATAAGTTTCAAATGGGTTAGAGTAGGAATTTAACTGTTCTTGTAGTTTGTAACTTTCAATTTCAGTAAAATACTTAGTTTAATATTTTCAATTTGAATGATCTTGTTTGGTAGATGCAAGTTTAATTGGGAAAATTATGCTTCAATTCATCATGAATCAAGTGTAATCCACCCAAACTGACAATCCTCGTCTCACAGTAGGAACTTTGTTGGTGTTGTTGTTGTTGTTTTTGGGTATATTGTTGAGCTAGTAAGTATTGTTGTTGTTGAGCTGCAAGGGCTGCTTGTTGGGCTTGATATTGTTGTTGCACCACTTGGGCTTGTTGTTGGGCCTGTTGTTGTTGTTGTGCTAGTAAGGCTGCTTGATGGGCTTGATGTTGTTGATGTGCTAAGGTTACCTTTTGTTGTTGTTGTTGTGCTACTAAGGCTACTGATTGTTGTTGTTGTTCTTGTGTTGCTAGGGCTACTTGCTATTGTTGTTGTTGTTGTTGTCATTGTTGTGCTGCTAGGGTTGCTTGTTGTTGTTGTTGTTAGATGGCTTGTTGATAAGCTTGTTGTGCATGTTGTAAAGCTAAGGCATGTGCTTGTAATGTAGGATCAATTGGTTGTTGGGACATCTGTGATGGATTTGGGTGTTGATTTTTTGAGTGGGTAGCAAATTGTTAATGAGAGGTTGAGAGTTCCCTTGGTTTAACATTCTTTGTAAGATAGTGGATTGAGGTGGAGGAATGTAAGTTTGAGGTCCCACTTGATAGTACATGACTTGGGGGACAAATGGTAAAGATGATGGTGGTACCATTAAATTTTGTGATGTTAAGGGCATATTAGGACCTTGAGTCCACTGATTGAAAGGATTCCCTTGACCGATGCTTTGGAGATTCCATTGTGTTTGAGATGTGGTCAAGGTATTACCAAGGTTGACTAATTCGTGATCAAGGGATTGTTTTGATGTGGGTTGATGATGGATGGGATAGATGTGTTTTGGACAACCGTTGTGTTTGATGTATCACCGATAGGATTGGATGAAGAGGTCCCATGTGGTGTTAAAGGCTGGTTTTTCATGAGGGTACTTCCTTTCCCTTTTGGATCTACTTGTGATACTTGGTCCACACTACTTTGTGTGATGTTAGGCACACTTGTGGTACTCATGGGTGTCCTCGATATGTTGTGGTGGTCATGGAGTAATGGAGTGTAAGTGGTTTATATGGATGTTGGGGATCCTGGGGAATGGGAGGAGAACCAAATGTTGGTGTCCAAGTGGTTGTTTGGGATGGAGGATTGTTATCGAGGGTACCCACAAGTGTGTTGCTTTCAAATGGAAGAGTATGGCCAAAATCCTTAACAAGACTAGCTGCAATATTAGGTATTGATGTTTGATTTGGCTCTAGGGATGGAGTTGTTGGAATAGTGGATTAATTCAAGCCTTGTGTTAATGATTGTACAACAAAAGATGGGGAATTAGGAACTATGTTCTCTAAGGCCTAGTGCTCCATGGTTTCTTCCCTAGTAAATCCAAACAGATTGTTCGTGATATCTTCTATCTCATATGGCCTTGATGGAGATGATAGTTGTTGTGATGGGGTAACTTAACTTCTTCGATCAAATTCTAGAGGATTTGGATCATGTGAGGTAAATGTTACTTTGGTTTTCTCCATGATTCTCTTTTGTTGTGATCTTGTCTTTACCATAAATTTTGGGTCACCTCTGGGAGAGTTGTATTGAGATTTATAATATTTGAACTCTCTAGTTGACTCAAATCTAGGTAAAAGGGACACTCTAAGTATTTTTGGAGCAATGATGGTAATGGGAGATGAAAAGGTGGGTGATGTGGGAAGTGATCTTTGCAAACATTTTGGGACAACACTTTTGACTTAAGTTTGATGTTTTGATGTTTGGATAAAGGATGTTTACGAACTTGGAAATATTTAGGGTAGACTTGTGACCTTCAAGATAAACTAGTTCAAAGATGATAACTAACTTAACCAGATGCATGGAAAAGCATTCATTTCACATACAAAGTAGCTAAGTTAGGGGTTGGTTTGATAGATTCTTTCAAGTCAAAAAGTATTGGTGTATTCAAAAAAATTGCAAAGTGAAGGATGAAATTTGATGAAGGGGTGAATGCAATGTTTGACCCAATGTTGACCTAAAGTGAACCTTTGTTTGATAAGACCAAGGTAGTGAGAAACATGCTAGACCTCTAAATTTTTCAAATCCTAAAGACCCAATGATTTAGATATGTTCAAGATCATGAAAAAGACCAGGCTTTTGACTGAAAAAAGAATGCATACAAGTCTAGGTTGTTCCTTGAAGCACGTTTGTAGAATTTGTATACCAACCTAGTTCTATTTTGGTGAAGTGGTAAGAGATGTTTTTTGAGAGATTTTGGACTAAGCTTCCTAAGTTTGAAATGACAACATGTAGACCTTCTCTTGGGGATTTTTATTTTTTGTGAGATCATTTAGAGAAGTTCAAGTTTATGGAAGAAAGGAGGATATTTATTGACATGCGGGTGGTGGTAATATGGGCCTTCTAGCCACAATATCAGCTTGTTCCTCCTTTTCATCTATGATATTTGCTACGTTTCTCCACTAGGTTGATGTGTCTTTTTTTCAAAAGTGAAGCTTCTCAAACTACTAATTATATCATTTTGTTCTCCCTCAATGAGTTCAAAGTTTGGTTGAATGATAGCGGGTGTGAGGTCAAGTTGTTCAACAGGAGTAGTCAGTCTCCAAATGGTCATGTGGGATTAAATTTGTCAATTTATCTTGCTTAAGTGAGTTTCTTTTACCATAAACACTTGTCTTGATTTTCAAACTAAATGTCTATGTCAAAAACATCATCAATTCCACAACGTCCATTTTGTGAAAAAGATGAAATGCAAGCCATAGTTGCCTATGTTGACATTAGGAAGTATGGATTGAGATATAAACCAAAATACTTAGAAGTATCAAAGAATAAATTCTTAGGAAAAGAATTAATATCAATTTTTTCTCAAAGGGTATCCATACTTAGACCAAAGGGTTTGAAATTTTGAAATGAGTTTGTTGATGTTTGTTTGTAATGTTTTTGGAATCAAGCAAAGTATTAAACTAACTCTCAACCATTTACAATCCTAAGTTCAAAAGATACTACTTGTTGAATCCCCACTTGGATTTCTCCAAAAACTAAGACAATAAGAATAGATAGATATCTGGCAACATTGGCTCCCCTCCACAACACACACTTCTTAGGACCACCAAATCTCAAATCCTGAAGATCCGAAGATCTTCACGATTTTTCTATTTCAACAATTGAATAGTAAAATGTGTGGCCTCTTCAGAATGACCATTCCTGCACCAGCAAGCATAAAGGTTTTTGGCTTCTAAAAAATTGGTTTGTAATAAGGGATTTTGTACAAGGTGGCCATACACACAGAAAGATTAGCTAGAGATTATTTCAATCAAAAGGCCTCCTAGTCTCTTCCTAAGAAGAGATTTTAACCTATCACATGGATACTAAGGGTGACACTTGTCAATATGACACATCCACACTTGTAGCTTATGAATTTCATCACAAACACATTATTTATATAGTGGCTTGAAAGAGCTTGGCTTTAGCTTCTTTTCGCTTGGGTCATTCCCTCCTTTCGAAGCAGGGAGGCGGGCCCTCTAAAGATTAAAAAAGCAAGGAAGTACATTTGTAGTTTGATCACCTCGATCGTATGGTGGAAGGTGAGAACACACACAACGCCTTTTCCCTACACTAGCATGGGGTTCATTTTAATCCAAATTGAAATATGTGGGTGATTATACAAAATGTCAAGGAAATTCTTTTGATTCTCAAGATCACTGAGTGGCACAAGAGAAATGCATACGCAGTCAATGACAAAATGTAAATGACAAAACATAGCAAAAACTTATTAATTTTAATCCTCAAAAGAAATATGAGTTTATTTTAAGCACCAAATGAAGAGTTAATTTGTATTGTAAAATTTTAAACCCAAAGTAAAATGATGAAGTGAAGGTTCATTTTAATCCCATTTGAGTGTTTATTTTAAAACCCAATTGAAAGTTGGTGTGGTCCTAAAGCATAAAATCAAAAGCATTATAAATGGGTTATAATTGCCCCAAAACTGTTGAAACACTTGTTACAATTATAAGATTTAAAGACACAAATGCTTCTTCAATTCAACTTTTATCACCCACCCTGCTAAACCTAGTTATAGCCTAAAAACCAGAACAAAGTTAGAGGCATGTTAGTGATCAAATGAAGTAAAAAAATTAAAGCACATGCTAGAAATTGATCACTGTTTTTCTTACCAGAGAAGGGGTCCTTGTTCATGATAGCATCATCATAAAGCAAATGAGCGTTGCTCTACAAAAATCCAATGATGATGATAGCGTCGCTATTTGGAAGCGTCACTATTTGCAAATATTCAATACCTCTAAAAGTATTTAGCGTCGTCATTTATTTTAATTAGCTCTAGGGTATTAAATGGGAATTTTTTATTCTGCTGATGATAGCATCATTGTATGGCGATGCCCAACAAAGGCATTGCTAAAATTTCTTGGAGCGTTGATGTATCCTGCAATAATTAGAAAAAATAAAATTTGAGATGGCAATTGATTAAATTTGATTGGTTATGCCCCCCTTCTACTACTAGAATGTGACTGACATATTAGTATGGGCCGATTACACTTGATCCATGAAGAATCAAAGCATAATTAAGCCACTAACCTCAATCTCAAGAGAATCAATCAAATGCAAATTAAACCAAGCATACTAAACTATGAAAGCTTCAAAATGCCTACTCTAATCCATTGAAACTTATCTCATTAGGGGAGTGGTATCGCGTTGATGTAAAACAATGAGCCTTTCCCAATTCCGTGGATAAATGAGCTTGTTTCAATGAGTTTTATGGAAGAAAACTAATGAAACTGATAAGAAATGTGTGATGAAACATGATTTTAAGCTAAATGAATATGATGTAAGCTATTTTAATTGCTATGGATGTATGCAAGCTTAATCTAAATGAGTTCTAAGCTAAAAGATTCAAACCCTAATTAATAAACAAGCTAAATGTATGCATTATGTTACCATGGAAGTCATTAATGGAAGCTAAGCTATTATGAAAGTAATTAAACTAAAAAGATGCTAAATATGAGTGTGAGTGTGAGTAATTTTAACAACATAAGTTTGATGTTAAAAGATGGATCCATTTGTCTCCAAATAGTGGCCTATTATAGGAGAGCAAATGAGAAATGGAGGGTTGAGATCAAAAAGATTAATCAACAGTCAAGGATGGAAGAAGTTGAAGGCATGGATCATGGATTCTCATCAATGGATGAGAATGAAAGATGAGATTTTAATCAAAGGTTAATATTCCTTCAAACAAACACACTTTTGACCTGTATAAGAGGCCACAAGTTAACTTGCAAAAGAGGTCATTAGTTAACTTGCACATGAAGCTTTTTAAGAATATTCCCTTTTTCAAATGAGTGAAGAAAGAGAATATTCCAAAGAATATTCTCATGGGTGAGGAAAAAAGATATTTAGTTAATTAAAATCAAATTAAATTGTGCAAAGGAATATTCCATAGGAATATTCCCTTTTTAGAGGAATGTGCAAAGGAGGAATATTCCCTTGCAAGTGGGGGAGAATTAGATTAATTAGTAATTAGTAATTAAAGCAATGTTAATTATGCAATTAGGGGATTTGAAGAATCACATGTTATTCATTAAATAAAGTGATTTAATGAAAAGGGGAAAAGGTGATGATATTTAATTAAATAAATTAAGTTTATTTAATTAAATAAGAAGATTTAGGGATTTAAATTAAATAGTTTAATTTATTTAATTTAACAAGACGAAGTGTTAGCATGAAAGGGGGTGAATTAACTTGATTAAATTAATGAGGTTAATGATGCAATTAATTAAATAGCTAGGCTAATTTAATTAATTAAGCGAAAAGAGGATGGATTTTAGGAGGAAATGATGTTAGTATACCTTATTCAAGTGTATGATATCATTCAAGATATTTTTTAGTGACTACATTTTCCCCTCTTTGAAGTGAGTTACTTGCTATGTTGGTTCAAAGATTGACGCCCTTTGGATTAAAAACTGCTGCCTAAATTAAAGAATAATATTTTTTGATTTTTGGATGCCCCAGTGTTGCCCCAACGGAAGGAATAAGCTGGTTCCCTACCTCCTTGAGATATCAATTTTTTTTTTTGAATTTTGGGTCAATTTCTCGACAAAGGTAAAATGTTGCCTAGGGGTTTGAAAAGGCTCTAGGATGCAAAATAAGCTTCATTTTGGATAAATTGGTGAAAATGGTGAAAACCCTAGCTTCATGATTAAATTAGGGTAAAAACCCAAATTTTGCAAGCTTAACTATGTGAGGAAGGGCCACTTTCAATTCATTTGTACATTCACACCTTAGAGAATTCTTGCATTTTGAGCTTTTCCCTCCAACGAAATGGCACAACGAGTGCCCCCACGACAAATTTTCGACCAGGTTCTCAAGTACCTGAGGCCTCTAGGCGCAGGACCACGAGTATGTAATTCAAAACATGATTTGAATTATGACTTTTAGGCACATTTATTAAATTTTCAAATTTGAATTTTGGCGGCGTCGCTATATAGTGATGTTATTTTCAAAATCGACAACACTATTTTGAAAGCATGAAGTTTTCACATTCCAAGATAGTATTGTAATAAGACTTATGGATTGAGAGTGTATCATTTTTTTACATCAACGTTTTGGATCATACTCCATGATACATCATCAGGATACAATGCAGATAGAGAGAAGAGTGATCATGGATCATGGATCATAATCCACTCTTCTCTCTATCTACATTGCATCCTAATGATGGATCATGGAGTATGATTTGAAATGTTAATGTAAAAAACTGATACAGTCTCAATCCAGAAGTCTTATTACAACGCTATTTTGATTTATAGTGACACATATGTAAATAGTAACACAATTGATGATTTGATTTTAGGGTTTCAGATTTCAAATCGTGACATAGGTGTAAATAGCAACACACCTTGTGATTTAGAATTTAGGATTAGGGTTTGCCCAGTTCAAATAGTGACGCATGTGTGTTTAGCAACACATATTATGATTTGCAATTTGAATGCTTCTAACGTCATTGTTTGCAATTTGAATTATAACAACGTTATCATGAATAGTGATGTTATTATAATTTTGGGGGATAAAAACTCCAAACTTATCCATTTTTTATGAATTTTGATATCTTCCACTTCGTGGGTACAGGAAGTTATCCAGCCTTTGATGTCCCGTAAGCACTGGCCTTCTATTTTATCCAGACATGGTGATTTGTCTAAGTTAAGACATGAGCACTTGAGAGAGATTGGATTATGGTACATTGTGTACATGTCCGTTGTCCGGACACATTTGGTGATGATGATAACGCTATGTGAGCGATGGCATAGCAAGACCTCGTCTTTCCATTTACCTATTGGCGATGTGACAATGACGATGGAGGATGTATGGTGGATTTTTTGATTGTCGATACATGGTGAACGCGTGATCTATGATACTGACACCAGCTATGATTCCTAACATGAGGTTCTTGACTAGAATTCTATTATCCTAGTCAACTCCCAGATAGATCTTGAGATGTACAGAGGTCGGGCGTCGACCTTCAGATTGATCATTGCAGCAGTAATCTCAAGTTTGGTTGCTCCAGATCGATGGAGCAGAGGATTCAGTTTTGGATGAGGTCCGGCTTGGCACATGATGCTCTTCAGGAGGACCCAGTATGCATGGGGACCAGTGATGCTAGCCTCCCTTTACCAGGATATGCATGACTTTGTTTACTATGATGGGAGATCGATTGATACAGGGTCACCCTACTTCACATTTGGGCTTTGGAGCACATTGTCGCGCTTTGACCTATAGTTCATATGGAAAATGTAGAGGCGGATGATCCTATTGTTTAGAGATATAGAGGTGCCACCACATTGCAGCACACAGGGCAGCTCGACATTCCCTACTGGCATTGAGTGATCAATGATATGACAATATTCAGATGGCGGTTGTGCCTTCAGATTTTAGCTTGGTATCATGATGTGCAGAAGATTTTCTTTTCTTGATAGACCTGCTATATGAAGGGTTGAGAGCACAATATCATCGAGAGGTACCTACCCGATAAGGTGGCTAGATAATTTGGCAAGAGGCAACACAGGCCTCTTGATGCATACATCGCCATTTTTGCTAGGTCAGCATGAGAGACAACATGGGGACATACAATCCTATCTCATGAGGTCATTGAAGGCTTCCAACAGTTGGTTGTGAGGCCATGTGCCTATGATAAGGGACAGGAAGATGCACAAACTACACTTGCATATGATGCATGGTTTATACCCCCTCCTTGATTTACATATCCAACATGTATACCTTCACGAGGGAGTCTAAGAGGGAGGGGTAGAGGTCCAGATGGCAGGGGTAGAGGACAAGATGGCCAGGATGGCCAGCATCATGATGGACAGGTCCTCAGTGCACCACCATTGCACCAACAACCACCGATATAGTAGCAGCCTCCACAATAGCCATCGTCGAGACCAGATCCTCGTAATGCACAGATACAACTCTTGTAGTAGTAGTTGTAGGTGGTGATGGGTGAGAGAGATCAGGCTAGACAACATATATTGGCCATCACTACTGAGAGAGATCAAGCTTGGTAGTAGGTACAGGTAGTCACAGCCAATAGGGATCAAGAGCGTCAGCTCAGGTAGATCGCCAATAAACAGTTGGCACAGGAGGTCAAGCGACACTAGGAGTTGGAGGCCATGACAACTGCAACTAAGGGATGGACATTGTCTGCCCGATTGTGCAGAGAGACCATGACCGAGGCTGCCTATTATCGCATGCACTACCACCGAGATGTCCCTATGACGATTAAGCAGCTAGATTACTCTAAGAGGAGTGGGCACATCCCCAAGTTGAGGATCAGCCAAAGAGACAGCCTGTTGAGGGGAGAAGCCATCAGGGCTAGCTTGCTTGTACAAACACTTCTTGATTATTGCATGATCCTTTATACAGATATACATTCATGGGCTCCTTTTTAATAGCCTCATGGATATTGTACTTTTGATCATTATACATACACTCACTCAGAATTGCATCATGATAGTCATGATTTTTTGATATATATACGATATGATTGGATTCGATATGATATGATGTGATGTGTTCATTTTATTTCATGCTTTATGAATGTATGGATGCATTTTATGTTGATACGATGTGATGCAATATGCCCATGTATGGATGCACTTCTTTTATTTATGTGATATGTGATGATGATCTATCATACGATGATATGGTATGGATGCATTTCTTTTGTGTATTTTCTTACACAATATTATGAGATGATGATTTATGCATATGGATGTATGTATGGATAATGTAGATGTTCATGCTTATGATATGCTATGATTATGCAAGACATATGCATGTTGAAGATTTGTGGATGCGGGATGGATGCATTGATGATGTTTTTGTTGACTGTCATGATATCAGGTTAGCAGGAAAGAAGGTAGAAGAAATAAGATGATGATTTGACCCTTGGGATTGGTATTTTCCATTGTTCCTTATTGTTTGATATAACACATAGACATGATGCATCAAGGTATTGATAACTAGGATGGCATTGTATCTAGTGTAATGCACTTTGACTCTACAAATAGATAAGATAGTTCTTGTTCAGACCTTGACATACAAAAACCTTGTTGGAATGTAGTTTATTAGTTTAGAACATATTGGAACAAAGCATACACAATAGTCAACAATCTACTCCAAAAAACTTCCCTACACACAACTAAGCAAGTATGCGCCAAGATTATTTTACAAGAATACCCACAAGCACAAAAAATGAAAGATATTGACTGATGCCCGATTCCTTTCTCTCTAAATCATTTTGATAGACATCATTGAGAGGTCCTCAGAATGGGTCATTAAGATAAATCATAAGAAAATATTAAAGACAAACAGTCAATGTTATCCATATCTCTTGCCAGTTTAACTTAGCTAAGGTGATTTCTGATATTGATGTCCATCACAGGAAGGATTCATCCTAGGACATGTTGATCAGATGAGGTTTATGATAAGTCATTGATACAAACTTCACTTAGGTTCTCACTTTAGAACTTGATATACTTGCTTTCTACTTTTTTTTCCAAAGGTTGAGGGTGACAAATGATTTATTATGGGTGGAGGGTTATTGCGGGTGATAGCAAAATGGGATGGATGGTTTTGAGTTTTTTTGGGAGATTTCAGTGTTTTTTGGTATTTTAAAATGTTTTGAAGTTGTTTTTGGTCTTTTCGAAAGTTTATGAATGTTTATGTTTTTTGATTATTTGAGGTTGTTTAGGGTTTTCTCTAATATATTTGATGTTGTTTAGGTCTTTTTAATGTTTTCTAATGTTTTTGGATTTTCAATTTTCAAATGTTTAGGGGTTATCTGAGATTTTGAATGTTTAGGGGTTTTCTAAGTTTTTCGACCAAGAACCGAACCTAAAAGACCTATCCTAGTGGCCTCGGGGGCTGATCAAAGATAATCCTTACCTATGTTATACACACAAAGACCACGTAGTTTGACTAACTCAACTTATTGACAATGAGATATGAACAATTGATGGATTGCTAGTTTATTATGATAGACTCCTAAAGGACTGACCTAGGGTGTCTCGGGGGCACATCAATGATGGTCTTGCTTACGTTCAAGCTCAAAGACTCATAGTTCGACAAGGTACCATTTTTAGATTTTTGATGTTTGACCTGTTTATGGATTTCAATATGTTTTGGATGTTTTGGATTTTGATTTTACAATTTTCTGAATGTTTTTGGATTTTAGCTGTACGGGATTTGGATGTTTTTGGATTTTCTAATAACATTTTATGAATGTGTTTTGATATTTGTGATGAGATTTTTTTTTTTTTTTGGGATTTCTGATAATAGTAATATATACAAGAACCCAATCCGATCCATAACAAATTTCCCCCAGTATGATATGATGGACTACCTCGATATAGGTAGGATAAACTAATCGTTGGATTATGCCAAGTAGTACTAAGGGGATATGAATCTTTACAACACCAAGCTATGATACGAACATGGACAGGTGATGGAATAAATAGGATGCATGATGTGATGCGGTGGATGGAATGATAGGATAAATAGCAAAAGAATAGATGGAGGTGTTTTATTTACACAAGGTGCATGTTTGCCAAGTTTTCACCAAGGTACTTGCCCAAAGCACCACCGAAGTGGTTTTCACTAGAGGACAATTGTATTTTCATATTTATACCCTTCAAGACTAGGCATAAAAAAATTTAAGATGCAAGTTATTGGTTGGTTCTTGCAAGGATTCGCCTTCAAGTGTCGATAATTGATATGCTCCTAATCCATAACTTGTTGTGATGACAAAGGGACCCAACCAATTAGGTTCAAACTTTCCTTTACTGTCTTGATCTGGAAAAATCTTTTGATTCTGCTTTAAGACAAGATCCCCTACTTGGAAAGATGGACATTTGATCTTCTTGTTATAACTTTTATTCAGTCAGTTTTGATATACTTGCAAGTGATTACTTGAGCATCAAGACGATGCTCATCCAAGAATTCTAGCTCATTCAACCGATATACTCTATCTTCTTCATCAGTGATTAGGTTTTGAAGTGACACTCAAAATAATGGAAGCTCAATCTCAATAGGCAAGATGGCTTCTAATCCATAGACCAAGGAGAAAGGGATTGCACCTATAGTCATGTAGATATTGGTTCGATAGGCCCGAGGAGTGGGATTTAACTGCAGAAGCCAGTCACAGCCAGCTTCATTGACTATTTTCTTTAGGATCTTCAAAATGGTTTTATTTGTAACCTCAACTTGACAATTACACTAGGGGTGATAAGGGGTAGAAAATCGGTGTTGGATATTGAATTTTTGACATAGCTCCTTCACATTCTGAGATAAGGGTTTGTGGAACACCATAATAACAGATGAGGTAATTAAGGATAAACTTAGTAATTTTTTTCCCATGATGCAAATCATAGGAATGGCTTCAACCCACTTGGTAAAGTACTTAGTGGCCATTAGATGATGTTGGGGTAATCTTTCCTATGAGGTCAAGGCCCCACTGCGAGAAAGGCCAAGGTGTGATCATTGGTTGCAATTCCTAAGTTGGAGCATGAATTAGATCTCCATGTTGCTGACATTGGACACACTTCTGCACATACTAATGGGTTTCTCTTTCCATGGTTGGCCAGTAGTACCCTGTCCTCAATAATTTCTTAGCTAAAGTCATACCGCTAGAATGGGAACCACATATGCCATCATGTACTTCTGTTAAATAAGTCAAGGCTTCCTCTTGGTTAAGACATCGTAGTAATGTCCCTTCGATGCTATGACAACATAGGGTATCACCTAGGATCACGAATTAGGATGCCTTCTTAACAAAGGTATTTTTAAACTTGGAGGTGATATTGAATGGGAGGGTTCCTCTGCTTAGGTAGGTGAATATTTCATGGTACCATAGGGATCTAGGACCAACAATGACACACATGAATTTAGATTCTGGGATTTTAAAAGTTGGTATGAGAAGTTGTTCTACCAAGAATTTGCATTGTAGGACATTGTTTGGCATGTCTAATTGTGATCTGATTATTGCCATAACATCTGTTGCTCGGCTATTCATGCGAGGAATCTACTCAAAAGTTATATCAATGAAAATTTCCTTGAGACTCTCTACCATCTTTTTGTAAGGATCAAGCTTATCAACCTTAGTTTGATTGTCATCATTGAACTTGGTTGATAACTAGTTGTGAATCTCCATAGACTTTCATCTCTTGTATTTGCCATTGAACTGTTATCCTTAGACCTATGATTAGTGCTTCAAACTCAACAATGTTGTTAGTACGTGGAAATGATAGCCTGTATGAATTTGGGATGCAATAGCCTTGAGGGATGATGAAAAGAATACTCGCTCCTGATCCATGTTGGGTAAATGATCCATAAAAGTACATCTTCCACTGACATGTTGTATTGACAAGAAATACTAATTCATTAGGGAATTCATATATCAATGGATTCTCTGCATAAATAGGTGCCTCTTCCAGTTGGTCTATGATCACTTGTCCTTTGATTTTCTTGCGCTCCACATACTCTATGTCAAATTCAGTCAAGATCATTACCCATTTGGCCATTCACTTAGTGAGAGTCACTTTAGATAACATATATTTCAATGGGTCGATCTTTGCAATAAGTTTGATTTGATGTGACAGCATGTAGTGTTTGAATTTTTGTGAAGCAAAAACCAATGCTAAACATGCTTTCTCAATGAATGAATAGTTCATTCCATAGCCTACTAAGGTCATATTGATGTACTCAATAGCTCTTTCCTTTCCTTTTTCATCATGTTGTGTCAAAAGAGTACCTAGTTCTACTGATGTTGTTGAGATATATAGGATCAATGGTTTGTTTGGTATGGTGGCATGAGTACTAGAGTTGTCAATAGATAATACTTGATCTGTTGGAAGGCTTTTTCACACTCCTCGACCCAATTGTAAGTTATTCCTTTATGGAGAAGATGCGAGAAAGGGTGGATTTTTACTGATAGTTGCACTATGAACCTCTTGATAATTTCCCTAATGCTACCCTAAAGACACACTTTTTTGGATTTAGCCGCACCTTATACTCTTCAAGCCTATCAAATATGGGTCCTAAGACTTGTATGTGTTGACTTATTTTCCTTGTTTTTTTTCTAAAATATCATCCACATAATCTTCAACTATTTTGTGGATTATGTGGAAGATGAGGGTCATTTCTCTCTGATAGTTGCTCCTACATTCTTTAGCCCAAATGGCATTACGTTCTAGCAATAAGTTCCCCATGGACAAGTGAATGTTATTTTTTGTTTATCTTCCTTGGCGATCATGATTTGATTGTAGCCTGAAAAACCATCCATGAGTGATAACATTTCATGCCCAGTTGTTAAGCCCACTATGATGTTGATGTTTGGAAGAAGGAAATCATCCTTCGGGAATGCTTTGTTCAAGTCTTTGAAATTAGTGCATATTTTGGTGTCCCTAGTGGGTTTTGAGACTAGTACTAGGTTTGAAAACCACTCAAGATAATCTATGGGTCGGATGAACCCAACATCAAGAAGCTTTTGTAACTCAAGTTTGACCAAGAGTGCTATCTGAGGATGCATCTTCCTTAACTTTTTCTTTATTGATTTGGCTTTAGGATAGACTGCTAGATGATGCACAACCACTTCTAGATCAAGCCCTAGCATATCTGTGTATGACCATGCAAAGTTAGCTCTATGCTCTTTTAGGAATTCTGCTAGGTTCTTATGTTCTTCATCCAACAGGGATTCGGCATAGAAAGTGATCTTTGGTGCTTCTTTTGTTCCTATGTTGACTAGAGTGGGCTTTTCTTCTAAAAATTCCAACTTTTTTGGATGCATTGTAATAAGGGGGAGATTGAATCCCACATCTTTGGGCACCTCAAAGAGGTTTTCACCCTTAGATACGTTCTTTCTTTTTACTATTTTAGGATCAGAAAGTGCCACAGTGTGATTTTCACTCAAAGATCTGCAAGTTAGTTGCATGTCATCAATTTTGTGATTGAAGGATTCAATCGTCTCCCCATAGTACACCCTTGTGTCGAGTTCTATGTCAAAACCAGCTTTGTGATATGCCTATGGTAAGTTATCATAGAGTCCCATAAAAATTATAAGATTGCTTCATCATTTTCGAATAAATCTAAAATTAGTGGTCCTTGTTGGTCCAAGTCAATGAGTTGCGAGTATACTAGGTGTATTTCATTTGGTCGGTTAATTGGGGTGAAGGATGATGCGGATATCATGAAGAGGGATTTATTCTCAAATAGGTTAGTAACATCAAGGGGGAAGTCATCTAGGGTGGTATCACGTGATGTTGGTAACCAAGAGGAAGCCTCAACCCGTTTAGTGGAAGAACCTTTTCCATTAAGGGTAACCTTCCTAGTAGTACAACCTAGGCCAAGATTCTTTGGACGTTTCTCAGGAACAATAGGTTCTAGCAAACCATTGTCATTTTGTCCCAGTTTCTCATTCTTGGTATACCCCATTCCTTTCATTAGTTGCAATCCTTTGTTGTCATCTTCCATAGGAACAACAAGGATGGGTCATTCATCTTGATAGAGCAGTTTATAGATATCCTCCTCGTTGATATCATCTTTGTTCAAGTCGCCCCATTTGGTGAAAGTAGTAGCTTCCATTTTGATAGTTTTAGGGATGTTGTTTCTAGTTGTAGGATTCCCATGAGATTTGGGAGAAAGAGGCAGCTCTCCTAACAAAAAAGTGTTCTTCATTATCTTATAGTTTCCACAACCACCATCCTAAATCACTGCTTTGATATCAGGTATGCTCTGCACAATGGGTGTTTTTGTTTCTAAGGTCAATGCAAGGGATGATGGGTCAACAAATGAGGAGGATGGTGTAGGGCCTTCATCATTCTTGGGTATTTGGGGGATCTTATAGAACTCTGCCTCAATATTCTTGCAGTAGTAAAAAGGCTCAGGATCTCCATGAATGGTAATTTCTCTACCCTCAAAAGGAAACTTTACATACTAATGGTAGGTGAAGGCTACAGATTTTAGGGCATGGATCCATGGTCGACCATGCAGGATGTTGTATGGAAGATCAAGGTCTAACACTTGGCATGTAGTTTCTACGATGAGGGGGCCCACTTGGATGGGTAGTGTGATGATACCTTGTGATACCCGTTCTTGGTCATCATATGCCCTGATGGTGGTACTCTTTGATTTCTCAATAGTATCCTCTGAATAGCCCAAATTTTTTATCAAATGAAGGGTGCAAATGTTCAAACCAATACCTCCATCTACTAAGGCTCTTTTGACCTTATTCTTAGGAATGATGACTTCAAGGTGTAAAGCATGGTTATGAGATTGTTAGGATGGTAGGTCTTGTTCTGAGAAGGTGAGAAGATGATTGGTGATATGCCCTACCATAGCTTGAAATTTTTCAGTATCTATATCTTTGAGAACATAAGATGTAGACATAGCTTCCTCTAAGATTTCCCTATGCACAGGGGATAGCCTTAATAGTTATAAGATAAAAATCTGTGTGGGAGTCTTCTTAACTTGATCTAAGAGATTGTACTTGCTAGTACTTGCTTTTGGTTGAGTAGGGTGTGCCGATGGGACTCCTTGGATGGTGACTTTACCACGTCATGTGGTGACTCCACATTTTGCTCTAGGTCCTTTGATGGTGATGATAGTAATGACGCTATCATAGGAAGTGACTACATTGGAATAGGTATGTTGTACATTTGTGTAATCTTTTGCTTTCCCATTATTGTTTCCTTTGTTATGATCTTGCATGGGGGTCTTGTATATCTTAAAGTCTTTATTACCAACTGGTACCTCAACACATATGGTGTCACTTTCTATAAGATCTTGGATAATGTTTTTGAGCCTCATACAGTTTGTCGTTTTGTGTCCTTTGATTTTGTGAAAGTCACAAAGATATTTTCCATTGTACCAGGGTAGTTTATCCTGAAATTCTAGGTAGTTTTTAAATTTTGGAAGCATTATCAGGTTGCACTCTACCAATTTCTTCATGATAGTCTCAATAGGTTCTGACAACTGTGTGTACTTGTGTTTCAGATAGTTGTTCTTGTTAGGGGTTTGTCTCTATTACATTTCGGTGTTGTTAACCTGATTATTTTGTGGTGGTGTTGTTTATTGCATAGTTGGTTGAATGTTAGCAACTTGATTGTTGTTCGGCCTAGGATCATTTAGGACTACCTTAGCATCTACCATGCCATCATTCATCACATTTTTGTTCTTAGCCCATACATAATGCTTTTCGCTTGAACTATTTGATGGGTGATTGTCTTTTTAAGCTTGAGTATTTCCCTATGAGATTAGAGCTCTCTTGATGCTAAGGGCTCTAGGTACAAGCTTGTTGTAGGATGTGATGCTTTTAACTGGAATGATAGATCTGGATCTAGATTTGCTATGATGATCCCCACTTATTGTTCACTGGGAAGGGGCCACTTTCTCTTACTAGCTCTTTATCTCCACCATGGTAAGAAATTAGTGAAAGATTCTCCTTTGCTTTTCTTGAGAGTGTACAAATATTCTAGACTTATGTCCATGTCAAGGTTAAAGGAGAAGTGATCTATGAATTTATCAGTGATTTCTTGGAAAGTTTTAATACCATGAGGCAATTGAGAAAACTAGTCCATGGTAGGACTTGTTAAACTTCAGGGAAAGAGGCGCATTAAATAAGAATCAGTGTAAGAAACCTCAATACACATGACATTAAACACTTTGACATGGTCCACAACACTTCCTCTCCCTTTGAATTTATCAAATTTTGGGATTTCAAAGCTGGGAGGGAATGGTACCATTGTGATGTTTCGATTGAATGGATATGGACATAAGTTCTATGTATGAGGATTCTTTTTCTTGCCCATTCGAAGGTACTACATTTCTTTTGACAATGCCTTGAGTTGTGATGCTAGATAGTGTTGTGGGTTTGGTGGAGGAACATATGCTCAGATGGCGGATGGGTTGTATGTGGGATTCTGATTTGATAAAGTGTTGTATTGGGTGTATGGTGGTGTGAGATTCTGTGACGACGATTGCGGTGTTGATGTATATGTTCCTAATGTGTTTTTATTGATGATGTTTTTTTAAGGGTTATAGAAGGAACTTTGTTGGTGTTGTTTTTGTTGGGTATACAGTTGAGCTAGTAAGGCTTGCTATTGTTGTTTAGCCACAAGGGCTACTTGTTGGGCTTGTTGTTGTTGTTGCGCCACTAAGGCTTGTTGGGCATGTTGGTGTTGTGCTAGTAAGGTTGCTTGATGGGCTTGATGTTGTTGTTGTGCTAAGGTTTCTTCTTGTTGATATTTTTGTTGTGCTCCTAAAGTTGCTTCTTGTTGTTGTTGTTGTCGTGCTGCTAGGGCTACTTGCTATTGTTTCTACTATTGTTGTGTTGCTAGGGCTGCTTGTTGTTGTTATTATTGTGTTGCTAGGGTTGCTTGCTATTGTTACTATAGTTGTTGGATGGTTTCTTGATAAGCTTGTTGTGTGTGTTGTAAAGCTAAGGCATGCATTTGTAATGTAGGATTAGTTGGTTGTTGGGACATCTATGATGGATTTTGGGTGTTGATGTTTTGAGTGGGTAGTGGATTGTTAATGAGAGGTTGGGAGTTCCCTTGGTTTAACATTCCTTGTAAGATAGTAGATTGAGGTGGAGGAATGTAAGTTTGAGGTCCCATTTGATTTTGCATGATTTGGGGGACAAATGGTAAAGATGATGGTGGTACCGTTAAATTTTGCAATGTTAAAGGCATATTAGGACCTTGATTCCACTGATTGAAAGGATTCCCCTAATCGATGCAGACGGTCTCCAAATGGTCATGTGGGATTCAATCTATCAATTTATCTTGCTTAAGTGAGTTTCTTTTACCACAAACACTTGTATTGATTAAGTTTTCAAACTAAATGTCTATATCAAAAACATCATCAATTCCACAAAGTCCATTTTGTGAAAAAGATGAAATTCAAGCCATAGTTGCCTATGTTGACATTGGGAAGTATGGATTGAGATATAAACCAAAATACTTAGAAGTCTCTCAGAATAATTTTTTAGCACAAGCATTAATATCAAGGTAAATTGTCAAAGGGTATCCATACTTAGACTAAAGGGTTTGAAATTTTGAAATGATCTTGTTGATGTTTGTTTTTAATGTTTTTGCAACCAAGCAAAGTATTAAATTGACTCTCAAGCATTTACAATCCTAGGTTCAGAAGATACTACTTGCTGAATCCCCACTCTGATTTATCCAAAAACTAAGACAATGTGAACAGATAGAGATTTGGCGACACTAGCTCCCCTCCATGACACACACTTCTTGAGACCACCAAATATCAAATCTTGAAGATTCGAAGATCCTAAGGATTTTTCTATTTCAACAATTGAATAGTAAATGTGGGGTGGCTTCGGAACGACTGTTCTTGCACCAACAAGCATAAAGGTTTTTTGGCTTCTAAATAATTGGTTTGTAATAAGGGCTTTTGTACAAGGTGGCCATACACGCGACAAGATTAGCTCAAGATTATTTCAATCAAGAGGCCTCCTAGTCTTTTCCTAAGAAGAGATTTTAACGTATCACATGGATACTAAGGGTGACGCTTGTCGGTATGACACATTCACACCTATTGCTTATGTATTTCATCACAAACACATTATTTATATAGAGGATTGAAAGAGCTTGGCTTAAGCTTGTTTCTACTTGGGTCATTCCCTCCTTTTGAAGTAGGGAGGAAGGCCCTCTAAAGATTAAAAAAAAAGAAAGGAAGTACATTTGTAGTTCGATCTCCTCGATCACATGAACCCAGGAGAGAACACACACAATGCCTTTTCCCTGCACTAGCATGGGGTTCATTTTAATCCAAATTGAAATATGTGGGTGATTATACAAAATATCAAGGAAATTCTTTTGATTCTCAAGATCATCAAGTGGCGCGAGAGAAGTGCATACACATTCAATGAGGAAAATGTAAATCACAAAACATAGAAAACACTTATTAATTTTAATCCTCAAAAGAAAGGTGAGTCTATTTTAAGCACCAAATGAAGAGTTAAGCTGTATTGTTCAATTTTAAACCCATAGTAAAATGACGAAGTGAGGGTTAATTTTAATCTCGCTTGAGCATTTATTTTAAAATCCAATTGAAAGCTAGTGTGGTCCTAAAGCATAAAATGAAAAGCATGATAAATGGGTTATAATTGCCCCAAAAGTGTCGAAACACTTGTTACAATTATACGATTTAAAGACAAAAATGCTTCTTCACTTCAAATTTTATCATCCAACCTGCAAAACCCAGTTAGCCTAAAAACCAAAACAAAGTTAGAGGCATGTTAGTGATCAAATGAAGTAAAAAAATTAAAACACATGCTAGAAATTGATCATTTTTTTTCCTACTAGAGAAGGGGTTGTTGTTCATGATAGTGTTTCCATAAAGAAAATGAGCGTCACTTTGGTGAATTTAAGCGTTGCTCTGCAGAAATCCAGTGACAATGATAGTGTCACTGTTTACATATCTTCGATACCTCTAAAAGTATTAAGCGTCACCATTTATTTTAATCAGCGCCAGGGTATTAAATAGGTGTCATTGTTTCTATTGATGATAGTGTTGTTGTATGACGATTCCCATCAAAGGTGTCGCTAAAATTTCCTAAAGCGTCAATGTATCCTGCAAGAATCATAAAAAATGAAATTTGAGATAGAAATTGATTAAATTTTATCGGTTATGCCCCCCTTCTAACACTAGAATGTAACTGACAGATTAGTATGGGCTGATTACACTTGATCCATCAAGAATCGAAGCATAATTAAGCCACTAATGTCAATCTCAACAAGATCAATCAAATGTGAATTAAACCAAGGATCCATTAAAACCAAGCATACTAAACTACGAAAGCTTCAAAATGCCTACTCTAATCCATTGAAACTTATCCCGTTGGTTGATGTGGAACGACGACCCTTTCCCATTCATGTGGATAAATGAGCCTATTCCAATGAGTTTTATGGGAGAAAACTGATGAAACTAATAAGAAATGTATGCAAGCTTAATCTAAATGAGTTCTAAGCTAAAATATTCAAACTCTAATTAATAAACAAGCTAAATGTATGCATTATCTTACCATGGAAGCCATTATTGGAAGCTAAGCTATTATGTAAGTAATTAAACTAAAAAGATACTAAATGTGTTAAATATGAGTGTGAGTGTGAGTGATTTTAACAACATAAGTTTGATGTTAAAATTTGGATCTATTTGTCTCCAAATAGTGACCTATTTGTAGGAGAGCAAATGAGAAATGAAGGGTTGAGATCAAAAAGGTTAATCAACAGTCAAGGATGGAAGAAGTTGGAGTCATGGATCATGGATTTTTGTCAATGGATGGGAATGAAAGATGATATTTTAATCAAGGGTTAATATTCCTTCAAACAAACACACTTTTAACCTGTACAAGAGGTCACAAATTAACTTGCACAAGAGGTCATAAGTTAACTTGTACATGAAGCTTTGTAAGAGTATTCGCTTTTTCAAATGAGTGAAGAAAGAGAATATTCTTTGGAATATTCTCATGGATGAGGAAAAAAGGATATTTAGTTAATTAAAACTAAATTAAATTGTGCAAAGGAATATTCCCTTTTTCGAGGAATGTGCAAAGGAGGAATATTCCCTTGCAAGTGGGGGGAATTAGATTAATTAGTAATTTCTAATTAAAGCAATGTTAATTATGCAATTAGGGGATTTGAAGAATTACATGATATTCATTAAATAAAGTGGTTTAATGAAAAGGGGAAAAGATGATGATATTCAATTAACTTAAGGTTATTTAATAAAATAGTTTGATTTACTTAATTTAATAGGACGAAGTGTTAGCATGAAAGAGGGTGAATTAACTTGATTAAATTAATGAGGTTAATGATGTAATTAATTAAATAGCTAGGCTAATTTAATTAATTAAGCTAAAAGATGATGGGTTTTAGGAGGAAATGATGTTAGTATACCTGATTCGTTTGTATGATATCATTTAGGACATTTTTCATTGTCTAAAATACTATGTATAACGAATCTAAGACAAGTAATTAAATTTTTCACCTGTTGTTTTATCTCATCTTTAGATTTTTTCTCTTTTGCAATTCTTTCTACCAATCTCACCCCTGATACTTGAAAATTATGAGTTCATCTCTATCTTGTGAAGGGACTCTTAAGTTGTCTTTAGTGATGCTAAAGCCCTCTTCAGCCACTTTACTAGCATCCTTCTAAGCAGAGGGTTGATAATTTTCCATATACAAACTCCTAGTGGCAACATCTGACAACAATCTTAAAGTAGTATTTAACATTTTGGGTTGGGGACTCTTTTGTAATAAACTAGCAACCATATCCTTTTCTAAAAGTGTTGTTGTAATCATGTAGGGGTAGCAGAAAGTGTTGTAAAATTCTTGGAGACTTCATTCATTACCATTAAGCACTTGATACAATATATAGGATCAGAGGATACGTATAGAACAATTGATATAACTATGAGAGAATGTAGTTAAAATAACCGCCTCTTCCTTGCCTCGTAACCCTCCTAAAGGTGTAGCTTTGAGCTGAATTCCCGAGTTCGTCCTCCCATGAACTCTTGAATCACAAACAGTAATTATTGGACAACCACCCTCCAAGTTGTCTCCTCAACCCTCGTAAAGGTATAATCCTTGGTCTTGACCGTAATTATTGGACAACAATTCTCCAAGTTGTCTCCTCATACTAAGCTCTTCACCAAACCCCTTACCTGTCTCCAAAAATCAAACTTCACAATATATGTATTCTTCAAATTTATTAGCAACAACAAGGAAAAGCAAGAAATTAAATCCAAAAATGTTTCTCATGCAAAGAATCATCTCAAAGTGAGAAGCTGACTTGAGATGATGGAAACTTTTCCATCCTATGATGCCTCCAACCTCTAGTATAAGTGAAGGCTTAAAGTACTATTCCACCAAAAATAGCACTAAAGGATGTATTTCAACCTTTGTTAGAGGGGTAACAGATACAATAGACTCTTGATCAACCTTTATTGGAGGGGTAACAGATATAATAGACTCTTGATCAATCACTCCATTGATAAACTCAAACTTGAAATCTTCCACTAGACACATTTCAGTATCTCTATCAATATCCTTACCTAGCACATGTAGACAATCTCCAAAAGCCCAGTCAAGACAAATAATATGTGTGGCCATGGTCGATAACTGTCTTACCAATGTGAATCTCTAAGCCACAAATCACCAATCACTCACAATCTCCATAATATGACATTAATAAAAAAATGAATAACAACCATAAACCAACCATTTGAATAGATGCAACCAAAACTATGATCTCATATGTTGCAAGCAATCAATTTTCCCTCAAGTGTCACTTCAAATCACCATGTGAATATTTGCAGTACTTGAATCATTGAAAAATATTTTATAACTATACCTAGTCATATGCATGACACTAACAAAAAAATTAGACAAAGTTATTGCCGATTTCAAACAATGATGGATCCAAAAACTAACCAACCTTATACCTCCAAAAATAACAAATTCTACACGAAAACTATGTTCAATAAAACCTTATAATAACAATGAATGCGATCATACCAACACTTCCACATTAAATGCTAATATTGTGTAGAGATGTTGAGCATATTTTTCCTCACAAATTTATACTCTACTACCAAGATAACAAATATATCATCCAACTTCTTCAATCATTTCATGGCCCATTTTTAGTTACCCAACAAACTCCATGCTTGGAATATGCGTTGGATTCTCAGAGATTATGCATGTGCCTCATATATTATGTGGTCTTCACCAATATGTGGTTTGTGCATAATCTAGTCCAGGCTTGGCAGTGGTGGAGATTCACTAAAAATAGAAAAATTGCCTTCCCCAACCATGTTCAAAAAGGACTTTGTAATTTGTTTGCCACACAATTTCCCCAACGATGTTCCAGGACTCAATTCGTAAACTTTTCACTTCTTACATCCTATGCATCGGCGCTTCAAATGGAGTTACTCAACCTACAGATTTATCGCACACATTATTTATAAAAGTTATCGATCTCTTGGCAATATATAAACCTCAACGTAGGCACAAACCCAATCTTTATACCTCCATTCTTGCCTCTTATCGTACTCCTATTTCCATCATGCACAGGGACAAAAGCATTATTGCTCTAATACCAAATGTTGGAAAATGCTTGGAGACTTCATTCATTACCATTAAACACTTGATACAATATATAGGATCAGAGGATATGTATAGAACGGTTGATATAACTATGAGAGAATGCAGTTAAAATAACCACCTCTGCAATCCCTAACAATGTAATATTATACCATCCGCTAATAGAAAGAGTGTTAGAAGGTTTTCCACTAGTAGATCAAGAGAGAATTATAAATATCTATTGGTATCTCTACAAGTCCTTTTGGGATTTCTCTTGGGTGGATCAACATCTCCATCTCCACCTTCTCCAATATTTTGAATATTTGATGAAGATGACATTGGATGGGAGTAAGGATGATGCACCTAACTCGTACCTCCTTTCTCTACAACTCCTTTTGTTTTTGCAATTTTAGGATTGGGGTTTCCAATTATCTTTTTTAATATACATTCTTTTGTTCTCTTAAGAACAACTATCTATCTCCCTTCAATATTTGCAATTTCCTTGACATCCCAATTAATAGGTAGAACCGACAACATTTAAATGTGGTCAAAATATATGCGATCTACAAACTAGTTTCATCATCTTTAATTCTTTGGATATCTCAATTTAAGCAGAAGGTCTTGACCTATCTTAGGGATAGTATCATCCAATCTATTCTTCTAATTTTGAATTCATTGTTGCAATCCTCCTAATAGTCTTCTGGTTCAAGAACATGATAAATTGATGCAGAGCAAGGGTGGAAAACTCCAAAACACTCACAATCAACCAACCTTTCAACTTCTCAAACACCAAATGATGGTTTTTTCCTCTCAAGCCTTAAATCTCCTAGTAGCCTTCACAAACTAGTTTTCCCATCATAATTTCCAGGGAAGACATGATATCAAGAAGGTAAACATAGTTCTAGATACCCATTTGGTATTTACACAACATACTTCAAAACTAGGGTAGGTTCTTTTGTAAGAAATCCTTCAAAAATTGACTATCCTACTGCCAATTAGGCCTAATTTGCTTGAATGGCCTAGGTAGCAACAAGGTTTTTGAACTCTAGGCACTAAATCTTCAATTCAATGCATCAAACATATCACACAGGGTTTGAACCATCAATTCCAACCATCTATAACACTTTCCCAAGAGATTTTCATCAAAACCCTAAATCTATAGAGTCACTAAGCCTAATACATGAAGATATTAGGCTAGAGAATCAACTTGCACATGCCAAACACCTTCCCTACATCTACAAATTTGTGAAAACCAAAAAAATGCTTACTTCTTCCATTCCACCAAGTTTCAAGGGATTTCACTTGGTGGAATAGAATTTATTCCATTTTTTCAATCACTAGCAACCTTAACCAGAGTTTCGACCTGCTTGGATTAAAATGCCTCTAACTTGCACAAATCTTTTGAAAGTGAAAAAAACTAGATGCACTAGAAATAGGATTCACTACTCTATCATCCCCAATTTTATTCAAGCCATTATCAAACCGTACCAATCTGTACAATCAACCGTAGCAGCAAAAATGCATTAGAAAGTGCAGAAAATAGAGTTTTTCTATTGATCCAATCTCCAAAAACAACATCCAACCCCAATGCCAACTAGACAAGGCATTCTTAAAGCATTCACAACCATTTACCAATTGTTCCAACTCATTTTCAAATGACGAGCTCAACTAATCATCATTAGACCCCTATTATGCCAAAACTTGCAAAAGTTGCTTTGACAACATTTAAGCAACTTGACAACATTTTGCAATTGACCTCTAAATCACCTCTAATGACTTAAGACAAACTCAAACACACTTGAAATGGTCATGCAAGACCTTATTACATGTAAACAACCAAAACCAACATGAAACTCCAAGTTTGGACCCTTGGAGGCACAATGGGTGCTCCTGCACCATAAATCTTGGTCCCAATTGCAAATTGTTCCTAATGAAATCTTTACTATTAAAAGGGAAACAAGATTCAAAAATTTATACTGTATACTTTTCCATATCTCTTCCAATATTTAATGCATCTGAACATGATTTGCATTGATAAATATATTGGCCCATAAGAAAGAAAATCATGCTTTCTTTCTTTCTTTATATCTTTTGTTGAGTTCTCCAATTTTTCTAAAAACTTCAATCAATACAAATCAGTCACTTACATACATAGGTAGTTTATATGGGAAACCATCATATCCTCTAATTCATATATAAGTAAACCTTTGAACCTAGATAAAGAAGTTCCCATAGGTATTGATCAATTGAGTGACCTCTTAAGATATCCCCAAACTCATGTCCTTGAGGTTTCCAAACCACCATTATGAACGTATCATTCACCCTTCTAAATATCTTATAACTTCTTTCTAATTGGATATGAGGTGATTAATTTTATATTAGATTAACCTCATCAAAATTTCCAACAAGATACAATCTTGGCTAGACTCTCATACTAGCAATAGTATAAAACAGATAGGAAGAAATATCAAAATGTTTATTCAGCTAAAACTATGTTAGCTATCTATGAACATGATCACTAATAATATGACCCAAATCAATAAATTTCTCGGGTGATTACAACTATGATTAAATGCATCCAATCCTCAAAATTGTGAGCATACACATTGTCGACAAGTATATACAACAAAACTATTATATTTGAAATTTCATTTACAAAATGTGACCTATGTAGGTTTTTAGGAAATTGTGACTTTCCTTTCTTTGGAACAACTAGCTAATTCCTACCTATAGTTTTCTAAGACTCAATTTTATTTTTTGAGAAATGGTGATAAGTTGAGCTTCGTCAAGGTTCATGAAAACCCCTCTCTAGGGTAACCTAAGAATCACTTTGAAAGCATCTCCATTCAACATTACAATAATTTTGTTATCACCAGTCTTTACCTCTCTGGTTTGAGGGTCATAATGGTTAGTGCATTCCATCACCAGTTATGGGTATTGCGCTGCTATGGAGAAAGTGATTGCTTGTAGTTGTCTTCTATCTACCAATCTATGTTATTAGGGGTTTGATTTTATTCTTTACCCTCTCCCAAAATGCATCCAAATTTACATATCCTCTTTTCATACCACCAATTTTGGGAAATGTACTCACTAGACTAGATAAGTGCACTCATACCCTAGCTAATTGTATTTCATTTTTTATAGAATTAATTCACAAAGGCTGCATATAGTTTATCCTAATAGGAAACCAAATAAATCTTCAGGGGGTCTATATTCTAGTGTGCGACCTAAAATTCCACAATTACTCATGTAATCACCCTGTTTGATTGTTAAATAATTCCATACAAATCACAAGAATAAGATGTGTACCTTTGAATCTTGGCTAGCCATTTTGTGCAGATGAGGGATCGAACTCATTGAATATCACTCTTTGAATCCAACCTATAACTTTTCTTTCACTCTCATCAAATCTTCTATTGTTTCTTGTAAAGATGTTTCTTTATGCAAAAAAAATCCTACTTAATAGGGAAATTTTAGCGTTCTCAAGTTTTGTGAATGTAATTAATGGTGCTCTTAAAGTTGGCACTTGTGAGCTCTCCCTCTATATGACATCAGCTTCAATTTGAATTTTCTCATCAAAAATTTGAATGGTTCTGAGAACCTCATCGAGCTCTGACATTGGTTTTGAAACCTTTTTCAAAGACTGGCATTAATTATTTCATCAAATCAAATGAAAACTTCTTCCAAAATATATTGTCACTAAAAGACTATAAATTATTTTTCAATTGTCATAATGGTTATGAGAACCTAATTTTTTAAAAAAAATTACAAAATCACCATCAAAACAATGAGCTACTTCTTAACTTTCAAGTCATACATTTTTTTTATATTTTAAATAAGTTAATGTATTTATTTTTTATCTCCTTCGAAGAGTGTCTTCATAATCCTCTAATATATATGTATTGGTTTTTCTTTATAAATTTTGAACCACTTAACTAATTTATATATATATATATAGTTTGTTCTATGCTTCAATAAAAAAATACCTATTTTTTATTATTTTTGTGTAAGTTATTACCACACATGCTCAATGATACAATTTTCAAGATGCATCCACTTTGAAAAAACCATAGAAAGATAATTGAATAAAAAATATGCAACTTGTAGTACTCACTCTTAACTATCTACCAACTATTTTTTTTTAAATTACTAAATATAACAAAAAATAAGGGGTGCACATTGAAAATTATGTTATATTTTAGTAATAAATGCAAGAACACTTTTGTGTGCACTAAGAATTCCACCCCTTAACCTCAACTAGTGTTTTAAATATTTAGTAGCTTATAAACTAGAATTAGAGTAGTACAATTCATTTTCTTATCATATATTCAAATTTTGAGTGTACATGTTGAACAAGACAACTGAGAGGGGGGGTGAATTAGTTGTAGCAATTTTAACCTTTAAAATATTTCACCAGATGTTAGATCAGTTACTATTCACAAATCCCTTACTCTACTAATGTGATTAATCATTAAGTGTGAAAGCAGAAACTAAAAGAAGCAAATTATACACACAATAACACCAGATTTACGTGGAAAACCCAATAAGAGAAAAGCCATGGTGAGGATTAGCTCATGATATAGAGAATATCAAAACCGAATACAAAGGCTCACTTCCAAAACAAGACTTACTGTCCAAAAGGGTTAACCACCTGGAGGGCTCACTGCCACACAAATACAAAGAAAATAGAAGAGATTTGTTATAGAGAGGAACTAGTTTCAATGCAATGGATATTTCCAACACAATTAGCTCACACACTTGTAGACATGCTTGAATGATAGAGTACACCTTTAGCTCACTGCCTCTGAAAACTCGCCTCTTTGAATTTTGTACTGATCTTCTCAATCACAAACTTAACTTCACATCTATCTTGCATATATATTTCTCTTGTACGTGTACTCCTTTTTCACAAACATCTTGACATTTATTTATACCATCTTCAATCTTATAACTCATCCAAGGTCGGCCATACACCATTTGTATTTTCAAATTCAAATTAGGTTGGTGCCAAAACATTCTACAGTGGAATTAGAATGAGGGTGACCCAAGCACACACTTAATGAGGACCTAAATAAGTCCCAACACACTTCACCACACTTCATGAACTTCGTAAGTAGTGTTTAACACAACGTCGACCAATACTAGTGTAAAACACATAAATCAATTAAGCTCATGCAACCTTAACACAATCCAATGTTTTCGGTCAAATTTTACTTGAACATGACCTCATTAGCTTATCCCAAGAAATCTTGAGAACTGCAAGTGATAAAACCTAAACAAGAAGAAATATGGAGCAACTACATTTGTCCCGGACCTCAACCAAATACCCAGAAAATCTTAGTTCACAACTGGTGAACTTATCTCACAATATACAATGATCCAGAAATCCAAAATCTAGATATAGCAACTTCCAACAAGCATGAACAATACCTTTGATCCTTACTAGCATAGTAGAAAAACCCGATGCAAAACCCAAAGCAAACACTGAATACTTGCAACCTTTCTTTATTACAATTTTTTTCAATATCCTTAACATATACAACCAATAACTAACATTCATGACATCAATGACAACACCTTCATACTTGCAACAATCTCTTCCTTTGTCATTGATGGAAACACATGATGTGAAAAACTATCAAAGACAACACAACTTTGAATGCATTTTCTCATGATTTTACTTTCTCCCCCTTAGTAGATAAACTTTTTTCACATGATACTTTCTCCCCCTTTGACATCAATGGCAAGGAAAAATATATTTTCATTGATCATGACATTAAGAACATTACTATTATTGAATACCCCCCCTTAGAAGTACACCCAAATAACTGCACAATGACAAGACAAGATACTAGCTGCCCCCCCTGAGAGGTAGCAACCAAACACAAGTCCAGAAAGAAGATAGATCCATAGATCCATTAGACTGATGCATCTCCATATGCATCTAGTTCAAGAGAGGAGGGGCAGTGACCCCTAACTTCTCTCGGGGATACTCAAAAGTATCTTTAGGAAGAGCCTTCATAAATATGTTAGCAATCTGATCCTTCATAGGTACATATTCAAGCCTTACTTCATTCTCCAAGACCTCTTCTCTTAAAAAGTGATACCTGATAGATATATGCTTTGTCCTTGAGTGCATCACTAGATTCTTTTAAATGTTAATTGCACTTTTTTTATCACAAAAAATAGAAATGGGATCATCATACATTACTCTGATATCTTTCAATGTTTCTTTCACCCATCAAACTTGTGTGCAGTAGGATGATGTAACAATATACTCAACTTCTATAGTGGATAAGGAAACCAAATTTTGCTTTTTACTTAACCATGACACCAATTTGCAACCAAGAAAGAATGCACCACCACTTGTAATTTTTTTGTCATCAACACAACTTTCCCAATCTACATTTGTATAAGCACTTAGTGTAAATTCAATATCCCTAGGATACCATAAGCCATAATCTAGAGTGCCATTCAAATATCTAAATATTCTCTTAACAACAACATGTGTTTCTCTAGGATCTTCTTAAAATCTATCCACAAGACAAACTACATGCATGATATCCGGTCTAGTAGTAGTTAAATACATTAGTCCTCTAATAATTGATCTATATTTGCTTTGATCAACCTTAGGTGAATCATCATCTTTACCCGATTTATAGCTAGTTACAATAGGAGTGCATACCGGCTTGGAACCATCCATTCCAAACTTCTTCAACATCTCTTTTAAATACTTTGGCTGTGAAATAAAAATCTCTTTTTCTGTTTGATTGATTTGCAGCCCAAGAAAGAAATTCATCTCACCAAACATAGACATTTCAAATTCCTTTTGCATTTCTTTAGCAAACATTTTGCACATTGTTTTATTTCCTCCAAAGATAGTGTCATTAACATATACAACTACTATTAAGAATTTTTCATTTTCAATTTTGAAGTACAAATTACTATCTATCGTACCTTTATTGAAACCTTGTTGAATAAAATATCTATCCAACCTTGCATACCAAGCTCTAGGTGCTTTCTTCAATCCATATAAGGCTTTTTTAATCTATAGACCATATCCAAATGATCTTACAACTGAAATTCTTCTGGTTGTTCCATGTAGACTTCTTCCAATTCACCATTCAAAAATGTAGACTTACATCCATCTGATAAACTTTAAAATATTTATGTGCAGAAAATGCCAAAAACATTTTGATAGCTTCCATCCTAGCCACCGGAGCAAAACTCTCCTGAAAATCTATTCCCTCTACTTGTGAGGAACCCTTACACACAAGTCTTGCTTTATTTCTGACCACTTCCCCATTCTCATTACACTTATTTTTGAATACCCATTTTGATCCAATTATGTTTTTGTCTACCAGTGTAGTGACTGATTCCTAGGTTTGATTCTTCTCAATCTTCATAAGTTCTTCTTCCATAGCTTTCATCCAATACTCATCTTTGCATGCTTCACTTATTGTCTTAGGTTCAACTTCAAAAAGTAGACAAATTTATTTCACCAATAGCAACAACTCTACTTGTTGTCAATACTCCTTTCCTTTTGTCTCCAATGATTTGATCTTTAGAATGATTCTTTTGCACATATCTAGGTGTATTTAGGGACAACACGAAGCTTCTTCTTCTTCATTACATTTTTCTTGTTCTTCCACAACTTCTTCAACTTCTATGCAATCAGGTTCATCCAACACATATATATCAACTTTAATTGAATTCTTCAATGCTTCATCCACCTTGACATTTGTGCTTTCTATGATCTTTCTTATCCTTTTATTGCAACATTTGTAATATTTTCTTCTAGTAGAGTATCCAAGGAAGATACCCTCATCACATCTAGCATCAAACTTTCCTAAAAAAATTTATCCCTTATGATATAAAATTTTCTTCCAAATACCTTGAAATACTTGACAGTAGGAATTCTTCCACACCATAACTCATATGGAGTCTTAGTACTGTTAGCTTTTTCTTGAACTTGATTGAACACATAAATAGCAATATGAATAGCTTTTATCCAGTAAACTTCTAGTAGACCTACCTTTGTAATCATTGATATTGTAGCTTCTTGATTCATTTTCTTCTTTCTTTCAACAACTCTATTTTGCTGAGGTGTTCTCGGAGCAGACAATTGCCTCTTTATTCCATGAACTTCACAAAACATGTTAAACTCATTGGAGGTGAATTCACCACCTCTGCTAGACCTTAAACATTTTATTCTCAAATTTGCTTCATTCTCAACCATAGCTTTAAATGCCTTGAACTTTTTGAATGCATCAAATTTCTCTCCAAGAAAATTAACCCATGTATATCTAGAGTAATCATCAATCAGAAGGATGAAATACCTGTTACCTTGTAGAATTATCACTCTTGTAGGACTGAAAATATTTTTATGAATTAAATCTGGCAGTCTAGTAGTAGATTATTTTTTAGATCTAAAGTTGTTTCTAGCTTGCTTTCCAAACTGATAGTCTTTGCAAATAGCATTAACAAGCTTTGTAATCCTCAGTAAATCTCTCACCACTTGTATTGCATTGATTCTCTCCAAGTTGTCAAAATTCATATGACACATCCTCCAATGCCATAACCAAATGTCATTAATCTAAGACATAAAACAATGTCCATCAACTCCCTTAAGTTGATAAATATTTCCTTCAAACTTATTTCCAACAGCAATCACTATTCTGAATCCTTTTCTAATTTCACATCTCTCATCTTTGAATACAAGATTACCTTTACTACACATCTTTCCAACACACAAGAGATAATGTCTTAAACCCTTAACATAGTAGACATCATCAATATTATGCTTTCCATCAAAACTGAATGAACCTATCCCACAAATCTTAGCACCAATATCATCTTCAAACTTAACTAAGCCTCCATCATATTTTTCAACTTTAAAAAACTTACTCTTATCACCAGTCATATGATGTGAACAACCACTATCAACAACCCAATAGTTCTTTTCTTGTTTAGCATGAAGGGAAGAAATCATAGTATCTTCAACTTTCTTCGGAGCACTTTCCTTTCCCTATCTCTCAGTATTAGCAGAAGTAGCTTCATCTTTTATAGCCAGGAACAAGCATTCATTATCATCAAAGTCTCCATAATCATACTCTTCATTAGAAATACCAACATCTTCATTTACATAATATGCTCTCTTAATCATCTTCCCTTTGTTTTCTTTGCTTAATATGTGTTTATTCTTCTTATCTCTTTTCAAACATCTTGAAGCATAATGACATATTCCTCCACAACTAAAGCATTTAAAAGGTAACATACCTTCATACTTATTAGAGCTCTTTCTCATTATTCTTACAAACTTAGCTTCGACTTCATCGAGGTTCTCTTCATTTGAATCTTCACTACTTGTAGCCTTAAAAGCATTTTTTGTTTTGGATCCATTTCTCAAGCTATTCTTTCTCATTTCAAATGATGTTAGAGTACCCAATAACTAGTCTTTAGTATAAGTTTTTTAATCTACAAATTCCTCAATAGTAGATACCTTTTCACTATATGCATCAAGGAGAGTTTCACTTTATGCATCAGGGAGAGTTCTGAGAATCTTCTTTACAATCCTAGATTCATCCACTATAGCACCAAGTCCTCGCATTCCACCCACTAGCTCATCTACTCTTTGTACATAAGATTTAATGTTCTCATCTTCAGACATATGCAGGATCTCAAATTGTGCCTCCAAATTCTGCAACTTTGCTTCTTTGACCTTTTCATCTCCTTCATGAATCTTTTCCAATGCATCCCAAACCTCTTTAGTAGTCTTTATATTTGTAAATTTAATTAACTTGGATTGTGACAAACTATTCTTCAGAATGAAATTTTCCTTATTGTTTGCTTCATGTGCCTTCATCTCATCAGTTGTACTTGGACCATTAGTAGGAGCAGTGTATACAGTCTTATAAGCTTTCTCAACATCATATCCACAGTATTCTAGATTTCTTATTTTCTAGAGGAAATATTTGGTCCCATCAAACCTAGGACACTTAATAGTGATCTTTGTTGAAAACGGAGGTAATTATGTAGCTTTAGAACTTGTAAAACTATTATACTATAGATCTAATTAAGCGTTCTTTCTTACAGATTCTTTGTAGATGATTATATGTTTATATTTATTTTACCATTTGTAGAAGTACACAGAAGATTGTAGAAGAATAAGACCAGAAGATAGAAGTGACACAACATATACCATGGAGAAACCCTTTCGCTAAAAAACTCCACCACCAGAATCAATAGTGCTTGTATTATTTAACCTTAGAATAAGATTACAATAATTCTTTATCAATCCTTGCTTGAGATGCTTCTTTTTCCTTCAACAATTCTTCTTCACAACTTGCAATAAACTATGATAAACTCTCCTCAACTTGTTGCAATTAATAGACAATAATGAGCCTTGTAAACTCCAAAGAGTTGAAAATTACAAAGCACAAAGTTTATCTCACAAAACCTATGCCTATTCTTTGCAAGTAGAGTTCTTTCGTGAAAAACAATGTCAAACCAAGTCCATCAATTTGGGCATCCAAAACTGAAGTCCTAACTCAACGTTGATTACAAAGATATCTTGTAAGCTTCTCCTCAAAGTTGGCACCCAAGAATGGGCCCACTTAACTCAGCCTTATAAAATATCTTATCATGCAAAAGTGTTAACTCCAACATGCCAACTTGGGCCCCCAAGGTGGGTCCAAGTCAATCTCTATTAACTAAAACATATCTCTCAACTATTCATGCAAATATCATGCATGATTGATCATCCCCACTTAACTGAATTTATCACCTGTTATCTTTCATACAACTCAAGTCATTAGTCATTCATTCCAAGTCAATTGAAGTCAACTAGCATTCAACTAAAACTATCTACATGCAACTGAAAATAACTAAACCATAACTGAACTGAACTAAACTAAACTGAACTGAACTTCATGCATTTAAACATCAATCCCTAGCTTCTAGGATCTTTAGATGCATTACTGAAGTGTTATCTTTCTCCAAATAGTTAACTTAACTCAAGGTGAGTTCCACCTTCCATGTGGGTGCCCCATGTGCTCCTATTTTGTAGGATCTCTTCTTCGGCATCCCCACATGCTCCTATCATTTAAAATTAATCACAAATGTCAATTTACATGTTCATTTCATTCAAATTTAATCTATTTCTAATCCTAGTGTTGGGGAACACTTTCCAACTACTTAGGAGATACATGAAATAATGTTTAGGATTGCAATTAAATGGCATCCTATTCCCAACATTCTGCCACTTGACATTATACATTGCAGTTATTCTAAAAAATGAATCATTATTATAAATCAAGTATAGGACTCAAGGCCAATGACCTTCCAACACCAACTAATCAATCCATGCCAACTTCAAATGCAACCTGCATAATCATGAAGCTCCAAGAAAATGATTAATACTCAAAACCAAGAGAACTTATTTGTAGGAACTAGTTTCATAAGATAATCTGCAACATTAATCAAAGTGTCAACTTTCTCAATTAATACCTTCCCACTCTCAACCATTTCTCACACAAAGTGATACTAAACATCAACATGCTTAGTACGAGCATGATACATAGAATTTTTTGCTAAAAAAATAGCACTCTAACTATCACATTCAATTTTAACTTACTTGCAATTAAAACCAATACCTTTCCCAAGTCTTTGTAACCAAACTTCCTCTTTGGAGGCATGTGAAACTGCCAAGTGTGTTGAACTCATATCCAACCAAGGTTTAGGCTTCTCGGTCTTTACTATTGAAAAATATTTTCTTACAAGTAACCATTCTAACATATATCTCTTACCATAAGAGAACTCAAGCCTCACCTATTTCTCCAAGTATCCATGAGGACCTATAACCAACCAATCCATGCCAAAATTCAAATGCAACATAGCACTATCATGAAGTAATCAAGAAAATGCTTAATGTACCCAATACATAAGATAACTAGACAAGATCAATTTCAAAGCTCCACTCATAAATCAAGAACATAAACATGACAACATGATCTAACCATCTCCGCCAAGGAGATCACATGCATAATAACATACATAAAAATCCTAGTCTCAAGAGAACAAGTACCATGTTGAACTCTAAACGTGTATGAAGAGTAAACCATGTCATAATAGCAACCACTCTAAACCAAGAAAAAGAATGTCCCCAATCACATGAGGCTAACCTTACCAATGATGCATCCATGTAACTGCCAACAACTCCCACTGAACCATGGTATGAGCTACACATGGCATCATGACTACCATCCTCTTCATGAAGATCACTCTTTAACATCAAGCAAAGAGTTCTCACTAACATTTTTACATGAAATGATCAATGCATGATTACCATCATCTGAGGATTCCTCTGTAGAAGAATTAGAACTCTTTTTCTTGTTCTTACAATCCTTCTTCGCATGTCCCAATTTCCCACAGTTCCAACACTTTACCCTACTCTGTCCTTCAGACTTAACCTTCCCTTCCTTGTCTCCCTTAAGTTCCTTTTTCTCAATCCTACCTTTTACAAACAAGGCATCTTGGATTTCCATTTCAGACTTCCTCCTCATCTCGTCTAATAGGAGAGTAGGAATTATATTGTCCATCTTCGGATCTGCACCACTACCACTGATAGCAACAATTAGATTTTCCAAATATTCTGGTAAAGAACAAAGTAACAAAATGCATTTATCTTCATCTTCTAGCTTTAAATCTACAAATGCTAACTGACATAGAATCACCATCTTTCATCTTTAAAGAATACAACTGTCTTTTTAGATACAGCTTATTAGTAAGACTTTTGGTTTGATAGATATCGCCTATTCTCTTCCACAGTTTATATGCAGTAGTTTCTTCTTAAACATTCAAGAGAACAACATCAACAAGACAAAATCTTATGGTCCCTCTTGCCTTCTTCTCAAGCTTAGCCCAATCCTCATCTAACATCGTTGCAGGTGACTTTGTCTCATTACCAACAGCTAACCATTAATCTCTCTTCAAACAGATCCTCCATTTTTAGTTTCCACATCTCATAATTAGATCCATTGAATCTTTCAATATCTAAACTAGAATTAAAACTCATTGTAACAAACTTATTTTCTAAAATCATCAATAACACAATAGTAAAAGCTCCCACTACAACCAAAAAACCTTCAAAATTTTAAGAGAAAGGCATCCCAAACTCTACCCAACCATTAGCTTTGATACCAAATGTTGAAAACAAAGGTAATTATGTAGCTTTAGAAATTGAAAAATTATTATACTGTAGATCTAATTAAGTTTTATTTGTTACATATTATTTGTACATGATTATTGTTATCGCCTGGATTTGCACCCTTGCAGAATATAAAATTCGACAATCCAGTGTAACATGGGAAGACCTCCGAAGTTGTGGGTCACTTGTAGACAGAGGTCAACCTCTGGAGAAGGCCGAATTCCTTTGGTGTCACCTAAACTAATGCTTTCTTGAAGGGAAAGGGAGAAGGAATGCATAAAAATAAAACTAACTCTAAGGTGATGCACCGAAATGACATGAACAATGAGATACTTAATTTACACTAATATTGACGATGAACATAAGATTACACATCAAATTTTGTAAGCCTTACACTAATGTTTCACAAACAGGTTCGATTCACACACTTTTTCTGGAGAGGAAAGAAATATTTTCACAGACTAGAATCCATGTGTGACTAAGTGAACACAATTTCTGATTTATATAGTGATACTTTTGCAAAGGAAGGCATGAAACACAAGATAAAGTTATGAAGGAATGAAAGAAATTCACAAAAATAACTTAATCATGAACCTGAGATGCACAACACTTTGTAGGAACAAGATGGAAATTTGAACATCAATAGTCACCAAGGCAAACTTTATATATCATGCTCCAAAATGAGTTACAGAATTCTACTAATCTGAGAGAGGACTGTAGAAGTCACAGACTTCAGAAAAGCAATAGGAGAACTCTGGAACTCTTTTACAAAGAGGCAAAAATGCCTTATATACAAAAGTGAAGGTTGGCCCCTTAGGGCTTACAAAATATCTGGCTTAGAAAGATCTCCCATAGATCTTTTGCCTGGAATTTAATGTTGCACCCTCAGTGTCCATGTCGGTGTGAAAGATCACCCTTGGAGAAGCCCTCGAATCTTTAGCAGCAACCACCACATTCATTTCTAATCATTGTGCCCACCTTTGAATCTCTCTACAATCGAGCCGCTTTGAATGCTCTTGAGCTTCGAACAGATCTGTGTTGATTCACATTTTGTTGATCTTATTTTTGCTAGTTAGACAGCCACGGCTCGCCCTTAGCTTCCATTTGATTGGTTGGCCATATGCCACATGAGACTGCCGATGGTCAAAGGCTCGCTCAGTCAGAATCATATGTTGATGAGACACTCATCGTGTCTCCCCGATGCGATTATATCATTCTGCAACTTATCGGCATGACTCATTATCGTCAGTAAGAGTCATATTGAGCTACATATGTCTTGGTGATGAGTCCACCCTCTATTCAGTCGGGGAGACATTGCCATATCGGTGAGACCTCAGGGCGAAAACACAACGCTATCCTGAAGTCAAACCACTTCGCCAAGACTTCAAGAAGTTGCTAGGACCTCATGCCGAAAGCCTCAACTCCTGGCGAGCTCGGTTCATTTGTTGTCGGCAGGGCCCCCTTAGTTCATTGAGACGTCATGTAGAATTCCTTTCCCTTTGGCGAACTTCTTTCATTTCGCGAGGCTCCACTGGTCGGTGAGACCTTTGCCGATGACACTTCCTATGTCGCCAAGACCTTCCCATGTCGCTAACACTTCTTAGTGAGCTCAAAATGTTACACTGAAGGCTCCTTTTACTTCGCTGAGATTACTCCTTAGTGAGCTCCTTTTTGTCGGCGAGACCTCCTTGGTGTCACCCCGAACGAATTCCATTCCACCGAGCTCTTTATTTCCTTCGGCAAGACTGTGGAAAGTCAGGAAGACTTCATAGCGAGGTCCAACAGTCATACTGATTCCTACTTTCATCACTGAGACCACCTTCATTCGCTGAGACATCTTGTAGAATTCCTTTTCTTTCGGCGAACTCTTCATTTTAGGAAGACTCTTGGTGAGACCCCTTTGTTGTTGGTGAGACACTGGCATGTCGGCCAGACCTCTCACCGAGCTCCTTATCTCTTGGCAACGAGCTACTTTCTCCTCGGTCGAGGAGACATCTTATATCGGCAAGACCTCTTGCCGATGTCAAACTTTCTTGGTGAGGTCCTTTTGTTGTCGGTGAGGTGAGACACTTGCTGAAGGCAACACATATCGAGGCCCTCCTTTCTTTCGGCAAGACAATCCCACTTCGGGGAGACCTTTCCCCGAGCCCCTCATGTGATACCAAAGACTGATTCTTTGATGAGACTTTTTTGTTTTGGCCAGACGTGTTGGTGAGAGCAAACCACTCACCCCAAGCTCACTTTATTTCACCAAGATTTCCTTGTCTTTTTCCTTGACTCCCTCTGGTTGGTGAGACGTTTCACTGAGCTCCCTATCCCTTCGATGATGAGTTCACTTTTCTTTGGTCGGGGAGACATCTTCAACTTGGTAAGACCTTTCGCCGATACCTGCATCCTTGGGCCGAGATCACCTTCGTTCGCCGAGACATGGCCATGTCGGCAAGACCTTTACCCGACGGCTGGAAACTACACTGATGTCAAATGTCGAAGAGACCTCCTACGTTCAGCGAGACCTTGTGGTGAAGGGACCCACCTTTGCCGAGAGCCCATTCTTTTCTTTGGGAGACATCTGTCGAGCTCATTGTTGTCGCCAAAACATTCTCGGGTCGCCGAGACCTCTTAGCGAGCTCAAAGACCTACCCCAAAGTGTCCATCTATCGCCAAGAGTTATATCGAAGACATCCACACCATCGGCGAGACATTCCATTCTCACCAAGACTTCTCTCCAAGACTTTTTGTTACCCCGAATGAATGCAGTCAGTGTGACTTTCACACATCGGTAAGACTTCTTACCAACAGTATTTATTTTGGTGAGAGTTTCCCCGATGACTTGACACCATCTGCTGACACCGCCTGAATTCGGTGAGACCTCCTCCGATCGGTAAGACCTCCTACCGAAACCTGCACACATACACCGAAGGGATCCTACTTTGCTTTGTCGGCGAGACTTGATGCATTCGCTGAGACTTCTCTCTGAAGAAAAGAACCTCCACCAAAATGAATATCCTCGTCATCGGGACGATGATCGATGTCTTGCCATAGGGACCTATAGGTGAATCCCACTGGCCGTGACATTCCAGGGGTCTTGGCGACTCTCTCCTTAGAAGATTTTCATGCCGAACCTAAACAAGGCAGGCTTCTTCACTGAGTTCCTTATGAAATGTCATCAGATGCATGAACTAACCCTTAATGGAAATATCCCATTTGGCGCTTATGAACACCTACAACATAGATTCCTTGCCTAATTGAGCCTGAGGGTGAAAATTAGGTAACATTTCTGGTGACCTTTGCTAGATGTTTTCCTGCTAAACATAGAAACCAGTAGCCTAGGCCTATCCATTGCGCACGGAGTCATTGGGACAACTCAGAAAAGATCAATAACAGCTTTGAACATGGCTGTAACTCATCTTGAGACTCATCAGAACACTTGGAAACTTATTGAAAACAAGAAAAACTAAAGAAGGGAAACTATTTAACTGTACTGAAACAACACTTAGGGAATGTAGATTGCATCTAAACCTACCCTACACTAACCAGTAAGAAATTACTCAAACAAACCCATTGACAGGTTGGGTAAAATAACTGCCCTTTCTACTTAATATGCAATGACTGGAATGTTTAAGGACAACTGAGTAAAAGTAAAAAATAGAAAAAAGTTTACCAAGAAGATGCACTGCCTCTTGAAATAGGTGGACAAATTCACTTACTCACCAAACAGACCATACATATTGTCAACCAAAGGAGGAAAAATAAGTTGAACATACTCTTGTTTGGTTGTCAGTGCATCTTGTACATCTTCTTTTGTTGTACCTTCATGTGTAGGTACAGGATTGGTGCTTGGTGTTGTATTGGACTCCATCTGAGCTAGGTACCTGATTGGACAGCCCCTGGTAAGGGTAAAGCTTGAACCTTCCTTGCTGGTCTCTTTATCTTCTCTAAAGACTTCATCTTTTCCTTGAAAAGATGCTGATTGAAAGTAATATGCAGGTTGTTCATTGGATGCTACAATCTGAACCTCTTGACTAAGGAGCTGATATCCCTCTTGGATAACTGAAAATAAATCTTCAGACTATGGTTCCTTATGCTCTTTGTTCATGACACAATACACCTTTGTTTCAACAAAGTGGGGAAGCTCATCTAATAAGTTCATAGGCTGCAAAGCATCACCTTCCATAGCTTCTTCTATAGTCTTACCAACTTGAATGGGTTGATCACATGCTTCCCTTTCATATGATACTAGTTCATCATCTATGTTGGAACAAAAAGCTTCTATGATATCATCTACCTCATAATTTTGTATTAAATCTAGATGAGTTTTATCATTTAGTTGCTCCATACTAGGCATAGATGCTATCATGCATGTGAGATCTTCATCTTCATCAACAAATTGAGGAAGTTCATCGAACAAGTTAGCAATATTCTCTGGCCATTCCAAATCAACTGGTAAATCAAGAACCTGTATGCTCTCTTCCGCTTGCTCAACATAACCAGGTAGTTGATCAGATAAATAAGTCAATTGTTCTTCTTCGTGTGGCTCCTTTTCCAGAGAAACTTGGGCATCCTTTGTCTACAAGTGGAGCTCCTTGACTGGTAACTCCTGCATTCTAGTTTCAGCCATCTTATAAATAGCATCAAAAACAATTTCAAATGAATCAAAATCTAAGGGGTTCAGCAATGAATTTGATTCAACATCATCTGCACATGTGCTATTGTTGTTTTGTTGACTGTCATCAATTGACAACTCCCCAAAATGTTTGATGCCTTCTAGCTATTCAATCCTTTGTTGCTGTAATTGATGACACTTGATGGCTAAATGTAAAGGATTCACCTTTTTAATCCTTTCCCACAGGAGTAAACTATCTAGATCAATGGGTTTCTCTTCCTCTTTAGCTACAACATTATGCTCCTTCAAACTCCCCTCAAGTTGCCTCTTTTGAAACTCCTCCGTTATTTGGTGCTGATAATCAGAGTAAGCTTGAGTGTTCCGTACCTGAGCAGAGAGCATCTTCATTTGTTCATCCTTAGCATCTATTTCCTGTTTAAGGTCTCCCTTGAATTGGATTCTTTTTGCTACTCTTTCTTGATCATAAAAGTAGACTTGTTCAGCCACTTCTTGTTGTTACATAATGGTACCCTGCTGCATCTTGATATCAACCAACATCTTAGATAAACAGACAAGCACCCTACTAATGTCATTAATCGTCATATTGTGAAGATCTTGACTTAGATCCCACAACATATGGTCAATATGTTGGAGCAAGTCCAATATGTTCTGGTATGGATGTGTAGGAGCAACATACTCATGATATGGAGGGTAATAGTAAGCACCTTCATGAATATTGGACATCTTTTTATTGAAAGAGCTAGAAACTCATAAATAATAGATTCTTTTGAGACATACCAACACTTGTGCCTATGAAACCAGAAGATTTGAGCTCAGAGTCGCCAGGTATATAAAGAAAATGCCTCCAAAAGGCTGAAACTACTGCTGCACACACCAAGCAGCAGCAATAAAATTTCTAAACATGAACTGAGAAGCAGTTCACTATCCCACCAGGCATGCCATAATTGTTATTACCTGGATTTTCACCCT
>VDFB02193867.1:582517122-582587682 GCA_007258455.2 Sequoia sempervirens | reverse complement strand
CCAATTAGGCCTAATTTGCTTGAATGGCCTAGGTAGCAACAAGGTTTTTGAACTCTAGGCACTAAATCTTCAATTCAATGCATCAAACATATCACACAGGGTTTGAACCATCAATTCCAACCATCTATAACACTTTCCCAAGAGATTTTCATCAAAACCCTAAATCTATAGAGTCACTAAGCCTAATACATGAAGATATTAGGCTAGAGAATCAACTTGCACATGCCAAACACCTTCCCTACATCTACAAATTTGTGAAAACCAAAAAAATGCTTACTTCTTCCATTCCACCAAGTTTCAAGGGATTTCACTTGGTGGAATAGAATTTATTCCATTTTTTCAATCACTAGCAACCTTAACCAGAGTTTCGACCTGCTTGGATTAAAATGCCTCTAACTTGCACAAATCTTTTGAAAGTGAAAAAAACTAGATGCACTAGAAATAGGATTCACTACTCTATCATCCCCAATTTTATTCAAGCCATTATCAAACCGTACCAATCTGTACAATCAACCGTAGCAGCAAAAATGCATTAGAAAGTGCAGAAAATAGAGTTTTTCTATTGATCCAATCTCCAAAAACAACATCCAACCCCAATGCCAACTAGATAAGGCATTCTTAAAGCATTCACAACCATTTACCAATTGTTCCAACTCATTTTCAAATGACGAGCTCAACTAATCATCATTAGACCCCTATTATGCCAAAACTTGCAAAAGTTGCTTTGACAACATTTAAGCAACTTGACAACATTTTGCAATTGACCTCTAAATCACCTCTAATGACTTAAGACAAACTCAAACACACTTGAAATGGTCATGCAAGACCTTATTACATGTAAACAACCAAAACCAACATGAAACTCCAAGTTTGGACCCTTGGAGGCACAATGGGTGCTCCTGCACCATAAATCTTGGTCCCAATTGCAAATTGTTCCTAATGAAATCTTTACTATTAAAAGGGAAACAAGATTCAAAAATTTATACTGTATACTTTTCCATATCTCTTCCAATATTTAATGCATCTGAACATGATTTGCATTGATAAATATATTGGCCCATAAGAAAGAAAATCATGCTTTCTTTCTTTCTTTATATCTTTTGTTGAGTTCTCCAATTTTTCTAAAAACTTCAATCAATACAAATCAGTCACTTACATACATAGGTAGTTTATATGGGAAACCATCATATCCTCTAATTCATATATAAGTAAACCTTTGAACCTAGATAAAGAAGTTCCCATAGGTATTGATCAATTGAGTGACCTCTTAAGATATCCCCAAACTCATGTCCTTGAGGTTTCCAAACCACCATTATGAACGTATCATTCACCCTTCTAAATATCTTATAACTTCTTTCTAATTGGATATGAGGTGATTAATTTTATATTAGATTAACCTCATCAAAATTTCCAACAAGATACAATCTTGGCTAGACTCTCATACTAGCAATAGTATAAAACAGATAGGAAGAAATATCAAAATGTTTATTCAGCTAAAACTATGTTAGCTATCTATGAACATGATCACTAATAATATGACCCAAATCAATAAATTTCTCGGGTGATTACAACTATGATTAAATGCATCCAATCCTCAAAATTGTGAGCATACACATTGTCGACAAGTATATACAACAAAACTATTATATTTGAAATTTCATTTACAAAATGTGACCTATGTAGGTTTTTAGGAAATTGTGACTTTCCTTTCTTTGGAACAACTAGCTAATTCCTACCTATAGTTTTCTAAGACTCAATTTTATTTTTTGAGAAATGGTGATAAGTTGAGCTTCGTCAAGGTTCATGAAAACCCCTCTCTAGGGTAACCTAAGAATCACTTTGAAAGCATCTCCATTCAACATTACAATAATTTTGTTATCACCAGTCTTTACCTCTCTGGTTTGAGGGTCATAATGGTTAGTGCATTCCATCACCAGTTATGGGTATTGCGCTGCTATGGAGAAAGTGATTGCTTGTAGTTGTCTTCTATCTACCAATCTATGTTATTAGGGGTTTGATTTCATTCTTTACCCTCTCCCAAAATGCATCCAAATTTACATATCCTCTTTTCATACCACCAATTTTGGGAAATGTACTCACTAGACTAGATAAATGCACTCATACCCTAGCTAATTGTATTTCATTTTTTATAGAATTAATTCACAAAGGCTGCATATAGTTTATCCTAATAGGAAACCAAATAAATCTTCAGGGGGTCTATATTCTAGTGTGTGACCTAAAATTCCACAATTACTCATGTAATCACCCTGTTTGATTGTTAAATAATTCCATACAAATCACAAGAATAAGATGTGTACCTTTGAATCTTGGCTAGCCATTTTGTGCAGATGAGGGATCGAACTCATTGAATATCACTCTTTGAATCCAACCTATAACTTTTCTTTCACTCTCATCAAATCTTCTATTGTTTCTTGTAAAGATGTTTCTTTATGCAAAAAAAATCCTACTTAATAGGGAAATTTTAGCGTTCTCAAGTTTTGTGAATGTAATTAATGGTGCTCTTAAAGTTGGCACTTGTGAGCTCTCCCTCTATATGACATCAGCTTCAATTTGAATTTTCTCATCAAAAATTTGAATGGTTCTGAGAACCTCATCGAGCTCTGACATTGGTTTTGAAACCTTTTTCAAAGACTGGCATTAATTATTTCATCAAATCAAATGAAAACTTCTTCCAAAATATATTGTCACTAAAAGACTATAAATTATTTTTCAATTGTCATAATGGTTATGAGAACCTAATTTTTTAAAAAAAATTACAAAATCACCATCAAAACAATGAGCTACTTCTTAACTTTCAAGTCATACATTTTTTTTATATTTTAAATAAGTTAATGTATTTATTTTTTATCTCCTTCGAAGAGTGTCTTCATAATCCTCTAATATATATGTATTGGTTTTTCTTTATAAATTTTGAACCACTTAACTAATTTAATATATATATATATAGTTTGTTCTATGCTTCAATAAAAAAATACCTATTTTTTATTATTTTTGTGTAAGTTATTACCACACATGCTCAATGATACAATTTTCAAGATGCATCCACTTTGAAAAAACCATAGAAAGATAATTGAATAAAAAATATGCAACTTGTAGTACTCACTCTTAACTATCTACCAACTATTTTTTTTTAAATTACTAAATATAACAAAAAATAAGGGGTGCACATTGAAAATTATGTTATATTTTAGTAATAAATGCAAGAACACTTTTGTGTGCACTAAGAATTCCACCCCTTAACCTCAACTAGTGTTTTAAATATTTAGTAGCTTATAAACTAGAATTAGAGTAGTACAATTCATTTTCTTATCATATATTCAAATTTTGAGTGTACATGTTGAACAAGACAACTGAGAGGGGGGGTGAATTAGTTGTAGCAATTTTAACCTTTAAAATATTTCACCAGATGTTAGATCAGTTACTATTCACAAATCCCTTACTCTACTAATGTGATTAATCATTAAGTGTGAAAGCAGAAACTAAAAGAAGCAAATTATACACACAATAACACCAGATTTACGTGGAAAACCCAATAAGAGAAAAGCCATGGTGAGGATTAGCTCATGATATAGAGAATATCAAAACCGAATACAAAGGCTCACTTCCAAAACAAGACTTACTGTCCAAAAGGGTTAACCACCTGGAGGGCTCACTGCCACACAAATACAAAGAAAATAGAAGAGATTTGTTATAGAGAGGAACTAGTTTCAATGCAATGGATATTTCCAACACAATTAGCTCACACACTTGTAGACATGCTTGAATGATAGAGTACACCTTTAGCTCACTGCCTCTGAAAACTCGCCTCTTTGAATTTTGTACTGATCTTCTCAATCACAAACTTAACTTCACATCTATCTTGCATATATATTTCTCTTGTACGTGTACTCCTTTTTCACAAACATCTTGACATTTATTTATACCATCTTCAATCTTATAACTCATCCAAGGTCGGCCATACACCATTTGTATTTTCAAATTCAAATTAGGTTGGTGCCAAAACATTCTACAGTGGAATTAGAATGAGGGTGACCCAAGCACACACTTAATGAGGACCTAAATAAGTCCCAACACACTTCACCACACTTCATGAACTTCGTAAGTAGTGTTTAACACAACGTCGACCAATACTAGTGTAAAACACATAAATCAATTAAGCTCATGCAACCTTAACACAATCCAATGTTTTCGGTCAAATTTTACTTGAACATGACCTCATTAGCTTATCCCAAGAAATCTTGAGAACTGCAAGTGATAAAACCTAAACAAGAAGAAATATGGAGCAACTACATTTGTCCCGGACCTCAACCAAATACCCAGAAAATCTTAGTTCACAACTGGTGAACTTATCTCACAATATACAATGATCCAGAAATCCAAAATCTAGATATAGCAACTTCCAACAAGCATGAACAATACCTTTGATCCTTACTAGCATAGTAGAAAAACCCGATGCAAAACCCAAAGCAAACACTGAATACTTGCAACCTTTCTTTATTACAATTTTTTTCAATATCCTTAACATATACAACCAATAACTAACATTCATGACATCAATGACAACACCTTCATACTTGCAACAATCTCTTCCTTTGTCATTGATGGAAACACATGATGTGAAAAACTATCAAAGACAACACAACTTTGAATGCATTTTCTCATGATTTTACTTTCTCCCCCTTAGTAGATAAACTTTTTTCACATGATACTTTCTCCCCCTTTGACATCAATGGCAAGGAAAAATATATTTTCATTGATCATGACATTAAGAACATTACTATTATTGAATACCCCCCCTTAGAAGTACACCCAAATAACTGCACAATGACAAGACAAGATACTAGCTGCCCCCCCTGAGAGGTAGCAACCAAACACAAGTCCAGAAAGAAGATAGATCCATAGATCCATTAGACTGATGCATCTCCATATGCATCTAGTTCAAGAGAGGAGGGGCAGTGACCCCTAACTTCTCTCGGGGATACTCAAAAGTATCTTTAGGAAGAGCCTTCATAAATATGTTAGCAATCTGATCCTTCATAGGTACATATTCAAGCCTTACTTCATTCTCCAAGACCTCTTCTCTTAAAAAGTGATACCTGATAGATATATGCTTTGTCCTTGAGTGCATCACTAGATTCTTTTAAATGTTAATTGCACTTTTTTTATCACAAAAAATAGAAATGGGATCATCATACATTACTCTGATATCTTTCAATGTTTCTTTCACCCATCAAACTTGTGTGCAGTAGGATGATGTAACAATATACTCAACTTCTATAGTGGATAAGGAAACCAAATTTTGCTTTTTACTTAACCATGACACCAATTTGCAACCAAGAAAGAATGCACCACCACTTGTAATTTTTTTGTCATCAACACAACTTTCCCAATCTACATTTGTATAAGCACTTAGTGTAAATTCAATATCCCTAGGATACCATAAGCCATAATCTAGAGTGCCATTCAAATATCTAAATATTCTCTTAACAACAACATGTGTTTCTCTAGGATCTTCTTAAAATCTATCCACAAGACAAACTACATGCATGATATCCGGTCTAGTAGTAGTTAAATACATTAGTCCTCTAATAATTGATCTATATTTGCTTTGATCAACCTTAGGTGAATCATCATCTTTACCCGATTTATAGCTAGTTACAATAGGAGTGCATACCGGCTTGGAACCATCCATTCCAAACTTCTTCAACATCTCTTTTAAATACTTTGGCTGTGAAATAAAAATCTCTTTTTCTGTTTGATTGATTTGCAGCCCAAGAAAGAAATTCATCTCACCAAACATAGACATTTCAAATTCCTTTTGCATTTCTTTAGCAAACATTTTGCACATTGTTTTATTTCCTCCAAAGATAGTGTCATCAACATATACAACTACTATTAAGAATTTTTCATTTTCAATTTTGAAGTACAAATTACTATCTATCGTACCTTTATTGAAACCTTGTTGAATAAAATATCTATCCAACCTTGCATACCAAGCTCTAGGTGCTTTCTTCAATCCATATAAGGCTTTTTTAATCTATAGACCATATCCAAATGATCTTACAACTGAAATTCTTCTGGTTGTTCCATGTAGACTTCTTCCAATTCACCATTCAAAAATGTAGACTTACATCCATCTGATAAACTTTAAAATATTTATGTGCAGAAAATGCCAAAAACATTTTGATAGCTTCCATCCTAGCCACCGGAGCAAAACTCTCCTGAAAATCTATTCCCTCTACTTGTGAGGAACCCTTACACACAAGTCTTGCTTTATTTCTGACCACTTCCCCATTCTCATTACACTTATTTTTGAATACCCATTTTGATCCAATTATGTTTTTGTCTACCAGTGTAGTGACTGATTCCTAGGTTTGATTCTTCTCAATCTTCATAAGTTCTTCTTCCATAGCTTTCATCCAATACTCATCTTTGCATGCTTCACTTATTGTCTTAGGTTCAACTTCAAAAAGTAGACAAATTTATTTCACCAATAGCAACAACTCTACTTGTTGTCAATACTCCTTTCCTTTTGTCTCCAATGATTTGATCTTTAGAATGATTCTTTTGCACATATCTAGGTGTATTTAGGGACAACACGAAGCTTCTTCTTCTTCATTACATTTTTCTTGTTCTTCCACAACTTCTTCAACTTCTATGCAATCAGGTTCATCCAACACATATATATCAACTTTAATTGAATTCTTCAATGCTTCATCCACCTTGACATTTGTGCTTTCTATGATCTTTCTTATCCTTTTATTGCAACATTTGTAATATTTTCTTCTAGTAGAGTATCCAAGGAAGATACCCTCATCACATCTAGCATCAAACTTTCCTAAAAAAATTTATCCCTTATGATATAAAATTTTCTTCCAAATACCTTGAAATACTTGACAGTAGGAATTCTTCCACACCATAACTCATATGGAGTCTTAGTACTGTTAGCTTTTTCTTGAACTTGATTGAACACATAAATAGCAATATGAATAGCTTTTATCCAGTAAACTTCTAGTAGACCTACCTTTGTAATCATTGATATTGTAGCTTCTTGATTCATTTTCTTCTTTCTTTCAACAACTCTATTTTGCTGAGGTGTTCTCGGAGCAGACAATTGCCTCTTTATTCCATGAACTTCACAAAACATGTTAAACTCATTGGAGGTGAATTCACCACCTCTGCTAGACCTTAAACATTTTATTCTCAAATTTGCTTCATTCTCAACCATAGCTTTAAATGCCTTGAACTTTTTGAATGCATCAAATTTCTCTCCAAGAAAATTAACCCATGTATATCTAGAGTAATCATCAATCAGAAGGATGAAATACCTGTTACCTTGTAGAATTATCACTCTTGTAGGACTGAAAATATTTTTATGAATTAAATCTGGCAGTCTAGTAGTAGATTATTTTTTAGATCTAAAGTTGTTTCTAGCTTGCTTTCCAAACTGATAGTCTTTGCAAATAGCATTAACAAGCTTTGTAATCCTCAGTAAATCTCTCACCACTTGTATTGCATTGATTCTCTCCAAGTTGTCAAAATTCATATGACACATCCTCCAATGCCATAACCAAATGTCATTAATCTAAGACATAAAACAATGTCCATCAACTCCCTTAAGTTGATAAATATTTCCTTCAAACTTATTTCCAACAGCAATCACTATTCTGAATCCTTTTCTAATTTCACATCTCTCATCTTTGAATACAAGATTACCTTTACTACACATCTTTCCAACACACAAGAGATAATGTCTTAAACCCTTAACATAGTAGACATCATCAATATTATGCTTTCCATCAAAACTGAATGAACCTATCCCACAAATCTTAGCACCAATATCATCTTCAAACTTAACTAAGCCTCCATCATATTTTTCAACTTTAAAAAACTTACTCTTATCACCAGTCATATGATGTGAACAACCACTATCAACAACCCAATAGTTCTTTTCTTGTTTAGCATGAAGGGAAGAAATCATAGTATCTTCAACTTTCTTCGGAGCACTTTCCTTTCCCTATCTCTCAGTATTAGCAGAAGTAGCTTCATCTTTTATAGCCAGGAACAAGCATTCATTATCATCAAAGTCTCCATAATCATACTCTTCATTAGAAATACCAACATCTTCATTTACATAATATGCTCTCTTAATCATCTTCCCTTTGTTTTCTTTGCTTAATATGTGTTTATTCTTCTTATCTCTTTTCAAACATCTTGAAGCATAATGACATATTCCTCCACAACTAAAGCATTTAAAAGGTAACATACCTTCATACTTATTAGAGCTCTTTCTCATTATTCTTACAAACTTAGCTTCGACTTCATCGAGGTTCTCTTCATTTGAATCTTCACTACTTGTAGCCTTAAAAGCATTTTTTGTTTTGGATCCATTTCTCAAGCTATTCTTTCTCATTTCAAATGATGTTAGAGTACCCAATAACTAGTCTTTAGTATAAGTTTTTTAATCTACAAATTCCTCAATAGTAGATACCTTTTCACTATATGCATCAAGGAGAGTTTCACTTTATGCATCAGGGAGAGTTCTGAGAATCTTCTTTACAATCCTAGATTCATCCACTATAGCACCAAGTCCTCGCATTCCACCCACCAGCTCATCTACTCTTTGTACATAAGATTTAATGTTCTCATCTTCAGACATATGCAGGATCTCAAATTGTGCCTCCAAATTCTGCAACTTTGCTTCTTTGACCTTTTCATCTCCTTCATGAATCTTTTCCAATGCATCCCAAACCTCTTTAGTAGTCTTTATATTTGTAAATTTAATTAACTTGGATTGTGACAAACTATTCTTCAGAATGAAATTTTCCTTATTGTTTGCTTCATGTGCCTTCATCTCATCAGTTGTACTTGGACCATTAGTAGGAGCAGTGTATACAGTCTTATAAGCTTTCTCAACATCATATCCACAGTATTCTAGATTTCTTATTTTCTAGAGGAAATATTTGGTCCCATCAAACCTAGGACACTTAATAGTGATCTTTGTTGAAAACGGAGGTAATTATGTAGCTTTAGAACTTGTAAAACTATTATACTATAGATCTAATTAAGCGTTCTTTCTTACAGATTCTTTGTAGATGATTATATGTTTATATTTATTTTACCATTTGTAGAAGTACACAGAAGATTGTAGAAGAATAAGACCAGAAGATAGAAGTGACACAACATATACCATGGAGAAACCCTTTCGCTAAAAAACTCCACCACCAGAATCAATAGTGCTTGTATTATTTAACCTTAGAATAAGATTACAATAATTCTTTATCAATCCTTGCTTGAGATGCTTCTTTTTCCTTCAACAATTCTTCTTCACAACTTGCAATAAACTATGATAAACTCTCCTCAACTTGTTGCAATTAATAGACAATAATGAGCCTTGTAAACTCCAAAGAGTTGAAAATTACAAAGCACAAAGTTTATCTCACAAAACCTATGCCTATTCTTTGCAAGTAGAGTTCTTTCGTGAAAAACAATGTCAAACCAAGTCCATCAATTTGGGCATCCAAAACTGAAGTCCTAACTCAACGTTGATTACAAAGATATCTTGTAAGCTTCTCCTCAAAGTTGGCACCCAAGAATGGGCCCACTTAACTCAGCCTTATAAAATATCTTATCATGCAAAAGTGTTAACTCCAACATGCCAACTTGGGCCCCCAAGGTGGGTCCAAGTCAATCTCTATTAACTAAAACATATCTCTCAACTATTCATGCAAATATCATGCATGATTGATCATCCCCACTTAACTGAATTTATCACCTGTTATCTTTCATACAACTCAAGTCATTAGTCATTCATTCCAAGTCAATTGAAGTCAACTAGCATTCAACTAAAACTATCTACATGCAACTGAAAATAACTAAACCATAACTGAACTGAACTAAACTAAACTGAACTGAACTTCATGCATTTAAACATCAATCCCTAGCTTCTAGGATCTTTAGATGCATTACTGAAGTGTTATCTTTCTCCAAATAGTTAACTTAACTCAAGGTGAGTTCCACCTTCCATGTGGGTGCCCCATGTGCTCCTATTTTGTAGGATCTCTTCTTCGGCATCCCCACATGCTCCTATCATTTAAAATTAATCACAAATGTCAATTTACATGTTCATTTCATTCAAATTTAATCTATTTCTAATCCTAGTGTTGGGGAACACTTTCCAACAACTTAGGAGATACATGAAATAATGTTTAGGATTGCAATTAAATGGCATCCTATTCCCAACATTCTGCCACTTGACATTATACATTGCAGTTATTCTAAAAAATGAATCATTATTATAAATCAAGTATAGGACTCAAGGCCAATGACCTTCCAACACCAACTAATCAATCCATGCCAACTTCAAATGCAACCTGCATAATCATGAAGCTCCAAGAAAATGATTAATACTCAAAACCAAGAGAACTTATTTGTAGGAACTAGTTTCATAAGATAATCTGCAACATTAATCAAAGTGTCAACTTTCTCAATTAATACCTTCCCACTCTCAACCATTTCTCACACAAAGTGATACTAAACATCAACATGCTTAGTACGAGCATGATACATAGAATTTTTTGCTAAAAAAATAGCACTCTAACTATCACATTCAATTTTAACTTACTTGCAATTAAAACCAATACCTTTCCCAAGTCTTTGTAACCAAACTTCCTCTTTGGAGGCATGTGAAACTGCCAAGTGTGTTGAACTCATATCCAACCAAGGTTTAGGCTTCTCGGTCTTTACTATTGAAAAATATTTTCTTACAAGTAACCATTCTAACATATATCTCTTACCATAAGAGAACTCAAGCCTCACCTATTTCTCCAAGTATCCATGAGGACCTATAACCAACCAATCCATGCCAAAATTCAAATGCAACATAGCACTATCATGAAGTAATCAAGAAAATGCTTAATGTACCCAATACATAAGATAACTAGACAAGATCAATTTCAAAGCTCCACTCATAAATCAAGAACATAAACATGACAACATGATCTAACCATCTCCGCCAAGGAGATCACATGCATAATAACATACATAAAAATCCTAGTCTCAAGAGAACAAGTACCATGTTGAACTCTAAACGTGTATGAAGAGTAAACCATGTCATAATAGCAACCACTCTAAACCAAGAAAAAGAATGTCCCCAATCACATGAGGCTAACCTTACCAATGATGCATCCATGTAACTGCCAACAACTCCCACTGAACCATGGTATGAGCTACACATGGCATCATGACTACCATCCTCTTCATGAAGATCACTCTTTAACATCAAGCAAAGAGTTCTCACTAACATTTTTACATGAAATGATCAATGCATGATTACCATCATCTGAGGATTCCTCTGTAGAAGAATTAGAACTCTTTTTCTTGTTCTTACAATCCTTCTTCGCATGTCCCAATTTCCCACAGTTCCAACACTTTACCCTACTCTGTCCTTCAGACTTAACCTTCCCTTCCTTGTCTCCCTTAAGTTCCTTTTTCTCAATCCTACCTTTTACAAACAAGGCATCTTGGATTTCCATTTCAGACTTCCTCCTCATCTCGTCTAATAGGAGAGTAGGAATTATATTGTCCATCTTCGGATCTGCACCACTACCACTGATAGCAACAATTAGATTTTCCAAATATTCTGGTAAAGAACAAAGTAACAAAATGCATTTATCTTCATCTTCTAGCTTTAAATCTACAAATGCTAACTGACATAGAATCACCATCTTTCATCTTTAAAGAATACAACTGTCTTTTTAGATACAGCTTATTAGTAAGACTTTTGGTTTGATAGATATCGCCTATTCTCTTCCACAGTTTATATGCAGTAGTTTCTTCTTAAACATTCAAGAGAACAACATCAACAAGACAAAATCTTATGGTCCCTCTTGCCTTCTTCTCAAGCTTAGCCCAATCCTCATCTGACATCGTTGCAGGTGACTTTGTCTCATTACCAACAGCTAACCATTAATCTCTCTTCAAACAGATCCTCCATTTTTAGTTTCCACATCTCATAATTAGATCCATTGAATCTTTCAATATCTAAACTAGAATTAAAACTCATTGTAACAAACTTATTTTCCAAAATCATCAATAACACAATAGTAAAAGCTCCCACTACAACCAAAAAACCTTCAAAATTTTAAGAGAAAGGCATCCCAAACTCTACCCAACCATTAGCTTTGATACCAAATGTTGAAAACAAAGGTAATTATGTAGCTTTAGAAATTGAAAAATTATTATACTGTAGATCTAATTAAGTTTTATTTGTTACATATTATTTGTACATGATTATTGTTATCGCCTGGATTTGCACCCTTGCAGAATATAAAATTCGACAATCCAGTGTAACATGGGAAGACCTCCGAAGTTGTGGGTCACTTGTAGACAGAGGTCAACCTCTGGAGAAGGCCGAATTCCTTTGGTGTCACCTAAACTAATGCTTTCTTGAAGGGAAAGGGAGAAGGAATGCATAAAAATAAAACTAACTCTAAGGTGATGCACCGAAATGACATGAACAATGAGATACTTAATTTACACTAATATTGACGATGAACATAAGATTACACATCAAATTTTGTAAGCCTTACACTAATGTTTCACAAACAGGTTCGATTCACACACTTTTTCTGGAGAGGAAAGAAATATTTTCACAGACTAGAATCCATGTGTGACTAAGTGAACACAATTTCTGATTTATATAGTGATACTTTTGCAAAGGAAGGCATGAAACACAAGATAAAGTTATGAAGGAATGAAAGAAATTCACAAAAATAACTTAATCATGAACCTGAGATGCACAACACTTTGTAGGAACAAGATGGAAATTTGAACATCAATAGTCACCAAGGCAAACTTTATATATCATGCTCCAAAATGAGTTACAGAATTCTACTAATCTGAGAGAGGACTGTAGAAGTCACAGACTTCAGAAAAGCAATAGGAGAACTCTGGAACTCTTTTACAAAGAGGCAAAAATGCCTTATATACAAAAGTGAAGGTTGGCCCCTTAGGGCTTACAAAATATCTGGCTTAGAAAGATCTCCCATAGATCTTTTGCCTGGAATTTAATGTTGCACCCTCAGTGTCCATGTCGGTGTGAAAGATCACCCTTGGAGAAGCCCTCGAATCTTTAGCAGCAACCACCACATTCATTTCTAATCATTGTGCCCACCTTTGAATCTCTCTACAATCGAGCCGCTTTGAATGCTCTTGAGCTTCGAACAGATCTGTGTTGATTCACATTTTGTTGATCTTATTTTTGCTAGTTAGACAGCCACGGCTCGCCCTTAGCTTCCATTTGATTGGTTGGCCATATGCCACATGAGACTGCCGATGGTCAAAGGCTCACTCAGTCAGAATCATATGTCGATGAGACACTCATCGTGTCTCCCCGATGCGATTATATCATTCTGCAACTTATCGGCATGACTCATTATCGTCAGTAAGAGTCATATTGAGCTACATATGTCTTGGTGATGAGTCCACCCTCTATTCAGTCGGGGAGACATTGCCATATCGGTGAGACCTCAGGGCGAAAACACAACGCTATCCTGAAGTCAAACCACTTCGCCAAGACTTCAAGAAGTCGCTAGGACCTCATGCCGAAAGCCTCAACTCCTGGCGAGCTCGGTTCATTTGTTGTCGGCAGGGCCCCCTTAGTTCGTTGAGACGTCATGTAGAATTCCTTTCCCTTTGGCGAACTTCTTTCATTTCGCGAGGCTCCACTGGTCGGTGAGACCTTTGCCGATGACACTTCCTATGTCGCCAAGACCTTCCCATGTCGCTAACACTTCTTAGTGAGCTCAAAATGTTACACTGAAGGCTCCTTTTACTTCGCTGAGATTACTCCTTAGTGAGCTCCTTTTTGTCGGCGAGACCTCCTTGGTGTCACCCCGAACGAATTCCATTCCACCGAGCTCTTTATTTCCTTCGGCAAGACTGTGGAAAGTCAGGAAGACTTCATAGCGAGGTCCAACAGTCATACTGATTCCTACTTTCATCGCTGAGACCACCTTCATTCGCTGAGACATCTTGTAGAATTCCTTTTCTTTCGGCGAACTCTTCATTTTAGGAAGACTCTTGGTGAGACCCCTTTGTTGTTGGTGAGACACTGGCATGTCGGCCAGACCTCTCACCGAGCTCCTTATCTCTTGGCAACGAGCTACTTTCTCCTCGGTCGAGGAGACATCTTATATCGGCAAGACCTCTTGCCGATGTCAAACTTTCTTGGTGAGGTCCTTTTGTTGTCGGTGAGACACTTGCTGAAGGCAACACATATCGAGGCCCTCCTTTCTTTCGGCAAGACAATCCCACTTCGGGGAGACCTTTCCCCGAGCCCCTCATGTGATACCAAAGACTGATTCTTTGATGAGACTTTTTTGTTTTGGCCAGACGTGTTGGTGAGAGCAAACCACTCACCCCAAGCTCACTTTATTTCACCAAGATTTCCTTGTCTTTTTCCTTGACTCCCTCTGGTTGGTGAGACGTTTCACTGAGCTCCCTATCCCTTCGATGATGAGTTCACTTTTCTTTGGTCGGGGAGACATCTTCAACTTGGTAAGACCTTTCGCCGATACCTGCATCCTTGGGCCGAGATCACCTTCGTTCGCCGAGACATGGCCATGTCGGCAAGACCTTTACCCGACGGCTGGAAACTACACTGATGTCAAATGTCGAAGAGACCTCCTACGTTCAGCGAGACCTTGTGGTGAAGGGACCCACCTTTGCCGAGAGCCCATTCTTTTCTTTGGGAGACATCTGTCGAGCTCATTGTTGTCGCCAAAACATTCCCGGGTCGCCGAGACCTCTTAGCGAGCTCAAAGACCTACCCCAAAGTGTCCATCTGTCGCCAAGAGTTATATCGAAGACATCCACACCATCGGCGAGACATTCCATTCTCACCAAGACTTCTCTCCAAGAATTTTTGTTACCCCGAATGAATGCAGTCAGTGTGACTTTCACACATCGGTAAGACTTCTTACCAACAGTATTTATTTTGGTGAGAGTTTCCCCGATGACTTGACACCATCTGCTGACACCGCCTGATTCGGTGAGACCTCCTCCGATCGGTAAGACCTCCTACCGAAACCCGCACACATACACCGAAGGGATCCTACTTTGCTTTGTCGGCGAGACTTGATGCATTCGCTGAGACTTCTCTCTGAAGAAAAGAACCTCCACCAAAATGAATATCCTCGTCATCGGGACGATGATCGATGTCTTGCCATAGGGACCTATAGGTGAATCCCACTGGCCGTGACATTCCAGGGGTCTTGGCGACTCTCTCCTTAGAAGATTTTCATGCCGAACCTAAACAAGGCAGGCTTCTTCACTGAGTTCCTTATGAAATGTCATCAGATGCATGAACTAACCCTTAATGGAAATATCCCATTTGGCCCTTATGAACACCTACAACATAGATTCCTTGCCTAATTGAGCCTGAGGGTGAAAATTAGGTAACATTTCTGGTGACCTTTGCTGGATGTTTGCCTGCTAAACATAGAAACCAGTAGCCTAGGCCTATCCATTGCGCACGGAGTCATTGGGACAACTCAGAAAAGATCAAGAACAGCTTTGAACATGGCTGTAACTCATCTTGAGACTCATCAGAACACTTGGAAACTTATTGAAAACAAGAAAAACTGAAGAAGGGAAACTATTTAACTGTACTGAAACAACACTTAGGGAATGTAGATTGCATCTAAACCTACCCTACACTAACCAGTAAGAAATTACTCAAACAAACCCATTGACAGGTTGGTAAAATAACTGCCCTTTCTACTTAATATGCAATGACTGGCATGTTTAAGGACAACTGAGTAAAAGTAAAAAATAGAAAAAAGTTTACCAAGAAGATGCACTGCCTCTTGAAATAGGTGGAAAAATTCACTTACTCACCAAACAGACCATACATATTGTCAACCAAAGGAGGAAAAATAAGTTGAACATACTCTTGTTTGGTTGTCAGTGCATCTTGTACATCTTCTTTTGTTGTACCTTCATGTGTAGGTACAGGATTGGTGCTTGGTGTTGTATTGGACTCCATCTGAGCTAGGTACCTGATTGGACAGCCCCTGGTAAGGGTAAAGCTTGAACCTTCCTTGCTGGTCTCTTTATCTTCTCTAAAGACTTCATCTTTTCCTTGAAAAGATGCTGATTGAAAGTAATATGCAGGTTGTTCATTGGATGCTACAATCTGAACCTCTTGACTAAGGAGCTGATATCCCTCTTGGATAACTGAAAATAAATCTTCAGACTATGGTTCCTTATGCTCTTTGTTCATGACACAATACACCTTTGTTTCAACAAAGTGGGGAAGCTCATCTAATAAGTTCATAGGCTGCAAAGCATCACCTTCCATAGCTTCTTCTATAGTCTTACCAACTTGAATGGGTTGATCACATGCTTCCCTTTCATATGATACTAGTTCATCATCTATGTTGGAACAAAAAGCTTCTATGATATCATCTACCTCATAATTTTGTATTAAATCTAGATGAGTTTTATCATTTAGTTGCTCCATACTAGGCATAGATGCTATCATGCATGTGAGATCTTCATCTTCATCAACAAATTGAGGAAGTTCATCGAACAAGTTAGCAATATTCTCTAGCCATTCCAAATCAACTGGTAAATCAAGAACCTGTATGCTCTCTTCCGCTTGCTCAACATAACCAGGTAGTTGATCAGATAAATAAGTCAATTGTTCTTCTTCGTGTGGCTCCTTTTCCAGAGAAACTTGGGCATCCTTTGTCTACAAGTGGAGCTCCTTGACTGGTAACTCCTGCATTCTAGTTTCAGCCATCTTATAAATAGCATCAAAAACAATTTCAAATGAATCAAAATCTAAGGGGTTCAGCAATGAATTTGATTCAACATCATCTGCACATGTGCTATTGTTGTTTTGTTGACTGTCATCAATTGACAACTCCCCAAAATGTTTGATGCCTTCTAGCTATTCAATCCTTTGTTGCTGTAATTGATGACACTTGATGGCTAAATGTAAAGGATTCACCTTTTTAATCCTTTCCCATAGGAGTAAACTATCTAGATCAATGGGTTGCTCTTCCTCTTTAGCTACAACATTATGCTCCTTCAAACTCCCCTCAAGTTGCCTCTTTTGAAACTCCTCCGTTATTTGGTGCTGATAATCAGAGTAAGCTTGAGTGTTCCGTACCTGAGCAGAGAGCATCTTCATTTGTTCATCCTTAGCATCTATTTCCTGTTTAAGGTCTCCCTTGAATTGGATTCTTTTTGCTACTCTTTCTTGATCATAAAAGTAGACTTGTTCAGCCACTTCTTGTTGTTACATAATGGTACCCTGCTGCATCTTGATATCAACCAACATCTTAGATAAACAGACAAGCACCCTACTAATGTCATTAATCGTCATATTGTGAAGATCTTGACTTAGATCCCACAACATATGGTCAATATGTTGGAGCAAGTCCAATATGTTCTGGTATGGATGTGTAGGAGCAACATACTCATGATATGGAGGGTAATAGTAAGCACCTTCATGAATATTGGACATCTTTTTATTGAAAGAGCTAGAAACTCATAAATAATAGATTCTTTTGAGACATACCAACACTTGTGCCTATGAAACCAGAAGATTTGAGCTCAGAGTCGCCAGGTATGTAAAGAAAATGCCTCCAAAAGGCTGAAACTACTGCTGCACACACCAAGCAGCAGCAATAAAATTTCTAAACATGAACTGAGAAGCAGTTCACTATCCCACCAGGCATGCCAGAACTGTTATTACCTGGATTTTCACCCTTGAAGAATATAAAATTTGACAATCCAATGTAACATGGGAATACCTTTGAAGCTGTGGGTCACTTGTAGATAGAGGTCAACCTCCGAAGAAGGCCGGCTTCCTTTGGTGTCACCTAAACTAATGCATTCTTGAAGGGAAAGAGAGAAGGAATGCATAAAAATAAAACTAACTCTAAGGTGATGCATCGAAATGACAGGAACAATGAGATACTTAATTTACACTTGAATACTGACGATGAACATAAGATTACACATCAAATTATGTAAGCCTTACACTAACGTTTCACAAAGAGGTTCAATTCACACACTTTTTTCGGAGAGGAAAGAAAGATTTTCACATACTAGAATCCATGTGTGTCTAAGTGAACACAATTTGTGATTTATATAGTGATACTTTTGCAAAGGAAGGCATGAAACACAAGATAAAGTTATGAAGGAATGAAAGAAATTCACAAAAAAAACTTAATCATGAACCTGAGATGCACAACACTTTGCAGGAACAAGATGGAAATTTGAACATCAATAGTCACCAAGGAAAACTTTATATATCATGCTCCAAAATGAGTTACAAAATTTTGCTAATCTGAGAGAGGACTGTAGAAGTCACAGACTTCAGAAAAGCAACAGGAGAACTCTGGAACTCTTTTACAAAGAGGCAAAAATGCCTTATATACAAAAGTGAAGGTCGGCCCCTTAGGGCTTACAAAATATCTGGCTCAGAAAGATCTCCCATAGATCTTTTGCCTAGAATTTAATGTTGCACCCTCAGTTTCCATGTCGGTGTGAAAGATCGCCCTTGGAGAAGCCCTCAGATCTTTAGCAGCAACCACCGCATTCATTTCTAATCCTCGTGTCCACCTTTGAATCTCTCTACAGTCGAGCCGCTTTGAATGCTCTTGAGCTCCGAACAGATTCGTGTCGATTCACATTCTGTTGATCTTATTTTTGCTGGTTAGACAACCATAGCTCGCCCTTAGCTCCCATTTGATTGGCTGGCCATACGCCACATGAGACTGCCGACGGTCAAAGGCTCGCTCAGTTAGAATCGTATGTCAGTGAGACACTCATCGTGTCTCCCTGATGCGATTATATCATTCTACAACTTATTGGTATGACTCATTATTGTCGGCAAGAGTCATATCGAGCTACATATGTCTCGGCGATGAGTCCACCCTCTATTCAGTCGGGGAGACATTGCCATATCGGTGAGACCTCGGGGAGAAAACACAACGCTATCCCAAATTCAAACCACTTTGGCAAGACTTCAAGAAGTCGCTAGGACCTCATGCCGAAAGCCTCGACTCCTGGCGAGCTCGGTTCATTTGCTATCGGCAGGACCCCCTTAGTTCGCCGAGACGTCATGTAGAATTCCTTTCCCTTTGGTGAACTTCTTTCATTTCGGGAGGCTCCACTGGTCGGTGAGACCTTTGTCGATGACACTTCCTATGTCGCCAAGACCTTCCTGTGTCGCTGACACTTCTTAACGAGCTAAAAATGTTACATCGAAGGCTCCGTTTACTTTGCTGAGATTACTCCTCGGCGAGATCCTTTTTGTCAACGAGACCTCCTTGGTGACACCCCGAATGAATTCCATTCCACCGAGCTCTTTATTTCCTTCGGCAAGACCGTGGAAAGTTGGGAAGACTTCATAGCGAGGTCCAACAGTCATACTGATTCCTGCTTCCATCGCTGAGACCACCTTCATTCGCCGAGACATCTTGTAGAATTCATTTTCCTTCGATGAATTTTTCATTTCGGGAAGACTCTTGGTGAGACCCCTTTGTTGTTGGTGAGACACTAGCCTGTCAGCCAGACCTCTCGCCGAGCTCCTTATCTCTCAGCGATCAGCTACTTTCTCCTCAGTCGAGGAGACACCTTATATCGGCAAGACCTCTTGCTGATGTCAAACTTTCTCGGTGAGGTCCTTTTGTTGTCAGCAAGACACTTGCCAAAGGCAACACATATTGAGGCCCTCCTTTCTTTCGGTGAGACAATCCCACTTTGGGAAGACCTTTCCCCAAGCCCCTCATGTGATACCATAGACTGATTCTTTGGTGAGACTTTTTTGTTTCGGTCAGACGTGTTGGCAAGAGAAAACCACTCACCCCGAGTTCACTTTATTTCGCCAAGATTTCCTTGTCTTTCACAGTGACTCCCACCGGTCGGTGAGACATTTCACCGTGCTCCCTATCCTTTCGGCGATGAGTTCACTTTTCTTTGGTCAGGGAGACATCTCCAACTTGGCAAGACCTTTCGCCAATACCTGCGTCCTTGGGCCGAGATCACCTTTGTTCGCCGAGACGTGGCCATGTTGGCAAGACCTTTACCCAACGGCTAGAAACTACACTAATGTCAAATGTCAAGGAGACCTCCTGCGTTCAGCGAGACCTTGTGGCGAAGGGACCCACCTTTGCCGAGAGCCCATCCTTTTGTTTGGGAGACATCTGTCGAGCTCATTGTTGTCACCAAAACATTCCCAGGTTGTCGAGACCTATTAGCGAGCTCAAAGACCTACCCCGAAGTTTCCATCTGTCACCAAGAGTTATATCGAAGACATCCACACCATTGGTGAGACATTCCATTCTCGCCAAGACTTCTCTCCGAGACTCTTTATTACCCCGAAAGAATGCAGTCAGTGTGACTTTCACACATCGGTAAGACTTCTTACCGACAGTATTTCCTCCGGTGAGAGTTTCCTCGATGACATGACACCATCTGCTGACACTGCCTGACTTCGGCGAGACCTCCTCCGATCGGTAAGACCTCCTACCGAAACTCGCACACATACACCGAAGGGATCCTGCTTTGCTTTGTCGACGAGACTTGATGCATCCACTAAGACTTCTCTCCAAAGAAAAGAACCTTCGTCGAAACCCGCACACATACGCCGAAGGGATCCTACTTTGCTTTGTCAGTGAGACCCAATGCATTCGCCAAGACTTCTCTTCAAAGAAAAGAACCTCTGCCAAAATGAATATCCTTTTGTCATCGAGATGATGATCGATGTCTTGCCGATAGGGACCTGTAGGTGAATCCTAGTCATCGTGACATTCCAGGGGTCTTGGTGACTCTCTCCTTAGAATATTTTCATGCTGAACCTAAACAAGGCAGGCTTCTTCACTGAGTTCCCTGTGAAATGTCATTAGATGCATGAACTAACCCTTAATGGAAATATCCCATTTGGCCCTTATGAACACCTGCAACATAGATGCTTTGCCTGATTGAGCCTGAGGGTGAAAATTAGGTAACAATTATCTATTTAGATTCATTTTACCATTTGTAGATGTACACAAAAAATTGTAGAAGAATAAGACCAAAAGATAGAAGTGACACAACATATACCGTGGAGAAACCCTTTCGGGAAAAAACTCCACCACTAGAATCAATAGTGCTTGTATTATTTAACCTTAGAATAAGATTACAATAATTCTTTATCAATCCTTTCTTGAGATGCTTCTTTTTCCTTCAACAATTCTTCTTCACAACCTACAATAAACTCTGATAAAACTATCTTCAACTTGATGTAATTAATAGACAATAATGAGCCTTTTAAACTCCAAAGAGTTGACAATTACAAAGCACAAAGCTTATCTCACAATACCTACGCCTATTCTTTGCAAGTAGATTTCTTCCGTGAAAAATAATGTCAAACCAATTCCATCAATTTGGGCATCCAAAACTGAAGTCCTAACTCAACGTTGATTACAAAGATATCTTGTAAGCTTCTCCTCAAATTTGGTGCCCAAGAATGTGCCCACTTAACTCAGCCTTATAAAATATCTTATCATGCAAAAGTGTTAACTCCAAGATGCCAACTTGGGCACCCAAAGTGGGTCCAAGTCAATCTATGTTAACTAAAACATATAACTCCACCATTCATGCAAATATCATGCATGATTAATCATCCCCACTTAACTGAATGTATCACCTATTATATGTCATGCAACTCAAGTCATTAGTCATGCATTCCAAGTCAACAGAAGTCAACTAGCATTCAACTAAAACTAACTACATGCAATTAAAGATAATTGAACCATAATTGAACTGAATTGAACTGAACTTCATGCTTGTAAACATCAATCCCTAACTTCTAGGATCTTTACATGCATTACTGAAGTGTTATCTTTCTCCAAACAGTTAACTTAACTCAAGGTGAGTTCCACCTTCCATATGGGTTCCCCATTGATGCAAGAGCATCTACCAAAAACCACAAACCATCAAGGGTTCTTTAGACCCAAACCACAACTAAGAAGATCAATTAGCAAATCCATCAAAAACTCCCTTATCCATCCATCAATTTCACTTGAAATTTTAAGGCTACCAATAAGCCAAATCACCACATAAACATTCCAAACCTTTATCAAATTCAAATACATCTTAAACAACATCAAATTGACTGAACCAAATCAAAAACACCATAAGAAACTCTGAACCAACCACATCTTACCAAATTACCCTTCATTGTGACTTGTTTCAATTAAGGAAAAAAGACAACATTCTCTCAATCTTGCTTCAAACCTGTTACCAGACCTTGTAACACCTTTGAACATCATAACTTGACTAAAACAAATGCAAAATCACACTAGCAAACTTTGAAACTAACCAATTTGATCAACTTGCACACCAAGACACCTATTTTTCACCATGATTCCACATAGTTCAACTGCCAAATCAGTATATTTTGCTTCCTAAACTTTTTTCAAACATTGAGACATATTTACCAACATCATTTAAGTAGATTCAAATCAAATTCCATCACTCAAATCACTTTTTTAACAGATTTCCACTTTTTATGCAGTCATGGCACTATTTGTCTATTAGGTCTCCACACTCTAAATTGGGTGTTTCTCCCATACCATATTGAATAATCCCAAACTATTTACACATTCAAGAACCCATTATTTCCAAATTAAACATATCAAAAGCTTTGATATAGTTGTTTTGAAAATTTTACCAAAACAATTGACTGTTCATTGGAAAGTGCCTCAAATTAGGCCAAAATTACAAAGGAAGTACCTTTCAAACAACTCCAAAACCTTTCTTAACCCAAAAAAATCTTAGATAAAATCAATTAACCACCAAATCTTCCATTATTATCAAAGAAACCATTCACTATTGCATCAAATCTAGAAACCCGCATTCAAGCATAATTTTGAATCAAGCAACCAAGGGTTTATTGAAAATACCTTTTACAAACCTCATTATACCTTGCCACCACTTCCAAAACATGATAATATGTCTTCACATATATATTAAACCATTTACCAACCTCCTTGATTGCATATTCAACCATTTCTAACTTTGAGCCAACCATTTCATGAAGGAAATTCAGATTTTGCACAATTTACAAACCTAGGGCATCATTAAATCTACCCAAGACCATGTCTTCGAGCTCTAAAACCTTGATATCACTTAAAATACATATCCAACTACCTTCCTACCAATTTTCAAGATATTTCATTGGTTAAATTTGGATAAACATAATTTTCTTTACCACTGGTTACACTAAATCATGTTTGTGACAAATTTCAGTAAATTTGAAATATCTTCCTCAAAACTAAATGAAAATTAATGAAACAAAAATAAAAATGAATTATACTCATAGGTGAATCAATTCCAATGAATTTCCCTCAAAAATTAGGTCGTACTTGGCCATACAGCAACCTGCAAACACATTTTACCAGTCTGAAATACAGAAAATGCAAAGTTTTAAGCATGCACAGGGGTTTCTAAATGATTTTCTTCTTATTCAAACTTCCTCGTCTACATGAAAACAATGTAAAATTATTTTTTGAAGGATTTTCATCTTCGCCAATCAACTAAACCTTCTATTTTCCCACTGGACTCTTCATATTCTTTGCTTTTTTGCTTTTTTTGCATTTTTACATAATTGACAACTTTGCAAAATTTGCAAGTTTTGCATTTTCTATTATTTTGACCACCTAGAGAACTACAAAAGACTCAAAATACATTTTAATTGACCTTTACATGACACTTTTACATTGCTTTAGACTTGAAAACTCAAATTTTACAATTTTGCCTTTTCAAGGCATTCAGTGAACAAGGTGCACCTGCACCATACAACCAACCAACAAAAACTTTCCAAGTCCCTTGGAAACATGTTGTATCAAATTTTATTGTTCTTTCATCTTCATATCAACTTCAAACTTGTCTTGGACTGCTTCTTCTTTCTTTCTCTTGAATCTTCATCGAGCTTGGTTCCAACCCTGCCTTCAGCTTTGTCTTCATCGCCATCTTCACTTATCTTTTTCCATCTCTCTTCTCTGCCTATCAAGTTCACAATCACTTTTCTCATTCAAAAGGACACAGGACTTCCCTTTCACAACTCTCATATTTCCTCTTTTCCCACAATTCATCTTTGACCTTCTCTGACCAATCATCTTTTCATCTTCTCATCTAATCCCATCAGTGGAGTACTCTTCAGGCTACAAACTCAAGTGCTTCTTCAGTCAAGTATCCATCTTTCTTACTGCCTCACCACACAACTCAGAAAACTTCTTTTCCTCACCCAGGTGTCTCCTCTTTTCTCTACCTAGTCTCTGAGCAACCAACAACTAGGTTTTGTCTTAACCTGCACAAACACACCAACACACAACCACCAAACTCTCTCTACAGCTTAGATGGATCAAGCACTTGCAACCAAGTCAACAAACCAACTTCAGCAAACTACCAATTCAACAAATCCTCAGAATCAGCTAGCTCTAATATCAATTGATGCAAGAGCATCTACCAAAAACCACAAACCATTAAGGGTTCTTCAGACCCAAACCACAACTGAGAAGATCAATTAGCAAATCCATCAAAAACTCCCTTATCCATCCATCAATTTCACTTGAAATTTTAAGGCTACTAATAATCCAAATCACCACATAAACATTCCAAACCTTTATTAGATTCAAATACATCTTAAACAACATCAAATTGACTGAACCAAATCAAAAACACCATAAGAAACTCTGAACCAACCACATCTTACCAAATTACCCTTCATTATGACTTGTTTCAATTAAGGAAAAAAGACAACATTCTCTCAATCTTGCTTCAAACCTGTTACCAGACCTTGTAACGCCTTTGAACATCATAACTTGACTAAAAAAAATGCAAAATCACATTAGCAAACTCTGAAATTAACCAATTTGATCAACTTGCACACCAAGACACCTATTTTGCACCATGATTCCACATAGTTCAACCCCCAAAACAACGTATTTTGCTTCCTAAATTTTTTTCAAACATTGAGACATATTTACCAACAACATTTAAGCAGATTCAAATCAAATTCCATCACTCAAATCATTGCTTTAACATATTTCCACTTTTTATGCAATCATGGCACTATTTGTCTATTAGGTCTCCACACTCTAAATCGGGTGTTTCTCCCATACCATATTGAATCATCCCAAACTATTTACACATATAGGAACCCATTATTTCCAAATTAAACATATCAAAAGCTTTGATATAGTTGTTTTGAAAATTTTACCAAAACAATTGACTGTCCACTGGAAAGTGCCTCAAATTAGGCCAAAATTACAAAGGAAGTTCCTTTCAAACAACTCCAAAGCCTTTCTTAACCCAAAAAAGTCTTAGATCACATCAATTAACCACCAAATATTCTATTAGTCTCAAATAAACTATTCACTATTGCATCAAATATAGAAACCCTTATTCAAGCATAATTTTGAATCAAGCAACCAAGGGTTTATTGAAAATACCTTTTACAAACCTCATTATACCTTTCCATGACTTCCAACACATGAGAATATTTCTGCACATACAAAGTAAACAATTTACCAACCTCCTTGATTGCATATTCAACCATTTCTAACTTTCGGCCAACCATTTCATGAAGGAAATTCAAATTTTGCACAATTTACAGACCTAGGGCATCATACACACAATAACACCAAATTTACATGGAAATCCTAATAAGGTAAAAACCATGGTGAGTATTAGCTCACGATATAGAGAATATCAAAACCAAATACAAAGGCTCACTGCTAGAGAGGCTCACTGCCAAAACAAGACTCACTGTTTGGAACAGGACTCACTTTCCAAAAGGGTTAACTACTTAAAGGGCTCACTACCACACAGATACAAAGAAGATAGAAGAGATTTGTTACAGAGAGAAAATAGTCTCAATGCAATGAATATTTCAACCACAATTCACTCACACACTTGTAGACATGCTTGAATGATAGAGTACACCTTCAGCTCACTGCCTCCGGAAACTTACCTCTTCAAATTTCACACTGGTTTGATCAATCACACACATAATTTCACATCTATCTACATCTATCTTGCTCTTGTACATGTACTCATTTTTCACAAACATTTTGACATTTATTTATACCATCTTCAATCTTGAAACTCATCCAAGGTCAACCATACACCATTTGTATTGTCAAATTCAAATTAGGTCAGCACCGAAACATTCTACGATGGAATTAGAATGAGGGAGACTCAAGCACACACTTAATGAGGACCTAAATAAGTCTCAACGTGATTCATCACACTTCATGAACTCTGTAAGTAGTGTTTAACACAAGGTCAGCCAATACTAGTGTAAAACACATAAATCAATTAAGCTCACACAATCTTAACACGATCCGATCTTTTCAGTCAACAAATTTTACTTAAACACGACCTCATCAGCATATCCTAAGAAATCCTGAGAACCGCAAGTGATAAAATCCGAACAAGAAGAAATCTGGAGCAACTACATTTCTCTCGGACGTCAGCCAGATACCCAGAAAATCTCAGTTCACAACTGGTGAACATATCTCACACTGTACACAATGATCTAGAAACCAAAAATCTGGATATAGCAACTTCCAACAACTATGAACAATACCTCAGATCCTTCCTAGCATAGCAACAAAAGCCGGAGCAAAACCCAGAGTAAACATTGAATACCTGCAACTTTTCTTTATTACAATTTTCTCAATATCCTCAACATATACAACCAATAACTAACATTCATGACATCAATGAAAACAAAAATCAGTTGAAAACTAGTTAACCAATTGACATCAATGACAACACCTTCATACTTGCAACAGTACACATCTTGAATTACTCATCCATATTTTTCTCTACATTATTTTAAGAAAAAAGGTGGCTAATTTTGACTTCCTTTTGTCCCCCATTTCCATGCACTTACCCCACAGTCTAATTTGATGAATTCAATATTTTATTCACAAGAGATCATAGTGCTCTACACAAGCCATAAATAGCTTGGGGAATTAGAACGCTGTGGGAAAAGAGTGTGTTTGGATGATTCTATTTGTAAGAGTACGCCTAGCCATTGGAGGTTTATCCTCTTTATTCAATATACAATGAATTTTATATCAATGTACCTTAGGTTTGTATCTGAGATATGAGAAATTTGAGAACCAATCTTTGAAAGGGGTGTGACCCCTTTTATTCATCTTTCATTTATTTACTTAAGAGGGATTTCAACATGAAATAAACATTGAGATATATGAGCTCATATAAATTTTCTAAACCAAACGTAGGAGAAAGAAATTTTAATGGGTGCTTGAGTAGTGATAAAACTTGTAGTGGAGCTTTGGTGTGCTTTAGTATTTTAAAACCTTGCATTCTTATAGTTTGACAGGATTTTGGAGATATGGTATATGTTACCCCAAAATTTGAACTTGAAATTTTTCAAAATTTAGTGCATTCTCCTATACACACCCGCAAGCTTATCGAATCACAAAAATGATTATTTTTGAAAATCTACTAATGCTAGTGAAAATTACCCTTATGGGCATGATTCTATCCCTATTTCATCCAATCTGGCAAGTTTTCATGCTCAAATTTGTCATTGTTTGCAAAAAAATTAGCTTCACTTTTCCCTGCATACCATTCACAAACTGAGTAAAAATCAGACTTCGATGTTGTTGGCGATTAAATGGTTTTTGGGTTTTCCTTGAGGAATTCAAATCATCATTCTATCCAAATTTTGTGCAAAACAGAGTTGTTATGCAAAAGATATGGAGGTTTTCGTCTTTCTAGCCTGAGCATAGTTCAGGAGAAAATAATTAAAAGTGTTGTTGGGAAATTATGTCTTATCATTTAAATCAGTTTCAAGTAGTTGAGGCACGAAATGTTTCTTTAAATATTTCTCCTATGATTAAAAATAATTATTATTAAATATTGGGAAATTTTTATTAAAGTGGCCCCCTTTATTAAGAAAATTAGAAAATTCTAATATTCCACGGGCTTTATTGAAGTTATTTTGTGAGAAAATTCGAAATGGCACTAAGTTTTAATGTGCGGGCATTTGGAAAAGTTTTAAAGTGGGGGCCCCACCAATCTTTTAAGTGTCGGGAGTTTTCCAAGTTCTAAAACCTCAAAGATCACCGACATTGGTTATAAAGTTACACATTTCCCCGATTGCCCGACTCCACTCATTTCCCATTGTTTGCAAAAGCTTATGGACATTCATCAAAGCAAATGCAATTGGCGAAGTGAAAAAACCAAACTCTGCGGCACGTGCGAGTATTCTTCTACCACAATAAGGAACATGGACTGATTGGCACAATGACTTTGAGATGGTCGCAGGATATCCACCAGATAGGTCTGTTGAATTGGCTTTAGAAACTTTCTAGTGAACTCAAATGGCTGATCTGAAACAATGTATCACATCACAATGATAGATGATACTTCAAGATGTGGTTTTTCATTGAGAAGCTTCCTATAAGAGAGATACATCATTGGTGGTGAACTATGTACTTGATATGGGTAGGTGTGACTTGAGCTACGATGTTCGGGACGGAGCACGCAAGTTGAAGCAGCTTCTGGCACATTCCTTTTCCGGATGTTGGGGTAGATAGAGGAAATAAAGCATCACAGACTTATGTTGTTGAACAAATTATTTCATTAGTTGATTTACCTCAGTGTAGTGGTGTTGAATCATAAAGGTTTGAAGACAATTCTGAAAGACATGTATTTGGGAAGACTTTTTTTTTAACAGCATGATTCTCATGGAAACTTGGTCTCAGCAATTGAAAAATGTGTTTTATCTCCCAAGTTGGATCCAGTCTTGCATCCAATAGGAAAATAAAAACTTTTCTCGTCTGGTTCTCCATCAACGGCAAGAAGACTCCATTATATGGGTAACGAGCACCTACAATAGTATGTAGTGAAAAAGTCCACCAGCTCTATAGAAAGTGAAGCTAATCCCAAAATGTTGAAATTCAAGTGAGAACTTCCACTTGGGACAACAAAGCAGTGGTAAGTTTTATCTGTTGAACCATTTGTCAGGCTCTTTGTTTGATGTTGCAGGGGGTAGGTGCATAGATGGTGTCTGGATGTCTCTCATCACTAGTGATGGAGAAGATGTTCCTGATGACAGCAAGTGCCTCTATTTGCTCTTAGACTTTAAGGGTCTTGGAAGTTTTGAGCGAAGTGAGCAAGAGGATATGCTTCTCTCTGTTCTCAACACAACAGATAGCAATATCAACATATTCAACAAAAAATATTTTCGCTCAAATAAGGACATGAAATCTTCTTTGAGCCGCTTTCAGAGTGGGATTGACGTACTTGAGTAGGGGCTTGGAGAAACAATGGGAGTTCCTCGTCTCCGCATACTGAAAGACTATCAAGGGGGCTCAATGTTTCTAGAAATTTTTTACTTTATATATCAAAAGGTGTTTTAAAAATTAACAGGACTCTTGGATGAGACCGAAGAGATTCCCATTAGTTATCATGAAACTCATGAATGGTAGTTAAAACAATCCCTACATTTGTCAAGGTGAAAACAATTTATGAGATGCAATTGAAGACATATAGTAAATGCTCAAAAGATAATTTATGTAAGGGATACTTAAGAATGAACATAATGATTTTGTGAACAAGAAAATAAGCCTGAGATGGAGGAACAAAAACTGATGGGAATCTAATGGATATTTATGTCCTCACTTTCTCTTCTTCAGGTTGGTTTCCACAGGCGATGGAGCAACAATTAATGAGAAACAAGGAAAATTAGCTTTGAAATTTGTTGTTCCAAGAATGCCAAGAATACAGTGTTCTAATTGATTCTATAGACACAAACAAGTATTTACTAGTGTTACTAAATTCATCATAAAATCCTGATGTCATGAGTTTCAGATCTGAGGATAACAATAGAGGACACAAGAAGTACAGCAAGAAAGGTTGTATCAAGCACAGCAGAAAACTTGGCACTTGCCATCGGTGCATTATGCATGATTTTTCCTTTCTTAGTATATAACTTGGCTCCTAATGCATCCCTATTTCTATTACATTGATTGAGTGAAGATGCTCGTGAGTACAACTAGTGAACTTCTTCAAATTCTCTTGGAATCTTGTTTACTTGTTTGTACATTACTGATTGGAAGATTAGGAACAAGACCATTTGCAGTCTTTTAATGTTTGTAGGCATAAATGATAGATCTTTAGTGGTAGGTGGTTGTGGTCTGAGCTTGGAATTTTCTTGTCAAGACCTCCTACATAATGATTCTGTGTATAATGAAATAGGTGTTGGAAAAAGAAAAAAAAAACTCCCTATACAAATCAATGACTACAATCAACTGAATAATTTTGATCTGTGTAAGTGTGTGGAATCTTCACAAAGCAATCCTAATGTTTGAAACACATATGATAACAAATGTGAAAATTCATTCTAATGTGTAATTGTCATGAGGCAGCTTGTGGGACCCCATCGTTGGAGGAGAAGTAAAGCCAAGGGGGTTTCTAATAATCAGCTATGGGAGAAATATAAATTTTAATATAACTTTCTTCCAAGAAACAGTTACAAAAGGAAAAAGTTTATTTGTCATTACTTTCTAAAAGACATGTTATATATGTAAGGAAAATCAGATGCGGAAAACAATTCTCCTAATGTCAATACCTCAGGAAAGAATGTAGATACACTTTAAAATTTACAATTACAGTCCAATTAAGATGCACTATGAAACATACAACAGAAACAGAGTATTTGACAATCACACATGAACACCAAATATACATGGGAAAACCCTTATGGGAGAAAAACCCACCACACCAAGAGTAATCACTTTCTATTACAGTAATGAAATTACATACAAATTTCAGACTTATCTTTCTGGTGTCATTATACAACAGCATTCACCATTAACATTTTTGTACAGGAATCTTCACGTTAAATTCCACAGAATTCATCCACTGATACAATCACTCAACAACCTGTCGATTCAACCAACCGATTACAAACTACAATCACAGAGTATATCCATGTCGAACTTTGTCTGTAGAACTTCCTCACAGAACCGTCGCAACTGACTGTCTTCCAATTGTTCCCATTCAACGACTCCTATTCGTCCACGAGATGCCATCAGATAGTCTTACTCAGTCAACAGAATTCACAATGTATTGGAATCTTGGTGAGACACTAATAGTGTCTCGCTGATGCCACATAGACTTCATATTGATGTCGCCAAGAGACTCTGTTATCACTAAGACGTTCTATTAAGCTCCATGAGTTACACCGAGTCACCAAGCAGTTTCCCAGACCTATCACATTTGCTAGGAGATCATAGCGAGTCACCAAAGGTATACCAAAGACACAAGTCATATCGAGCTCCAAAAGAGTCAACAAACATACCGATATTGCCAAGAGGTATCTCTGATACATAAAGGTTACCCCGAAGTGTTCACCCGTCGCCAAGACATTGCCCTTCGCTGAGAGACATATCGATCTCCAAGACTTACCCCGAAGGCTCTTGATCATCGGCAAGACTCATCAAAGTCACTGGGACTTCTTACAGAGACCTTTGTGTTCCACCGATGACAAACATTCGCCAAGAGCTACACCGAGGACTTCAAAATATGTTCCTGTCGGTGAGTCCTTCAACGTTCACTAAGATGTCTTCCCGAGATCCTTGAGTTACTCTAAAGAACGTATGAATGTTTCCCTATCAGCATGACCTTCTCCGTTTGCTGGGACTTCTCACCGAGCCATATGTTATGGCGAATACCCCAGCAGTATTCCTGTTGGTGAGACATTAGCTTTTGTTAAGACACTTCACTGAGCAGTCGTGTTACACCGAAGATCATGGTTGCCAAGAGTCTCCCCAAAATATGATTGAATGGCCTATCGGCCAGAGGTCTCCCGAGCGCTATGAGGTCATAATGAATACACTATGTCACAGCGATAGACTCCACAGTGCAACCTTTCGGCAAGACATTTGCAAGGTCATAGCAACTTGTGCAAAACATAATGATACACACTGCTTGTCGGCCAGACATTGAAGCTGTCACATCAACTTGGCTCTCATGGAGGTTTCAGCCTGTATAGTTTGAGGTACATATTTCCAACAATCTCCCACTTGACAAAGATCATACAGGCACCTCTAGAGCACAACATAACTTACTGAAAATCATGGGCACTAAGGCCCATTGAACTGGCACACCACCTAAACTTATCTATGCTCACTGGCTTTGTCAATGAATCTGCAACATTCTCCAAAGTATCAACCTTTTCCAAACTGACCTTTCCATCCTCAACCATATCAAGTACAAAGTGGTACTGTACATCAATATGTTTCATCCTAGCATGGAAAGTAGGGTTCTTTGCCAGACAAATTGCACTCTGACTGCCACATAAAATAGTTATTTCACCTGCATCAAAACCAATGTTAGAACACAAACGTTTCAACCATAAAGCTTCTTTACAAGCATGAGTAACTGCCATGTATTCAGCCTCCATAGTGGACAAAGCGACTACAGCCTTCTGCTTGCTCATCGAACTCACTGCGCTACCATTCATCATGAATATGTATCCACTGGTGGACCTCCTGCTATCAATGTTCCCTGGCCAATTAGAATCAACATAACCACGAATGCTGAGAGTCCTCTATGATTCAACTGAATTCCCATGGTAACACAAAGCAAAATCTGAAGTTCCCTTCAAATACCTAAACACTCTCTTCACAACATCCCAATGCATTCTTCCTGGATTAGCCATAAATTGACTAAGGACTCCCACTACTTGGGCAATGTCTGGCCTTGTACAGACCATTGCATACATAAGACTGCCTACTGCACTAGCATAGGGTACACTGGTCATGTTCTCCATCTCAGTAGGAGATTTTGGACAGTCCTCAACAAATAGCTTCATTCCCTGCATGACTGGAACCACTAGTTGTTTGCAATCATTCATACAAAATCTCTCAAGAACAGTCCTTACATACTTACTGACTGAGCCAAATTTTTCTATTCTTCTTGTCCTTGGTTATCTCCATCCCTAGAATATACCTTGTTGCACCAAGATCCTTCATTTCGAACTTAGCAGACAACTGAGACTTGAGATCATAAATCATTAGCTTGCTATTACCTATGAACAACATATCATCAACATAGAGAGCAATAACAAGTACTTGATCACTTTCAGCTTTATAATATACATAGTGATCAGATTTTGATCTTACAAATCCCAAAGACAATACAAAAGTATCAAATTTCTGGTACCACATTCTAGGTGATTGCTTTAACCCATACAAAGACTTCTTTAATTTGCATACCAGTTTTTCTTTACCTTTCTCAACAAAGTGCTCAGGCTGGGACATATAGATTTCTTCTTCAAGATCACTATGAAGAAATGTTGTCTTCACATCCATCTATTCGACTTCTAAGTCATACGTAGCTGCAAGTGACAATAGAAATTTGATAGATGTTAGCTTTGCTATAGGAGAAAATATTTCCCCATAATCGATTCCCTCTACTTGGGAATAACCCTTTGCAACCAGTCTCACCTTGTACTTTTCTACACTGCCATCCAGACCAATCTTTTTCTTAAATACCCATTTGCAGCCCACAACTTTTCTGCCTTTAGGCAAGGGCACCAAACTCTAGGTTTCATTTTTCTCTAATGATGCCATCTCTTCATTCATGGCTTCCAACCAAGAGTCTGAATCAAACATTTTAATTGCCTCTTTTACAGTCCTAGGCTCATCAATACTAGAAATCAAAGCATAGGCACAAGTAGAATCAATCAATGAGAACCCATACCTATCTGGTTGTTTTCTTTTACGGGTTGACCTCCTCACTTGTTGAGGCTGAGATTCTTCTTCTTCAGAACTTTCGGAACTGCTCGAGCTCTCCTCAGTTTCAGGTACATTTTGAATTTCCAATTCCTCTTTCTCTGGTGTAGGAGGAATTAATGCTACATCCTTATTTTTATCTAACTTTGTCTCTGACTGCAGATCAAAAGTGGAAGGTTTCAGCTCACGAAAAATTACACTTTTACTATATACAACCTTCTCTGTATCAGGATTCCAAAGCTTGTATCCCTTTATGATAGCGCTATAGCCAATGAAAATACATTTGACAGCCTTGTTCTCCAGTTTAGATCTTTTTACATCCGGCACATGAGCATATGCCTCACATCCAAAAACACGAACATGTCTAAGTGAGGGCTTCTTACCAGACCATGCTTCCAAAGGTGTTTTCTTAACAAGAGCATAATTTGGAGAACGATTAATTAAATAACATGCAGTAGATATAGCCTCAGCCCAGAATTTCTAATCCAAGCCAGCACTACTGAGCATACTTCATGCTCTCTCCATCATTGTCCTATTGAACCTTTCTACAACTCCATTCTATTGTGGAGTATAAGGTGTAGTCTTGTGTCTTTTAATTCCATGGTCTTTATAGTATCTTTCAAATTCATCAGAACATAATTCACCGCCATTATCAGTCCTTAAGCATTTTATTTTTCTACCAGTCTGATTTTCTACAAGGTTCTTAAATTCCTTAAATCGATTGAATACTTCTGATTTACTTTTCAGAAAATATACAAATGCTCTTCTTGAATAATCATCAATGAATGACACATAGTATCTTGATTTAGACAAAGAAGGAACATCTACTGGACCAAACACATCTGAATGAATATAATCTAGCAAACCAGAAGATTTATGAGGAGAATAAAATAAAACACAGTGTTGCTTTCCATATATACAGTGTTCATAGAATTCAAATTCAAGATTACAATCTTCAAGCCCCTCAACCAGGTTTTTGTTTTTCAAGGGTTTTAAACCTTTCTCTCCTATGTGGCCTAACCTATGATGCCAAAGCATAGTCTTCTCTGAAGTTTTACTTCCATAGAGTTTACACAGTTAGGGATATTTCCCTCTTTACCTCCATGAGCAGCTTTCAGTGACTTTCCAGAGACACTATTACATTGAACAGCTTGTGCATCCAGCTTGTACAAGGTACCAATTCGAGCACCTCTAGCCAGCACCATTGAACCTCTAGTCATCTTACAGCCACTTCCAGAGAATGTAACTTGTACGCCAATATCATTTAGCATACTTACAGACAATAGATTTCAAGCCAGACCTGGTATGTGCATAACATTATTAATTCCCTTCACTCTGCCATCAGGGAATTGTATTTTGACTCTTCCATGGCCAACAATCTCCAAAGTTGAATCACTCACCAAATACACCTTTCCACCATTGTATTCTTCATACTTTGTGAACCACTCTCTATGAGATGTCATGTGGAAAGATGCTCCAGAATCAATCAGCCAGACATCATCTGATGCCTGAGTTGCCAAGGCTGCAATGAAGGCGTCACCATCACTATGAGAAGAACCATTATCAGAAGATCCCTTCTTCTTCTTCTTTTTCTCCTCTTTACAATCCCTTCAGACATGACCAAGTTGCCCACAGTTCCAGCACTTCACCTTGGACTTCTTGCTAAGAGACTTTGATCTCCCTTCTGATTTTGATTTGGACTTCTTGTCCTTCTTCTTGCCTTTCTCCTTCGGTCTTCCTCTAACAGCAAGAGCTTCCTTTGCCATCTCAGAAGATTTCATTCTCATCTCTTCTAACAACAAAGATGTAACAACATCTTCCATCTTGAAACTGGATGTTGTACTCCCAATCGCCATCACCAGATGATCCCATGAGTCTGGAAAAGAACACAATAGAAGCATACAATGATCCTCTTCTTCAGTCTTCACACCAACAGATGTTAATTGAGCAAGAAACATATTAAATGTGTTCAAATGATTAGCTATAGACCCTTCTTCCTACATTCTCAACGAGTACAGCTTCTTCCTCGGGAACAATTTATTCACCAAGGACTTCCCCTGATAAATAGACGCCAGTCTCTTCCACAAGGAAGATGCAGTCTTCTCTTCATGCACATTCAAAAGCATTGAGTCTGCCAAACAGAGCCTTATCAACCCCTTAGACTTCCTATCTACAAGGTCCCAATCTTCTTGCTTCATGCCTGTAGGTTTCACTCTAGCCACAACAATCCAAAGATCATGGTCAACAAGAAGATCCTCCATCTTGAGTTTCCACAACTCAAAGTTACTGCCATTGAATTTCTCTATTTCAAACATTCCAGATGTACTAGCCATCTTAATCTGTAATTAGAAATTGACAAACTCTACAAGACTCCCACTGAACATAATTGACACAAAAAACCCAACATACCCACAAGGATAACACAACTGGCCAGGCTTTGATACCACTTGTAAGGAAAATCAGATGCGGAAAACAATTCTCCTAACGTCAATACCTCAGGAAAGAATGTAGATACACTTTAAAATTTAAATTATAGTCCAACTATGAAACAGACAATAGAAATAGATTATTTGACAATCACACATGAACACCAGATATACGTGGGAAAACCCTTATAGGAGAAAAACCCACCACACCAAGAGAAATCACTTTGTATTACAGTAATGAAATTACATACAAATTCCAGACTTATTTTTCTGATGTCATTATACAGCAACATTCACCATTAACATTTTTGTACAGGAATCTTCACGTTACAATCCACAGAATTCATCCACTGATACAATCACTCAACAACCTTTCGATTCAACCAACCGATTACAAACTGCAATCACAGAGTATATCCATGTCGAACTCTGTCTATAGAACTTCCTCACAGAACTGTTGCAACTGACTATCTTCCAACTGTTCCCATTCGGCTCCTCCTATTCGTCCATGAGATGCCACATCAGATAGTCTTACTCGGTCAATAGAATTCACAATGTACTGGCATCTCGGTGAGACACTAACAGTGTCTCGTTGATGCCACATAGACTTCATATTGATGTCACCAAGAGACTCTGTTATCGCTAAAACGTTCTATCAAGCTCCATGAGTTACACCGAGTCACCAAGCAGTCGCCCAAACCTATCGCATTCGCCAGGAGATCATAGCGAGTCACCAAAGGTATATCGAAGACACAAGTCATACCGAGCTCCAAAAGATAGTAGGCAAGACATACCGATATCTCCAAGAGGTATCTATGAGACATAAAGGTTACCCCGAAGTGTTCACCCGTCGCCAAGACATTGCCCTTCGCTGAGAGAACATATCAATCTCCAAGACTTACCCCAAAGGCTCTTCATCATTGGCAAGACTCATCAAAGTCACTGGGACTTCTTACTGAGACCTCCATGTTCCACCGATGACAAACATTCGCCAAGAGCTACACTGAGGACTTCAAAAGATGTTCCTGCCGGTGAGACCTTCAACGTTCATTGAGATGTCTTCCCAGGATCCTTGAGTTACTCCGAAGAACGTATGAATGTTTCCCTATCTGTGTGACCTTCTCCGTTCACTAGGACTTCTCACCGAGCCATATGTTATAGCGAAGACCCCAGCAGTATTCCTGTCAGTGAGACATTAGCTTTCGCTAAGACGCTTCACCGAACAGTCGTGTTACACTGAAGATCATGGTCGCCAAGAGTCTCCCTAAAATACAATTGAATGGCCTGTCGGCCAAAGGTCTCTCGAGCACTATGAGGTCATAATTAATACACTGTCATAGCGATAGAATCCACAGTGCAACCTTTCGGCAAGACATTTGCAAGGTTACAGCGACCTGTGCAAAACATAATGATACACACTGCTTATCGGCCAGACATTGAAGCTGTCACACCGACTTGGCTCTCATGGAGGTTTCAGCCTATATAGTTTGAGGCACATATTTCCAACAATATAGCGTGGGATGAAATATTCTTATTTAAGAGAAGGAAGACATTTTTTCTTGGAAGTAACTGATTTTAAAGAGACAGTTATGAGGAACCGAAGAGGGTCATCCAGAATATAAATTTTATTTTTCTCATTGACAAGGGGATCTTTTCCTATCATTTTTTTAGCTATTTTGAAATAGGGAAAAGGACGGTAGTTTATTTTTTTTGCAACTACAATTTGTTGTACAAAAAGAGAGTCTGTAAACTCATTTTGTGTTGGAGAAATAAAGGGAATGTTCTTAAATCTATGAATTTATTGATGTTTTCTTTTGGCTGTGAATGTCCTTTGTGTCACTGCAATCACTCTCCAATGTTTTTTTTTTTTTGTTATATCAAATTGTGTGGGTGTTTATTTTTGAATCTTTGAATTCAAGTTAATTCATCAATTGTAAAGATCAACTATTCATACTTTTCTTGTTTCTCACCCGTGGGTGTGGTAGGGGTGAACCTTGAGTCATTTTTTTGCATTCACTTAATTATGAGTTTAATCTTTCACATCTACTTTCATGGTTATGGGTAGGTGTCAGTTTACCTTTTCTGCTTTCTAGTGAAAAGCATACCCTATATTTCCATTCATTGCATATCTTAAGAGGGAGTTGTACCTCAAAAAAAATTCAGAGGAAAGTTGTCAATTTAATGGAAACTTCTCCATCTGTTAGTGTTGTTCGTTCTTCTTTCTGGGAATCTTGAGTCATTTTATTCTTTATTTTTGAAGGACGAATATGACAACGAATAGATTTTTGGTGACTCTGTTGGGGAAATGAAGTGGCTAGTACTTTGTTCTCTCAAAAATCTGAAGGTGCCTCCTCAAGGACGGAGGTTGGTGCCTCTGTGTTTATGAAAGATCTCTATGGTAAAATAATTCCAGTGTTATGTCATGGCTTTGGTTGCATCCCAGCCATGGGGGACTGAAATTGGACCATTTGCTTTGCCTCAATATACAACCATACTTGAAGGTTCAAGAAAATATTTTCCTAAATTTACTTGTGAAGATTCTCAAGATCTAGATCATAATATTCAAGCATTCACCATTGCATGTGGGATCCTTGGAGTTCAAGAAGAAGATGTGTTTGTGCAGTTGCTTGTTGAAAGCCTCATTGGACGAGTAGAAAAATGGATTCAAAATTTAAAAGATGGATGTATTACTGACTCAGACGATTTGAAGGTGAGGTTTCTTGGAAGATTTAAGCCGACAGTTGATATATATGCATTATTGATTCAATTTTTTCAAATAAAGAAGGAAAAAAATGAATTTATTAGAGTTTGTGGAGAGATTTAATCAAACTTTGAAAAATATTCCTCAAAATGAGCAACCAAATGAAAGCATTCAGTTATGTGTATTTATTGCTGCCATGAACCTAGAAATTAGTTTTCATTTGAAAATAAGTAAAGTACAAAATTTGGAGGCTGCACAAAAAATGGCTGTTGAAATTGAGGATGATTTGATTGTGTCTGGGTTATTTAAAGAAAAAGAATGTGTGGATGATTTTAATGCAAAAGTTTCAAATTTTGAAATAGTTTTTAATCAGAATTTTTATTCAGAAAAGAAAACTCTATTGCAAAAGAATCTTTTTAAAGAAAGAGAAAGGAAAATATCTAATATATCCTCTCATCAAAATCTAATAGTTCTTGATAAAGCAAGCATCCCAACACCTTCTATTGTAGGAATTTATTATTTACATGTTGAAGATGAAAATTCGGAACCTGTCTTGACATGTGTACAAACCAACAATAATGAACCATCTTGCAATTCATTAATAGATTCTAATATTACTTTTATTCCTAGTTGGTGCCTGGATAGTTCGAAAGATGACTTCTTATGTGGAGTTGAAGATGAAAATGGCCACATCACAGAAGTTGGGATAGATGCATTCACTTGCAGCTCTAGTGACATAAAAGAAGGTATGAATACATCATCATTTGAAGCTCTCAATAGGTCGAAGTATGAAGATTTTAAATTTAATGCACTATATCTGTTAGTAGGATTTTGCGAAGATTCAAGAGTAAGAGATAATCCTCTTTTTGAATTCTCTGATTCTTTTGAAGAAGATTGTATGGGGCCATTTCTTTTTCCTTTTAATGGTGTTGAACAAAATGAGTCCATTTTCAATGAGCCTAGAAATGTGGAAATGAATGGGATGAACCATCAAGCTGAAGATATATTTCATGTGAGAAAAAGGTTTTTCTTCCACTACAAGAAGATAAATTTCTAGCCAGCAAAAATGCAAGCATTGGGGCATTGGATAATGGTGAGATGGATAAATCAAAAGGTATTTTTGTTGATAATGATGAGCCATGTTTTTCTATTAGTATCCCGTGTGAAGTCAAAGAAAGAATAAATCATGTTCTAGAGATTTTTGATGAAGGATGGTTGTTTGGGCACTATTGTGTACTTGCAAAATTCCTACAATCTATCAGTTGGAGATCTCATACCACGGAAGTTGCACGGTGGCGGTTACTCCCAACCTCATTATGTAGCCACAATTAACTTTTTCGCAAAGGGGCATATTTCTCTCAGCCTATGAATGGCTTTGCATGAACATCGGGCTCTCTAAAGGTAGGTTCTTATGACCATGTACATAGTAGGAGTTTTTGGTGTGCTGGTAGTGTAGTTTCCTTCCCTTTTCCGCCTATTTTTTGGTTTGCTTTGGCTCCTTGTGTTACTCTGCTATTTCTTTTGACTCTGTGCCCAATGGACTTAGACTCGTCTACTACAAAGCTTCTGGAGTTCTCTGTATTTTCTACAAAAATACAGTCCCCAACTAGAGCCAATGTTACCCCAAATTTTGAACTTGAAAATTTTCAAATTTTAGTTCATTCTCCTATACACACCCTCGAGCCTGCCGAATCACAAAAATGATTATTTTTGAAAATCTACTAATGCTAGTGAAAATTAGCCTTATGGGCATGATTCTATCCCTGTTTCATCCAATTTGGCAAGTTTTCATGGTCAAATCTCTCATTGTTTGCAAAATTTTCAGCTTCACTTTTCCCTGCATACCATTAACAAACTAAGTAAAAATTGGAATTCTATGTTGCTAAAGATTAAATGATTTTTGGGTTTTGCTCGAGGCATTCAAATCATCATGTTGTCCAAATTTTGTGCAAAACAGAGCTGTTATGCAAAAGATATGGAGATTTCTATCTTTCTGGCATGAGCACAATTTAGGGGAAAATAATTAAAAGTGTTGTCGGGAAATTATTTCTTATCATTTAAATTAGTTTCAAGCAGTTGAGGCATGAAAATTTTCTTTAAATCTTTCTCCTATGATTAAAAAGAATTATTATTAAAGATTGGGAAATTTTTATTAAAGTGGCCCCCTTTATTAAGAAAATTAGAAAATTCTAATATTCCATGGGCTTTATTGAAGTTATTTTGTGAGAAAATTTGAAATGACACCAAGTTTTAAAGTGGGAGCCCCACCAATCTTTTAAGTGTTGGGAGTTTTCCAAGTTCTAAAACCTCAAAGATCACCGACATTGGTTATAAAGTTACACATTTCCTCAATCGCTCGACTCCACTCTTTTCCCATTGTTTGCAATAGCTTATGGATATTCATCAAAGCAAATGCAATTGGAAAAGCAAAAAAAACAAACTCTGTGGCACTTGCGAGTATTCTTCTTCCGCAACAGGGAACATGGACTAATTGGCACAATGACTTTGAGATGGTCACAAGATATCCACCAGATAGGTCTGTTGAATCAGCTTTAGAAACTTTCTAGTGAATGCAAATGGTCGATTTGAAACAATGTATTGCATCACAATGCTAAATGATACTTCAAGAGGTGGTTTTGCACTCAGAAGCTTCCTATAAGAGAGATACATCATTGGTGGTGAACTACGTACTTGACATGGGTAGGTGTGACTTGAGCTACGATGTTTGGGACCGAGCACACATGCTGAAGCATCTTCTAGCACATTCCTTTTCTGGTGTTGGTGTAGATAGAGGAAATGAAGCATCGCAGACTTATGCTATTGAACAAATTATTTCATTAGCTGATTTACCTCAGTGTAGTGGTGTTGAATCAGAAAGGTCTGAAGACAATTCTGAAAGGCATGTATTTGAGAAGACTTTTTTTTTAACAGCATGATTCTCATGGAAACTTGGTCTTAGTAATTGCAAAATGCGTTTTATCTCCCAAGTTGGATCCAGTCTTGCAGCCAATAGGAAAAAAAAAACTTTTATTGCCTAGTTCTCCATCAACGGCAAGAAGAATCCATTATATGGGTAGCAAGCACCTACAATAGTATGTAGTGCAAAATTTCGCTAGCTCTATAGAAAGTGAAGCTAATCCCAAAATGTTGAAATTCGGGTGAGAACTTCCACTTGGGACAACAAAGCAGTGGTAAGTTTTATTTGTTGAACCATTTGTCAAACTATTGCAGCGGGTAGGTGCACAGATGGTGTTTGGATGTCTCTCATCGCTAGTGATGGAGAAGATGTTCCCGGTGACAGCAGGTGCCTCTATGTGCTCTTAGACTTTAAGGGTCTTGGAAGTTTTGAGTGAAGTAAGCAAGAGGATATGCTTCTCTCTATTCTCAACACAACAGTTAGCAATATCACCATATTCAACAAAAAGGATTTTCACTAAAATAAGGACATGAAATCTTCTTTCAACCGCTTTCAAAGTGGGATCGACCTACTTAAGTAGGAGCTTGGAGAAACAATGGGAGTTCCTCATATCTACATACCAAAAGACTATCAAGGGGGCTCAATGTTTCTAGAAATTTTTTGCTTTATGTATCAAAAGGTGCTTTCAAAATTAACAGGACTCTTGGATGAGACCGAAGAGATGCCCATTAGTTATCATGAAACTCATGAATGGTAGTTAAAAAAATCCCTACATCTTTCAAGGTGAAAATAGTTTATGAGATGCAACTGAAGACTTATAGTAAATGCTCAAAATATAACTTATGTAAGGGATACTTAAGAATGAACATAACGATTTTGTGAACAAGCAGATAAGCCTGAGATGGAGGAACAAAAACTTATGGGAATCTAATGGATATTTATCTCCTCACTTTCTCTTCTTTAGGTTGGTTTCCATAGGCGATGGAGCAACAATTAATGAGAAACTGGGAAAATTAGCTTTGAAAGTTGTTCCAGGAATTCCAAGAATACAGTGTTCTAACTGAGTTTATAGACACAAACAAGTCTTTTCCAGTGTTACTAAATTCATCATAAAAGCTTGTTGTCATGAGTTTCAGATCTGAGGATAAAAATAGAGGACGCAAGAAGTATAGCAGGAAAGGTTGTATCAAGCATAGCAGAAAACTTGGCACTTGCCATCGGTGCATTATGCATGATTTTTCCTTTCTTAGCACATGACTTGGCTCCCTATGCATCCTTGTTTCTATTACATTGATTGAGTGAAGATGCTCATGAGTACAACTAGTGAACTTCTTCAAATTCTCTTGGACTCTTGTTTACTTGTTTGTACATTACTGATTGGAAGAATAGGAACAAGACCATTTGCAGTCTTTTAATGGTTGCAAGCAGAAATGATAGATCTTTAGTGGTAAGTGGATGTGGTGTGAGCTTGGAATTTGCTTGTCAATACCTCCTGCATAATGATTCTGTGTATAATGAAATATGTTCTGGCAAAACAAAAATATAAATTCCCTACACAAATCAGTGACTGCGATCAACTGAATAATTTTGATTTGTGCAAGTGTGTGGAATCTTCACATAGCAGTCCTAATGTTTGAAACACATATGATAACAAATGTGAAAATGCATTCTAAAGTGTAATTTTGATGAGGCAATTGGTGGGACCCCATCGTTGGAGAAGAAGTAAAGCCAAGGGGGTTTCTAATAATCAGCTACGGGAGAAATATAAATTTTAATATAACTTTCTTCCAAGAAACAGTTACAAAAGGAAAAAGTTTATTTGTCATTACTTTATAAAAGATATGTTATATAGCGTGAGACGAAATATTCTTATTTAAGAGAAGGAAGATATATTTTCTTGGAAGTAACTAATTTTAAAGAGACAGTTATGAGGAACCGAAGAGGGTCATCCAGAGGAATATAAATTTTATTTTTCTCATTGAAAAGGGGATCTTTTCCTATCATTTTTTTAGCTATTCTGAAACAGGGAAAAGGAGGGTAGTTTATTTTCTTTGCAACTACAATTTGTTGTATAGAAAGAGAGTCTATGAACTCATTTTGTGTTGGAGAAATAAAGGGAATGTTCTTAAATCTGTGAATTTATTAATGTTTTCTTTTGGTTGTGAATGTCCTTTGTGTCACTGCAATCACTCTCCAATGTATTTTTTTTTGTTATATCAAATTGTGTGGGTATTTATTTTTGAATCTTTGAATTCAAGTTAATTCATCAATTGTAAAGATTGATTGCTCAGCATTTTCTTGTTTCTCACCTGTGGGAGTGGTAGGGGTGAACCTTGTGTCATTTTTCTGCATTCACTTAATTCCTAGTTTAATCTTTCATATCTACTTTCATGGTTATGGGTAGGTGTCAGTTTACCTTTTCTGCTTTCTAGTGAAAAGTATACCCTATGTTTCCATTCATTAAATATCTTAAGAGGGAGTTGTACCTCAAAAAAAATTCAGAGGAAAGTTGTCAATTCAATGGCAACTTCTCCATCTATTAGTGTTATTCGTTCTTCTTTCTGGGCATCTCGATTCATTTTATACTTTTATTTTTGAAGGAAAAATCTGACAACTAACAGTATAGTTATGTAAAATTATAAGACTACAAAAGAATCCAAATTCCTCACAAAATATTACAAGGCACTCTTTTGGGGTTCTTGAGTAACTTTGTAGTAAGTACATGATTGCAAGGAAATTCAATATCCTCACTCAAGTAAGGATTTATTGGATTCTTAATGGTTTTGTGTAGGTAAGTACTAACTATAAAAGCACAAAAATACTCTTCTTCCTTGAAAAAATATAATTTTTCAAACTCCTAGAGGCTTCAAGTTAGTTTGTAAAAATAAGTTACCTATTTCCTCACAAAATGAGTACCTAGATTATTTTCTTTGCCTCATAATTAGATTTTCAAACTTTGATATCTTCTATGTAATACAATAACCTTGCACCTATGTTTTGGGTTGAAAATATAGTTAAACCCTAGTGCAATGCCAAAAAAATATATAGAAAATAGTTAAACACTAGTGCACAAAGAAATGATTTGGTTGAATTAGATGCAAAATAATTTTATAGGCACAAAATAGGGTTTGCAAGATGTTATTAGAGTTTGCATCCTTTAACAATAAATACAAGGTGTTTTTGTGAAAATTTAGTGTGTTTTGTAAAACTTATTGAACTTTACAAAAAAGTTTGGATTCTCAACATTGACATCATTCTCAAGGTTAAAATATGAATGTGTTTACTGGATGAATATGTGGCATCATTTTAATGTAAATTATATTTTTTATAAAAATATTAATAGAAACTTGATATCCTTACCACTTCCACTTGTGTGTATAACATTTGTTTATAATCCAACAATACACTTTTGTAGATCTTAACATCTAGATTCTAAAAATATAATTTTTATTATACCTTCATTCATATTAATATTTTTGACAAGTAGTTTATCAACCCTAAGAGTTGAGGTTGATTCCATTCACCAAAAAACAATAAAATTTATTAAAAGTGTTGAAAAAAATCATTGCACCAAAGGATGGAATCCTAGTTGAGTCAATGTACATCTCTTTTTTATTTTTGATGAATAATTGTCAAAATGTCTGATGTATCATCAAAGGGAGTGCACATTTTTGGGACATGACTCTAGATAGTTATTAAAATTATATATTTATCAAAATTAGTCATTATTAAGTATTAAAAATATCCAATTTATAATATGGAGAAATAAAATATAGTTTGTTACAAATAACTTGATATGGACCATCAAACTCATTTTATTATTTTTTTTCAATAATAAAATTATAATGCGAGAAAAAAATATAGCAAATCATTTTTTTAATTTAAAATTAGGGTTGACATAAACCAAAATAAAATATCTAATTTTCATTAGTTTACAACATTTCAAAGTTTGAAGCATATATCAATTTCAGGTGTTTCAAGTCAAAAATTCTACTTATGTTGCCTATTTTATTCATAAAAGGTTTCAAGGTTTTGAATTAATCTTCCAAAAACTCTGCACTTTCCTAATTTGGTATATATTAGTAGATTATTGAGCTTTTAACATAGAGCAACTATAATACTACATGATTGCTCTAGCTCCCCACTTTTTAATAACTTAATGGACTTTCAAGCTTTTGGTACATAGCCCAACAAAATTACAAGAATATTCAAAAACAAATGTAGAGAGTTCCACTGAGAAAGAGTTTTTCAAGATTGTAGTGATTTGATATAGTTTCATAGCAACTATCAAATTGCATAAGAACTCTAGATTTCTAACAATATAAATGAAAGAAAAATTTGTGTGTAGTTTTGCATAAAACAACACAATTGCATGTAAACTATGGAATGCCAATTTGTATTTATTTTGGTACTTTGCTTTACAATTTTTTTGTTAATTATAAATACCAAATTCACACTTAATCACCAAACTTTTTAACATGAACTTTTATTATTAATCATCCAAAAGTGAGACTCGCTTCAAGACTCCACAAACATAACTCAATTGATAAAGTGCAAATGTGCAAGAAAACTTTGACTCGGTGACATGTGTTTTGAGTTCTTATTGTTGGGATTTTGAGGTTTCCCTATGCCTTTTCACAAAGTGCAAATGTGAATGAAAAAGTTTCAATTTCTCTTCTCTAGTTGTATATCATCTTGATAATGGATCATGGAGTATGATCTGAAATATTGATATAAAAAAATTCACATAGTTATAATCTAAAAAATTCATCATATTAACTCAAATTTCCCAATAAATAATGTTTATAAATTTATTTAAGCAAATTTTAAATAAGTTCAAGTGATTCACTTTGCACCTAAACCACCTATGACCAAATTCATTTAATGTTTAAAATTTCATTTTTAAATGCTCGAAAGTTTGATTTGACCAAATTAATATAAATATATTTTTAAAAATAATTAAAAATAAAAAAACTTGTAGCGTACAAAAATGTATCTTTGGACATTTTCTCGCTCATTTGGGTCTTTCTTGCTCATTTGGGTCTTTCTTATGGATGTTGGCCTATTTTTTCCTAGATTTAATGTTGTAATGTGGTCAACACATTCACATTAGGTCTTGGACCCTTGTGAATCAATAAAAACTTTATGATGTCTTACAAAAGTGTTGTAACCCACTTTCACACTTTTCTAGGACCTTTTTATTATAATTCACTTAAATAACCTCTTTTATCACTTACCAAGCCTTATTTCAAAGTGTTGTAACAAACTTTCATGCTTTTCTAGGCTTGTCATCAATAATTTAACCCTTTCTTATGTTTAAATGGCCCCTTTATACACTTACAGGCCCTACTTAAGTGTATTTTTTAGAATAATCTTGTTAAACATCATTTAATACACTTTAATTCCCGACACCCATTTAAAATGCCCTAGTGGGACCAAGTTGCCAATAGGGGCGACTTAGTCCCACTTGGTTCAAAAATCAAAATTATTTCAAAATTTTGGCGAGATTATTTTCTAAACCTTGAGGTTGGCCTGTGATGTGGTATTTTCAGGAAATTTTGTATAATCATGTATAAATATAGGGTTTTCCTCTTATTTTCACCCTAATCCATTCACTCACTAATTCATTTACTTAATCATTCAAGCAATTATCAAGCATTCACTTTAGCATTCTAGGTAATTCAAAGTCTACATCCACTGGAGCTTCTACTTGCATATCTTCAAATTTCTACTTCAAGAGTTTGGCAAGTTGTAGCATTTCATGTTGTTCATTCATCATTTTATTTTCATTTTATTTCATTTTCAAGGGTTTAATTACCAAACCGGGGTTTGACCAAGGCAAACCCCTATTCACTAACCCTTAACACATTTTCCCCTCTTTGCATGTGTTTTGCAAGTCGTGTATGCAGATTTTTCAAAGAGTAAGGTGTGAAAAGGTGTCATCAATTCATCAGAGTCATTCAAAGTCAACAAAACCCTAAAAGAAGCTTGGAGATCACCCACAGACCAAATTCTGCAGATTTGGATCTATAAACCTGTTAGGACCTTAAGTGCAGACCCAGAGCTACAGATTTCATCTTCAAATTTCTTGAAATTTGGAGGTGGAGTAAGTCACCATCAGTGGCAAATTAGTCCCACTACCAGGCCTAAAAAGTGTTTTCTACATTTTTTAGTACCCTTTTGGCTGAAACTTGTTCCGACAAAATTTCCCTGAAATAGGACTAAGTCGCCCAACTTGGCATAAGTGTCCCTATTGGCTTCAATAGTTATTTTTGTAGGATTCCAGAGCTCCTCTCCATCACTTTCCAATTTCTAGGTGCACCTCTCCAGTCTCATTTATTTATGTTATAGTTTGTTTGCATTTTTAGTTCATTTTGCATATCACAATGTGGTTTCAAACAAAGTGCATTTTCTTAGTTTTGCATTAATAATCCATTTCCTTTATTAGATATTTGCATCTAGGACATTCTATTTAGACATATTTCAATCATATTTGCATTAGTCTTGAGTGAACCACCTAGGTTTTTGGGATACATTTCTCCTTTTAGGTGCAAAACCCTAGAAGTGTAAGAGATCCCCTATCACCAAAAATCTTTGGTTCATTTTGGTGAACCTGCATTTTGAACATTCTATTTCTGATTTTAAGTGCATTTACATCCTAGGAATAGCTTACATTGGCATTCCATTGCATTTTGCATTGTTTAAATTGCATCCCAGGGTTTCCAAATTTGCATTAGTGAAAAGCTCATCTAGCTTGCATTTTTGCACTTTATTTCATTAAAAATAAACCAAATTATGCATATTCATATTATATTTGCATCTAAAAATCTAAAAAGCATAAAATTCAATTTAAAAAATTCTGAAAATTTTCAAAAAAAATATTCATGGACTAATTCACCACCCTGGGTGACTTAATCTAGTTGCATATTTTGCACTGTAATTTTTGTCATTTCCAAACCACTTTCTGCATTTCTATTTTTTGTTATTACATTTTTGTTACTGCTTCCAGATTTGTTGTTTTATTCAATTTCTTGCACTTTGTTTTCTTTCATTCATTTGCCTCATGGATATGTGTTTTAATAAGCTTTGGATGTCATTAAAATCCTTAGTTGACATGTCAAGTTGTGCCTTTGGAATTGATCCTAATGACATTGAACTTACACATGCTCCTTCAACTCCTCATGAATGTCCTCCTCGTGATTTTGACATCATTGGAGAAGATGATGATAGCATGCATAAGTTCCTAAATGAATGCCTTGACATTCTTGAAGCTAATGCATCCTTTTATCCATCCATGAAACAACAAGACCTTCCTACAGTACCCCCTCCTGATATGTTTCGTTACTTACATTCAGAAACAAACGAAGGACCTAAGTTCCCTACACAAGGTGAACCTAGTTCTTCTAAACAAACAACCCCTCAACCATTCCATGATAATAAAGTAACAAATACTCCAACCAACCTTGAAGAAACCTATGGCAAAGGTTTTACAATTTTAAGCAAACAAGGATGTGACACAACAACTGAAAATGATATTCATCAACTCTTAGAGAAAAATCCAAAAGATGAAAACACAATGGGATTAGGTTATCAAGATCACCCTCATAACAACAAGCCTCCTAGTGAATATCCACGGCTTCATGATGATGGCATGGTGATCTTTGATTCCCCTCTCGATTTGAATGTCCTCCTCCCCAGAGAGCAACCCTTGACTAATAACAATGACAAGGATGAGAGGATCACTTTGGGTCCTCCTCCTTCCATTCGAGAAAAGGGTGAATCTAGCAAACGCAAAAGACCTTACAAGTTACAAAAACTCAATTTTCCTCTTCGTCCAACACCTGAATGTGAAAGGAAATTGCAAATAATTTTAAACAAAGGACTCATACTATTACCACCTATGAATAGGTTGGTAATATATCCTAAAGATGCTAATGTTCCACATTGTGTGTATCATCATGTTCTTGTACATAGAAGTGATGAGTGTCGTCAATTGAAATAAATACTGAGCAAGTATCATTTTGATGGCGATAATTGCTATCCCCTGAACCCATAAACCATTATCCAACTCCTTGTCATAAATATTTGTATAACATTCCCTTCTCACTATTGCATGACCTTTCCCATCACCTACCTCGACTCATTCTTTCCTTGAACCCAATGGGGGAAAGAGGTTGCTAGCCTTGTCCTTGTTAGCTCTCAAAAATGCAAGTTTGAACCACGAGAGGTTGCCAAGCTCTCACAATGTTTCAGGGTAACAGACAAGGCCAAATGATTTGAACCTTCTTCTCTTTAGGTGCTACTAGACCTAGGTGGGTATACCTATTTGAATAAAGCAGACTTTACCTTTGTTCATTTCCTAAAGAAATTTACCCACATTGGCAAATGGGAGTGGATAAATGAGTTTTATTTTGGTATAAATTTTTATAAGCAATATCAAGGCAAAAATATATTGTGTTCATATGTAAAAATGAATGAAACTAAACAGTGGAATGGTAGAGAGTAGTGCCTTATTGGGTGTATAGAGTCAAATGAAAATTTGAAATGAATAACTTCTTTCTAGCAGATACTCAAATTGTTATACAATTTTAAGTTTATAACTAGTATAAACATGCAAGGATGTGACTACTGAGTTCTTCTTAATGATCCAAATAAGATTTCCTAATTACTATGACTGACTAAAAGGACTTAAACTTTCCTTGAAAGAACCAATTAATCCAATCATACAGATACAACAAATGTGCACTGATAAACTAAAAAATATCCTTGATATATCAATTTAAACAATTAGAAAACATCAACCTTGGAGACAACTTCAGCAATACTTTCAATTAACACAGCAAACAATTGATACCAGAAAAATGTCACCACATCAAATAAATTCAATTGAAATCTCCATTGTTTCAAACATGCATCATAGTCTCAAAAAATTGTAACATTCTATATCCTACTGTATTTTTTACTCGCTATCTGCTATCTCTCTTTCTACAATCGAAAATGAACATTTATACATCAGTATTTGAAAGGACGCATCCTTACGTATTCAAATTTGCGGCGATTTGTTGTATTCGGGCTTTTTCAAATGTTCATCAGACACCCGCGAAGACATCTTGTAGTTCCGCTGACGCCTTGAGTCTCTCCAACTACCACATATTATATATCACTTTGGTGTCCCACAATCTCATTAATGTTTTGAGTCTCACCGATAGCCTATTTGTATCTTCGCTTCTAACGCCAAGTTGTCTTGTAGTTATATCGATGTTATGAGTCTTCCCGACAGTTATCCTTTCGGTCTTATGTATATCGTTGTAACTCTCGCCGATGAAGCCTATCGCTGTAACATTGTGAGTCAGGCATATGCTCCATAGATTACTTCATGTCTTGTCGAGAAATTTCCTTTGGTCTATTTTCTAATCGCCGGGATATAACAATTCTCCTACCGAAGGAAGTACGCTCGATATGACCTTTCGTATCTCTCCCCGCTGAAGCCAGTCTTGCTAAATCCATTCTGTCCAAATATACTGCCAAGTCTTTTACCAATGAAATCCTGTTGTTGTGACATAGGAGGCTGACAAGACTCCCTGACTTCACCTTGATGACATCAACTGAATCCTTATCTGCCTTATCGGCAAGATCGAATGAATGCTCTGGGACATTACACCGACAACTTAAGTCTAGCCGATGAATTTCATTATCGGCGAGACCATGAATATCGCTAAGTCCATTGTTATAGCGATATGGTAAGTCGGCAAGACTTCCTCGAACTCACCCCGATGACATTATACTACCGATAGGACCTACCTCAGCTTTATCGGCGAGACTGAACGAACGCTATAGGATGCTACTCCAATGACTCTTGTCTCAGTGACATAGCTCTTTGTGTTTCATCGGTAAGACACATATATGCTCGCTATGACTCACCCCGATAACTGTTGTCTTGCCAATAGGACCCTGTTGTCGCTGAGACTGTGCATTGCCTCTTGCCGATATCAATCCTCAAATGAAAACTTATCGGTATGGCATTCCTGATCTCTTGTCGATAGACTGCAAAAGACACGCGTTAGTATAAAAATGCTTTATGGATTGGTGAGACCTGCATCATGTTATGTTGATATGGTTTATACATTGAAATACTCAGGGTTAGAAGAATTCTATGGGACCAAATGACAAAATATGGGAAAAAATGTTATGCAAAGCAAATTTCTGTGCTTATGGTATGGGCATTTTTGGGAACTAATGGGTATATGCAGCCATGAAAAGTTTCAAAATTTTATAGTTCTAACAGTCCTAATAATGCATTTGTCATTGTCCCTTCACTACAGTATTCATCTTCTGCTTATACCAACTGAGACTGGGAGGCAGATGACTTGCTTGATGGTTGACTTGCATTTGTCTTACTAGTCTTTTGCATTTTCTTTTTCTTTTGTGTGTTTGCATGTGCGTAATGTGCTCCTTTGTGATGTTTTGTTTGATGTTCTCTCTATTTGTGTCATTCATCTCTTTGTACCTTCATTCTTCTCTATGTTGTACATCACTTTCACCTTTTCTTTTGTCTTTTCTTGTGTTTTCCTTTTGGGGATGACGCAAGGCATTGAGACATTCGTGTTTCTTTCATGCTAACCCAAAAAGCTTTTCTCTTTTTCTTTGCTTTTTCTTTTGTCTTTTTCTTGTGTTTTCCTTTGGGGATGACACAAAGTGTCGAGACACCCCATGTCTCTTCCATGATGACCCAAAAGGTTCTTTTTTTTTCTTTTTTTTCGCTCTCTTTGTGTCATTCTTCCAATTCTATGTCTTTGGGGAATGATGACAGTTCCTAGCTCTCTAAACAACATTGCAGCAAAGAACATATTGACCCCAAATCCATAGATCCCTTATGTGTTTGGTGTTTTCATTTTGGGGGAAACCCCTTCCTTTTCTTTTATCCTTTCCTTTTTCCTTCATATGGTGTAGCCTTACTCAGAAGAATATGACTTGGCATAAGGGCTTTCCAAGTTGGCTCTCATGTCTTCTTTCTTCTTTTTTCATTGTTAATTTGCTACTTTAAAGTAATTGCTCACAATAAAGTGTGTAGCAATTCCTATAAAGTGGGGGCATACAATGGCGTTATTCATTTGCATTTTTTCTTTTATTGGTTCTTAGTGTTGCCTTGTTACTACATATGATGCATTTGTTGCTTTGTGGATGACATTGGGTGTAATGTCCTTCATGAGCGTGATCTATCTTAGCATATTACATTCCTCTTAGTGGCTTAATGCGATGCACTGCATCCCCTAAGTTGTGAATTATCTATTCTTTGATTGGTCCTCTCTTGGAGACATTAGACACAATGTTCCCTAAGTTAAAGACCTCGCATGAACTAAGCAAGACTCCTTTGAACATCCTATGCATGTTGCATTTTGCATTTTTTATATGGCCAGCATGCATGCCTGTGGTGCCATTGTGTTTGTTCATGAGCTCCAACCATACAAAGTTTTGCTTGCCTCATGAAGCTCAAAAAGTCATTTTCTTTTGTGGCGCCTTATTAAATTTATCAAGAGGTATAACTTTGGTATGGTTGAGCAGGAAGCCCATTTAGAGGCACGACTTTCCCCATAGCCACTTGCATGTGTGTGATTGCATACCAGCCATGAGTGTATGTTTCTCACCTTTTGGGCCTTCTCACCCAGCGAACAGCCATGAGTTTCATCACCTCAGAATGAGTATGTGTTTTCTGGACAAACAGCGTAGATCTGATCCACAACAGGATGGACAAATGATTGAAGCTTGATCTAAAACTCTCTTTTTCCTTTTCTCTCGTTCATTCTTTTACATCATTCTCTTGTGTGTTCCTTTGTGCTAATGTTTGGTTTGTCATAGGATATTGATCCCAGGGGCTTGATCACCCCTCTTGATTGTTGTTATTTCATCTTTCCAACATGGGTACATTTGGATCCCTCTTGATGTGTGTGTTTGGCTACTTTAGTGTGAATTTGAAGCAAGTTCATCCTCTCACTAAAGTGGGGGCTAAATGTAGCATAAAAAAATGCATCTTTGGACATTTTCACGCTCATTTGGGTCTTTCTTATGGATGTTGGTCTAGTTTTTCCTAGATTTAATGTTGTAATGTGGTCAACACATTCACATTAGGTCTTGGACCCTTGTGAATCAATAAAAACTTTATGATGTCTTGCAAAAATGTTGTGAAGTGTTGTAACCCACTTGAACACACTTTTCTAAGACCTTTTTATTATAATTCACTTAAATAACCTCTTTTTATCACTTACCAAGCCTTATTTCAAAGTGTTGTAACAAAATTTCATGCTTTATTAGGCTTGTCATCAATAATTTAACCCTTTCTTATGTTTAAATGACCCCTTTATACACTTACAGGCCCTACTTAAGTGTATTTTTGAGAATAATCTCGTTAAACATCATTTAATACACTTTAATTCCCGACATCCACTTAAAATTCCCTAGTGGAACCAAGTCACCAATAGGGGCGACTTAGTCCCACTTGGCTCAAAAATCAAAATTATTTCAAAATTTTGGTGAGGTATTATTTTCTAAACCTTGAGGTCAGCCTGTGATATGGTATTTTCAAGAAATTTTGTATAATCATGTATAAATATAGGGTTTTCCTCTCATTTTCACCCTAATCCATTCACTCACTAATCATTCACTTAATCATTCAAGCAATTATCAAGCATTCACTTTAACATTCTAGGTATTTCAAAGTCTACATCCATTGGAGCTTCTACTTGCACATCTTTAGATTTCTACTTCAAGATTTTGGTGAGTTGTAGCATTGCATGTTGTTCATTCATCATTCTCTTTTCATTTCATTTTATTTTCAAGGGTTTAATTACCAAACCGAGGTTTGACCAAGGCAAACCACTATTCACTAACCCTTAATACTTTTTCCCCTCTTTGCATGTGTTTTGCAAGTCTTGTATGCATATTTGTCAAAGATTAAGGTGTGAAAAGGTGTCATCAATTTATCAAAGTCATTCAAAGTCAACAAAACCCTAAAAGAAGCTTGGAGATCACCTACAGACCAAATTTTGCAGATTCGGATCCAGAAACCTATCAGGAACTGAAGTATAGACTGGGAGCTACAAATTGCATCTTCGAATTTCCTGAAATCTGGAGGTGGACTAAGTCGCCATCAGTGGTGAATTAGTCCCACTGCTAGGCCTGAAATGTGTTTTCTGCAATTCTGAGTACCCTTTTGGCTAAAACCTGTTATGGCAGAATTTTCTTGAAACATGACTAAGTCGCCCAGCTTGGCGCAAGTGTCCCAGTTGGCTTCAACAGTGATTTATGTAGAATTCCAGAGCTCCTCTCCATCCCTTTCCAGTTTCCAAGTGCACCTCTCCAGTCTCATTTATTTATGCTATAGTTTGTTTTCATTTTTAGTCCATTTTGCATATCACAATGTGTTTTCAAACAAAGTGCATTTTCTTAGTTTTGCATTAATAATCCATCTCCTTTATCAGTTTTTTGCATCTAGGAAATTCTATTTAGACATATTTCAATCATATTTGCATTAGTCTTGAGTGAACTACCTAAGTTTTTAGGATACCTTTCTCCTTTTAGGTGCAAAACCCTAGAAGTGTAAGAGAGCCCCTATCCCCAAAAATATTTGGTTCAAAACCAATGTTACAATTTTCTATTATCATATAATAAAAGAAGACCCTTTAATATTGTCTTAGACAATCTTGACTTCTAACTCTATTAACTCACAAGCATTCACTTGTGAGCTCTGTCAACATCCATCTCATCAATCTTCACGAAATTACGTGATACATGAGTCCAACCCTCCACGATCAACTTGTACCATTTTTGTACCCATATTTCCTTGTGGAACACAACCTATTGTTGGGTATATGAAGCCCAACAGACTTCTTGTCTGTTTCTTCTTATGGTCATTCATTTTCTTTTTTGGAGACTCAGTCATTTATTTTGAACAATGTAATTAAATAAAACTCTCTTGATGAAGATGCATGTTGTAGCATAAGCATGACTGTAAGAACATAAAATAAACAATATTTTCCCCTACTTCTTAGTGGACATAGCCTTTAAGGTGAACCACGTTAAATTCATGTCTCTACTTTTATTTGTGTGTGTTTGATTCTTAATTTGTTTTAGTTTTTCATTTATCTGCATTTTGTCTTCAATAATTAGTATCAGAGCTTGGTGAAGAAGCTCGGTGATTAAGCAGTTCTTTGGAAATCAGTGAAGAATTTCCAAAAGCATGGACAAAGCAGATAAGTGGAAGATTGAGAAGTTTTCAGGGTAGAATTTTGGGCTATGGAAAGTATAGATGGAATCGTTGCTGATTAAGCAGGATCTCTCTCTCACATTAGAGGGGAAAGCTAAAGGAAAAGGCTCTATGTTGGACGAAGAGTGGGAGAAATTGGATAAGAAAGCAAGGGCCACTATTTTTCTTTCGTTGTCAAGCATTGTTCTTTTCAATGTTTCTGTTGATAAGGCATTGAAAGATCTATGGGATAAACTTTTAGATATGTACGAGATGGCATCGACATCGAACAAGGTTTTTATCATGAAGTGATTAAATAATTTGAAAATGAAAGGTGGGATCATGTTAAATCACCTTAACGAATTTAATACTTTGGTCACCTAATTGATTTCAGTGGGTATCAATTTAGATGATGAAATTAAAGCAATTCTATTATTATGTTCTTTACCAAACAACTGGGAAGGAGTGGTGATGGCAGTTAGCACTTCGGTCGATGCCAAGAGTAAATTCAAATTTGATGATGTTGCAGTCACTCTTCTCAGTGAAGACATGAAGAGAAAAAATCAAGAACCCTCTTCTGATGACACCTTGACTGCTATAAGCACTGACAATAGAGGAAGGAGTCAAAAAAGAGGAAGAAATAATAACCGAAGAAGGTCCAAATTTGCACAAAGATCGAAGTCCAAGGGTAGAAATGGTGATTGTTGGTTTTGTGGCAAACCGGGTCACACAAAAAAGAATTGTTGGAATTACAAAAAGGCACAAGAAAAGGTGAGCAATAATGAAGTAAACACTACATATGATAAAGATGATGGTGTTTTGGTTTTATCAAGGAGTGACACGACTACAGATTTGTGGGTGCTCAATTTTGGTGCCTCTTTCCATGCTACACCTTGCCAGGAGGCTTTCACAAATTACCAAGAAGGTAAGTTTAGTAGAGTTTTTCTTGGTGATAATAAAGAATGTGAAATAGTTGGAAAAGGTGATGTGATGTTGTATTTAAAAAATGGAAATAAATGGATCTTGAAGGATGTGAAACATGTTCCTATGTTGAAATGAAATTTAATATCAATGAGCCAACTTTATGCTCAAGGGTGTAATGTTAAGTTTTCTTTTTATACTTAAAAAGTAACTAGGGTGTCTTGGTGATTGCAAAAGGAGACAAATGGGGTAACCTTTATGTTTTAGAGTGTCATGGTGAAGTGGGAGCTACAATGGCCATTGTTGACAACGATTCAAAGCATTGGCATAAGAGGCTTGTACATATGAGCAAAAGGGGACTTGAAGTTATGCTTCAAAGGGATCAACTTCCAGGCCTTAAATCCATTGATTTGGAGCTCTGTGAGCATTCTCTTCATGGTAAACAAAGACGTATCAACTTCTTGAAGACTGGTCATGACAAGCGGTCAACACCTTTGGAACTTGTGCACTCGGACATGTTTGGACCTACAAAGGTACCTTCTTTTGGACAAGCTAATTATTTTGTCTCTTTTATTGATGATTGTACTCAAAAAGTGTGGGTCTATATGATCAATAGAAAATAAAAAGTTTTTTCTAAATTCAAAATTTCAAAACCATGGTTGAGAATCAAACTGGACATAAAATAAGATGTTTACAAACCGATAATGGGGAAGAATTTTGTTCTAGAGAATTTGATAGTTTTTTGTGCAGATAATGGCATTAGACAAATCAAAATAGTTCTTTTTACTCAAGAAAACGGTGCAGTCGAGAGGATGAATAGAACTATTTTAGAGAGGGCTCGGTGTATGCTCTCTAATGCAGGCCTTAGCAAGGAATATTGGGCGGGGGCAATTAACACAGCAATATACTTAATTAATAGGAGCCCCTCACCCAGATTGGATTTTGCTCGAAAGGAATTTGAAGATAACTTAAATTATGATTCTTGATCCCTTAAACCACTTAATCTCATAAACATCATTAACTTCTAACTCCATTAACTTGCAAGCGTTTACTTGTGAGCCCAGTCAACATCCACCTCATCAATCTTCACAAATTTACATGATACATAAGTCCAGCCCTCCACAGTCAATTTGTACAATCCGTGTACCCACATTTTTTCGTGGAACACAACTCGTCAACCTCAAAACAATTCTTCATGAAAAGAAGTTTGAGATAACTTAGATTATGATTCTTAATTCCTTAGACCGCTTAATCTCATAAACATCATTAGAACCTATCATTCATTCATGAGAATTCTGAGTTGCTCTGCTGGCACCTAAAAAGCAACTGAGTACGAAGACCTACAGACCTTAAACACTCCAAAGAAATGAATGTTACCTAGATTATGGGAAGAAGGCACAAAGGCCAACAACAGACATCGTTCCGTAGGGAGGACTCACATTCTCGCGGACAGCTTGCATGGTGTCAGGGGGAGGGTTGGGATTACTCTGCCCTTACCTGCTACATCTATAGATTCCTGCTCTCGAGGGGAGTACACTTCCATCTACCCAATGTCATCATTTCTGGACTCACATTTTGATTTTGAACACCGAGGCACATCGCATCTTGACAATTGTCACCGTCTGTCTAAGGACAGAGACCTTTCCAAAAGATAAGTCAGACTCGGGGTTCATCCGCGTGACTTCCATTCCCATCTCTGGTAATAAATGGGTACAAACGTCAACACCACCGAAATCCTGCAATTCCTTGATTTAAATGCTTTCTTCTTCTTCATATGGGCAAGGGCTTGTTTGCCTTTCCTCGGGAGGAGTTCGGAATTGGGAATTGGGAATCAAAGTTTTTAATGATATTTATGAGATTAGGGAGTACATGGGCTCTAAGAGTTCGATTGTGCACCAAATCAATAGAAGTACCGAATTGTGTATCTAGCCTACAAAATAATCATTTGACCATATTTATTAATTAATTAAAAAATTAAAAAATTTAATTAATTAATAAATATGGTCAAATGATTATTTTGTAGGCTGGATAGACATTGCCCACATCAATTATGCTACTACTATAAAAGTAGAGTTGTTAAAGACTCTACTTTTATACATTTCATGATGCAAGACTATTTTGTTTCTTTTTTGTACAGAGTTGTTAAAGACTCTACTTTTATAGTAGTAGCATAATTGATGTGAATGTCCTCGGAAGCCGCACATTTCATGATGTAAGACTATTTTGTTTCTATTGATCTTGATACTCAAAGATGACAAACCCTATCACCTAAGATTAGGTGAGTTGGTTCTTAGTTAGACTATAAACATTTTTTCTTTCTATTTTATATTCTCCTATATATAGTGCTTTTGCTCATGGTCACATGTGGATTGAATTGTTTGACATAATATTTCTTTTTTTCTCGATTTACATTATAATTTTGACTTTACCTCACACATACCTTTTGATTTTCATATTTACATTTGGGCACTCTTGCATTTTAATTTCCCATATATTCAACCACATGTTCTTTCTTCTATTTAACTTTTTCTTTGGTACTAGTTTGGGTTAGTGATGTCCTTCCATGTTCTTTATTATCTTCAAATAACATAGGAGTTGAATCATCACAATCACTTCAACTAGAAAGGATCCAACCTTAGCTAAGACAATCTCATATGGGACCATGGATTTTATTTTGGAACTACTTGTGATTAAATATCTTTGTAATCTTTCAATTTCAATTTATTTCAATATTGACATGTTACTACCCCAAGCATCACAACCTTACAACACCACCAATGTAACAAGCAACCCAAATAATTTTTTTTTTGTTTACCATTCCCACGGCTTATTTGATCTACATCTATTTTGAAGCATGTATAAATATTTACATCCCCCTTGCATCTTTTTTATCCTACAAGCCTCCCAATCGAAGTTGTGAAAATCAAGGCCCAAGTATTTCTATTTGTTTACCACTTGACAAGGACTTCCTTCAAACTAATAATTTATTTGCTTCTTTTTTCTTCTCAAGGTAAAGATCATGACCTTGGTTTTTCTAATATTCACTTGCATCACAACTTCTAGACAAATTCTTCTTAGGGGTCCCAAGTGTTCCTACAAATACTGTCATTTTCTCCTTTAGGACGGAATCATTTGCATAGAGTATTAAATTCATTACAAATGTGGCTTGATGCACTCTCCTACCATATCACGTGTCTATCCACTACTCTAAATTTGTTATGTATAGCCAAAACAAAGTGGGGGAAAGTAGGTACCCTTGTTTCACTCCAATATCACTCCCAAAACATTTTGATAGATAATTTTTTGTTCTAATTTTGGCTTGAGGCTTATCATAAAACCTGTGGATAACTACCCTATATTTTTTTGATACTCCCAAATTTTCCATTTTTCTCCAAAGTTTGTTTCTTAGCACCATGTCAAATCCCTTTTTAAAATTGACATAATAGTAAAAAACCCCTTCTTCCTTTTTTTCCCAAAAATTTTCAATCACATGCCTAAGAGTGATGTAGTGGTTAATTGGAGATTGCCTTGGTCATAAACCTTCTTTCCTTTTCACCCTTTTACCCTCCTTTTTTTCCTAAAGGCTAATCCCGTGCTAGACACTATATTTCTATAGAGGTTTCCAAAATGGGGATTAATCATTATAGTACTTGATAGTTTGTCGAGTTGTTGACATCCCCACATTTGAGGAGAGGAATGACAACACTTGTCCAAATTTATAGGAAACCATATTTAATGACCTTGTTAATATTCTTTTGATTTGTGATGTAAGAGCCTCTAAGCCCCACTCTAACAATTCAACCTATGATCTATCTATATATTGAGCTTTCCCCATCACCAAATTTTTATTTTCTTGCTTTATGTCCTTTGTAGTGAAGAGTTTGGCCTTAGAGTTAATTACTAAGGGGGGTCTTTATTTTGGTTTCTTTCATACAACACTTTTGCATAATCTAGTCATTGGACATCTATGTTGTTATTCTCAATCTTTGCTCTAGCCTACAACAATTCCCTTCGCAAACCCTTCAAATTATGTATCCCTAGAGAAAATAGCTCCTTCCTCCTTACTTTCATGTATTCTTTTTTAGATCTCACAAGTTTTTCATTCACTTTTTTCCTTACTTTTTCCCTTCCTGACATTTTAAACATTTTTCTTATTGCCTTGCACTCTTCATCATACCACATATTTGTCAAAAAACTATTTTTGATCCTTCTTTTGGCTCTAGTTATTTTTGCATACCATGAGAGCTTATGTGAATTATTAATTATTTCCATCAAGTTATCGTTGTTTCTTGTTCTTTTACTTTTGTTAGAGTTACTAGTGTCTTTATTTCCTATAGCTATTTTTCAAGCATTCTTTTGAAAGTGTCTTGGTTCTCATGGGTCATAGTGGTTTTTCCTTAGGAGAACACTTTTTACTTAGCTAAAGACTAGCCCTTTAATGACCACAATTTTGTATACTTTAATATTTACAAAAATGTGGATATGGTCGAATTCATTTCTATTGGGCAAATTTGTAATGTCTCGAACATATAACTTAACACAAAATACTTATTTGCATATTGGAATTCAACGAACAACAATATACCAAACATTAACACTTGAAGTCGCAGATTGATAAGCCAATTAAATCATCCAACTACTGCAAATATATTGAAATCAAATAGCAAATCCTTACAAAACTTCTTTAAAGCATAATGTGATCTCTAAGGTGAGAAAGCTCTCAAGAACCAAAGGGGTTTCATCCTCTAATCTAGGTAATCACTGGGGTTTTATCCAATGACTAAAACTCCTATGGGTTTTCGTCCACAAAAGGGCTTAGAACATAATGTTCAAATTGTATGAAAGAAGGAAACACAATAATCTAATGGCAGTATAGAATTCAGCTACCTATACACATATGCTACTAGTTCCCTCAAAGGAATAGGTCAACTTGAGACAAAGTGGCACCAAAGCCCAAATTAAAATATCTACACACTACACTTAGGTCGGCCTTAAGTCTTGAAGGAAATTTCCACTTAAGACCCACATATCCTGTTGTGGACCTATCCACACGCTCCCTAGATCTCCTCTCGTATCCTCCCACTTTGCAATTATCTTTGCATGCTCCGAAGAACACCCATCCCATTCGCCTGTGGAGTTTACTGTTGGGAACCCGGTGCAGGTATATTCTAATAATGAGTTCTCATTGGAAATTTCTTTGTTCTTCCAAATCTCTAAATATGTGGTAGATATGACCCTGTAGATTGTGTGTTATGAACCACAGCCTAAAATTTCCTCTTGCAGTAAGATGCGGCATGATCTCCCGATCAGGCCAGGCAAGGAGAGGTTGGACTATTGCATAGAGTGATCTTCTGTCAGCGATATTTCTCGAAGTATGGATCCTCTTTGCTTGAATTTTGGATATGGGGTGCACTGGACACTAGAGATATTATGTTCCAAATTGCACATGCCAAAACTCTTTTGTGGTGAAATGTGGCAATATGACCTAGTCTCACTCTATAACTACTTATCCGAGAAAGGGGACATGACAAGTCCTCCCCTCTCAAATTGCTTGTCCTCAAGCAATTCAGACTTGGATGCTCAAGAATTGTAGGACCTTCCCATGTGGTATTTTTAATTGGCATTTTTAGGATATGTCCACTTCAAAAATTAGTAAAAAAATTGTATATTCATTAAAAAATTAGTCAAAAAAATTGGCATAAACTACATGGCGTTAGCTAATTTCTCACTTGCATGATTTTCAAAATTCTAAAAAGATGTTAACATTTTAGGGGGAGCACACCAAATGCTATGTTATGTTTTTTTTGAAAAAAAAAAGACCACTTTGTGTGCTCCCCTTTTTGAAACCCTTAATCTTCAACATTTAAAAAAAAATAGTAGTTTAGAAAGTAGATTTGAAGCACTACAACTCTTGTTCTTGTTGAATCTTCAAATTTTGAGTGTAACTATCTTCGTTTTCTCGTCAAATATCAGAATTTACTGATTTTAGAAAAAAAGTGACATCTTAAGACCCCCTTTTTGTATCACATCTTGGTGCACTTACCCCTTCATGATACATTATTCTCTCATTTTTCCAAAGCATCAATAGACCTATTTGAACTTTCCTACGTCAAATCTATTTTGTCATTTTCACAATATTTAAAATAACAAAAAGCAAATGAATTCAACATACATAAAATGTAGTATATGTTGATGTGATACATGTTGCTTTACATCTATACGTTGATATGATTTTTATTCCATTTAATATGGATGATGTTCTAGTGTTTTAGAACCAACCTTTAAATATGATATTTTAGGGATTATATTTAAATATTTAGTATACAAGAAAAATGCAATGATCTGATTTTGAGAAAGATGTGACTCAAAAAGATTAAAAAGTGAATTTGGATGAAAGGGATTCAATTATGAACCGTATGGTTCTATTTAGGGGAGAGAATCACACCAACAATTTAGTCTAGTATGAAAACACTGTATAAAGCAAGTTGGAGCTAGACCATTGGAGTTGGATCAACTAAAGAGTAATTTTTTACAATAGATTTTATCAACTTATGCACAAAAAACATTAAATTAAACCATAATGACAATTTTTTCATTAGAAAACACTTCCCAAATCAATTATTAGATGAATATCAAATATGATCATTTTTCCCACCAATACAAACATTACACCTCCTAAAACACAAGTGTCATCTTTACAAATGATGCCTTGGAACAAACTATAACTCTAGAAATTGCTCAATATGTGCCCATGACTACTTACTTTAAGAGAACAATGCAAACAATTAAACCTATAAAAAGTAGATCACAAATTATGCACAAGGTTGGATGAAAAAAGAGGAAAAGTAGCTTGAGACATGAGAATACTAAATTTAAATTTTTAATTGCTATATAAATTGATAGAAAGACATGAATTATAAGTATGTAGTTAAATTCAAATGAATTGTGAACTTGATGATAAATGTGGATGTGAACCTGATTGTGTTAACGAGATATCAAGTCACATTTGTGTGTGATTATGTGGGAGTATTATGTTATGTGAATTTCACTTATGTGTGTGTGATTAATGTTATTTATGTTTATGATACTACTTTAGCTATATATTCATGGATAGATTTAATGGGTCAACTAAGTGTGTAGGAACACAAGTTGACAACTAGAAGAAGTCAAGAATTTTCTCGAATCTAATTAAATATCTCACTCCACATTGTGGAGAAACAAGATATTGTCATGGGTAAACCCATAAAACAACTAGTTGTGGCTATGTGTGGACAAGGACCACATTCTTAGAATTGTATTTTATTTTCCATGAGTCATAAGCTCTCTCATATTTGTGTTATTTTATTCCAATAAGAATTTATTAATTCTTTTTTATGTATTCAACTCCATATTTAATTAGACATTTTAGATTTGGTATATATAGGATTATTAAAAAAACATTTTGTTTAATTTATTCTTCTTAGAGTCTTATGTGTAAGTATTTGGGGCAGGGTACTTTTGGATGGTTTTGGAGTGTTTAAGAAGGTGTACATACTTATGGAAGCCTTGGGAAGTGCATGAATTGAGTGTGCTTAGAGGGTTTTAGTGGAAGCACTTTAAGAAAAATAATGCCTTCCAAATGGTGTTGATCAATATTTAGGACACTAGGAGAAAATTTATTTTGGGTTGATTATTTAGTATATTTTTTCTCTTGTTTTGTTAAATGCACTTGTATTTCTCTAGGATAAATTCTAGAATTTTCTTGAGATGTACATGTGTGTTGTGTTGAACTTAGATAATGAAAATTGAGTATATATATTAAGCATCCTTAGAGAACTTGAGACACCACGATTTGCTAGCAATACAAACAAAATAATTTTTAGATACATGCAATCTAATAATTAATAAGACTAGAATTTCCTAGTAACATGTGGTCAAACCATGGCTTGTTTTTTGTTTGATAATCCATGATCTAACTATGATTGTAATTTGAAACACATGGTCCAATGACTTAAAAGCCATAATTCAACAATGTTGAAGATTACAATTTTTTCCAAAAGTTTTGGTTTGGTCTAGCTTTATCTTGTGATGAGTCTATTTGGCCTTTCTCATCTTTCTAATTGTACATATAATGACTATTTTTATGTTCTAATGAAGATAAAATTCTAGAGTAGGGATATAAATGTTCTTTATGGTTTATATTCCCCTTGTGATTTTTCATAGCATGTTAAGGTATTGCACATGTATATTCAAAGCACATGTGCACACACTCTATATCCATAGGGCATAATGAAAAGGAAAATGATTCCTATAACTAATAGGTTAATAAAATGAAAATACTCTCTTTCTACACCATTTGCCTTCAAAAAAGAAATAAATTTTAAATTTTTAAATGATCTAGAATGAAATAAAAGACACATCCCCTCTCACTATTTATGCCTGCCTATGTTGTAAAGAGTAGATATTCTCTTTCTTATTGATATAATAGGAAATTAAAGTTAAATTATTCCTCTCCCTTTGACTATCATAACTGCTTGTAAACAAGAAAGTAAATCTTGGTAGTGATAGATTAGTGAATTGAAGTAATGTCTCTCTCTCTCTATCAATGTGTGTGCACACATGCACAAGTGTGCACATCTTTGTTTATATTATGTGAGGAAGGAAAAAGTAATTTAGTGGCAATAATTATAGTGATAAAAATTGAAATATACATTTATTAAATCATATGTGAGATGTAAATCAAAATTCATATTAAAAATTCAACTTGTTATACAAACTACCTTTCTTCTCTTACCCAATGCCTCTCTTGAAAAGCTAATCAAATATGATGATCATGCATTGTTAAGTTGTTTAATGTAGAGGATTTGTATGCTTAAATAATCATTTAGTTATGTTTGTACTTATAATAGTTGGACTCTTTTGGGTTGTTCCCTTCTTCCTCCATGTGTCTACAGTTGAGCTTGGTAACCATAAGTGTAAGAATCATTTAGGTGTCATACTCAGTTGACACTATTTCATTGCTAGTGTTTTCCCTTTCAGAAAATGTCCTATAGTTTTCTCATAGCATCAAGTGTGTCACATGGAGATGCATACCACCCATCATCCTTCAAGTTCACTCTATTCATCTTTAGTTATGTTCTTTTGCCAACATGCAACTTTTTCATGTTATCAATACTAGGTATCATCACACATAACACAAAGCCTATTGTTTTGTGCATTTCCACTTTGAGGCCAACATTGAGTAGCAAAGCAAATTGTTTCATGTTTTGCTGATATTTTAGTCATGGTAAAACCTAGGTATTAAACATGACAATATAATATATTGCATTAAAGCATGATAACCTATTGTTTTGTGCATTTCCACTTTGAGGCCAACATTGATTAGCAAAACAAATTGTTTGTCATGTTTTGTTGATATTTTAGTCATGGTAAAACTTAGGTATATTACACATGACAATATGATATATTGCATTGAAGCATGACAAAAACATGGGTAATCACATAAGACAACATATTAAACATCATAGACAAATCAACTAATAAATTCAAAACCTAATTTTAGTAGGCAAGCTTTTAGATCTAACCATCAAATATTTCTACATAATTAAATAATTGCATTAACATTTACATTTACATTTATCCTTTATCCTTCTATTTACATTTATTAATCTTAAGTTTATTTAAATATGTTTATTACATTGTTTGTTTATTATTTATTAGATCTAATATAGTTATTTATTCATAAGGTATACTTTTCTTAACAAATATATGAAACTCGGAAACATACAATTAGATATATTATTACTAAATGGTGTCCAATATTTTTTAAATGTATTTATAATAAACAGAAAATAAAAATTTATTATATATTTTTTAATTAATATTTAGATTAAAGTTTTTAAAATAAACCATATGAATTATAAACCAACTGTCGGTACTAATAATTTTAAAATTTTGATACTAGCTGTAATGCAGCCTGGTCTTTTAACTCTAGTAGAAAACAGTCATATAGCCAAAATAAGATGCTCAATATATTTCCCTTCTGTTGAAGACTTCAAATTGAGAAAGTCTTCCATACTTAAAACATAAACAATAGATTTCTTGAGCTTTTCTTTGAGATCTGGAGCTCTGAAAGGAATCTTGCAAGAAAATTTGAAGGTTTGCAAATGATCGCTCTATTTGGGATCTGAACCTCTCAGAAAATCTTTTATAAACATTTATTTCAGAGAGTTCATCTGCATTTCTCATCAAAAGAATTGGGAGCAAACCCCAAATCATATACACAATTGTAAAAAATTGCTTTACTTTGTGTGGATGTTGTGGGGTTAAGAATCAATGGATATTTTGGTTTCTTCTTGTTCTATCGTTACGAAGGTCAATAACTACAACACTAATATTATCACTGCTTCCATGTTCAACTGCCATTTTTGTGAGAAGAGAGGCAGCCACAACAGTTGCAGAAACATTATTTGTTCCTTTAAATCGCCGAGGTCGGTAACCGTCCAGACATTTTCCCACCAGTTGACACGCATATTCATTTGAAATAACATCCCACATCCCATCGCTGGCCAATATCAAAAACTCATCTTCGTCTGTTCTTTCAGAACAAATCACCTCTGGTTCAGAAATTACATAATCTTTCATAAATCTGTCCCCTGTGCACCCCAGTATTATAAATTATCAGACCTAAACTGGTTAAACCAGGTCAAATTGAATCAAAAGTACTACTGGACAACTAATAGAATCTTTATAATACCGAGCTTTCTTTTTAAAATAATGAAGAAAGCTAATTGAAGTTTGCAAGCATTAAAGTAAATACGATTAAAGTCGCAGCATAATCTTCATTTTGCAAGCAAACAACTTTCAAACCGACCTTTGATATTTTAAATGTTTTTGAGACAAAAACAACTAATAAAATCTGACAAAGTAGTTGCGTAGACAACGCAGGCCAGAAAAGGTTTCTGAAAAGGACACAATAGAGAGCAAAAGCTGTGGTCCAAGCATCTCTCACCATTATTTTTTCAAGAAAATGAGAGAATTTCTGTTAAAAATATCTACAAACAATAACTGTAATTAAGGTATTAGGAGATTGTTGAAATTCTGTTGCTCGTAAATGATAACTGCTGGTACAAGTAATGGTGCCTCTGAACTGGACAAAATAGAGTAAAAATGAAGATTCAGATAATAAATTTCTTTAAAGCGGCGAAAACTGTGTTGAAAGTTTTCCAAAATTCATAAAAATGCGTTGGTGTCATAATTTTCTACTTTTGTATTTGCTCATGAAATTTGTTTTCGTCCGAGCTGGATTTTTTTTCCGGCAGATTTTTATTTTCAGAGCCGAATTGCACGGTGAGCAAAGAAAAATTAATGGTGGAAAAAGGACAAAAAGAATACCTATGGCTCTGGACACGGCGAGGAGGCCTCCAACACGGTAGCCTTTCCAGTACACGACCTGTCCTCCCGCTGCCTCGATCCGCTCGATCTCGTCAGGCCGATCAGCCTGCGCTTTGAAAAGCACGACACCATTGTCCATCAGTTAGTTATATTATTAATGTTAAAAATATCTTTGAAAGACAACGGAGCGTAAGATAAAATTTATTTTTTATTGCTTCATCTGCAAATTTCTCACACCTTGTGATCGTTTGAGAGAGGGATTGGTCTGCCTCCTCTGCAGAGAAGGGCACGAGAGTCGCCGCAGTTGCCAACAACAATCTGAGAGTTGCTCACCACCGCCACCACAGCCGCCGACCCCACATAACTCGGCGCCACAGCCTCTTTGCATCTGCACCATTCACAATAATCACTATCGCTGTAGCAACATTTTCCGGTAGGACAAAGCCCTCCAACCTCAATATCTATTTGATTGAAGCAATTCTTCACGGCCGTCTCCCACTCACTCGGATCTCGGCGCCAATCATCCGAGGTGGAGGGGGGCAAAGCTCTGAGTTGCTCGGCCAGTGCCTCATGCAGTCGCTCTCTGCAGAACTCCGAGACCTGTGGTCCTCCGTGGCCGTCGTACACTCCAAAGAAATGGAGATCACAAGAGGACAATGATGATGGCGATGAGAATGAAGATTCTCCATTGTAGAAAGACGGAACAGCAGCCACAGTGTCTTCCATCTCGCGCCTTGTTCCTATCACAGACATCATTCCGTAGGGAGGACACATTTTCTCCCTGACCTGGTTCTGCTCATTAGTCTTCTCAGCTGGAAGCTTGTCAGGGGGCAAAGGTTTCGATTGCCTATTCTTAGGGTGCAGTTGTATTGATTTGACTTTAACACTGCTCTCGACGGGAATGGACTTGGATCTAACTAATCTCATCAATTCAGAGCTCAAATTTTGATTTTGTACACCGAGGCGTATCCCATCTTGACAATTGCAAGGGGGCAAAGGTTTCGATTGCCTATTCTTAGGGTGCAGTTGTATTGATTTGACTTTAACACTGCTCTCGAGGGGAATGGACTTGGATCTAACTAATCTCATCAATTCAGAGCTCAAATTTTGATTTTGTACACCGAGGCGTATCCCATCTTGACAACTGCAAGCCGACCTCAAGGACACAGATCTTTTCAAAAAACTACTGTCAAACTCAGCACTCATCCGAATGGCCTCCATTCCCATCACGCTAACACCAAAGAACACCTACCCCGTTACAACAAAAACTGAAATCCTGCAATTCCCTAACACCAAAGAACGCCTACCTAGTTCTAACAAAAGCTGAAATCCTGCAATTCCAAGAATTTAGACGCGTTGAGCTTTTCTTCTCTTCTGATTGAGATGAACAAAGGGAAATCTTATCTGCTTCGCCGGTGCGTGGGACGGTCTTTTATAAAAAATAAACCGGCATACAAACCGGGGGCGACTCCAGAAACTAAAACTCGTCAAGGACACGTGTCGTTTTCGAACTGAAATGAACCTAGCAATACGTCTGGAACAAGCCTACGTCATGTACGTACACATTAAAAATCGTGTGACGAACGAGTGATCGCCACGACTCACCGGCCAAGGACGCGTCACACACGACCATCGGCCAATGCTTGACAACTTCCCCGCATAATTTGTCTTGGCCGCCGCCCTTCTTTTACCCGCCACCTGATGTTGTGAGTTGGAGTCTACTATTCTATTCTCTTTGCCACCTATAAATTCCCTCGAAATTCTCTCCAGCACCCTCCATGAGTTATCACGTTCTACTTTTGCCAAAGCAAAATCACACATTTAATACTTTGTTTGTTGTGCAACTACTTTGGAAAATTAGTCAACAAAAAGAAAGACAAAAGGGGTTGTAATAGGAATCGGGCATGCTCTACAGCTTTTTTCAACTACTTTAGTGTGTCTTTCCCTTTTCTTTCTTTTCGCCATCCCAAACCACCCATGCATAATGAGATGCACTCTTTAGTTTTTATTATTAATATAATCAATTATTTGCATTGTTCTCATATAAGGTGCCCTATGGGAATAGATTGAGCACTTTATAGTTATTGTTTGTTTCAAGGAGTCGTTTCTAGACA